>CM069133.1:80308662-80908662 GCA_035221665.1 Okamejei kenojei
TCTTCACCTCATATGCAATGCATCATGAATTGAAGCAATTTATGTGCAGTGCCCTCCATAATGTTTGGGACAAAGAGCCATCATTTATTTATTTGCCTCTGTACTCCACAATTTGAGATTTGTAATAGAAAAAAAATCACATGTGGTTAAAGTGCACATTGTAAGGTTTTAATAAAGGTCATTTTTATACATTTTGGTTTCACTATGCAGAAATTACAGCAGTGTTTATACATAGTTCCCCCAATTCAGGGCACCATGATGATTAGCACACAACAATGTCATGTAAATGAAAGTAGTTATGTTTAGTATTTTGTTTCAATATCCTTTGCATGCAATGCCTGCTTGAAGTTTGCGATTTAATAGACATCACCAGTTGCTGGGTGTCTTCTCCGGTGGTGCTCTGCCAGGCCTGTATTGCAGCCATCTTTAGCTTATGCTTGTTTTGGGGGCTAGTCCCCTTCAGTTTTCTCTTCAGCATATAAAAGGCATGCTCAATTGGGTTCCGATCGGGTGATTCACTTGGCCACTCAAGAATTGACCATTTTTTAGCTTTGAAAAACTCCTTTGTTGCTTTAGAAATATGTTTGGGATCATTGTCTTGCTGTAGAATGAACTGCTGGCCAATGAGTTTTGAGGCATTTGTTTGAACTTGAGCAGATAGGATGTATCTACACACTTCAGAATTCATTATGTTACTACCATCAGCAGTTGTATCATCAATAAAGATAAGTGAGCTAGTACCTTCAGCAGCCACACATGCCCAGGCCATAACACCTCCACCACCGTGTTTCACAGATGAGGTGGTATGCTTTGGATCTTAGGCAGTTCCTTCTCTTCGCCATACTTTGCTCTTGCCATCACTCTGATATAAGTTAATCTTCATCTCAGACCTTTTTTCAGAACTGCAGTTGCTCTTTTAAGTACTTCTTGGCAAACTGTAACCTGGCCATCCTATGTTTGCAGCAAACCAGTGCTTTGCAGCCTGCAGTGCAGCCTCTGTATTTCTGTTCACAAAGTCTTCCACGGACAATGGTCATTGACAAATCCACACCAGAGTGTTTCTGATCTATCGGACAAATGTTTGGGGATTTTTCTTGTTATAGAGAGAATTCTTCTGCCATCAGCTGTGGAGGTCTTCCTTGGCCTGCCAGTCCCTTTGCGATTAGTAAGCTCACCAGTGCTCTCTTTCTTCTTAATGATGTTCCAAACAGTTGATATGGTAAGCCTAAGGTTTTGCTGATGTCTCTAACATTTTATTCTTGTTTCTCAGTCTCATAATGAGCAATTACAAACACCTGTGCAGCCATGTGTCCCAAACGTTATGGTGACCTGAAATGGGGGGGGACGAAATATAAACACTGCTGTTATTTCTACATGGCGAAACCAAAATGTATAAAAATACCCTTTAAAAAAATCTGACAATGTGCACATTACCACATGTGATTTTATCTATTACAAATCTCAAATTGTGGAGTACAGAGGCATATAAATAAATGATGAGTCTTTGTTCCAAACATTATGGAGGACACAGTATTGGTATGACTGTATGGCAAATGAAATTCCTCGTATGTTGCAAAACATACTCGGCTAATAAAATATGATTATGATTATGGGTATGTGTGCAGCGAGGGATAGACAACTGACAGATATGGGCAGGTAAATGACATGTAATGATTATGCAATTCAAGTGCAATGACCACAGACGATTGACATTCAGTGGCACTACCATCACTGAGTTTCACACCATTTTGGTATTGGGTAAAATGGCGTCATGACTGATCAGAATTCGAAATGGACCATCCAAAAATACTGTGACCAGAAGGGCAGGTCATAGGTTGGGTGTCTTGTTTGCAGGTGACCTCAGCATCCCACCAACTGCATGCCAGAATCCAAGAGTGTGATGGAATACTATCCTGGATGAGTGCAGCTCTAAAAGTATTGAAGAATCCTATTACTAAGGATGAAACATTCTGCTTGACTGCTAAAGAATCACTCCCTCACCACCAGCACACCATGGATATTCAGTGTGCACCAGTTTCAAAATACTCTAGCTGCTTGTCTGGGCAGGTCAGACAGTAATTCCCAAGCTTATAATTTCTACCATTGAGGACAGGGAATTTCTGCGGTATCTCTATCAAGTCACATAGTATCCTGACCAGAAAAGTACCATGGTTAATTCACTGTTACTCTAAATCGCAAAACCCCAACCAAAGAACCTATATAGAAGTCAGAGGTTTGGGAGATACTGATGAGTAGTCAAGATGAGTAACTAACACACTTTGTAGATGGTGTACACTGTAGTAATGGGAGGCTAGTACTGGAGAAAGTGAACCTTTAGCATTATTTGTTAATCAAGCAGATTATATTATTTTATGCTATCGGGCTTCTTGTATATTGTCGGAGCTGCGCATATCCAAGAAAGTAGAATGTATTCCATCACATCACCAAAATGCTGCAGCAATTCAAGAAGACGGTTCACCACCATCTTTTCAAGAGTAATTATGGGTGGGCATTAAATCCCGCAATTATAAAGGCTTCTAATGGGATTGCACCTGTAATACTCGTACAAATCTGGTCTTTCTACTTTAGGATGTAAATATTTGAGAAAGGAAGCATGCAACGAAGATTTATCAAATTCATTCCGGGATAGGGTTAGATGCAGGGTGATCATTTCATCATTGTCCCTGATTCAAAATCCTGCCATTTCAACTAGAATACTGCCAAGATAACTTAATTACAAGGGGTCAGGGGTTATGGGGAGAAGGCAGGAGAATGGAGTTGAGAGGGAGATAGATCAGCCATGATTGAATGGCACAGTACACTTGATGGGCTAGATCAACTAACCCTATCCCGGAATGAATTTACACTAGATTCCACTTGCATTGAAGACTGTATCTTCAACTACACTCAAAGTTCAACAGCATCTAGGATAAAGCAGCTCATTTGATTGACACCCTATCCACCATCCAATAAACTAACTCCCAACATATCAGTGCATCATTCACAAAATTCACCAAGGCTGCTACTGCTGCCTAGATGTGTGATCATTTTCATCCAGAGCAACAAATGTCATAGCTGCACTGATGCTCCAGCACCTACCTTAACTTGCCAATATATCATTGTTTTTTCATCAATAACAAGCACAGCAAACCTAACTAAATGCACCCCGTGATTACCTTCATCATCAACGACGTATCTCAGCACCTAATCTACATTCCTGGCAATAATTGGGATATGTTGATAGCACTTGGCTCATCATGTGTAATACAGAGAACCAAAGTGCTCGACAAAAATATGCACAAGAGAGTAATAGACAAGGTAATTTTGCAATTCTTCGCATCAGTCAATGCAATACAATACAATGAACTTTATTTTTACCATTAGGAACTTTGGTTTCTGCAGCCATACAACAAAAAGAAACAATTATACAAGACACACAATCAACTCAATTCACACAGACATCCATCACAGTGAGTCTCCTCCTCACTGTGGTGGAAGGCAAAGTCTTGTCTCTCCCCTGCTCTCCATCCTCTCCCGATGTTAAAGTCCCCGGCAGGACATGTTAAGTCCCGCGGCCGTTAAGGCCGCGCTGGCGATGTAAGGCCCTGCTCCGGGTCTTAATGTTGGAGCCCCCGGCAGGCGATGGCAGGTCCTGCTCCGGGTTGTTTTCAGCCCCGCAACTCGGGCGGGAGAAGCTGCCACTGCGGGTGCTCCAAAAAGCGGTCTCCCACCAGGGATCCGATGTCACCATACACAGGCCCGCAGCTGGAGCCTCCGAAGCCCCGAAGACTGGTCGCAGCCGTGCGCCCTCACAGCTCCCCACGCTCTGAGGCCGGCCAGCCCCACAATGGTAATTCTGCAGGCTCCGCGACTGGAGCCCCCAGGTCGCTCCGGCTGAAGGCCGCTCCACGGTGCTAGGCCCCAACGACAACGGAGACCCGAAAAAGATTCAAAAGATTCCCCCGCCCCCCACATATACACAGTTAAAAACAATATAAAAAATAATATAAAAAACCACAGCAAACGGGACAAAAATAAAGAAAGGACAGACGAACTGCAGAGGCCACCGCCATTACAGCGCCAATACAGGGTCTACTCTTCAAAAGTACTTAATTTCCTGTGAAGTACTTTTCAACATTCTGCGTTCATGAAGGGCACCTGATAAATTAATCTCTTTCTCCCCCCCCCTCCTCCCTCCCACCATCTTTTCAAAAGAATCCCTGTATTTTAATTCAATTTGCATGCATTAATTAAAAATGAAATGAAAAACGCTTCACAAAATATACAAAGATGAGCATGCTTTTCAATGTCAGGGAGCCACAGCATCTGACTATAAACTGGAATGATCAAGAGTAATGAATCTGGTTATGGTAACAGCAAAATCTAATTAAGATTCACACCTTTGAATTGAAGAAGATAAATGAGCATGTCAGTAGCATAATGCATACAATGAAACCTGTACGAATGGCCAAATCCAGAAAGCAACTTTCAAAGAATATTACTAAGATTCCAGGATATCTTCAATTATAACATATACAATCTGAGGTTTTAAAGCACGACTGCAGATTTCTAATTGAGAATGCCTTTAATTTACATGAATGGGTAAGTGCAAGTCCAATACTGTTGTCTATTTGTGCATTCATTTTACTTTTATTATTTCATAAAAGCCCTCTCTCTGCAAAAGTGGAGATCTATTTTAGATCTCCATCTATTCAACAAGCTGGCAACTGCTGTTCTGTTGTTAGACTGACAGTGGGATTGGGGTTAGGCATAAAAAGCTGGAGTAACTCAGGGGTACAGGCAGCATCTCTGGAGCGAAAGAATGGGTGACGCTTCGGGTCGAGACCCTTCTTCAGAATGGGGTGCTGGAGTCAAGTGTGAAAGATTCAGGAATTATGGACTTGCACTCATGAAAAATTGATGGATGCTAAAAATCACGAGGTTGGAAGTGGGAGGTTAATTAACGGCAGTATCCTGGTATTTGGGAGGGGTGCAGAGAGCAGGGAACTGAGAGCTTTCAGAAAGCGATGCAGAAAATGATTATCCCTCCGCAAGATCCTATTATAGACAAAAAAAGCTGGCGTAGCATCTCTGGGGGAAAATAGGTGAATTTTCGGAGAGACAGTGTAAAGGGAATATAAACAGTGATGTAGAGAGATATAGAACAAATGAATTAAAGATGCAAAAAAGTATTGATGATTAAGGAAACAGGCCATTGTTATCTGTTTGCTCGGTGAGAACGAGAAGCTGGTTCGATTTGGGTGGGGGAGGGAGGGACGAAGAGAGAGGGAATGCAGGGGTTACTTGAAGTTAGAGAAATCAATATTGATACCACTGGGTTGTAAGCTGCCCAAGCGAAATATGAGATGTTGTTCCTACAATTTGCATTTAGCTTCACTCTGACAATGGAGGAGACCTAGGATAGAAAGGTCATTGTGGGAATGGGAATGGGAATTAAAGTGTTTTGGCAACTGGGATTTACAACCCAGTGGTATAAATATTGATTTCTATAACTTCAAGCAGCAATTTACCTTACTTCGAGCACTTGATGCTCACAATGTAATCTCTATATTGTAAAAATCAAATACTGACTAGGTCAATGCTTTCATTCAGTCCCCAAAAATGTCCCTGAGCTCCCAATCACCTTTCACTTCCATTCTGCTTTCCACCCTGCTCTGACATTTGTCTTCAGGTTCGAACACTGCTATCACAATGTGCAATATTATTGTTTTAATGCATTTCACCTTCTGCCCAAACATGTTGGGTCTTAATAGTTAATTGAATCACTTCAGATAACTAGCTACTTTTTTCCTCTCTCCACAAATGCAATAAGCGAGTTTGGTATTCCGACTGCGCATGCCCAGGTCATAAGTCACAAGTGAAAAACACTCTCGGCAGCCGTGAATGGACATAAACCTGCGCCTCATCTGCAGCCAGGATCGATCCCGGTTCTCCGGCGCCGCAATCGCTGCCGAACCGCCACTGGACCATCCCCGTCTCTTCCTTAGTGACCCCCCACCCCCCGGCCAGGGTGGCCAGAGACGTAGGGGCTCAGACGGAGCGGCGCCCACAGGCAGCGCAGAGGCACCACTAAATCCAGCTCAACTCTGCCTGTTAACCTACCAGCACTACCTGGACTTACGGGAACGACGGCCCAGGCTTTCAGCCAGCGTGGAGAAACAGGGCTAACTCCAGCTCAACTCTGCCTGTCTCGCCGGGTTAATCTGACAGGCTGCTCAGCTATACAGCAGTTCATATCATTTCTAAACACCTGTTTTCACTTTTTTATTATGGGGTATTGTGTGTAGATTAATGATTCAAAAAATGAATTTAATCCATTTTAGAAGAAGGCTGTAACATACCAAAATGTGGAAAAAGTGAAGGAGTCTGAATGCTTTCTGAATGCACTATAAATATGCTAGTTGATCCTCCAGGAAATCCTAACTGTTAGATTCAGAATTTTCATTAAAATATTCGTTGCTGGAGTATTCTTTATTATACCAATAGAAATGACTGGCACCTTTGCACTAAAAGCCGCAAAAAACCCATCCATAAAAAGTTAACTGATCTGACTTAAATAATTTATATTAAGAAACTATTATTTTGGACTTTTGAAGAACATTCTAATGTTTCATATTTAATGGTAATCTAATAGAACTAAAAGAACATGTCAAGTACTAAATCTAAACTAAATACAGTGATGTGGTTTATGCTATGCCAAACATAGATGCACCAGATTTTCAAAAGTAATCACCTCTCATGAACCATGGTAAACATTTATATTCTGTGGGAAAACTAAAAATAAGAAACCTGCTGCTTCAGACTCTTGCTAACCTAAACAGGAACAGATATTTGCCCTCAGCTGCATGCACAAAATGATAATTATGTGTGCAAATTGGAATTATGTGTGCACATTCCAATTTATTGTTATCTCTTTCATGTAGTAGATGATTTCAGGTGACACTGAGATATGTAACTTAATTGGTGAGCAATTCATTCTCTGTTCAGCGATAGATGGAGCAAAAATGGTTGGTCAAGCAGACTTTAATTGTTGTGAATAATGACTGAATCAATTAATTTTACTTGCGAAGAATGGAGGGGAAGTGTTTGGTTACCTACCTTTCAGCTTTTATTTCCTTGAATGGAAGCCTCCTTCAGCTACCACAAAGAGTAAGCTCAAATCACTAATAGGCAGAATCGCAAAGACATTACCGCTTTAACGTCTCCAATATTGATGCCAATACGTTGATGTCAATATATCACATGCTTCTCCTCTCTCTCCGAAACTCTATATAAAACAGTGTCATTCCTGGATAACACCAGTACTTTCCAGAATTATGAAGAAACATTTCTCATTTAATGCATGAATAGTACTAGCTCTTTAATCAACAGATATATTCATCATTTCGCCAAAAAAGGAAAGAATTTGGAATTTGCTTCCATTTAAAGAATATGAAAACCTTATCTGGTAGGTGTTAATGACTTTTCCTTGAATCACATTTAACTAACAATTGAATTCAAAGGAAACATAAAAAATAGAAAAAAAAAGTAGACATTTAGGAACAGACAGTTACTTTGACCAAAAAGTTCTTGTTGGTGCTTTTCCCATCCCAAGGAAGTAACCACCAGCTTACAAAGAAGTTATCCAAGAAATATGGTAAAAACTGTGAAACTATTGAAAGTTATGTTCTACAACTGCACAACCCAGAGGATTAATGTCTTATTCTGTTTTTCAGGCCAATTCAATCTTTACATTGCTGAAATACAATTTTAAATTTGCTAATTTATGATTAAAAGTCAAAAGCCCAAACACATTTATTTTTAATGACAGTTTGATACAAGCAGAGCCTATTAATTGATGTACTGCTGTTGTTAAATTACTTTAATACAAACATAAAGAGTCAAAACAAATCTACCTTTAATACAAGTGGAGCTTATCAATAATCAAAATCATTTAGCCTTTTAATGAACCATTAGCATATGCCATCTTCAGTTGAACAGTGAATTAATGAAATGCATAAATATAAGTACTTACAGCAGTCCATGCGCCAATTATACAACGAGAACAAGTCCAACCATCATGAATCTCATGAAGCGGAACACCATAACAACCTACAGGTTAAATTCAAGAGTCATAACCATTATTCAAAGCACAAACATGGCCATACAAGAGAGCAGCATCAGTAAAATAACACATACTTGCATGAACTTGTAGATTGCACTTTGCACAGGTTATCAGCAAACTCGTTCCATCCTCATTAATAAATGAATTTGTAGGGTAAAATTCATTACTTTCTTCACTGTACGCAAAACACATTTCTGGAATAAGGGGTTTAGTGTTATGTTGCTTGGATGGTGATACATCAGCTGAATCAGAGTTGATTTGAGATCTTCTTTCCATGGGTTGATCAGGCTAAACAAGAAACAAATATACCAGACAGTTAATCACGTTGAATTTTCTCACCCAAAAGATGCTGTATATGCTGTGATTATCAAGGAGAAACATATTTAGTACTGAGCCACATTTGTCAGAATCAGGTCTAAAACATTCTTAAGTGAAGAATAATACAGTGCCCTCCATAATGTTTGGGACACAGATACATCATTTATTTATTTGCTCTGTACTCCACCATTTAAGATTTGTAATAGAAAAAATCACATGTGGTTAAAGTGCACATTGTCAGATTTTATTAAAGGCCATTTTTATACATTTTGGTTTCACCATGGAGAAATTACAGCTGTGTTAATACATAGTCCCGCCCATTTCAGGGCATCATAATGTTTGGGACCCTTGGATTCATGGGTGTTTGTAACTACTCAGGTGTGTTTAATTGCCTCCTTAACGCAGGTATAAGAGAGCTCTCAGCACCTAGTCTTTTCTCCAGTCTTTCCATCATCTTTGGAAACTTTTATTGCTGTTTATCAACATGAGGACAAAAGTTGAGCCAATGATACTCAAAGAAGCCATTATGAGACTGGGAAACAAGAATAAAACTGTTAGAGACATCAGCCAAATTTTAGGCTTACTAAAATCAACTGTTTGGAACATCATTAAGAAAAAAGAGAGCACAAGCGTGCTTACTAATCGCAAAGGGACTGGCAGGCCAAGGAAGACCTCCACAGCTGATGACAGAAGAATTTGCTATATAATAAAGAAAAAAACCCAAACACCTGTCTGACAGATCAGAAACACTCTTCAGGAGTCCGGTATGGATTTGTCAATGACCACTGTCCGCAGAAGACTTCATGAACAGAAATACAGAGGTTACATTGCAAGATGCAAACCAATTGTTAGCCGCAAAAATAGGATGGCCAGGTTACAGTTTGCCAAGAAGTACTTAAAAGAGCAACCACAGTTCTGGGAAAAAGGTCTTGTGGACAGATGAGACAAAGATTAACTTATATCAGAGTGATAGCAATAGCAAAGTATGGAGTAGAGAAGGAACTGCCCAAGATCCGAAGCATACCATCTGATCTGTGAAACATGGTGGTGGGGGTGATTATGGCCTGGGCATGTGTGGCTGCTGAAGGTACTGGCTCACCTATCTTCCTTGATGATACAACTGCTGATGGTAGTTAGCATAATGATTTCTGAAGTGCATAGACACATCCTATCTACTCAAGTTCAAACAAATGCCTCAAAACTCATTGGCCGGCAGTTCATTCTACAGCAAGACAATGATCACAACCATCTGTGAAAGCAACAAAGGAGTTTTCCAAAGCTAAAAATGGTCAATTCTTGAGTGGCCAAGTCAATCACTCGATCTGAACCCAATTGAGCATGACTTTTATATGCTGAAGAGAAAACTGAAGGGGACTAGCCCCCAAAACAAGATTGCCAAAGATGGCTGCAATACATTGCCTGGCAGAGCAGACACCCAGCAACTGGTGATGTCCATGAATCACAGACTTCAAGCAGTCATTGCATGCAAAGGATATGCAACAAAATACTAAACATGACTACTGTAGCAGCACCAAACCTGATGAATAAACAGTTGCTTTATTCAGTGAGATGATAGGTTCGAAATACAGTTTGGTTCTCTAACATAATAATGTCATTGCTGCTGCAGCTGAGTGAGGGTGTTGTCTCGAGCTTAGCTACATTTACATGACATTGCTGTGTCCCAAACATTATGATGTCCTGAAATGGGGGGACTATGTATAAACACTGCTGTAATTTCTACACGGTGAAACCAAAATGTATAAAAATGGCCTTTATTAAAATCTGACAATGGGCACTTTAACCACATGCGATTTTTTTCTATTACAAATTTCAAATTGTGGAGTACAGAGGCAAGTAAATAAATGATGGGCTTTGTACCAAACATTATAGAGGGCACTGCACATAAAGATGCAGAGTAAAGTTGTTTCCATAGAGGGACCAAAAGAATTTGCACAAAAGCACCACAACCTCCATAAGCCATTTGCCCGGTATCAGTCCAACATTTAATTTCCATTCATTGAGGCAAGGTGAATGCAGAGACTCTTTTTCCTAGGGTTAGGGAATCAAGACTTGGAGGGCATTAGTTTGAGATGAGAGGAAGCTGAGGGGCAACTTTTTCACACAGAGGGTGGTGGGTATACGGAGCTTTCTGCCAGAAGGAGTAGTCAAGGCAGCTACAATAACAACATTTAAAATACAATTGGATAAGTACATGGATAGGAATGGTTTGGAGGGCCAAACGTGGGCAAATGGTGCAGCTCAGATGGGGCATCTTGAATGGCATGAACGAGCTGGGTTGAAGGGACTGTTTCCATGCTGGATGATTCCATGAGATGCAAAAATAAGGCAGTAGCAATAATGGGAGACATCAATTATCCTGTTATGGTCTGGTTGTGTAACAGTTTAAAAAGCAAATAGGGAGCGAAATAGTAGAAATTAAAGCAAACATTTGCATGGAGCACTTTATTAACCCAATGGCAAAGAAAATAGTGCCAATTCTCATTAAGCTGATTAAACAGGGCATAGGGTAGACAAGGAGTGCATGCAGTGGTAGAACACTTGGGGAACATAAATCACATAATCAGCTTAAGTATAGTTAAGCAAAAAAGGTAATACAATCTAATGTAAAACTGCTTAACCTGTGAAGGGCTGCATTCTAAGACAAAGTGCTGGAGTAACTTAAAAGACAAAAGGTGTGAGGTGAAGAATGATGAGTTGCAAACTGTGAAGCAGGAGGAAGAAATGTAGGCAAAAGGAGGGAGATATGTAGGCGAAAGGAACGAGTGTAGATGGGGCATGGGTTTTGGTTAGTTGCTGAAAATTGGAGAATTCAATATTCAGACCCTAGGATTGTATGCTACCCAAGAAGAATATGAAATGCCGTTCCTCCAGTTTGTGTGTGTTCTCGCACTGGCAATGGAGGAGCGCCATGATAGAAAGGTCTATATGGGAAGAGGAGTAAAAATGATAAGCAACCAGGAGATCCAGTATGCCATGTGGACCCAGCACATCTTCAGCAAAAAGGTCCTCCAGTCTATGCTTGGTCACACCAATGAAAAGGAGGCCACATCAGGAACATAGGATGCAGTAAATGAGGCTAGAGGCGCACGTGAACCTCTGTCTCACTTGGAAGGACTGGTGTGAGAGACTTGGTGCTACATCTCCTGTGGTTGTGCTGGAAACTACCTGACGGGTGCTTTTGGTGGAAAAGTATGAGTGAACCAAGGATTTGCATAAGGTGTCTTTATTTAATGGGGAAAAAGTCTTAATTTTTTTTGTATTTCATTTGGTACAAATTCTGTCGAATGTGATATCACTAACTTCTTTTTCATTAATAAAGAGCCAGCTTGTTCATTACATCTTACTTTGTAAGTGAAGGCGTGAATAATTGACAAAAGAAATTACAAGAAAACATTCAGCAGCTAACGGTTCCGTTATCTGGAACAGCAAATGTCCTCCAGCATTGACATTACATTTTCTGCTTTGAACCTTGGTGATCTTGTCTTCACTTACTAGTTCCAGGTATTACTTCTGTTGTAATTGTGATTAGTCTTTATCTCAGAGGGTGACATTTCATTATTTCTGATTTAATTTTGCATGTCTTTATGGTGGACTGATGTAATCAGTTATTTTGCCTAACTTGTTTTTTTCAGTACTCATCACTCATTTGGCTGATTGCCGGGTTTTGGACAGAAAAGCAATTCTGAAATAATTTCTTTCATATTTTAAACCCTTTATTCCCTCACTTTCTGTCCCTGCCCTACAATCTTCTGAAATATTTGCGCTCCAATTCTGGCCCCATCTCATCCATCGTGTTTCTTTCTTCTATCCTTGATGGGAGTACGTCGAGCTGCCTTGCTTTTGTTTCTTTCCTTAAACTCTTTGACCCCCTCTCTTCCTGTGAGATGCTTGTTAATATTTTCATTTTGACAAAGATCAGGAGTCAAAAATCAAGACATTAACCAAGTTAATTTTTGGGATGAGAGGATTGATTACCCTTTCAAGAGAAGGAAGACAGTTTGGGTCTGTGTTTAGAAGAACGAGGCGTAACCTTGTGCAAACATCCCAAGGTAATCCGACAGAAAATGTTGGGGTATTTTCACCCGTGGGAGAGTCACAAACAAGGGGACATACAAAAAAGGACAAGGTAATTGAAAATCCAGATGCATTAACATTTCTACTCTTAGAGAAAGCTGAATCGCTGCAATTCTGTCTGATGGTGGTGGAGGCTAGATCATTAGATATATTTTGGTGACAATGGATATGTTTAACATGGAGATATATATATATGTGTAACATTGAGGAATTGAGAGTTATTCAATTCAATTCAATTCAATCTTTAATTGTCATTGTGCAGTGTACAATACAGAGACAACGAAATGCAGTTGGTATCTCCGAAGGGCGAACTTACGAATAAACAAGTAATACATATACATATGCAGTGGTATCCGTGCAATTTGCTGGTGATTGGATAGTCCGATGGGGGGGGTGGGGGGGGGGGGGGGGGGTGGGGGTGGGGGGGGGTGGGGGGTGGAGACAGGCAGTCATTGAGGTGCAGCGTTGAGAGGTGTGACAGCCACAGGGAAGAAGCTGTTCTTGAGCCTGCTGGTCCGGCAGCGGAGGGACCTGTAGCGTCTCCCGGATGGGAGGAGGGTAAACAGTCTATGGTTGGGGTGTGAGCTGTCCCTGACGATGCTGTGCGCCCTGCGCAGGCATCGTTTACTATGGACAGACTCAATGGAGGGGAGTGAGGAGCCTGTGATGCGTTGGGCGATCTTCACCACCTTCTGCAGAGCTTTCCGGCCGGCGACAGAGCAGTTACCATACCATACCATACTATGATGCAGTTGGTAAGGATGCTCTCGATGGTGCAGCAGTAGAAGTTCACCAGAATCTGGGGAGTCAGATGGACCTTAAGTCTCCTCAGGAAGAAGAGACGCTGGTGAGCCTTCTTGATCAGCGAGGATGTGTTGTGGGTCCAGGAGAGGTCATCGGAGATGTTGACCCCCAGGAACCTGAAGCTGGAGACACGTTCCACCTCCGTCCCGTTGATATGGATGGGGTTGTGCGTGCAGCCTCTCGATCTCCTGAAGTCAACAATGAGCTCCTTGGTCTTCTTGGACTTGAGGGCCAGGTTATTGTCGGCACACCATGCTGTTAGGAGCTGAACCTCCTCCCTGTAGGCCGACTCATCGTTGTCGCTGATGAGGCCAATCACCATCGTGTCATCTGCATACTTGATGCTGGTGTTGGTACCATGTACAGGTATGCAGTCGTAGGTGAAGAGGGAGTAGAGGAGGGGGCTCAGCACGCAGCCCTAGGGTACGCCAGTGTTCAGGGTGAGCGTAGAAGAGGAGTGGTTATCCAACTTAACAGACTGTGGTCTGTTGGTTAGAAAGTCCAGTAACCAATTGCAGAGGGAGGGGTTGATGCCCAGGTCATCGAGTTTGGCGATCAATTTCGAGGGGATAATGGTGTTGAATGCTGAGCTGTAGTCGATGAACAGCATTCTCACATAAGTGTTTCTGTTGTCAAGGTGGGAGAGGGCGGAGTGGAGTGCCGTTGAGATGGCATCCTCCGTGCTCCTGTTCTTGCGGTATGCAAACTGGTAGGGGTCCAGAGTGGGAGGTAGGCAGCATTTGAGGTGTGCCACGACCAGCCTTTCAAAGCACTTGGTGATGATAGGGGTGAGTGCAACTGGGCGGAAATCGTTGAGGCTCGCCGCAGTGGAGTGTTTTGGCACTGGCACGATGGAGGTAGTTTTAAGGCACGTGGGGACAACTGCCTGGGCAAGTGACAGGTTGAAAATGTCAGTCCAGACGTCTGTCAGCTGTGCAGCACAGGGCCGGCAGCCTTACGTACATTGATCCTACTCAGTGCCACGTGCACGTCGTAGGGGTTGAGTGTGAGGGGCTGGTGGTCATCGGGGAGCACAGCCTTGATGGCCAACTCTTGGTTGTCCCTTTCAAAGCGGCCATAAAAGTGATTGAGTTCCTCGAGGAAGGATGCGTCGCTGGAAGTGGGGGTGGAGTTGGTGGCTCTGTAGTCAGTGATGGCCTGGATGCCATGCCACATGCGTCGGGGGTCGGAGTTGCTGTCGAAGTGCTCCTCGATCCGCAGCTTGTATCTGTGTTTGGCGTTCTTGATGCCCCTCTTCAGATTGGCCCTCGATTAACTATTATGGGGAACTGGCACGGAAAATGAGTTGAGGCCAACATAGATGGCCTCAACTCACTTTAGCCACATGTGATTTTTTTCCTATTACAAATCACAAATTGTGTAGTACAGAGGCAAATAAATAAACAATGGGTTTTTGTCCCAAACATTAAGGAGGGCACTGTTGGTGTCAGTAATATTGCATTTTAGGTAACTAACCAAACTTTCTCCTCCCTTCCATGTGCCCCAAACTGGAGGAATAGCACTTCACATTCCATTTGGGTAGCTTACAATCCAGCAATATGAACATTGCCAACTTTAAGTAACAACCGCCACTCCCTCCCGCATCTCTCTTCCCTCACCTGTATCCATCTATCACTTGTCAGGCTTTGTCCTGTCCTTTCTTTCAGCCGTGATCATATTGGATGGTGGGGCAGGTTTGAAGGGGTTGGTGGCACACTCCTCGTTTGTTCTTGTGCAACATAACTTAAACACATACAGTGCCCTCTATAATATTTGGGACAAAGACCCATCATTATTTATTTGCCTCAGTACTCCACAATTTGAGATTTGTAATAGAAAAAAAACACATGTGGTGAAAGTGCACATTGTCAGATTTTAATAAAGACCATTTTAATACATTTTGGTTTCACCTTGTAGAAACAACAGCTGTGTTTATACATAGTCCCCCCATTTCAGGTCACCATAATATTTGGTTCACATGGCTTCACGAGTGTTTGTAATTGCTCAGGTGTGTTTAATTGCCACCTTCGTGCAGGTATAAAAGAGTTCTCAGCATCTAGTCTTTCCTCCAGTATTTCCATCACCTTTGGAAACTTTTATTGCTGTTTATCAACATGAGGACCAAAGTTACATCAATGACAGTCAAAGAAGCCATTATGAGACTTCTTCTTGCGTATGGCATGCAGAGCCTAAAGTTGTAGGACAACTTGTTCTATTTGATCTTATTTGATTGTGCACGCCAGGTTGATTGCATTTGTCGAAACAGGGCGGACCACGTGAATGCTGCAATCTCCCACCCCGTTATGAGACTGAGAAACAAGAATAAAACTGTTAGGGACATCAACCAAACTTTGGGCTTGCCAAATTCAACTGTTTGGAACATCATTAAGAAGAAAGAGAGCCCTGGTGAGCTTACTAATCGCCAAGGGACTGGCAGGCCAAGGAAGACCTCCACAGCTGATGACAGAAGAATTCTCTCTATAATAAAGAAAAATCCCCAAACACCTGTCCGACAGATCAGAAACATTCTTCAGGTGGGGATTTGTCAATGACCACTGTTTGTAGAAGACTTCATGAACAGAAATACAGAGGCTACACTGCAAGATGCAAACAACTGGTTAGCTGCAAAAACAGGATGGCCAGGTTACAGTTTGCCAAGAAGTACTTAAAAGAGCAACCATAGTTCTGGCAAAGGTTTTGTAAACAGATGATACAAAGATTAACTAATATCAGAGTGATGGCAAGAGCAAAGTAAGAGGAGAGAAAGAACTACCCAAGATCCAAAGCACACCATCCAATCTGTGAAACACGGTGGTGGGGGTGTTATGGCCTGGGCATGTACGACTGCTGAAGGAACTGGCTCACTTATCTTCATTGATGATACAACTGCTGATGGTAGTAGCATAATGAATTCTGAAGTGTATGTCAGACACATCCTATCTGCTCAAGTTCAAACAAATATCTCAAAACTGCAATGACTGCTTGAAGTTCCTGCGATTTGCCATTTTTTTAGCTTTGAAAAACTCCTTTGTTGCTTTGGTAGTATATTTGGGATCATTGTCTTGCTGTAGAATGAACTGCCGGCCAATGAGTTTTGAGGCCTCTTGGGTGTGCAACACCTGCATGGCCGTTTTTTTTAAGGGATGTGCCCTCACCCAGCACTGCTGTCTTTTTGGTGCCATCTCGAAAACACAAGTCTCCTCTCCAAAAAACTCTCCAGCTATGAATGAACATGCCTTGGAGTGACAGAGATGACGTTCTGCTGTTTAAATAACCTTTTTTTTCTAATGACCTTTTTTTCACCCCGGAGCTATTACCTTCGACTGCCTCCGACCACCTACAACCAGCATCACAACCTACTATGACCTACCTACGAGTAAAATGTATCGATATTTTCCATGCCAACCTTTTTTTTACTCGTGGGCATTTTTAATCAGGCTAGAAAAATCCACTGCAACCTACTTGATGCCACGAGTACCTACGACTTAGGTTGTGAAAGTGGGACGGGGCTGTACCCCATGACTTTGTGTCTTTTTTGCAAAACAGCATCTGCAGTTCCTTGTGTCTCCATTTCTTCTATGAAGTTGCAAAACACACCTGTTGTCCCTACACACCATTTCACTGATACATTGATTCAATATGCATCCTTTTCCAACTAGCATGCATTTGTGTTAGATGACAAATCTTCTCTTCAAAGAAACATTCCTAGTTTGAACCTGCATTACTGCTTCTCACGATGCTATCAATTGCTTTGTTACATAATTTCAAAGTCATTACCTTTGATATGTTTTGGCCTTTTTAATCACTACTTTAATCTATCTGATTTTGATTCATTTAAAAAAAATTCTAAACATGTACACAGTAGGTCAAAAGTCCTGTTTATGAGCTAAATGGCTCTAAACTACTCTTGCTACATTACTTTTTCTCCCACCTGATTTAACCCTTTCTGGTTTCTCATTGGACTGGAAGTGTAATAATTGAGAAAAAATCTCCTGCATCCACATCAGAAATCCATCTTCTGTGTTACCACTAGCAAGCCTTTTTTTCTTTCCCAGTCTATAATTAAGAATGGAAGCCTCTTAATCTTATTCTCCTACTTTTGCAACAAATCTTTAAAATACATTTTCTCATCCATTTCCTTAGAGCCCTATAAAAAAACACCTAACACAACAACTCGGGTCAGTTTAAAACGAACATAATTGCATCGAGAATGCTGTCGCCACTCCTCTTTTTTACCTTCTCTATCATTCTGCACAACTTGATAAACTTGAATATTAAGAGCCTGATTTTAACTGATGCGTGTCTCTATTAATACCAAAACAATTATAACAACTTTTGGCAATATGCGGACAATTTACCAACCTTATTACTTTCATTAGGTACAATGCAATTTAATTCCCCGTTCTTTACTGTAACCTCATGATTTCATGAAGAGTGTCAGCAATTTCATAGGTCAATAATTCACCCTGACTCAAAGACTGAAGAAAACAGGTTGCAAGTTAAGGTTGATTATTTTACTTCAAATCGATCTTATTACTGAATATGTGAAGATACAGTGAGAATGGAAAACAGATTGGTCAGAATATCAAGAGAAATTTATTGTTTCAGGTGGAACCCTTCATCTGAAATTCTTTGAAATATTCTGTTAGATTTGAGGTCTAGTTTGGTCAGCTTTATACTACAGGGAATAATAAATTTGAAAACTAGTTATTATTTTATAATTTTATTATTTTAGATTGTATTATATTCTCTTGATGAGTTAAAAATATTAGGAACATAAGTCATTTTATAAATTCCAATGAATTCCTTAAACAACGTAATCTGTTATACATACGACAGAGTCAGTTGCTCTTTACCTGTTTCTTTCACAAACACAATGATTTAAGGGATTAAATATGCCACGGTTGCAGTATATGCTAGGTGATACACAATTCAATTTTGTATCTGCATCTCAGAAATAAGTTGTTCAACTCAAACACACCACAGATGTGTTCCACCTGGTATTTCCTACTCTTCTTTGCACAAGCCAAAATAAATATACCTTTCTCCTTCATATGCTTATCTTAATTTTCCCATTGGTTCTGTTAGTGAGTATCTTATATTTATGGCTTCCGAATCCACCAAAATGGTGAGGAGACACAAGAAACTGCAGGTGCTAGTCTCAAGCAAAACACAAAGTGCTGGAGGAATTCAGCTGCCCAGACAGCATGTGGGAAGGGAATGGACAGATGACATTTTGGGATGGAACCCTTCTTTAGACTAAAAGTTCACAAATTGTGAACTGCAAACACCAAGGAAAAGATTTTAAACTCTGAAAACTGTTGTGAATCATTAGCATAATTCATTTCGGATTAGATAATAATTTACCTGGTTATAAGGAAAGAAAAGTGAGCAAATCGCACAATATGGTTCCATTTTCGAGACGACTTCATTATATTCCTTCTCTGCTTGGAAATTGTGCAGTTTACTCTGCCACAATTGGATTAGAGGTTTGGCCCAAGGCTGTGTTTCATCTATATCTTCTTCATTTAATGTTGGATCAGTCAATTCTACATAACATTGTGGAAGAATCAAGATGATGGACAATGAACAATTAGTCTGGAGAAAAGTTAAGCAGGAATACAGACTAAACATAATATGTAACAATGCAAACTAATCCTACTGACTAATTCAGTCACATTTCACCACAATATCCTTTAATTCCTGTATTTATCCAAATTTGTCAATCCACAGAAATTTTGGTCAATGGATTGTGATTATTAGACCAAAAGCCTCAAGTTATCCCAAATGAACAAAAATGAGAACATTCTCAAGACTAAAATAGGGCAACGTACCAGCATTATCAGGATATCAAAAGAGCTATAAGTTTGATCTACTTTATTTGACCATTTTCTGCCTGGTGTTAGCATGCTCTTGGTATTCTTTTGCAGCCAGTTGGACTAATTAAGCTTCATGCCTCGCCGTTACAGCCAGCCCACCAAATGGAACCAACTGTGACCAACAACTCAACTGCAGGTAGCCAAACTCAAAGTCTCACACTGGATAATTTGTATTACAAAAGGCCTTCTCAAAGCTTCCAGTAGTCGCTGATAATCAGATTTATTTAATTAATAAAAATACCCCATTTCAATTGCCGCACTTCAGTTTGAAACAGAATGCTCAAGCAGTCTAGTGGTGAAGGAAAAAGTCACATACATTGGTTATGACGTAGTGCATTCTGCAATGCATTAATGCACATCATCCCTGCAACCTCCAAAAATCACCAAACACCTGAAGAATCTTAAAATCAATACCAAATTGAAACAGACCAGCAATTCACCTTTAATTATTAGCAGCATTTTTACAGAGCAATGGATGGAGGGGGTAAGCCATTCAAGCCGCTGAACAGATATTCAGAGTAGCACAACGCAGCAACAGCCCCTTCAGCCACTATATTCATGCCAAATCTTTTGACCTTTGTGAGGCCATTAGATGGAAATGGAAACATTGTCCTCAAATCTTTGTTGCATGTTGATTGCCACTTTGATCAGGTTACACTGCCTATTTTCAACAAGAATTCAGTGCAGAAACAAGGAACTGCAGATACTGATTTACAAAAGAAGGCACAAAAGGCTGGTGTAACTCAGCGGATCAGTCACCATCTCTAAAGAACATGGATAGGTGTTTCTTCAGGCTGATGCAGTGCGGTCATTCACACTTTGCCTCCAGAAATAAAATGTTCAGTGTACATAGCAATCCACCTACCAAACAAAATAGGTCACCAATCAGAATTTTCACCATTTGAGTTTTAAATCAGGATAACTCATTTAGATTACAATTGTTCTTTCATCTCCATACTAAAATCATAAATGGGCAGTTAAAATTATTGTCATGATATTTGAATGACTCCTGATCAGTGAATGCATGTAATTATGAGGCCTCTTTCAGAAACACATGGCTCCATAAGAATGAAAGCACGAACAAGTTGGGGTGTTTTAGAGAAAATAACATCCAAGTAATAGCTGAGGGTCAATTTCATTTTATTCTTTGCATGCCCCTGAAGAGCTAAATAATTTCCAATTTCATAAACACCCTGGTGTACGATAAACAACTGAAATAGAGTTTTATTGTTTCAGTTTAATTAAGTTCAAAATTGGCCTGCAATATAATTTGATGCAAGAGGCTGTATTATAATTCCTTAAAAGTAATGTTGCCAAATATCTAGGTCCAAATAATTATACCAAAGTGCATTTCTCGCTTGTAATGTTGTGGAATTTAATTATAAATATTTAATGAAATAAAAATTCAGAACAAATATATACCTTTGAGAATAATGTCCTTTGTTTCTGAATATACATTAATACTGCAGCCATTTCCTACAAGTCTGATATTCCTTCAGCCTTCTCATCAACATTATCCAATTCAACCACTTTCATCAGCACTAATTTCTATGCAAGATGTGAAAACATCTTCTCTGTATTGCCACAAGATCAGCCTCATCCACTTAACCCCATGCATATGCAATGCCCATAAATACCAATTCACATTTAAAATCTGTGGTGTTTGCATCATCCAAAGATCCAATAACCATTACCCATTTGCATTGACAGCTACTAATTTGGAGTTCCGTGCTGATTTAATCAATAAGTCTTCCAATTTCACACTGACCACTGTGGTTTAGTACTTCAATTATGCATAGACTATATAAAAATAAACTGGTGGGCTGGGAGAATTGCCTGACTGAATTTGAGCTGTTCTCTTGGATTGTCTAATAGATTTATAGGAATTTTCTGTATTCGACAGTGATCCGCTGGTGATACTATGAAAAAAATTGGAAGAATGTTATATTTATATCACAGTGCTTCTACATAATAACTGCTATTATGTAAAGACAGCAAAACATTGGTAGGAAACATAAACATCGTTAGTCCCAGAGTATTTTCCAGAAGTTAATCACCTGACCCTTGTACTAAGTCCAAACTTGGGTTTGGCAAAACTTTCTGCATCAACTTGCATCAGAATGCAAATAATCGGACCATGCACAATGGGTCGAATGTGAGAGAGCTATCTCATGAGAGCAAGCAAAGCAGGATGTGACCAGGACAAACTTCACCTATGTGAATGTGAGAAGTACTACTGTTAGCCAAGTCAGAAAATATAAATTTCCTGAATGTAAATGTTAAAAGTATTATATACATGCATATAAAAATTATTAAAACATTGTTAGGAATTTGAAACCAAACTTTAAATACTGTAAATCCCTTAAACCAATTAAAAGAAGCAAAAATAAACAATTGAAATATAAACACAAATTGAACCCTTGCAGTTCCTAAACTCCATTTAAACAAATAGCGATCTTGTTTCTATGCTAAAAGTAGCTAGGCAGTTTGGTCAAATGGATTACCCACATAAGTGTAAAAGTTATTTTAGTTTCACAGGGTGATTGATGGTATTTTCTTTTAAAATCTGTGCCACAAAATGTATCCAAAGTACAATTATATAAAATATATGGACGAATGAAAATTAATCCAAGGCACGTTGATTCTAACAATGCATTGTTTCTGGTCATGTGTACTTGAAACCTGCTTGGTACAAAAGGTGCTGGGTATGGACAAATAAGAAAAATAAAATCAGACTTTATACTTCGGTAAATAATTCTTGCATGGAAATTTGAAATCTCTCCTCATGTCTCATAAGCTTATTTGAAACAAAAGATTATGAAAGATTGTATTAAATAAACATTAATCCCATCATCTTTATAAAGTTATGAAAAAAATAATGTTACAGTATAAAGTATATCAGTTGTCCCACTGTGTGTGCAAGTTAAAATTGCTTGGGGGGTGTACATACTGAAGTCATGGATAGGGGAGGTGAAGATGGTTGACCTGCACTCATTGTTGAAAATGGTAAGATGGTTGACCTGCACTCATCCTGATAAGTGACCAATTCTCCATCGCACTCCTGACTTAGAACGCACAAATTCAGTCAGGCGATGATACAGTCCCTTCT
The DNA here is from genome assembly GCA_035221665.1 of Okamejei kenojei. Taxonomy (NCBI): domain Eukaryota; kingdom Metazoa; phylum Chordata; class Chondrichthyes; order Rajiformes; family Rajidae; genus Okamejei; species Okamejei kenojei. The sequence goes on from CM069133.1 coordinate 80,330,993, forward strand.
CCTGTAACCCACAGCATTAATGTGGGTGGTTCATCTATGCTTGTGATCAGCGATGATCTCCAAGGGTGTTGATGCTCCAATACTCAGAGGAATGACAAGGAGAGGCTGTTTGGCGCTCGCTTTCTCTCTCTCGGGAGAAGGAGGTGACTCATCATTTGATTCTGGAGGTCAGCGCCTCATATTTGTGCGCCATTAATGTTACTTGCCAATTATCAGTCTAAGCATAAACATCGTCTAGACCTTGAGTCATGCATGTCATACATAAGCCAAACCAAGTGAGGCCAATAGATTTGCTTTCCTGAAAGATACTGGTGGAATAGGGGATACTGTTGCCTTAGTACAAATGTATTTAACTCAATTCCCCGGTTACTGCAGTGGGATTTGAACTTGAGAATCCAGCTATTTCTCGCCAAGTACGATAAGCACCACATAAAATGATTATCTTCCGCCTCCTTGCCCTGCAAGCCAATGAAAAGTTTCTGCCCACCTCCCCATCAAAAGCACTGCTTATGCAGCAACTGTTAAGAATCTCAGTTTGCTCTAGGAAAATGCAGTTGATTTGATTTGCACCCATCAAAAACAATGTAAACAAATAACATTGCCAGTCTTTCATCATCACTGGGTCTAAATCCTGTAACTTCCTTCTCATCAGCATTGTGAGAAAACCTTCTCCAGAAAGACCCCACCATCAGTTTCCCAAGGGCAATTAGGGATGGGAAATAAATGCTGATCTTGCCAGTGATACCAAGATCCCCAAAATAATGTTTTTAATATAGGCACAGATCAGCAAAATATTGTAAACAAACTACTCTTAACTTAACTGATGATGACTATCTAACAATCATGGGAACATGAGACTCTTGTATTTATTACTTCTGCTACAAACATATCATACTATGTTTGCATATTCTGTGCTGCAACAAGTAACAATTCCATTGTTCCATTTGGGACATATGACAACAAAACACTCTTGACTCTGTCACCTTCCTTATGGCAATTAACATTAACTAAAATTACTACGTCTTCAGCGGCTTCAATCCAGAGCACGGGGTTCGGGGGGGGGAGGGTTGGGCTGCGGCCGGGGCAGACGGCCATCCGAGTTCGAGTCGACCGTGTGCGGGCGGGGCCACGGCGGGCGGGCAGCGACCAAATGACTGCGAGTCGGGGGGGGGGGGCCTAACTCGCGGCGCGTGGAAAATAGTGCGCAGCGAGCATTGCGAGCGGACCCATTGCGATGCCATCAGCTCGTTTACTTTCAAAGATACTTCAGATTCAAGAAATAAAGATCAAAATTTTCAGGTAAGTCGATTTTTGACTTCATGGGATAAAACTTGACAGGAATATGTAAAGAGCAGAGCATCGTGTTTTCGAGCAGTATGATTACACCTCACACCTCCAAGATCAGATTTTTAATAGTTAGAAGATAATTGCAAGTAGCGTGAGAAAAATAATCAATACTTGATTATGTAAAACCAGTAAGTACAAGGTTTCATGATAGAATGTATGAAAAAGAAACAGAAACTGATTTTTGTTTGTGGTGTACATAGCAACCAAAGTCTGCAGATATAGACAATAGGTGCAGGAGTAGGTCATTTGGCCCTTCGGGCCAGCACCACCATTCACTGTGATCATGGCTGACCATCCACATTCAATACCCTACTTCTCCCTTCTCACGATATCCCCTGACTCTGCTATCTTTAAGAGCTCTATCTAACTCTCTCTTGAAAGCATCCAGAGAATTGGCCTGCACTGCCTTCTGAGGCAGAGAGTTCCACAGATTCACGGCTCTCTGGGTGAAAAAGTTTCTCCTCATCTCCCTTCTAAATGGCCTACCCCTTAATCTTCTATTGTCTATAACTGCAGACGTTGCTTGCTATATACACCACAAAGAAAAATCAGTGGCTGTTTACATAGAAACATAGAAAATAGGTGCAGGAGGAGCCAATTCGGCCCTTCGAGTCAGCACCGCCATTCATTGTGATCATGGCTGATCGTCCCCTATCAATAACCCGTGCCTGCCTTCTCCCCATAACCCTTGACTCCACTAGCCGCTAGAGCTCTATCTAACTCTCTCTGAAATCCATCCAGTGACTCCGCCTCCACTGCCCTCTGTGGCAGGGAATTCCATAAATTCACAACTCTCTGGGTGAAAAAGTTTTTTTCTCACCTCAATGACCTCCCCTTTATTCTAAGACTGTGGCCCCTGGTTCTGAACTCGACAACACTGGGAACATTTTTCCTGCATCTAGCTTGTCCAGTCCTTTTATAATTTTATATGTTTCTATAAGATCCCCCCTCATCCTTCTAAACTCCAGTGAATACAAGCCTAGTCTTTTCAATCTTTTCTCATATGACAGTCCCGCCATCCCAGGGATCAATCTCGTGAACCTACGCTGCACTGCTTCAATCACAAGGATGTCCTTCCTCAAATTAGGAGACCAAAACTGTACACAATACTCGAGATGTGGTCTCACCAGAGCCCTATACAACTGCTGAAGAACCTGTTGACTCCAATACTGAAAACCTCTTGTTAGGCAAACAAATGGCCTACCCCTTTAAGATTAATAGGTAGGCTATTTAGAACTGTGGCCCCTGGTTCTGGACTCCCCCAATATTGGAAAACATGTTTCCTGCCTCTAGCATGTTCAATCCCTTAATAATCTTATATGTTTCAATAAGATCCCCTCTAAATTCCAGAGTATACAAGCCCAGCCACTCAATTCTATCAACATATGAGAGTCCCGGGAATTAACTTTGTGAACCTATGCTGCACTCTCTCAATAGCAAGAATGTCCTTGCTCAAATTTGGAGACCAAAACTGCACACAATACTCCAGGTGTGTTCTCACTAGGGCCCTGTACAACTGCAGAAGGACCCCTTTGCTCAAATACTTAACTTCTCTTGTTATAAAGGCCAACATGCCATTAGCTTTCTTCACTGCCTGCTGTACCTGAATGCTTACTTTAAGTGACTGATGAACAAGGACTACCAGATCTCTTTGTACTTCCCCTTGTCTCAACTTGACACCATTCAGATAATAATCTGCCTTCCTGTTTTTGCCACCAAAGTGGATAACCTCACATGTATCCACATTAAACTGCATCTGCCATGCATCTGTCCACTCACCCAACCTGTCCAAGTCACCCTGCATCCTCATAGCATCCTACTCACAGTTCACACTGCCACCCAGCTTTGTGTCATCTGCAAATTTGCTAATGTTACTTTGAATCCCTTCATCCAAATTGTTGATGTATATTGTAAATAGCTGCGGTCCCAGCACCGAGCCTTGCGGCACCCCACTAGTCATTGACTGCCATTCTGAAAGGGACCCATTAATCCTATTGTTTCCTATCTGCCAACCAATTTTCTATCCATGTCAGTGCCCTATCCCCAATACCATGTGCTATAATTTTGCCCAATAATCTCCTATGTGGGACCTTATCAAATGCTTTCTGAAAGTCCAGGTACACTACATCCACTGGCTCTCCCTTGTCCATTGTCCAAGTTACATCCTCAAAAAATTCCAGAAAATTAGTCAAGCATGATTTCCCCTCCGTAAATCCATGCTGACTCGGACCGATCCTGTTATTGCTAACAAAATGTGTCGCTCTTTCATCTTTTATTATTGACTTCAGCATCTTCCCTACCACTGATGTCAGGCTAACTGGTCAAAAATTCCCTGTTTCTCTCTCCTGCCTTAAAAAGTGGGATAACATTAGCTACCCTCCAATCCACAGGAACTGATCGTGAATCTATAGAACACTAGACCGTGGGACCCACGGGGTCTCTGTCACACAGGAGGCTTTGTCCCCCAATGCAATATTCCACCACTCACCCATAGCCCCCAACTGCACAGACGCACCTAATTTCCCCTCATCCCTAGCACTCTCTCCCCCTCCTCTTCACCCTCCCTCTTCTTTCCCCTCTCCTCCTCCCTTACCCCAATCGCTCCCTCACCTCTCCCTCTCCTTTCCCCTACCCTCAGTCACTCCCTCCATCCCTCCATAACTCCTCTCCTCTCCTTACCCTCCTCCTATCTCTCTATTCCCCACCTCCCCATTCCTCACCTCCCCTACCCCCCACTATCACTCCTCACCTCCCCCACAGCCCTCCTAACCCTCTATTCCCCACTCCCTACCTCCCCCACTTCCCCTCCTCTACTCCCCCTCCTCTCCCTCTGTTCCCCCTATTACCTTCATCCCCCACTCTCCCTCCCCAGGATCTGGAGGTTGCCGCTCCTCTTCCTTCCCGCGTACCCCGGAGCATCAGCTGTCGACACCCTCAGAGCCAGGCCTCGGATAGACCTAGAAGCACTTGCAGCTACGGCCGCTCAGGCGTGTGGACGGGGGGGGGGGGGGGGGGGGGGGTGAGAGCTCGGAGAAAAGACAGGGGAAGAGCCATTGAGGAGAGGGCGGTATCACGGGGGGGGGGGGGGATCACGGGGGAGGGGGGTATCACGGGGGAGCGGGGCAGAAGCCAGTGAGGGAGACCAGAGGGGAATGGGCTGGAACTGCGGGGTGTTGCGATGGCGGTGCATTTGGGACTCACAGCGCGTGCTAGACGCTCTCCTCCGCCGGGATCAGATTCACCGCGTTCCGTTTGGCGACATCGCTCCGAATTGTGGCCAGTTGGAGACCTCCGCTGGCCATCGTCAGCTCCAGTAAAGACGCGATGGCACAGGAAAGGGTGGACCGTACCATGACAGGAGAAGAGACTAATCTGCGCGGCACTGACTGGCAGGATCGACTGATCGACGCACACGCGGTTTTTACGATTTTTAAACTTCGCTAACTTTTACATTATACCAGTGATCAGAACGAATACTTAATACACTCTCAGCACAGGATAACAGTGAGTGAGCTGGCGAAAAATCATAGCGCTAACGCGTAGCGTTTTTGCACAAATACAGAAACCGCGCAAACCGGAAGAGCACAAGATCAGAGCTTTAGTTATGTATAGATTGGAAAATGATCACCAATGCATCCACGATTTCTATAGCCACTTCCTTAAGTACCCTGGAATGCAGATCATCAGGCCCTGGGGATTTATCAGCCTTCAGCATACCTGCCAACTTGTGAGATTGAAAAATCGGAATCCTATTAGTCTGACGTCAGTGAGGGCGGGGCACGTGACGTCAGTAAGGGGCGGGGCAAGTGACGTCAGTAAGGGGCGGGGTACGTGACGTCAGTGAGGGCGGGAAAGTGACCTCAGGGGGGTTACACAAAAAGCTGGAGAAACTCAGCGGGTGCAGCAGCATCTAAGGAGCGAAGGAGATAGGCGACGTTTCGGGTCGAGACCCTTCTTCAGACTTTCTGCTGCACCCGCTGAGTTTCTCCAGCATTTTGTGTAACCCTCGATTCTCCAGCATCTGCAGTTTCTTTGTTAACAAAGTGACCTCAGTGCGGGGGGGGGGGGGGGGGCAAGTGACGCCGAACGCCACCGTGGCGGGGCGGGGTCATGCGGCTGCGTACTGACGTACACCCGTGCGTGTCCCCATAAGCGGCGCAGGCGCGGTGCGCTCTCTCGCTGTCTCCTCGCCGCCGCCGCCGCCATGGGTCGCATGCACGCTTCCATCCCAATTCCGAATTCCAATTTTTTTCGGAATATTGAGGAAAAAAATCGGAATTCGGAATTGGGATGGAAAAATCGGAAGAATTCCGCCCAAATCGGAATAGTTGGCAGGTATGCTTCAGTCCCATCAGTCTACCCAAGAACACCATTTTCTGCCTAATGCGAATTTCCTTCAGTTCCTCCATCACCCTGGATCCTCTGCCCACTGGTGCATCAAGGAGATTGTTTGTGTCTTCCTTAAGGGCCTGTCCCACTTGGCCATCATTTGCACCTCATTTACGCGTCGTATGTAAAATAGGTTGACGCGTCATGAAGCGTGGGGTGCGCGTGGGTGACGCACGCATTGCGCATGGTGAGGCGTGGAATTGCATGCGGTGGCCCGCAGTATCCCGCGGCACTCCAGGATTTCGTAGTGTAACGAAATCCTCGCGTGCCACCTGCGTGACATATCGCGTACGCACGCTGAAGCACTGGCTACGCACACTGACGCATTGGCGTCGCACGCTAGCATCCCGACGTCTCACGTGTATCGCATGGTGATGCATGGTTACGTCACCGTGCATCAACGTCTGTAAACCATGCGTCGCCGTGCGCCGCAGGGTATTCTAATGACGTCACGCACACCAGACGGCTGTACTGACACGTGATTTGCGTGACGTCGCGTGGACCTATTTAACATAAATGAGGCGCAAATGACGGCCACGTGGGACAGACCCTTAAGGAAGACGGATCCAAAGTACCTGTTCAACTCATCAGCCATTCCCTTGATCCCAATAATAAATTCACCTATTTCAGTCTTCAAGGGTCAAACTTTGGTCTTAACTAATTTTTTCCTCTTCACATACCTAAAGCTTTTACTATCTTCCTTTATATTCTTGGCTAGCTTACCTTCGTACCTCATCTTTTCTCTCCGTATTGCCTTTTATCTTCTGTTGCTCTTTAAAAGTTTCCCAATCCTCTGGCTTCCCTCTCAATTTTGCTATGTTGTACTTCTCTTTTATTTTTATAGTGTCCTTGACTTCCCTTGTCAGCCACGATCGCCCCTTACTCCCCTTGAAATCTTTCTACCTCTTTGGAATCATCCTGCACATTCTGTATTATTCCCAGAAATACCTACCATTGTTGTTCCACTGTCATCCCTGCTAGGGTATCTTTCCAGTCAACTTTGACCAGCTCCTCCCTCATGGTTCCATAATCCCCTTTGTTCAACTGTAATACTGACACTTCCGATTTTCCCTTCTCCCTCTCAAATTGTAGCTTAAAACTTATCATATTATGGTCACTACCACCTAATGGCTCCTTTACCTCGACTTCCCTTATCAAATCCGGTTCATTACACAGGACTAAATCCAGAATTGCCTTCTCCCTGGTAGTCTATTGTGCAAGCTGCTCCAAGAATCCATCACGGAGGCACTCCACAAACTCCCTTTCTTGGGGTCCAGCACCAACCTAATTTTCCCAGTCTACCTGCATGTTGACCAAAACAACCGTAGTATTACCTTTGCGACATGCCAATTTTAACTCTTGATTCAACTTACACCCTATATCCAGGCTACTGTTTGGGGGCCTGTAGATAACTCACATTAGGGTCTTTTTACCCTAACCATTCCTCAGTTCTATCCATACTGACTCTACATCTCCTGATTCTATGTCACCTCTCGCAAGGGACTGAATTGCATTCCTCACCAACAGAGCTACCCCACCCCCTCTGCCCACCTGTCTGTCTTTTCAATAGGACGTATACCCTTGAATATTCAGTTCCCACCCCTGGTCCTCTTGCAGCCATGTCTCTGTAATTCCCACATCATACTTGCCAATTTCTAACTGAGCCTCAACCTCATCCACTTTATTTCTTATACTTTGGGTTTGTATTTAACAAGATAAAATAAAATAGGTGTTCTGAGTAGACATGACTACAATCAGAAGAAGGGTTTCGACCCGAAACGTTGCTTATTTCCTTCGCTCCATAAATGCTGCCTCACCCGCTGAGTTTCTCCTGCATTTTTGTCTACCTTCGATTTTTCAGCATCTGCAGTTCCTTCTTACACATGACTACAATCTGTTCTCTTGCCCAAGGTGATTCCTGCATTTGAAGTATATTGAAATATCCAACTTAACAACTTGAGCACTGTATGTTGGATTGGGCTCTTTTCTGGTAATTGATTAGGATTTCACAGCTAAAACTGCCTTTGTCTTGCTTCTTCATATTCCTTGGCCAAACTTAATGAAAGCTTTTTTAATGAAATATGGGGAGAAGGCAGGAACAGGGTACTGATTGTGGATGATCAGCCATGATCACATTGAATGGCGGTGCTGGCTTGAAGGGCTGAATGGCCTACTCCTGCACCTATTGTCTATTGCCTATTGACTGGATTTCAAGTATTATTCAGATTTTTCGATCTGAAACATTAACTGTTTCTCTAATTGCATGTTTTGTTTGAATAAATGCTGTAGTTTTGTATTTGCATATATAACTGTTATTTGTATTTAAACAATGCATTTAGAAAAAAAATTAACTAAGTATATAAGCTAAGAAAAGTCAGCTAACTGTCATTGGACATGCAATAAAATGTCTTGTTTTTCTTACATTGTCGCCTGCATAACTGCAAGTAAGGCCTGAGCATGAAGCCATGCTCAGTAATACCATCATCCACTTGAACAACATTTTTACCATTTAAAAATCGTCAAGCAAGATACCTCATCCTTTAAATTAATGAAAATCTCAAAGGTTTCACAAACTCCTCCCTAGTTTTTTTTTAAACAATTATTGTGGAAAAACTAACTTGTTCAAAAATGATCGTCAGTTGCTGCTGAGACTAATTGATGTCATTTACACTGAATGATTCAAGTTAAGATTTAGTGAAATAGACAAGAGTTTCTGAGGCGCAGACATGATTCCTCACTGTTGCCAGGATCAAGGATGCAGATCATTCTGAAGGTGGGATGTGAATAACCAGAATTTATGGCCCACATAAGCGATAATGAAATAAAAAAAATCAGAAAGCAAGAGGGTCAAGAGGCAGATTGAGGAACACCGAGGAAAAAGATTAAAGAAAACAGAATCTGTAAATCACTTATGAATTATTGCCATTGGTGTAAGGTACTGAATAGAAACATAGACAGAACAGTTCACTGTGTGGCTGGAGATCTAGCAGAAGTGAGGGACTGGGACTGGTTCTGAGAGAAGTAGGTCCAAAGCCAATTGACCAGATTGCAACTCAACAGTCATGTCACAGGAACTCAACATGTCATGTCATAGGCCATTTGGAAGTATTTAAAAACTACCTGGAAGGGAGATTAAGGCTTATAAAATAACTGACAACTCTGGCTATAAAAGGCGAGTGTTTTTTTTGAGGCAAAATTAAAATGTACAGTTAACAAAGTCTGAAAAATCCAGCTGTGCTAAATTGACATGCTTCAAGGCAGAACAGGAATGCTACTGGTAGTGCAACTCACTCTTAGTTCCCGCAACCCAACGCTGCTAATGGGTAGGAGAAATAATCGGGCATAGAGATATAAGTGGGTGAATGGGAACAATGGGATTACTCTGACAGGAAGCATGGAAGAGAGCAATTCATCTGTTGTGTCTATGTAAGAAACACATATAAAAAGGTCAGGGGGCATCAGGCTAATAAACTGCCCAGTCCATCACAGATACTGACCTCCTCACTATCGAAGAAATCTACAAGTCGCTGCCTCAAAAGGGCAGCCAACATCAGAGATCTACACCAACCTGGCCACATTCTCATTTCACTCCTGCTACAGGGAAGAAGGTATAGAAGCCTGAAAAACTGTAAGATCCAAGTTCAGAAGCAGCTTCTTCACTACAACCATCCAAATAAACCATTAAACACTACAACCTCCAAATAAGCTCTGAACTACAGACATGGGGGCCTTATTTTTGGCTTTGCACTATCATCTTTTGTTTTGTTTTTATTGTGTATATATGCATGTGGTACTAACCTTCATCACTAATCAATTCTTGTTTGACGACAGTTGAAGGAGATCTAGCTGGTGGTTTGCATAATGGATGTCTTCGACACTTGGCTGATTTCTTTTTCCCGGCACTTCTGATAAACTGCTCTGGAAACTGAAAAGAGAAAAGTAATTTTCATCTTCTTGATGAAACCAGATAGTTGCCTAGGCTTTAAAGAAGGAACTGCAGATGCTGGAGAATCGAGGGTACACAAAAAGCTGGAGAAACTCAGCGGGTGCAGCGGCATCTAAGTCTTAGATGCTGCTGCACCCGCTGAGTTTCTCCAGCTTTTTGTGTACCCTAGTTGCCTAGGCTAATGCACATTAGCTAGAAGATAGTGTGCTTACTGTTTGTTAAAGTGTACACATTCAGAACAGTGTCCTGAATATAACATTGAAAATCTGGACTATTGAGGATACTAACTGCTTAGAGGCAACAAGCAAATAACATATGTAGGAAGGAACTGCACATGCTGGTTTATACCTAAGAGACACAAAATGCTGGAGTAACTCAGTGGGTCACGCAGCATCTCTGGAGAAAAAGAATAGGTAACGTTTTGGGTTAGAACCTTTCTTCAGACTGGGAGGAGAGGAAATAAACTGGTGGCAAGAAATGGGCAGAATAAATCTGGGCCGGCAATTGATGACATCAGAAAGGGTGAAGCCCATAGTTGGTTGGTTAGGAAAGGTGGAATAACAAGAGGGATACAAGGATGCGAACAGTGGAACTGATAGGGCGACAGGGGAGGGAATGCAGGAGTTGCTTGAAATTAAAGAAATCAACGCGGGATGGAAGCTGCCAAAGCAAAATAATGCAGGCTACCCAATTCAAATTGCTCTTACCACAATGAACTAATTAATTATTATACAAATCTTAGAAAAGCTTCCATAATAGTACAACAATAAAAAACGAATGATACTTTAGTTTTGTCCAATGGATGGTTAAGCCACCCCAATTTCTGTGAGAAAATTGGGGAGTGGTTTAAGGCAATGGGCAGATGGTGGTACAACTAGCCTCAAGATAAAGAAAGGTTAAAAGAAAAACAAAGCCTCCCAAATGTGCGTGTCAGGTGAAGAATGGATCAGACAACATTCCGCAGGCTCACTTCTCATGCACATTTCATTTAGAATATCCTATTGACACTGGTGGCTAGGTTTAGAGATGAATAACTACCATTGCACAAGGTAGCAAAAGGAAACAATAACCAAACGTAAAGAAGGAAACCTGGCAAAGTGACCCATTTCAAGAAAAAATATACAGAAAATTGGCATCTAAAATTTGTGAACAAAAATTATTTAAAAATATAGCTTAATGATAATAGCGCTGTGTTCACACAAATTGGAACGTAAATAGCGATTGACAAGATGAAATTATAACAACATGAACATTTGTCCAAAACTAAAAGTTCAAATATATTTATTCGCTGGAAACTTCTGCATACTGTCCCAGAATTTTAACAAGACTTGAATGATTCAGCAGGACATCAGATCAGAGTGGCTCAGACCCAGCAGGTGTCTGTAAGCCTTCATTTTTTATGCGATTAAATAATACAAATCACTCCACTAGCATCTAAAAAAGGGACGAGAGACTTAATTATAATTTTTCCTAAACTTAGAAAACTAGTTTAATGCACACCCTGCCCTTTAAGTGTTTGATAAGCACATAATTTAAATTACTGAATTACCAAAATTCAAACTTTATCAGCAATTTATATTGGTATTCTTTAGCTTATTAACAAATTGAGGAATGATAACTAACACTACTTTCCATAGATTAGCGACAACTGTGACATACGATTCAGTCAAAGTCAAACATATGTACAGCCCAACATGTCCATGCCTACCATTTTGTCGATGTATACTAATTCCATTTGCCCACAATAGGTGCAAATTCTTCTATGCCTTGCATATTTACATTTAAAAATTAGTTATTGATTAACCTCCTCCAAAGGTAGCCATTACAGCTAACAATCACTGATGTAAAAAAAATCTTACCCTTCACTCACCTTAAATCTATGCCCTCTTGTTTCTGACAACAGAGAAGAGATTCTGAGTATCTCTTCTTTTGTAATTTTATATACCTCCATGAGATTACCCCTCAGCCTCTTTTGCTCAAGGAAAAAAAAGCCCAGCCAATCCAAGTTCCCAAGTCCTTCAAGATGTTAGCACATTATTTTGTTTTTAAGGCTACTGAAGGAAAGTAGAATTCTGAATAAAATTCTATCAAGACCAATTGTGCAAAAGAGTTAGTCTTCATGTTATTTAAACTAGCTCTTCAAATATCGAAACATTTATGATAGATGTGCAGCTGAATCAATCTCTTACTGTTGAATTATAGAGATAGGGTGATGAAAGTATAAGTCAAGGTAGGGAAGATTCAAACAAGGGGGCATGACATGAGAATTAAGGGACAGAAGTTTAGGGGTAACGTGAGGGGGAACTTCTTTACTCAGAGGGTGGTGGCTGTGTGGAATGAGCTTCCAGCAGAAGTGGTGGAGGCAGGATCGATTTTAACATTTAAAAGTAAAGTGGATAGGTATATGGACGTGAAGGGAATGGAGGGGTATGGTCTGAGTGCAGGTAGATGGGACTAGGGGAAAACAAATGGTCAGCACGGACTGGAAGGGCCGAGAGGGCCTGTTTCCGTGCTGTAATTGTTATATGGTTTATATGGTTATAGTATGATGTGGGTAAATTTGAATCTTATTTGGAAAAAAAGATGTAGTGTAAGACACCAGTAAAGAGGACATTAATGAAGAACATTGAAGAGAGCTATTACAGATCATATAATTATTTTGATCAATGTTAAAAAAAAAACGATTAAGTTCTTATTTTGATTATATAATGAAATCCTTCAATGGCGTTATTATCATGCAGTACCAAAAACATACTACTCAGCAGGACACACAAAAAGCAAAGCATTTCTGCAGAAATACTGGCTCGACTGTATTCAGGATTTCAAACAACTCCGTATTAATTAAATTCAGATACCAGTCCCGACTCTGCTTAATTTATAAACTGCTGCGTTCTTGGCTTAATTTTACACATTAAGGATTAACAGCATTGTCATACCTCATTTGGCACTAAATTAATAATACCAATTTTAGTGATGAATTATGCACTTTATATTATGTGAATTCAGTTAACACAGGGAACATGAGTGATACTGAGTTATTAAATCAATTGTCTGCTTCATTCCAGTGTTTACCTATCTTGCCAGATATGTGCAGCTGAAAACACAGCTGAAGGAGCATAAATTCTTCAAAGAAACATTTGAAAGGTTAGTTGGGAAAACTGGCAATGGAAGAAAATCAACAATCTGGTGGTGCAGTATTTTCTACTTAAGGACAGCAACATTTTTACCCATATCATACTGCTAACTTTGAACAGTAATAAATGAATGAACTATAGGTTATCTATACTGGGGAAATAAATAATTACAGTCTAATTTACTTCAGCCATTCCTGGACATATTATAAAAAGTATTATTACACTTGGTACTTCTCCAGGCTCCAAGCCATTTTCTCCACTCTCAGCTTCACTGGTTTCCTCTTCTGTGGAGACTCCGCTACTTTCACGTCCTTTCCAGCAGTTCTGTTGAACTTCTGCAGCTACATCATCAAATGTGTTCTGACACAATTGTCCCTTTTTGATTATTGCATTCGCCACCGTGGATTTCTGCAGATCCTTACTCTCCAATTTGACTTTCAGGTCAAGATCTGCATTGTCTAGGTATTCTGAAGAGATGTCGACTCCATCATCCAATTTTCTCTTTCCATTAGCTTTATTTCTATACTTGGTGCTGACAAGATTGGACTCTGATGTTGTCTGGTAATTGTCTGTGGGTGAAAAGAATATTTGACTTTAGATGATGCGTGAGAAATATTTGGATGTTAACAGGAAATACCAAAAAATACTATTTCATGCAAAATGGAGCTGCCAACAAAACACAAAAGTTCTGGTCACTACTGCGTCAATTTAAAGATGTAATGTGTGTAATGTAATGGAGCAATGGAACTACTTTGTAAATTCTCATACTCAGTTTGTTCTTTTACTATTCATCTTGAATTTATGTTGTTGGATTACCAATTACCAATACAGGCAATCTCAACGACCTTAACTACCATTTCTAAATTATTGGTGATAAATTACTTATCTCTTTGAAATAATTGGAAAAGTATTAGTAACATATTTTATTAAAATATAAGCAATTATATTTTAGGCAGGAATTATAATAGTAAGATTAAACGAGAACTTACCAAGTTCGAAGGTTGATCTTTATTTTATGAGGAGTTGCGGTGAGGGATTTCGTGAAGACTCCGCCAGCACGCATGCCCGACATTCTTAAAAGCAGCGGTGTGGAATCACAGAACGCACCATGACTGGAAATAGTAAGATTAAGAACGTAGACCATACCAGTTGACCTTATGATAGAGGGTGGGAGCGGAGGGCACAAAATCCCTCACCGCAACTCCTCCTAAAATAAAGATCAACCTTCGAACTTGGTAAGTTCTCGTTTAATCTTACTATTTTACTTCGGAGTCACGTGAGTGACTTCGTGAAGATTTCAAAGCTCTGTGATTTCACACCCTGGACATCGTCCATCCTATCACACTGCCGCAATACTGATGGAGGAAGGTAGTTAATGCATTCCAGACTGAACAGGCTGAAAAATAATGCATATTTATTACACAAATAAGAACAAAACAAAACCCCTAACTCGGGGACAAATATTCACGGAGCAGCTCCCAGCACAGCTTCTGCAACGTTGCGGGGGCGACCAGCGGTTTGTTGTAGAACCGCTGGAAGGTTGCTTCACTAGCCCAGCCTGCGGTGGCGAGGATGTGGTCCATAGGCACCTCCATGGCCCTCACCGCTGATGTGGATGCGGCCCTGGTAGAGTGAGATTTAAAAATGTTAGTACCTACTCCTGCTGCACCCAACAGTCTGCACAGTCACCCGGTGATGTGGAGGTTAGTGGCTGATGAGGAGCCCCTGCTCCATCTTCCGGATGGTTCGTGTAGTGCGGATGTAGAGGCGGAGATGGGTGACTATGCAGAGGGTGGCATCAGTGGGGTACGCCCGAAATTCCAACTGCAGCCCATGAGCCCCAGGTCTGTGCTGCTTCAATAGGTCCTGGACAAAGAAAGGCACCTTTGTAGGGGTGGAGACCATGCTATCCAGCCACAGCTTTTGTAGTGCCTGGACCCGTTGAGCTGTAGTCAGTGCCATCAGCATCACCACTTTGAGGGTGAGCTTTTTGAGTGGTAACTCTGTCATAGGAGACCAGCTCCTCAGTAGGGTCAGAACGATCCCTACGTCCCAGGTGATGTGGTATCTGGGCCGTGGAGGGTTGGTGTTAAACACTCCCCTCATGAATTTAGACACCAGGTGGTTGGAGCCTATATCTATGTCTAGGTATGAGGACAGTGCACTCCTGGCGCTGTTGATGGCACTGTAGCCAAGGCCCGCATCGTAATGAAGGCCCGCTAGGAATTCCAGGACATCAGGGGTCATTGCCGAGTTGGAGGTCGTGTTGGTACGGGAGCAGAATGCCTCCCACTTCCTGACCTGGGTGAGGTACTGCCTCCTGGTTGATGCTCGGCATGACGCTAAGATGAGGTCCATGGCTCGTGGTGATCTGCCGGCCTTGACGAGCGGCCTCTTTAGAACCTGCAGGCCAACATGTTTAGGTGACCATGGCACGGGTGACTTTCCCCCATAATGGGATTAGTAATCAATTTGGGGTTTTTACCAAACTGAATCCACGGACGTTTCAAGATTTGGAGGACCATCGGGTACCATGGCTGGGTAGGCCAGTCGGGTATGATCAAAAAGCCTGTTGTAGAATCCAGTTGAATTTTCTGCAATACCTGACTGATGAGGCAGAATGGGGGAAATGCGTAGCAAAACCATTTCCCCCAATGGAGAGAAAAAGCATCCATAGCTACTGCCCCAGGGTCTGGTTCCCAAGACACATACATTGGTATCTGATAGTTCAACCAGGACGCAAAGAGTTCAATATCTGGTGTGCCAAAGTGAGCTATTATTTCAGCAAAAATTTGGGGATTCACCATCCACTCGATGTTAGCATTGAACACTCGTGACCTGGTGTCCGCCACTGTATTGAGCTGCCCTGGGAAATAGATCACTGTGATCCAAATATTTCTCTCAATGCCCCAGTGCCAGATTGTGTTTGCCAATTCGTCACAAGATAATGACCTGATACCACCCATATGATTGATATAAGCCACTACCGGTGTGTTATCTATTTGGAGGCGGACATGTAAGTGTCGTGAGTTAGTGCAGTAAGCCCGCAGTCCATGGAAAGCCCCTAACATGTCCAGATAATTTATCCCTTGTGTCTGGAGGAGGGTAGACTCGTGAGGGTCCCATCTGCCACCACAACTGGACATGGTGTTAGTTGCACCCCAACCTTGTGCCCTTGCGTCAGTCTGTAGCACGACGGATGGGTTGCGAACAATGATGGGTCTGTGACACTCACTAATATTGTCAATCCACCATTGTAGCTCAGCTCTAGCCGTATTTGGCAACCGTATTGGTCTGTCAAAGTGCCCAGCATTTGCTTTTAATGCTGCGATCTTTGATCTTTGTAAATTTTGGTAATGTAACGGTCCGAATTGCGCAGGTGAGAATGGAGCTACCAATGTCCCAATTACCTTTGCCGTTTGTCGGATAGTCGGTACCCTGGCGCAAGCAAGGCTGTAGCACGCTTCTTTTATGTCTAAAGCTTTGTTGGTCGGTAAAGTGATCATCATTAAGTTTGTGTCAATGGTGAAACCCAGGTAAACCATAACTTGAGAGGGGTTCAGTTTGGATTTGTCTGGATGGGTTACAAACCCTAACGTCATGAATAAAGATTTGGTCGCTGGAACTGCCAGCGTAGCCAATTGGAGGGTCTGTCCCACGATAAGGATATCGTCTAAATATGCCATGACGATATAATTTTGTTGTCGGAGTGCCAATATGGGTTTTACTAATTTGGTAAATAGTCTGGGGACTGTGGTTAACCCATTGGGTAAGGCTTTGTATTGCCACAACTGTCCCTTCCAGACAAATTTCAGGAACTTCCTGTGAGATTCTGTGATGGGAACTGTATAGTATGCATCTTTTAAATCGATGCAAGCCATAAAGTACCCCGGGTAAAGCAGCTGCTTAGCTGTTTCAAAGGTTTCCATTTTAAAATGGGTATATTGTACAAAAGTGTTCAACTAGGTTAGGTCGATGATAATCCGACACCCCCTATCTTTTTTGGTTTTTGTAAAGATGTTAGACACAAACTCAAGGGGTCCGTGTGTCGTTTTACCAATCACCCCTTTGGCTGCTAGCCGTAAGATTTCAGTATGTCCCTCCTTTATCTTATTCTGAGAGAGCGTAAAAATGCGCTGAGGTTCATGCTGCCGCTGATATGGATGTACTTTAGCCCGTGGAGGTTTCATAAGGACCACGGACTTGGCCTCCTCGTCGAGTTCTTTGACTTGCTTGGAGAGATCTTCCCCAAACAGCTGATGAGATGGTGGAGTGGTGGAGGGACGGCACAACCCTGCAAATTTCGGGTTGAGGGTGGGCCGGATGGAGCTCTTGCGCAGACAGTTGATTTCAAACTGGGCGTTGCAGAGAAGTGCCAGGGCATCCTGCTGCTCGCTGGTCACATTATCACCATCGAGGGTCTTGGCATACGCCGTAATGCACGTCGACAGGAGCTTCCGGATTCGCTGGAGACGTACATCCTGCATCTTGGTGGCGGTGCTCGTTTCCCCAGATCTGGGCATTAACCATGGGAACACTGAGATTGATGCAGTTCTCAGGCGGCTTAAACTTGTCCATAGTCTCATTGACTACCTGACCCTGAAGCTGGTGAGTGGTCAGGTAAGTAATGGTGCCCGCCAGTTTGGGGTGCAGTGGCTCCCCTGTGTGGGTAGCCATGGCAAATTCCCCACTACGTCCAGCAGGTCCACATCGTGCTCTGGCTCTGCGGTCTCCGGCATCCCTGGGTCTTCATCGAAAGCAGTGGCCTGACAACTGCTGGCACTCCTGGCTGGAGAAGACGAGATGCTGAGCGGTCTCCTGGCGAGGCTAGTGGAGGCCCGAGACTCCCGTTCATCCCGGTCCATGTCCCGCTGGAGTAGTTGCTCCACCAAGAGCTCCAACCGAGCAATGCGACCGTCCCCGCTACTCGCGGCAGACAAGCCGACTTCCCCAGGCTCTGCAAATTCTCTGGGGCTTCCACCAGCGGACCACACCTCCATAAGTTGCAGACTAGGGTCCGATGGTAGGTTGTCGCGGGCAACTGCTCCTGCAGGCCCATACAACTCCCGCACGGACTTTCCGCTAGTCAGCGTTCAAGCAGACTGTGGCGGTCCACCTGCCTGGTAGGAAGGCAGTGGAGATGAGTCGGTGCTGGCCCCCTGTACCTGGCTCCCCGAAGTCCATGCAGGCTTACCTCCACTATCGCCCAATTTTCTTCGTGGAGGCGCATGGTCGGCAGCTGCCAGAGCTAAGCTAACCGACCGCCTACTGCTGCCACCGGCGCCCTTGACCGCAGCCTGACGCGGCGACGCGGCGTTCTGTCGGCAGCTCCTGCTCCTGCAGGGCTGCTCGACGCAGCAGTAGCTCTGCCAGACTGCCCTATGGCAGATATCCCCGGCAGCTGTACGTGGCATGCGGCGGCTGCGGGGCTCTCCTGTAGCGCAGCCGTTACCCAGCCCAGCCCCCGTGGATCCACAGCAACACGGGGTGACGCCGCTGTCGGCGAGCGAGGCACTTTGCCACATACCTGGTTGCTCCCCCGCTTCCTGGGGGATGGGGGCACGAAGTCTGGGTCCGGAATTTCCAGCTCCAGTGCGGACATCCATTCGGGAGATAAATCGGGCGCTGGTGTAACGGAAGCGCCCGACTGCCGCACCTTTACCCCCGGCCGTCCGGATGCTGCCGGTGGTGCTCGCAGCTCCGGAGAAAGTGGCCGCTGGCTTGGCGGCGTCCCGCGGCTCTTGGAAAGTTTCGCCTTCCCTTTCTCTTTGCCATCCATGCTGCAACCAACTAAAAGTTAGTGCACTTACCTGAACAGCCGGTTTGAAGGAGCTGGTGGAGAGAGCGCACTCCCCCCACAGCTTGTCGATGCAAATGCGAGCGACGATATATCGCGCATGTGTGCTGGCGGGGTGTCTTCACGAAGTCACTCACGTGTCTCCGAAGTAAAACAATGTGCACATGTCATATTGTTTATTGCAATTAATAGGAATACTCACATGGTTCCATCTGAGACATTAACATTTTAAAATTGTACTATAGATTGCTGGCTGGATCAAAATGTTAGATTATTAATTTCCTTAAACAAAAGTTAAAATTCAATACCATTACCTATTCCTTCTAATTTCATGCAATCAATCTTCCAGTGTGAATTAGTCAATCAAACTTTGATGTTGTTGCCTCAAAGTTATCAGCCATCTCCTTTTGATACCTACTCTGCCTCGGTTTCCCTCTCTAATTATGCTGTTTCACCTAATGTATGCTTTCAATCGAATTGCCCTAATACCTACCTTGTCAACAGGACATCATTAGGCGTTAACACTTAACAGATATTCTAGCTTCCATTTTTAATTTTGCACATAACTTTACAACCTTGATCTAACATAACAATATCTTTTAATAGTGATAAAAAAGACATAATATAAATTACTTCCCATTCAATATCTGAACATTTCTGAAGTCTCTGCTCACATCTCTCGGCTCCCTTCCTCTTCCTCACATTTAAATGTTGCCACCATGTGATCATATTATATGGCATGAATGTTCTACTTTTCCATCTCCTCTCTTTAACTTTTCCATTGCCTCAATACAATCATCTAGCTTGTCTGATTTACAGGAGCCCTGGCTGAGATGTATGAGTCATCATTAAATACAAGCAAGGTGCCGGAAGACTGGAGGGAGGCAAATGTTGTGCCTCTATTCAAAACCTGCTGCCGGGAAAATGCTAGGAACTATAGGCCAGTGAGCTTAACATCTGTGGTCTGAAAGTTACTGGAGTGTATTCTGAGGGATAGGAAGTACATGCACTTAAGACAGACAAAGGCTGATTTGGGACTGTCAACATGGTTTTGTACGTGGGAGGTCGCAACTCAAAAATCTGATTACGTTTTTTGAGGAGGTGACCATAAAGGTCAATGAATGCAGAGCTATAGACGTTGTATACATCAATTTCAGTAAGGCATTCAACAAGGTTATGCATGGCAGACTTCTCTGGAAGGTTAGATCCCACGGGATCCAATGGATAGAAAATGGACTTCATGGAAGGAAGCAGAGGGTGATGGTGGAAGCTTGCTTTTTGGACTGGAGACCTGTTACTCGTGGTGTGCCTCAGGATTTGATGCTGGGCCCATTGCTGTTTGTCATCTATGTCAATGATTTGGATGAGAACGTATATGGCATGGTTAGCAAATATGCAGATGACAGAAAAGTGGGTGGTATTGTAGGTAGTGAAGATAGTGAAGAAGGATCTTGATCAGTTGGGCAAGTGGGCAGAGAAATGGTTGATGGAATTTATTGCAGAGAAATGTGAGGTGTTGCATTTGGGGAGCACTAACATGGGCAGAACTTACACAGTGAACGGCAGGGGAATCGGGTTTGGAGGGAAAGATGGAGCAGCCATGATTGAATGGCGGGGTAGACTTGATGGGCCGAAAGGTCTAATTCTACTCCTATTCCTTATGACCTTCTGATAGTCGACATACATTCCCTAAAGCACAAATAAAGAACCAACAATTCAGACTTCCCTGAATGACAAAAGAAATACACCAAAAAATGACAGGTTATGATAAATTTGACTTGAATACCGATGAAAACCAGACGGATTACAAATTAATGAGGCAAAGTGAAAACTAACAAAGTAAATCTAAGAGCGGCAAAGAGAGTCTAATAGAACATATAAGCTGCAAACTACAAACATAAGCTGAACATTTAGATGTATTCTATGGGCACATAAATAAGAAAAGGTAGTATACATGGAGTAGTATGTACTGTGTGAATGTGCACTTGGATGCCAAGGGCGGGTTAAAGGTATTAAATGAGCATTCGCATCTATCTTCAACAGAGATGGGGTAGTTCCAAAATAATAGTGAAGGAAAAGGTAGTTGAGACAGTTGATATGTTAAATATTGATAGGATAGAGAAGAAAAGTTGGTTGAACTTAAAGTATGTAACAACACCAGGACCAGATGGAATGCATTCTTGGATTTGAGAGAAGTACAGGAGAAAACCAAGGTGGCAATGACCACAAAGCTATCAATCCTCTTTGTTACAGGCCTAATTCTATTCCTATAACTTGTGAACGTGACTAAAGAGTGGCAAATGTTACTCATTTGTTCAAAGGAATAAGGATAAGCCTCAAAATTACAGGCAAGTCAGCTTAATCTCCATGGTAGGCTTATGGTAAACCTTTTAAAAACATTAATCCTGGTCTTAAAAGGTGAAACAATGGTGCAACTGGTAGACCTGCTGCCTCACAGCACCAGAGACCTGGGTTCATTCCTGATCTTGGGAAGAGTTTGCACATTCCCCCCGTGACTGCATGGGTTTCCTCCAGGGGCACTCGTTTCCTTCCACATCCCAAAGACATGTGGGTTTGTAGTTTAATTGGCCTCTCTAAATTGCCGCACATGTGTAGGGCATGGATGAGAAAGTGGGATAACACAGAACTAGTGAGAACGGGTGATCAACAGCCAGTGTAGACTCAGTGGGTCAAAGGGCTTGTCTCCAAACTAAACAAAAAGAATCAATAATCACTTGGAGGAAAATTGATTAATTAAAGTTAGTTAAGGGCAAAATATATTGAATCAATGACTGAATTTTTTGATTAGGTGACAGATAGTCGATGTTGCGCAACTGGACCTAGAGAAGGCATTTTATGAGGTTCTTTACAACAACCACATCAATGGTTAATGCACATAGCAGAAAAAAACCAATAATACCAATACAAAGTTGGTTAAGTAACAGACACCAGGATGTCATGGTGAATGGTTGCTTTTCAGACTGAGAATAGATAAATAGTGACATTCTCTAGGGAACGATCTTATGGACATCACTTTTTAATATATACCAATGATATAGAGTTGGGGTGCAAGCTACAATAACTAAATTCGCAACTTTGGCAATATCGTAAACTGTGACATGGAAAGTGATAAATTACAGCGGGATAAAATCATGCTGGTAGAATGGGAATGTGGCATTTGATGTGCAATGTAGAGAAATATGAGGTGGTGCATTTGGGTAGGAAAAATGAGAAGAGGCAAGATAGAACAAAGGATACTTTTCTAAGAGAAGTACAAGAAAAGTGGGACATGGAGATATTGGTGGACCAATCAGACTGAATAAGGCACAAACAATACTGGATTTTATCAATGTAGGCAATGAGTATGAAGCAGGAGATCATGTGATGAAACCAGGTACCATTATGGCTTTCAAGAGGGAATTTGATAAATATACAGTGCATTAAAAAAATGCACGGCTGCAGAAATGGGGCTCCGGGGTGGGACTCGTGTAGGCATTGAAAGTGGAACTGCTGCGTTACATACAATAGGTCAAATACCTTCCTTTAGTGCTTTAAGAAATGTACAAAGCAATAGTGAAATCAGAGACCTTCCTTTTCATTGATGGATCATGCAATGCAATTACACATTGACCCACTGAAAGTGACTGCAACATTGAGTAAGTGATGACACGATAAAATAGCTAACCTGACATTTCAACGGTACACAGAAGATGTTTGCTTTGAAGAAAGGAACACATCAATCACCTCATCCCTCACCTGATGACTGCTCTTCATCCATTCCTTTCTGATCCAGCTGCTTTCCCTTAATTCTTTCTTCTTCAGGACTCATTACTGCAACACGGTTAGACTCCCGTTTCTTCACTCCCTCATTAGAGTTTTCATCATTATTGATACCATCTGTAAGTGGTTCAGCTGCAGTTGTTTCTTTGGCCACAGGATCACTGAATATCTTTTCATCATCTAGAGATTTTATCTTTTTAGATCGAGTTCTGAACCGATACACACTGCAGAAAACACGACTGTCAGATTGGAATCGTCATGGGTAAAATTAGCTATATTCTTCTGAACAATTTCCCCAAACAACTATTTACACTATATTTATTCTTGTTTTTGATTTTTAATATGAATTTGGATGACAGTTATTTTGTAACAAGTACTTTTCATCATTCTGAACATTTATAATTATCAAGAGTATATCCCAAATGCAGATTTAACATTGCAACACAGTGGCATAGTAATAAAAATACTTCCACAGATGTTATAAGAACATAGAAAGGTACAACTCAGGAACAGACAAGGCAGTCCACAATGTGTGTGCTAAATGATGCCAAGATAAAATAACCTAATCTGCCTGCCTGTTATCTATATCCCTCCATTCTCTAGATATCCATATGCCTCTCTAAGAGCCTTTTATCCACCACTATTGTATCTGCCCCCAACACCACCCCTGTCAACGCGAACCAGGCACCCATCACCCTGTAGAAGATTAGCTATCATTCTTTGCTGCTAAATTCCTAAGCCAAACCCACATCTCAAAGTTAATTACGTTGAATAAGTTACCTTTTCATGGGCATTCCAGATTTCCTTTGAGTTACTTTTCTTTGCTTCTGCCAAATCTCCAGTTCGGGAGTTGATTCAGGAGTGGGTTTTGTGTGATCGATGGTTTGAACATCCTTTCCTTGTTTCCAAAGTGCATATCTACTTGGCTGAAATTTTTCTACAAAGATATCCATAGATATCTTGACCATGTCTTTCCGACAAGTGCACTAAGAAAAGAAAAAATCTTTCAAAGACGTTTCCTCAATTATGGCCTGATAATGGCAAAAAAACTTAGACTTAAATTTTGGAAAAATGCATCCACCCCAACTCTTAAAATGTGGATCACAACCATGTCTGAGACGCTACATCTCGAAGATATGAGACTCGTCTTAGCAGGAAAATCAGAGCAATTTTTTAAGTTATGGCCTCCTTTCATCGATTCATTACAAGCATAGTATGGTGCAACACAACTTCAGAATTAAACCGATTTACGGAAGGGTGATGGGTGGGGTGAGAAACGAAGTAGTATATCAACACGTTTTGGTCTTTTTATTTTTCTTTTTATTATTTTTCGTTTTTGTTTTTTTATTTTTTTCTAAGTTTTTACTTAATCACTCTTTCACTCTCTTTCTTGCTCTTTTTCTATTTCATTTTTGTCAAAATTTAAATGGAAGATGTACAATAAATGTATTTTGTCATATGCCGTGGTTTATACTACCGTGCACTGCTTCTAATAAAAATATTATTTAAAAAAAAGAAGAAAAAATCCATTAATAATCACATAATTGTCCAAATTATTTTTCCCACCATTCTTAAGGTGGACCTTCTTGATCCATCAAAGCAATTTCATACCACAGTGGTTCAGCACTGATCAGCAGGGAGTTATACTTCAACCATGTTAGTGAGATAATTGACTCACACCCTGGGCTTTCCTTCTCAGAAGGATTTTGGAAAAATAACTTAATTATCTTTGCAATTGCCCAACTTCACAACTCCTTTTACTGATGCAATCCTTTTACTGTTCATATCCTTTTTATAATTGCAATTCTTAAAATGCAATATTTAGATGAGAAGAAACATATATCAAATTATTTTGGTAACAAGAACTATATTTATTTATCTAACAGTGGCTGCCATTCTTGATCGTTTCTTCCTCATGAATGTGGAAAAGTAGTTTATAAACACAGGCAAATACAGGACTATTTAAATTACTCATCATTACTGAGCATCATTGCTGAAAAATTGGAGTATTTCAGCGGGCAACTCCTTGCACGAAGTGTCTGCACAAGAATATTGTATTGGCATTATCATCATGTGTACCAAGATATAGTGCGAAACCATGTGTGTCAATCAGTCAGATCATACCATACCATACACGAGTACAATCAAGCCACACACAGTACAGCAGGTAGAGCAAAGAGAAAAATAGCCAGAGTGCAAAATATAGTGATACAGTGTAACAGTGTTAAAATTGGAGACAAAGTGCAAATAAAAAAAGTCCAAGAGCTACAACGGGGTAGGATTGGTAAATCAGGACTACATCCTTAGCTTATAAGAGGTTCATTGAGTACTCTGCTAACAAGAAGTTGTTCCTGAATTTGGTGCTACATGCTTTCAAGCTTTCATATCTTCCCACACAAGAGAGATGAAGGGGGAATGACCAGGGTGCAAGGGGTTCTTGATTATGTTGCCTGCTTTCCTGATGCAGCACGAGGTGCAGATGGAATCAATGGGGGAGGGGAGGAGGTTGGTTTGTATGAGAGTCAAGGCTACACTACAACTCTTGATTTCTTGTGGACTTGCACAGGGTGATTGCCAACCAAGTTGTGATGCATCCTGGTACAATACTTTCTATGGCACTTGTGTCAATGGCACTGGGATAGATTGGCACATGTCCCATGTTAGTATCGGCTTTCATTCATGAATCTCTAAGTCCACATGCATTTCTTGTTTAGAAAACAGATTCCAATCCTGGATCAAATGTACAATTATTTTGAAGTAGCTCTCCTCATTCTCCCTCCTGAATAAATCTGTTCATTAAGCCCGACATTATATCAAATCCCAATATGAATGCTTCTTAGTTTAACAGGGCACATTTGAAAGTAGCCAAATGCCTGCCTGCACCAAATAAATATCATCCATCTAACCTGGAGACATGCGAGCTTGGTGAGATAATGTTCAAACTATGTAAATCGCCACCAACTCTGTAAAACTTATTCCTCCAACTCTGACTGGTTATGCTTTCTTCACTTCCTTCAAACACCGTCCTATTTCAGAACTAAGCTCAGAAATGTTCCTTTCACATCTCTGCATCTCTACATTTTTCTAAAATGTCTTAAATTCTCCCTTTGACTAAGGTTATAATCACATAATTTCTCCATTTTGTTGGCTCAAAGGCAATTTCTGCTTGATTGCGCATCTCTGAAATGTCTTAGTTCTTTTTTCCAAAGACACGATGTAAGATGTCACTTGGAGGTCATAATAAATTTAAGAACAGGAGATATAAAAGTATGATGTTAATTTTACAAAATACAATTTCTATTCAAAAGACATTCAGAGAAGCAAGTTCTTTAAAGATAAAAGTAATCAAATATACTGCTCTACTGGACACGACTCCATGCAAATCAGCCAACCAAGGAAAAGGTTTGGCAAACCAAAGTGATCTGCAGTAAGGAATGAGCAATTTATTCAGTCACAGATGAAATAGTGCACTTATAGCATAATCAGAATCTTCAACAGTTTCTATGTTTTAAGCAGTCTAATATAAGAACATTTAGTTGTCTATCAGAAGAAGCATATTCTACAGAACAACATAGCTCCTCTACAATGGCGAGACCAAGCTCAAACTTGGTGACCATTTCGCCAATGCCTGCTGGATCTCCCGACTGCTAATCATTTCAACTTCCCTTTCCATTCCCATACCAATGACTCTGTCCTGGGTCTCCTCCATTGCCAGAGTGAGGCCGCACGCAAATTGGAGAAACAGCAATTTATATTCTGCTTGGATAGCTGACAACTCAACGCTGTAAACATCTTATTCTCCAATTTTAAGTAGCAGCCTCTTTTTTTCCTGTGCCGGCACACCCCAGTGCCTTTATCCCACAATCCTTCCCCTCTTCCCCACCACCTCTCCACTCCCCATCCCCTTTCACCTATATATCTCCCTCTGGCTTTACATTTCACTCCTCTTCTGTCCTTATCTGACACCATTTTGTCTAGTTATCCACCCATCTCCCAATCAAACGCCCTCACCTGGATACTCCATATCACTTGCCAGAAGGTAGACACAATATGCTGGAGTAACTCAGCGGGACAGGCAGTATCTCTGGAGAGAAGGAATGGGTGATGTTTCGGGTCGCGACCCTTCTTCAGACTGAATCACTTGCCTGACTTTGTCCTGTCCCCACCTCTTTTACAGGTTTCTCCCCTCCCCCCCCCCCCACTCTAACCTGTAGAAGGGACCAACCCAAAACGGCACCTATCGAATACCCCCATAGATGCTGCCTGCCCTGCTATGTTCCTCCAGCACTTTGTGTTTGGTTCACAGAATAAATGGAAGATTTTGGGATAAACATTGAAATACAGTAAATATTGAAAATAATAACAGGGATTTCATGTCTCATAGCTTCCCAGTGTACAGAGATGTGGGATTAGGAGCCGTTGGAAGTGAAGGAGGGGGAGGAACAACACCCGACCGGTAAGGTTAAAAATCAAGCGCGGGGCTTGTTTTTACCTAAATCCATAACATTCCATTCAGAGAAGTGTTTTTTTTGAGGAAGCCGCTAATTGGTGGGAATTGGACTAGGGAAAGCAGCTGATTGGTGGGAAGTGGACTAGGGAAAGCAGCTGATTGGCAGTCAGATTCCAGCAGTTTGTTGTGTACTTTGTATTGTGTTGATATTGTATCCTGTGTAAGGGGGGAGTATGAAGGCCAGGGCAGTGTACTGTTCTGGATGTCAGATGTGGGAGGTCAGAGAATCTGATAGCCTTCCAGACGTCCACATCTGCGCCAGGTGTGTCGAGATGGGGCTCCTAAAGGACTGTGTTAGGAACCTGGAGCAGCAGCTTGATGACCTCCGTCTGGTCAGGGAGAATGAGGAGGTCATAGAGAGGAGCTACAGGGAGGTAGTCACTCCCAGACCACAGGAGGCAGACAAGTGGGTCACGGTTAGGAAGGGCAAGAGGCAGGGGCTAGAGAGTACCCCTGTGACTGTACAACTGGAAAATAGGTATTCGGGTTTGAGTACAATTGGAGGGGACAGCCTACCTGGGGGCAGCAACACCGGCCGGGTCTCCAGCACAGAGACCGGCCCTGATACTCAGAAGGGTAGCAAAAAGAGGAGGGCAATTGTAATAGGGGACTCTATAGTTAGGGGGTCGGATGGGCGATTCCATACCTGCCAACTTGTGAGAATGAAAAATCGGAATCCTATTAGTCTGACGTCAGTGAGGGCGGGGCACGTGACGTCAGTAAGGGGCGGGGCACGTGACGTCAGTAAGGGGCGGGGTACGTGACGTCAGTGAGGGCGGGAAAGTGACCTCAGTGCGGGGGGGGGGCAAGTGACGCCGAACGCGGGGCGGGGCGGGGCCATGCGGCTGCGTGCTGACGTACACCCGTGCGTGCCCCCATAAGCGGCGCAGGCGCGGTGCGCTCTCTCGCTGTCTCCTCGCCGCCGCCGCCGCCATGGGTCGCATGCACGCTTCCATCCCAATTCTGAATTCCAATTTTTTTAGGAATATTAAGGAAAAAAATCGGAATTCGGAATTGGGATGGAAAAATCGGAAGAATTCCGCCCAAATCGGAATGGTTGGCAGGTATGCGATTCTGTGGACGCAGTCGGGAGACCCGGATGGTAGTTTGCCTCCCTGGTGCCAGGGTCTCGCATGTGTCGGAACGTGTCCAAAAGATTCTGAAAAGGGAGGGAGAGGAGCCTGATGTTGTGGTACACATAGGTACCAATGACATAGGCAGAAAAAGAGATGAGGTCTTGAAGGGAGAATTTAGGGAGTTGGGGGGAAAGTTAAGGAGAAGGACAAAAAGGGTAACGATTTCAGGATTACTGCCTGTGCCGCGTGACAGTGAGAGTAGGAATGGAATGAGGTGGAGGATAAATGCGTGGCTGAGGGACTGGTGCAGTGGGCAGGGATTCAAGTTTCTTGATCACTGGGATCTCTTTTGGGGAAGGCATGATCTGTACAAAAAGGACGAGTTGCACTTGAACCCGAGGGGGACCAATATCCTGGCAGGGAGATTTGCAAAGGCTACTGGGGAGACTTTAAACTAGAAAGGCTGGGGGGAGGGGGGAGGGTAGAGGGGGCTAGAGGACAGGGTGTGGGGCAAGAGGCAGAGAAGGGAAGCACTCGGACCCAAAATGTAGGCGAGAAAGAGGAAAAAGATAATAGACAGAGAATAAGTGATGGTGGGTTTATAAAATGCGTATATATTAATGCTAGAAGCATTGTAAGAAAGGTGGATGAACTTAGAGCCTGGATTGACACCTGGAAATATGATGTTGTGGCAATCAGTGAAACATGGTTGCAGGAGGGCTGTGATTGGAAACTAAATATTCCAGGATTTTGTTGCTTCAGGTGTGATAGAATTGGAGGGACCAGGGGTGGAGGTGTTGCATTGCTTGTCAGAGAGGATATTACAGCAGTGCTTTGGCAGGATAGATTAGGGGGCTCGTCTAGGGAGGCTATTTGGGTGGAACTGAGAAGTGGGAATGGTGTAGCAACACTTTTAGGGGTGTATTATAGCCCGCCAAATGGGGAGCGAGAATTAGAAGAGCAAATATGTAAGGAGATAGCAGATATTAGTAGTAAGCACAAGGTAGTGATTGTGGGAGATTTCAATTTTCCAAAAATAGACTGGGAAACACATTCTGTAAATGGGCTGGATGGTTTGGAGTTTGTAAAATGTGTGCAGGATAGCTTTTTGCAGCAGTACATAGAGGTATCGACCAGAGAAGGGGCAGTGCTGGACCTCCTGTTAGGAAATGAGGCAGGTCAGGTGACGAAGGTATGCGTTGGTGAGCACTTCGGGACCAGTGATCACAACACCATTAGTTTCAATATAATTATGGAGAGAGTCAGAACTGGACTTAGGGTGGAGATTTTTGATTGGAGAAAGGCTAACTTTGAGGGAATGCGTAAGGATTTAAAAGGAGTGAATTGGGACACTCTGTTTTATGGGAAGGATGTAGAAGAGAAATGGAGGACATTTAAAGGGAAAATTGTAAGAGTACAGAATCTTTATGTCCCTGTTAGGGTGAAAGGAAATAGTAAAACTTGGAAAGAGCCATGGTTTTCAAGGGAAATTGGACACTTGTTTTGAAAAAAGAGAGATATCTACAATAATTATAGGAGGCATGGAGTAAATGAGGTGCTAGAGGAGTATAAAGAATGTAAAAGTAATCTTAAGAAAGAAATTAGGAAGGCTAAAAGAAGATATGAGGTTGCTTTGGCAAGAAAGGTGAAAGTAAACCCAAAGGGTTTCTACAGCTATATTAATAGCAAAAGGATAACAAGGGATAAAATTGGACCATTAGAGAGACAGAATGGACAGCTATCTACAGAGCCAAAAGAGATGGGGGAGATATTGAACAATTTCTTTTCTTTGGTATTCACCAAGGAGAAGGATATTGAACTTTATGAGGTAAGGGAAAAAAGTAGAGTAGCTATGGAAACTATGAGATTCAAAGAGGAGGAAGTACTGACACTTTTGAAAAATATAAAAGTGGATAAGTCTCCAGGTCCTGACAGGATATTCCCTAGGACATTGAGGGAAGTTAGTGTAGAAATAGCAGGAGCTATGACAGAAATATTTCAAATGTCATTAGAAACGGGAATAGTGCCGGAGGATTGGCGTACTGCGCATGTTGTTCCATTGTTTCAAAAGGGTTCAAAGAATAAACCTAGCAATTATAGTCCTGTTAGTTTGACGTTAGTGGTGGGTAAATTAATGGAAAGGATACTTAGAGATAATATATATAAGCATCTGGATAAACAGGGTCTGATCAGGAACAGTCAACATGGATTTGTGCCTGGAAGGTCATGTTTGACAAACCTTCTTGAATTTTTTGAAGCGGTTACTAGGGAAATTGATGAGGGTAAAGCAGTGGATGTTGTCTATATGGATTTCAGTAAGGCCTTTGACAAGGTTCCCCATGGAAGGTTGGTTAAGAAGGTTCAATCATTGGGTGTTAATGGCAGAGTAGCAAGATGGATTCAACAGTGGCTGAATGGGAGATGTCAGAGAGTAATGGTGGATGGCTGTTTGTCAGGTTGGAAGCCGGTGAGCAGTGGGGTGCCTCAAGGAACTGTGTTGGGTCCACTGTTGTTTGTCATGTACATCAATGATCTGGATGACGGGGTGGAAAATTGGATAAGTAAGTATGCAGATGATACTAAGATAGGTGGTATTGTGGATAATGAAGTAGATTTTCAAAGTCTACAGAGAGATTTGGGCCATATGGAAAAGTGGGCTGAAAAATGGCAGATGGAGTTTAATGCTGATAAGTGTGAAGTGCTACATCTTGGCAGGACAAATCAAAATAGGACGTACATGGTAAATGGTAGGGAATTGAGGAATGCTGTGGAACAGAGAGATTTAGGAATAACTGTGCATAGTTCCCTGAAGGTGGAATCGCATGTAAATGGGGTGGTAAAGAAAGCCTTTGGTGTGCTGGCCTTTATAAATCAGAGCATTGAATATAGGAGTAGGGAAGTAATGTTAAAATTGTACAAGGCATTGGTGAGACCAATTCTGGAGTATGGTGTACAATTTTGGTTGCCTAATTATAGGAAGGATGTCAACAAAATAGAGAGAGTACAGAGGAGATTTACTAGAATGTTGCCTGGGATCCAGCAACTATGTTACAGAGAAAGGTTGAACAAGTTAGGTCTTTATTCTTTGGAGCGCAGAAGGTTAAGGGGGGGGGGGGGGGCTTGATTGAGGTCTTTAAAATGATGAAAGGAATAGACAGAGTTGACGTGGATAAGCTTTTCCCATTGAGGGTAGGGAAGATTCAAACATAGAAACATAGAAACATAGAAATTAGGTGCAGGAGTAGGCCATTCAGCCCTTCGAGTCTGCACCGCCATTCAATATGATCATGGCTGATCATCCAACTCAGTATCTCGTACCTGCCTTCTCTCCATACCCTCTGATCCCCTTAGCCACAAGGGCCACATCCAACTCACTCTTAAATATAGCCAATGAACTGGCCTCAACTACCCTCTGTGGCAGAGAGTTCCAGAGACTCACCACTCTCTGTGTGAAAAAAGTCTTTCTCATCTCGGTCTTAAAGGATTTCCCCCTTATCCTTAAGCTGTGACTCCTTGTCCTGGCCTTCCCCAACATCGGGAACAATCTTCCTGCATCTAGCCTGTCCAACCCCTTAAGAATTTTACCCCCAAACAAGAGGGCATGACATGCGAATGAAGGGACGGAAGTTTAGAGGTAACGTGAGGGGGAACTTCTTTACTCAGAGGGTGGTGGCTGTGTGGAATGAGCTTCCAGCAGAAGTGGTGGAGGCAGGATCGATTTTAACATTTAAAAGTAAAGCGGATAGGTATATGGATGGGAAGGGAATGGAGGGGTATGGTCTGAGTGCAGGTAGATGGGACTAGGGGAAAACAAATGATCGGCAAGGACTGGAAGGGCCGAGAGGGCCTGTTTCCTTGCTGTAATTGTTATATGTTATTGTTGTTGTTATATTAGCATTCTCGGAAGGAAGCAAATAATCCGACAGATCAGAACCAGAAACAAGTCACTGATCATAACAACTTTGATGAATTCAATGGTCCTTTCTCACTTTCACACTCATACTCTGTGAATCACAAGAGATAATGTAGAGATGATATCTCAAACACATTTGACAATCCTCCAAATGAAAAGATGACCCCTAATTCTCTAGATTTAATATTTTGTTTCCATTCAGCCAAAAATTGTGGTAGTGGTCTTATTCAATTCAACCTTACATGGTTTGGAAAATAAATGTGTCGATTGCTGTGCATTTGAACATTTCAAAGAGTTTTAAATAGTGACTAAAAGTCAATATAGTAAAATTATGAAACCAAATGGCACAATGGCGAATAGGATAACCCACGATCTAAATCATCCTTAATAATTTGTGAATCAACTGACTATAATTCCAAAAGGCCCACTTAGCTTAAACCAAATAAAATATTTTCTATCCTGTATGAACAATATCCATTATATTAGAGTAAACATGGACTCAAAAATTGCTCAGTTTTCAGCATAAACATCCAAGAGGTATACAGAGCAGTAAATAGGTGGCACAGTGGCATCGCAGGTAAAGGTGCAGCTTCACAGCACCAGAGACCCGGGTTCGATCCTGACCGTGTGTGCAGTCCGTGTGGAGTTTGCACATTCTCCCTGTGCTTCGGTGTCCTCCCACATCCCAAAGATGTGTGGATTTGTTGGTTAATTGGCCTCTAAATTGACCATTGTGTAGGGAGTGATGCAAATGTGAAGTAACACAGAAACAGTGCGAACGGGTGACCGTTGGTCGGCATGGACTCAGTGGGGAGGAGGTTTTCTGTCAATGCTCATCTTTCAATTAATCAATCCCTATGCACAATTCTAAAGTGCAACTACAATGCGTCTAGATTTTTCTGCCTCATTTTATTACAATTAGATACTAATCGTTGACACAAAAAGCTGGAGTAACTCAGCGGGTCAGGCAGCATCTCTGGAGAAAAGGAATAGGTGACTGAAGAAGGGTATCAACCTGAAACGACAGTCTGAAGAAGGGTCATCACCTATTCCCTTTCTCCAGAGATGCTTGTCTGACCTGCTGAGTTACTCCAGCTTTTTGTGTTTATTTCGGTTTAAACCAGCATCTGCAGTTCCTTCCTACATTCCTAGATATTAATAGTAATGTATTCAAATGAACAGTAAACATTTCCATTTCAAAAATGAAAAGTTTTATGGAAGTAAAACTTCCATCACAGTCCATCACAAAGACCAGACCTCTCAGCAACAATGTTTTTCACTGTACCTCAGTATATGTGACAATAATAAACCTAAAGCAAGCATGAAAATAAATGTGTGGAATAAGTGTTCTTATGAGAAAAAAAGGATATGTGGACATAAACTTCTATTTCTTGCTACCATAATATAAAAATGTAATAAAAAATTATTCACAGCTAGCATATCTCCATTATGCGTTTAAGAAGGAACTGCAGATGCTGAAAATCGAAGGCAGACAAAAGTGCTGGAGAAACTCAGCAGGTGCGGCAGCATCTATGGAGCGAAGGAAATAGGCAACATTTCGGGCCGAAACCCTTTACATACATTATGTGTTTCTGTTTCTACAAGCACATTTTATAAATGAAGTGGATGAATACAAAGCATAGTTAGCACATTTTGTAAGAAAAATGCATTTTCAATTAGATTTCTTCTCAACGGTGATATGAAGCCTATATTAATTGATAAAATTCCTCTGTCCATAGCATGGAAACTGCCATACCCCATTTGAGTACATCAGCAAGTAGTTGGGGTATTCCTCTTTTGAGAATAGTAATGCAATTTAATTTGTTTTAGGCATTAGTAACTGATATAATAACATAAGCAATTCAACCTATATACTTTTTTAAACATTTATCACTGTTGCTCAATTAACACCTAATCGATATCTACTGCCAAATCCACGACTAAACACTGCTCCAGGATTTGGCCCAAAGGTTTTTTCTGATGGTACCTCAGGCAATTATTAGATTCACGATGAATATACAGATTTCTACTTGACGTACCTCACTGATCAAAAGTGCAGCTGTTTTCTAATAGTTCATAGCTCTCATAATGATGACTGGTAGACTGGCATCTCAGGAGCCTTATAATTTTGTAGATGGCTTCCTTTACCAAGTAATGGCCGCCATTCAATTTTCCCAGTGGGCACTAATGCTCCAATTAAACACCATAAGGAAGCTGCAAAGATATAGCCTGGTTCCCAAACAACATATTCTTTTTAATTAAAAAACTGCAGCTGCTTTCTGTTCATCCTGGGTCACAGTAGCTTGAGTATAGCATGCAAACTGCAATTGAATATCAACACTGAAAGAGCAACTTACATTTGTACAGAAAAAAAAAATCATGTGGGAAAATGCCTCAATTCATGGAAAACCTACAAAATAAACTTTGACACCAAGTGACAGAGAGATATATTAGGCAGATTATTGGACTCAAACCTTGGTTAAACTGGGAGGGATTGAATAGGAGATATGAAAGATCAGAGCAATGTTTTTTTGCAGAGCTTGGGAGTTCAGCAAACGCGTGCCCACGCGTAGAACAATTTAAAACAGAAAGGTTTAAAAGACCAGAAATAAAAAAATGAGTCGATAAAGCTGGAGGAGGTCTTGAAATAATTGAGCCTATTCTCTCATTCAGTAACATCGTGGCTGATCCAATTGTGGCCTCATGGATTCTGCAAACCACAATTCTGCAAACTAAGTTAAAATCGACAACACTGTTTGCTGTTATGACATAATTGCAAAGAACAATGCAATAATAAAGATGACCTTCTACCATTACTGCCAAAACTAATTTAAAATTAGGATGTAATTAGAAGACTCCTTAATTTTTTCCTGCATGTAGAAACAAAGAACTGCAAATGCTGGTTAATACACAAAAGGACACAAAGTGTTGGAGTAAATCAGTGGGTCATGCTATATTCCTGGAGAACATGGTTAAGGTGACTGTTTCAGGTTCAGACCCTTCTTCAGACTCCATTCTGATTTTTCCATCTGTTCCATTATTATCAAATGATCACAATAAAGCCTTCTATTTGTCAGCAACCAGAGGTTTACAATATCAGTGCACATGTTCTGAATTTGCTGGTAGGTATTTGCTGGAAAACATGTCATAGAAACATAGAAATTAGGTGCAGGAGTAGGCCATTCGGCCCTTCGAGCCTGCACCGCCATTCAATATGATCATGGCTGATCATCCAACTCAGTATCCCGTACCTGCCTTCTCTCCATACCCTCTGATCCCCTTAGCCACAAGGGCCACATCTAACTCCCTCTTAAATATAGCCAATGAACTGGCCTCAACTACCCTCTGTGACAGAGAGTTCCAGACTCACCACTCTGTGTGTGAAAAAAGTCTTTCTCATCTCGGTCTTAAAGGATTTCCCCCTTATCCTTAAGCTGTGACCCCTTGTCCTGGACTTCCCCAACATCGGGAACAATCTTCCTGCATCTAGCCTGTCCAACCCCTTAAGAATGTTGTAAGTTTCTATAAGATCCCCTCTCAATCTCCTAAATTCTAGAGAGTATAAACCGAGTCTATCCAGTCTTTCTTCATAAGACAGTCCTGACATCCCAGGAATCAGTCTGGTGAACCTTCTCTGCACTCCCTCTATGGCAATAATGTATTTCCTCAGATTTGGAGACCAAAACTGTACGCAATACTCCAGGTGTGGTCTCACCAAGACCCTGTACAAGTGAAGTAGAACCTCCCTGCTCCTATACTCAAATCCTTTTGCTATGAAAGCTAACATACCATGCCACCATATATCACTGTTGGACTCCACATGGATATCAGCAAAGATGCACAAATGTGTGTTGCACTTCAGGTTTCATGCTGAGGAATCAGCTCATAGATCCTGTAGCAAGTTACACATGTCGCAGGAGACACAAGTTTAATCACTTGAATGGAATTTTCTTTTGGCTGTGGGGGAAGAAAGATATTCAGAAGTTTGAAAAACTAGAACGTTTTGACAGAGAGCAAAGCCGGACGTGTGCTGCTGTCATCTCAAGTTTTCTCAGCTGTTTAGACACAAAATGCTAGAGTAACTCAGCGGGACAGGCAGCATCTCTGGAGAGAAGGAATGGATGACATTTCGGATCGAAAGCCTTCTTCAGTCTGAAGAAGGGTCTTGTCACCCATTCTTTCAATCCAGAGGTACTGCCTGTCCCGCTGAGTTACTCCAGCATTTTGTGTCTATCATCGGTTTAATCCAGCATCTGCAGTTCATTCCTACAACATGTTCTCAGCTGTTTCATGGGCATGACTTGTTCTGGCAAACTTGGGTAACTTGACTACATCATACAAAACCCTTGGGCTATGATTATTTTTTTAGATACACCTCAGGTCAATGCAGCAACAATGGTTACCTGAGTGGCACTGAACCCATTTTTCAGGTAGCTAAGCGTTAGCCGTTCTTTCCTCTAATGCCTCAAAGTCTACCCACAATATTCTAATATTGCTGATCCAACATAGTTAACACTGGACTTATAACAAATCAAACTGGAAAGTACAAGTACAAATAATCAATAAACAAATAACCTCCATTTTAAGTTTGAAAATTTGTTAACCAAGTCAACCACAGTAACCCAGTCAAAAACTCTGCAGCACGAATGTACCACATTTTTATAATAAGGCAATGAAAATCATCTTTTAAAAAATTATAGTACTGAAATCTTTACTGTTTCTCCCTCTACAGACAATAGCTGACCTGCTTTCTGGTGGTGTTTTTTATATTCAGTGGAGGTATTGGAGACAAGAAACTGCAGATGCTAGAATCTTGAGCGAAAAACAAAGTGCTGGAGGAACTCAGCTTGTCAGGTAGCATATGTAGAAGGAATGGACAGACAATGTTTTGGGTTGGGAGCCTTATTCATCATTATTAAACATCACCTGCCCATTCCCTCCACAGGTGCTGCCTGACTCGCTGAGTTCTTCCCGTACTTGTTTTTTCACTCAGTAGAGGACCATCTAAAGGTTAAAAAAAATCAATGACATGCAGAGTGTGGGGCTAACAAGCTAAAGAATTTCAATCTGGTTTCAGTGTAAAACATCCAGAACTTTATTTTGGGTGGATATTTTAATACAATTTTCTGAACTGAAATAGTATTTTCTTCTTTCACTCACTCCATCAAAAAGCTTTGAACAATCTTTACATCATGAATCTATCAGCAATCCATTTTATTCCTTTTAGTTTCTGCAGGTTCACTTTCTTGAAACCCGTTTTGTAAAGCCAAAATCAAAAACAACTCATTTTAAAAGTCACAATCAAGAGTTATGTTCAGCACCAACTTTTGAAATATTATCAAGACAAAAGATTGGTATTGATTATGTCTACATTATTTTGAACAGTACGCAATAATAAATCATGCATGAAATCAAACTAGGAAAATAAGCTTGCTGAGCAATTTCCCATAAATGAAATAACACTTGAACCCAACAGAAAATACTATCAATATATGATTATGCGAAAAATCAGTTATTTTTAAATTTGGTCAGCATTGAGAGGGTTGGTAAGCAAAATGCTGATAAGATGACTTTGCAAATCAAGTCAGCTGTGAATGGTTCAAAATGATTGAAACCAAATGTAAGGCTTTTAATTTAACAACAAACTACAACTGTGTTCAAGGTGAAGTCATAAAGCAATAAAATAATTGTATTATTGCATATAGTTAAGATAAAAACGATGTTATCGAAAAGAAAACCATGAGAGATGAGAGAAGGAGGATAACCAAGTGCAAGCCTAAAACATTAGAATACCAGAGGATAGTAGTAGTAGGCCCCCTTCGGTCATGACTGACCGTAGGTGATGCATCCCAGTTTTCAGGTGATGTGTGGTCAGAAGCAAGCCTGGGGCTATGACATATGGAGGACAGGCTGTTGCCCATGCATCACGTCCCCCCTCTCCACGTCACTGATCGAGCCAAAGGAACAGCAGGGCCGTTACAGTTTGGCACCAGCGCCGTCGCAGGAGCTGCCAGAGTGAGGTTGTAGCCAACGACGAACTGCCCTTTGGGGTTCCTATTCCGGATTGTCTTGAGGTTTACTCCAGGAGCCTTTCCCATGACTGGATATGGCCACAAGGCAGTGGAGGTTTTAAATCAGAGTTTCCCCTCTCCTAAATGGATGGCCTTCCCAGGCTGACGAGCCCCATCTGCCCGAGACTCATGGGGGCGGAAGCGTCTACCTTCCCGTACTGGTCTATAGCACTTGCCCACTGCCCAGAGGATAATCTTGGCAAATATTAACCCATGTGAACATTGCAACTGGATACAGCAATAAATATATATTTTGTTTTAACAACCTAATGAATTAAAATTTATGTACTCATTCCAATTACATTTAATTGGGGAATATAGCAACAAAAAACATTGAAGTTCATTGATGAGTCATAGCAACGGTAAAATAAATCAGGTGAATCCGTATAATCCATTGGAAGACTAGGCAGTGGAAAGGGAAACAAGAGATATAGACAGTGATGTGGAGAGAAGTAGAACATTGTCCCTTGGAATGGCAAAGTGATGAACAAAATGACATTACCTCCCAGAAAATATCTAAATCGTATTTAAAATGTTCTAATAGCCAGAATGATGATGTTGGTGAATCAGGGAAATATCAATGCAGGATAACAGTAGCTGCCTAGTTGTAGCGATGTTACAAAACTTACCTTCAGTGGCGCTGCAGTTCTGCCACAGGCCGTGTGCGCGACTTTGGCGCCTTTGAGGGGGGGGGGGGGGGGTGTGGGCGAGATTAAAATGTCGTTTTCTCCTGCCTGTCGGAGGCGAACTTCCTCAGGCTGCCAGCTGCTGCAGAACAATCGACCGGACCTCCGTTCTCGGAAGTTTAAAAAGAAAATCGCGGGACAATTTTATCGCTGGAGTAAAATAAAAAGCTACTTCTAACGCCCTCAACGCCTACAATGGTACGGATCTCAAGTAGGGGACAAAACATAATGTAAGTGGTTTATTTTACATATAAACTTGCTTCTTAGGATGACTTTAATCCAAATGTAATTGCCGAAAATGTGATTTTGGCCCCATACGAACCAGCAGTATTTTTCCTGCCAATATGGGGTTCAAATTCACCGCAACCACAACGTTCCAATCGATCGCATTCCACAAAAACCCACTCGCAAGATGATTTAAATGCCCATTAATTTACGGGAATCAAACATTAAATTCCTTCCATTTGGCCTATAAATTCATAACAATGAGATTTAAAAATCATGTTATATTGTGAATTCTTGTGTGAATGTTATTTGGACACTGAGGCTATTTAAAAATGTTAACCTTTTCTTAAGAAATGGATCGATGTTTAGATCTAGTAATTGAATTTTGTAATTAGCTACAATTATGTAACTAACTAATTATATGCTTTCATTTCATGTCATCCAAGTGAGATTGTTTCATATTTGTTTCAGATTGCTTAAATCTATAATAACTGAAATTTTCATTCAGTTCTCTTAATTTTTAAGAAAGTTATGGGCTTTTGACTGTCCTCGATCACAGCTTTTGAGTTACAGTGGCTTGCAAAAGTTTTCATACCCCTTGAACTTTTCCACATTTTGTCACGTTACAACCACAAACATAAATGTATTTTATTGGGATTTTATGTGATAGACCAACACAAAGTGGTGCATAATTGTGAAGTGGAAGGAAAATGATACATGGTTTTCAATTTTTTTTACAAATAAATAACTGAAAAGTGTGGCATGCGAAAGTATTCAGCCCCCTTTACTCTGATACCCCTAAATAAAATCCAGTGCAACCAGTTGTCTTCAGAAGTCACCTAATTAGTAAATAGAGTCCACTTGTGTGTAATCTAATCTCAGTATAAATACAGCTGTTCTGTGAAGGCCTCAGAGGTTTGTTAGAGAACATTAGTGAACAAACTGCATCATGAACCCCAAGGAACACACCAGACAGGGCAGGGATAAAGTTGTGGAGAAGTTTAAAGCAGGGTTAGGTTATACAAAAATATCCATAGCTTTGAACATCTCACAGAGCACTGTTCAATCCATCATCCGAAAATGGAAAGAGTATGGCACAACTGCAAACCTACCAAGACATGGCCGTCCACCTAAACTGACAGGCCGGGCAAGGAGAGTATTGTTCAGAGAAGCAGCCAAGAGACCTATGGTAACTCTGGAGGAGCTGCAGAGATCCACAGCTCAGGTGGGAGAATCTGTCCACAGGACAACTATTAGTCGTGCACTCCACAAATCAGGCCTTTATGGAAGAGTGGCAAGAAGAAAGCCATTGTTGAAACAAAGCCATAAGAAGTCCCGTTTGCAGTTTGCCACAAGCCATGTGGGGGACACAGCAAACATGTGGAGGAAGGTGCTCTGGTCTGATGAGACCAAAATTGAAGTTTTTGGCATAAATGCAAAACGTATGTGTGGCGGAAAACTAACACTGCACATCACCCTGAACACACCATCCCCACTGTGAAACATGGTGGTGGCAGCATCATGCTGTGGGGATGCTTTTCTTCAGCACGGACAGGGAAGCTGGTCAGAGTTGATGGGAAGATGGATGGAGCCAAATACAGGGCAATCTTGGAAGAAAACCTGTTAGAGTCTTGAGTCAGAGTCTAGAGTCAAAAGACTTGAGACTGGGGCGGAGGTTCACCTTCCAGCAGGACAACGACCCTAAACATACAGCCAGAGCTACAATGGATTGGTTTAGATCAAAGCATATTCATGTGTTAGAATGGCCCAGTCAAAGTCCAGACCTAAATCCAATTGAGAATCTCTGGCAAGACTTGAAAATTGCTGTTCACAGACGCTCTCCATCCAATCTGACTGACCTTGAGCTATTTGGCAAAGAAGAATGGGCAAAAATGTCAGTCTCTAGCACCACTTTGTGTTGGTCTATCACATAAAATCCCAATAAAATACATTTACGTTTGTGGTTGTAACGTGACAAAATGTGGAAAAGTTCAAAGGGTATGAAAACTTTTGCAAGCCACTGTAACAAGGGGTATGAAAACTTTTGCAAGATGCTAATTTCACAGTATGAAAATGGCCATAACCTTTTTAATACTGAAGATATGAAAGTGAATTAGGTGTCAAATTAAACTTCTTTTTATGCTTTATCTGATGGGATAAATTGCAGACTTGATTTTTAAAATCTCAAAATTTTGTAAGATTGCTACTAGTTGCTCACCAACCGTAACTAGATGTGCTACATCTGTAGAAATCTTATCTTGTTTTTTTGTTATAAATTTCTGCCAATAACTATCTGTTTTCAGTGTATATTATGCATGTATTCCATTATGTTAACTTAATTTGGTACAGAATTCATTTTTCCAATATGTTGATCAGGGATTGCAGAAGTGAGAAAGCAGAAAATTCTTCTCTCTACATGTATTTATGTGCAGTTACGTCCTATTCCATACCATTGTTTGATTTGAATTCAAATTTGGCCTGAACTCAATGCATTTAATACCTCCAGATATTGATTAAAGTGCCGAATAAAATAGGCCAGTAATTCAATTAATGGCAATTAACTATGGTTTTCATTTGGAAACTTAAATAGTATACACCAACTGAGGCGAATAGAAAATAATTATACCTGACATAACAAATAATAAAACGCAGGATTATTTAAAATATCAGTATCAAAAATGTTAACAACTAAACAAACATACAAAAATAGGTGCAGGAGTAGGCCATTCAGCCCTTCGAGCCAGCACCGCCATTCAATATGATCATCCAAAATCTGTTCCTGCTTTTCCTCCATATTCATTGATTCCTTTAGCCCGAAGCGCTAACTCTCTCTTGAAAACATCTTGTGAATTGAATTCCACTGCCTGCTGTGGCAGAGGATTCCACAGATTCACAACTCTCTGAGTGAAAAAGTTTTTCCTCATCTCAGTTCAAAAAGGCCAATCCCTTATTCTTAAACTGTGACCCTGGTTCCGGACTCCCCCAACATCAGGAACACTTTAACTGCATCTAGCCTGTCCAATATTTTAAGAATTTTACATGTTTCTATAAGATTCCCTCTCATCCTTCTAAATTCCAGTCTATATAACCCTAGTCGATTCATTCTTTCATCATATGTTAGTCCCGCCATCCTGGGAATTAACCTGGTGAACCCTACGCTGCACTCCAGCAATATTGTCCTTCCTCAAATTAAGAGACAAAAATTGCACACAAAACTCAAGGTGCGGTCTCACCAGAGCCTTGTACAACTGCAGTCGGACCTCCTTGCTCCTAAACTCAAATCCTCTTGCAATGAAGGCCAACATGCCATTAGCTTTCTTCACAGCCAGCTGTACCTGCATGCTTACTTTCAGTGACTGACGTACAAGCACACCCAGGTCTCTTTGTACCTCCTCTTTTCTTAATCGGACACCATTCAGATAATAATCTGCCTTCATGTTCTTGCCACCACAGTGGATAACCTCACATTTATCCATATTTTACAGTATCTGCAATGAATCTGCCCACTCACCAAACCTATCCAAGTCACCCCACAGCCTCATAGCATCCTCCTCACAGCTCACGCTGCCACCCAGCTTTGTGCCATCCGCAAACTTGGAGGTGTTACATTTAATTCCCTCATCTAAATCGTCGATATATAGTGTAAATAACTGGTGTCCCAACACCGAGCCTTGCAGCACCCCACTATTCACTGCCTGCCATTCTGAAAAGGACCGGTTAATTCCTACTCTTTGCTTCCTGTCTGCCAGCCAGTTCTCTATCCATGTCAATACCTACCCCCAATACCATGTGCTCTAATTTTGCACGCTAATCTCTTGTGTGGAACCTTGTCAAAGGCTTTTTGAAAGTCCAAATACACCACATCTACTGGCTCTCCCTTATCCATTCTACATGTTATATCCTCAAAAAAATTCCAGAAGATTAGTCAAGCATGACGGGAAGGGAATGGAGGGGTATGGTCTGAGTGCAGGTAGATGGGACTAGGGGAAAATAAATGGTCGGCACGGACTGGAAGGGCCGAGAGGGCCTGTTTCCGTGCTGTAATTGATATATAACCATATAACATATAACAATTACAGCACGGAAACAGGCCCTCTCGGCCCTTCCAATCCGTGCCGACCATTTGTTTTCCCCTATATGGTTATATGGGGAATATGGTTATATGGTTATATGGTTATGATTTCCCCTTCATAAATCAATGGTGACTTTGACTGATCCTGTCACTGCTTTCCAAATGCACTGCTGTTACATCTTTAATAATCGACTCAAGCATCTTCCCCACTACCGATGTCATGGGCCTGTCCCACAGGCGATTTTCCAGCGGACTGCCGGCGACTGTCAGGTTGCCAGCAGTTGCCTGAAAAACGGGGAACTGGAATGGCGACTGTCAGAGTGGAACACACACACACACACACACACATCGCAAAGGCGGGGGCCCGGGCAAGCGCTGTCTGAAATTCACACGGTGCAAAGCCAAGGTGATACAGACACACACCGTGATGAACAGGAAGGTTAGCAATGTAATTAAGACGGCTAGCACATTGTACGGTAAGTCCTTCAAAAGTGGGGGGGGGGGGAGAAAGGGGGTAGAAGGGGGAGTGAGAAGGGGGGCGAAGGGGGGAGAAGGAGTGGAGACAACCTTTAAGAAGCCAGAGAACTTTTAATAAGCCAGGGATGCACAGCTGTGAAGTTCGGCAGACATTTAACATTACCAGTCGGTTATCCTTGGTTCTGAGAACTCCTGCTTACGTTTTGTTCCCAATGAGCCAATGAAATTCACCAGTCATCAAAAGCGATGAACTAAAACTACCTACAACTACATGGCGGCCCCTCTACAACTGCACATAAGACTACAGGATTATTGATTATCTCCATGGCAGCCAATTTTTGGTCGCAGAACATTCTTCAACATGTTGAAAAATTTATGGCGACCAGACTGAGGACGCGACTAGTTCCCAGAATGTGGGAACTCCTCGCGACCATGAAGGAGACTCACCAGAGACCACCAGCGAACATGTGGCGAGCACAGAGTCTCCTGCACTTGCCTAAAATGTCGCCTAAGTGGGACAGGCCCACAAGGCTAACTGGTCTATAATTCCCCGTTTTCCCTCTCCCTCCTTTCTTAACTACATTAACTACCCTCCAGTCCACAGGAACTGATCCAGTCTATAGAACATTGGAAAATGATCATCAATGCATCCGCGATTTCTAGGGCCACCTCCTTGAGTACTCTGGGATGCAGACCATCAGGCCTTGAGAATTTATCTGCCTTCATTCCTATTAGTTTACCTAAAACCATTTTATAACTAATGTGGATTCACTTCAGTTCCTCCCTCCCACTAGATCCTCGGTCCCCTAGTATTTCTGGAGATTGTTTGTGTCTTCCTTAGTGAAAAGTACTTGTTTAACTGTTCTGCCATTTCCTTGTTTCCCCATTATAAATTCACCTGTCTCAGATTGTAAGGGATCTACATTTGTCTTCACCACATCTTTTCCTTTTTACATATCTAAAGAAGCTTTTACAGTCAGTTTTTATATTCCCCGCAAGCTTTCTTTCATGCTCTTTTTCCCCCCCTCTTAATTAACCCCTTTGTCCTCCTCTGTTGAATTCTAAATGTCTCCTAGTCCTCCGGTTTGCTGCTTCCACTGGTCAATTTATATGCTTCTTCCTTGGATTTAATACTATTATTGATTTCCCTTTTTTTTTTCGCCAGACAGGGATGAACAATTATTCGAGTTCATCCATGCGATCTTTAAATCTTTGCCATTTTTGCAACATCGAAGCAACATATTATTTATGGATGACATGGAATGTACAACCATTGAAAACTTTTTATTGGCATGAAAATAGCTACATTTTGATTAGGTCAGACTGTACAAATCAAAGGAACTAAAATAACAGATAAGAGGCAACCTCTGGGAAATGCAAGATCCAAAATATATTAAGAGCAGTTTCGATAACAATCCTCCT
The DNA here is from genome assembly GCA_035221665.1 of Okamejei kenojei. NCBI lineage: Eukaryota > Metazoa > Chordata > Chondrichthyes > Rajiformes > Rajidae > Okamejei > Okamejei kenojei. Next base: position 80,375,838 of record CM069133.1, read on the forward strand.
CAGCAAATAAAAAAAGGTATGGCGCTGATTGACAAAATAGTAAAGATGGTTTGCCTTGAAGTTACTGCAGATAAATGTTTATTTATATTGACCTTTAATCTTGTTCTTACAAAGAAATTCCTAGGGGATAGACAATCCAGTAAAATATTTGACAATCACATATCTATCTTGACACACCTGCACATTGCTTCCTCAAAGGACTCAATTCTATTCTCCCAGTTTCTAATGCTCTGTTGTATCCATTCTGAAAATGAAACTTTCTACATCAGTGGTTCCAAGATCTGTTCCATTTGCTTTCACCATTCTCTCACCTCCACCATTGCCACAAGGCTCTCAACTGTATCTATTCCATTTCCTGCATTTCTGTTCTGGACATCTCTTCTCCCACCAGAATAAGAATCCAGTTTCTCTTGTTATTGCCTTCCAGCTCACCAAACACAATCAATCTAAATTCTGCACCTTCAGAATGATGACACTCTAGCAGACAGTCATCTCCCCTTTCAATATTCTTAAGCAGTGGCTCTCCTTATCTATGTTGGCAACGGAACACTACAGGCCACCTTTTGCACTACCGTGGACTTGGTTTCCAATTGTATTTTGCACATATGTCTTGTTTCTTTTTGCATGCTCTCTTTTCACTATTTTGTAGATATTGTATGTAATTTATATATAATGTAAGCTTTTGTGCGCTGTCTCGCTCTATGTGCCTGTGATGCTGAGGCAAATAAAACGTTCATGGTATCTTCATTTCAATGGACTTGTGCAATTGACAATAAACTCGACTTGACTTGCAACTACTGACACTTTACCTATTCTCTTTCCAGCATCGAGGCACAAACACATTTTCCGTGTACCTCATCCAATATAGCATAGTGGATACGGTACACATTTCACTGTCTTCTTCACAATGGGGAAACTAACAGCAGATTGGATTACTGCTTTGCAGAACTTTTTCATTCAGTTTACAAGGATGACCTTTTAGTTGGCTATCAGTTGAACTCTCCATCTCACTCACATTCTGACCTGTCTATCCATAGTCTCTTACTCTCATTTCAATGGTCTATCAGATGTTGGAGGAAAAGGAAGTCTAACATACGTTTGGTACAATACACTACAATCATACAAGACAGACACAAAAAGCTGCAGTAACTCAGCGGGTCAGGCAGTACCATCTATTCCTTTTCGCCAAAGATGCTGCCTGACCTGCGGAGTTACTACGGCTTTTTGTGTCTGTCTCTAGTTTAAAACAGCATCTGCAGTTGCTCCCTACACAATCAAACAAGAGCCAGGCAATGATCATCTCGAACAGGAATGAGTTTCATCACCTATCCTTGACTTTGAATAGTATGACTACCTTTAAGTCGCCAACCATTTTCACCCCGGGAGTCACCATCATCCAGAAAATCAATTGGAGCAACCACATAAATACCTGCTTTCAAAGCTGAACAGAGGTCAGGCGACCTGTGTCAAGTGGCTCATTGCCTAATATCACTAAACTTTTCCCATATCTAGAAAGCACAAGTCAAGCACGTAATGGAATACAATGATTGTTATTGCCTACCTATTCGAAACCAGGAATAATTTTAATGAAAGTCTACACGTCTTTCTGACATAATTGTGTGTTTTCTCAGGTTCTGCGCAGCAGATTAGGTCTCACCAAGATTTGTACAACTGACCTACCCCCACTTGTGAACTCAAATTTACTTTTGATAAAGACCACCAGTCCATGAGTCCTTTTGATTTGTCTGTCTGCATCAGCTTTAAGCAGCAAAATGTTATCAGAATATAGGTACCATTTACCAGAATGTTCAAGCGTCATTTCTTGAATCCTGTACTATTTAACTCACACTCCATCACATTCGTTTACCGACTCACAGAACCAAGTTTTGTGCAAGTTTATGCTCCCAGTTATATACAATTTACTTTGCTTTATAATTCGGTCATCTGCAAACTTGGTTTTGCCATGCTCTATTCTTCCAACCAGGCCATTGATACATATGATTAAAAAATTGAAAAGTCAGTAAAGATATTTTACCAACATTACTTGTCACATCATACAAATCAAAATACATTCCCCTTATCCCTATTTTTAGCCTGCTATCTCTGAACATATTATGGGCAAAATAAAAGTGAAAGGCAATAAGAGAAAAATACATTTTGAGGCTTGCTGGTGTGAATGATGCAGTAGATCATGGATGAAACCCTGTACGTTTACTGCACCAGAATACAAAAACTCAGCAATCACTGTCTTTGAACTTCACATTAATTTGGAAAGAAAATAATGGAAGAGGAAGAAGCTAAAATAAAAACTGCTCAGAAAAATAGCTTACAGTCACGTTGATAAATGACTACTCGACTCTAACTGGGTACCATTATCCTGGATGTCACCATAGTGTACTCTGCTCCGGCGCACAAAAATGCTTCTTTTGATTATGAGGTGATGGGGGTTTTTTTTAAATCCACTTGCCTACAATCAACATGCTGCATCAACAATTTAGAAGGGCCAGTGCATTTTTCAGTTTGAAGGACTATCACCATTAAAATTAATCATCCTGGTAGACCGAAACAACTACTTTTTTTAATATAAAATTACTGTGTTTAGAAAGGCATTTAACAAAATAAAATGTTAATTCTTGAGAAGCAATTACTTTCCTGATATAATGTGTATTTCCATACTGGATTTAAAAAAAATATTTCTTTGGTGGCAAAACAACATTTTTCAATCCATCATTTTATAGCTTTAAATTTAGGATAGTTACATAGAAGAACAATTGGAATTTTTTTTGGCTGAAATTATAATGCTAAAAAAATTGCACATATGCAAGGAAATTCCTGAACCTAAAAATGTAGAAGCAAAACCCAAAAGATGATTTATTACGTCTTAATCTTTGCAAAATCCTTTAGAAATGGGAAGAGGAGTTTAATCCGAGCAAGAGTGAGTGCTACATTTTGGAAGGTCAAATGAAAGGGGAAAATACATAATTAATGGCAAGGCTCTTAACACATGTACAGAAGTATCTTGGGGTCCAAGTCTATCTATCTATCTATATCTATCTATAGCTATCCATCTTCTATCTTATATCTATCTATCTCTATAATTATAAAACTCTGATCTTGGATGTGGATGTATTTATTTGTGTGTGGGTGTCTTCTTTCCCTGTGATTCACATCTCCTGAGACCACACCTGGACTATTGCGTAGAGTTTTGGTCTCCTAATCTGAGGAAAGACATTCTTGCCATAGAGGGAGCACAGAGAAGATTCGCCAGACTGATTCCTGGGATGTCAGGACTTTCATATGAAGAAAGACTGGATAGACTCGGCATGTACTCGCTAGAATTTAGAAGATTGAGGGGGGATCTTATAGAAACTTACGAAATTCTTAAAGGGGTGCACAGGCTAGGTGCAGGAAGATTGTTCCCAATGTTGGGGAACTCCAGAACAAGGGGTCACAGTTTAAGGATAAGGGGGGAAGTCTTGTAGGAGCAAGATGAGAAAAACAAAATTCACACAGAGAGTGGAATATTAATATTAATATTGTTCATTGACTCATTTTACCCCATCCCCGCCCTATCCACTGACGCATAGCCCCCATCTCGCAGGTGCGTCTGGGGGGGGGGGGGTAGAGAGTGGGAGGGCAGAGACAGAGGGGCTGAGACAGAGAGAGAGGGGCAGAGACAGACAGAGAGAGAGAGGCAGAGAGAGAGAGAGGAGGGAGGGGAAAGAGGGAGTTGGGGGGTGGAGGGGGTGGGGCGGGAGAGGAGGGGGTAGAGGAGAGGAGGAGAGGGGGAAGGGCGGGGGGGAGAGGGGGAGAGGGGTGGGAGGAAGGGAGGTGGAGAGGGGTAGGGGAGGTTGGAGGGAGGGGATTGGTGTACTGGTGTACCATGACACCCAGGTCTCATTGCATCTCCCCTTTTCCTAATTGGCCACCATTCAAATAATAGTCTACTTTCCTGTTTTTGCCACCAAAGTGGATAACCTCACATTTATCCACATTATACTGCATTTGCCCACTCACCCAACCTCTCCAAGTCACCTTGCAGCCTCCTAGGATCTTCCTCATAGCCAACACAGCCCCCCGGCTTTGTGTCATCCGCAAACTTGGTGATGTTGTATTCAACTCCCTCGTCCAAATCATTAATATATATTGTAAATAGCTGGGGTCCCAGCACTGAGCCTTGCGGTACCCCACTAGTCACTGCCTGCCATTCTGAAAAGGACCCGTTTACTCCTACTCTTGCTTCCTGTCTGCCAGCCAGTTCTCTATCCACATCAATACTGAACCCCCAATACCGTGTGCTTTAAGTTTGCATACTAATCTCTTATGTGCGACCTTGTCGAAAGGCTTCTGAAAGTCCAGATATAACACATCCACTGATTCTCCCTTATCCACTCTACTAGTTACATCCTCGAAAAATTCTATAAGATTTGTCAGACATGATTTACCTTTCATAAATCCATGCTGACTTTGTCCAATGATTTCACCGCTTTCCAAATGTGCTGCTATCCAATCTTTAATAACTGACTCCAGCAGTTTCCCCACTACCGATGTTAGACTAACTGGTCTGTAATTCCCCGTTTTCTCTCTCCCTCCCTTTTTAAAAAGTGGGGTTACATTAGCTACCCTCCAATCCTCAGGAACTACTCCAGAATCTAAAGAGTTTTGAAAAATTATCACTAATGCATCCACTATTTCTGGGGCTACTTCCTTAAGTACTCTGGGATGCAGCCTATCTAGCCCTGGAGATTTATCGGCCTTTAATCCATTCAATTTACCTAACACCACTTCCCAGCTAACCTGGATTTCACTCAGTTACTCCCTCATTTGACCCCTAGTCTCCTGCTATTTCCATCAGATTATTTATGTCTTCCTTAGTGAAGACAGAACCAGTTATTCAATTGGTCTGCCATGTCCTTCTTCCCGATGATCAATTCACCAGTTTCTGATTGCAAGGGACCTACATTTGTTTTAACTAATCTTTTTCTCTTCACATGTCTATAAAAACTTTTGCAGTCAGTTTTTATGTTCCCTGCCAGTTTTCTTTCATAATCTATTTTCCCTTTCCTAATTAATCCCTTTGTCCTTCTCTGCTGGAATTTCTCCCAGTCCTGTGGTAGGCTGCGTTTTCTGGCTAATTTGTATGCTTCATCTTTTGTTTTGATACTAACCCTGATTTCCCTTGTTATCCACGGATGTACTACCTTCCCTGATTTATTCTTTTGCCAAACTGGGATGAACATTTTTTGTAGTACATCCGTGCAGTCTTTAAATGCCTTCCATTGCTTATCCACCGTCAACCCCTTAAGAATCAATTGCCAGTCTATCTTGGCCAATTCACGTCTCATACCCTCAAAGTTACCTTTCTTTAAGTTCAGAACCGTTGATTCTGAATTAATTATGTCACTCTCCATCCTAATGGAGAACTCATCCATATTATGGTCACTCTTGCCCAAGGGGCCACGCACAACAAGACTGTTAACTAAGCCTTCATCATTACTCAATACCCAGTCTAGTATAGCCTGCTCTCTCGTTGGTTCCTCTGCATGTTGGTTTAGAAAACTATCCTGCATACATTCCAAGAAATCCCCTTCCACAGCACCCCTGCCAATTTGATTCACCCAATCTATATGTACATTGAAGTCACCTATTATAACTGTTTTACCATTGTTGCACATCTTGTTATCTTCCGGTTTGCGTTATTTTTACACTTGCGCAAAATCGGTACGCGATAGCCTTACTGTTGTCCCGTGCTGTGGTATATTTTAAAAGTTATTAAGGTTTAAAAACCTCCGCTGTCAGTCACCAGCCGCGACTCACCTCCCTGTCTGCCTGCCAGCACGGCCCACCAGCCTACGCGGCTCGCCTGCCTACCGGCGCCCATCTTCCTGCTGGCGTGGCCCACCTGCCTGCGCGGACCTCCTACCTGCCGATGCCCACCTTCCTGCAGGCGAGGCCTGCCTGACTGCCTGCATTTCTGCCGGAGATCCGAGGCCTGGGCGCTGAGCCTGGCTCTGAAGGCGTCGACGGCTGATGCTCCTCCGGGGCATGCAAGGAGGGAGAGGAGCGGCAACCTCGTGATCCTGGGGAAGTGAGGAGGGAGAGGGGGGGGAGACTGAGCAAGAGGAGGGGGGAAAGAGGGAGGGGAAAGTGGGGTAGGTGAGGAGGAAGCGTGGGGGAGGAGGGGAGATAGAGGGAGAGGAGGGGGGTAGGGAGGGTGGTAGGGAGGAGAGAGATGGATGGAGGGAAGGAGTGACTGAGGGTTGGGGAAAGGAGGTGAGGGAGGGATTGGGAAGGGTAGGAGGAGAGGGGAAAGAGGGAGGAGGTGAGATGGGAGAGTGGGGGAGGAAGGGGAATAGAGGGAGGGGGGGAGTGGGGGAAGTAGGGAGTGTGGAATACAGGGAGAGGAGGGCAGTGGGGAGGTTAGGAGGGATAGTGGGGGGGATAAGGGGAGGTGAGGAATTGGGGAGGTGGGGTATAAGGGATAGGAGGAGGGTATGGAGGGGAAAGGAGTTATGAAGTGAGGGAGGGAGGGAGTGACTGGGGGCAGGGGAAAGGAGAGGGGGGTAAGGAGGGATTGGGGAAGGGAGGAGGAGAGGGGAAAGAAGAGGGAGGGAGAAGAGGAGGGGAATGGAGTGCTGGGGGACGAGGAGAAATGATCCGCGCCTGCGCAGTTGGGAGCTACGGGTGAGTGGTGGGGGAGGAAGGGGAATAGAGGGAGGGGGGGAGTGGGGGAAGTAGGGAGTGTGGAATACAGGGAGAGGAGGGCAGTGGGGAGGTTAGGAGGGATAGTGGGGGGGATAAGGGGAGGTGAGGAATTGGGGAGGTGGGGTATAAGGGATAGGAGGAGGGTATGGAGGGGAAAGGAGTTATGAAGTGAGGGAGGGAGGGAGTGACTGGGGGCAGGGGAAAGGAGAGGGGGGTAAGGAGGGATTGGGGAAGGGAGGAGGAGAGGGGAAAGAAGAGGGAGGGAGAAGAGGAGGGGAATGGAGTGCTGGGGGACGAGGAGAAATGATCCGCGCCTGCGCAGTTGGGAGCTACGGGTGAGTGGTGGAATATTGCGTTGGGGGAACGGATTGCATTGGGGGACCAGGCCTCCCGTGTGACAGGGACACAACTGGTCCCACTTAGTCTAGTCTAGTAACTCCCTAAAAGTGGCAACACAAGTAGATTAGAGTGGTAAACAAAGCATATGGCATGCATGTGTTATTGGTTGAGGCATTGAGTATAACAGTAATTAAGTCAATATGCAAGACTGAGGATCCCACCTGCTTTAAAAAGGCATCAATAATACCGGTGCCCAAAAAGTGCAAGTGACGTGCCTCAATGACTATCGACCAGTGGCACCAATGTCTGTGGTGATGAAGTGCTTTGAGAGGTTGATTATGGCGCATATCAACTCCTACCTTGACAAGAACCTCGACCCACTGCAGTTCACTTACCGCCACAACAAATCAACGGTGGATGCAATCTCACTGGATCTCCACTCTGCTCTGGACCACTCGGACAACAAAAACCCATATGTCAGGCTGTTATTCATTGACTACAGCTCTGCATTTAATACAATCATCCCCTCCAAGTTGGTTACCAAGCTCTCAGATCTGGGTCTCTGCGCATCCCTCTGCAATTGGATCCCCGACTTCCTCATCCACAGACCACAGTTTGTCCATATTGGTGGAAATGTGTCATCCTAGATAACAATGAGCACGGGAGCACCTCAAGACTGCATGCTCAGCCCCCTGCTGTACTCACTCTATACTCATGTTTGCGTTGCCGGACATAGTGCGAACTCCATCATCAAGTGCGCCGACGACACCACTGTTGTGGGACAAATCACTGATGGGGACGAGTCAGAGTATAGATGTGAGATCGACCGATTGACCAAATGGTGCCAGCACAATAACCTGGCTCTCAACACCAGCAAAACCAAGGAATTGATTGTGGACTTTGGAAGGGGTAGGATAGGGACCCACAATCCCGTTTATATCAAATGGTGGAAAGGGTCAAAAACTTCAAATTCCTGAGCCTGCATATTTCCGAAGATCTTTCCTGGTCCCAGCACACTGATGCAATTATAAAGAAAGCACATCAGCATCTCTACATCCTGAGAGGATTACAGAGAGTCGGTATGTCAAGGAGGACTCTCTCGAACTTCTACAGGTGCACAGTAGAGAGCATGCTGACTGGTTGCATCGTGGCTTGGTTCGGCAACTAGAGCATCCAGGAGCGGAAAAGAATGCAGAAAGTTGTGACCACTGCCCAGTCCATCATCGGCTCTGACCTCCCCACCATCGAAGGGATCTATCGCAGACGCTGCCTCAAAAAGGCAGCCAACATCATCAAGGACACACACCATCCTGGCCACTCACTCATCTGTCCGCTGCCATCGGGTAGAAGGTACAGGAGTCTGAAATCTGGTACATCCAGGTTCAGGAACAGCTGCTTCCCCAAAGCCATCAGGCTATTAAACTCGCCATCAAATAAACTCCGAACTATAACAGCCTATTTCACTTTATCAGTTTATTTATGTGTGTATATATATATATATATATATTATATATATATATATATATATATATATATATATATATATATGGTCTATGCTATATAGACACACTGAACTGTTCTGTATCTTTGCTTACAATATTCTGTTGTGCTGCAGCAAGCAAGAATTTCATGGTCCTATCTGGGACACGTGACAATTAACTCTCTTGACTCTTAACTTGACTTGAGTTAGGCTGCATATGGAGCATTGCGTGGAGTTCTGGTCGCCCCATTACAGAATGTGGAGGCTTTGGAAAGATTGCACAGGTGGTTCACCAGAATAATGCCAGGATTTGGGGGTATTAACGACAGGGAGAAAAAGGATAGACAAGGATTGGTTTCTCTGGAACGCCTGAGATTGAGGGTAAGACCTGATTTCTTTTAAATTAAATTGGACGGAGATAGGGTAGAAAGACAGAACCTTTTTCCCCAGAATGGAAGTATCAAACACCAGAGGGCATAGTTTTAAAGCGAGTGAGAAGATTTTGTGAGGAATTGTTTAAAACAGAGGATGGCGATGCCTGGAAGGTGCAGCTGGAAGTTGTGGTGCAGGCAGATATGATGGTTGCATTTAAAAAAACATTTGGATGGGCACACGGATATGCAGGGAATGATAATGTGAAGGTAGATAAGACTTGATCTTGGTATCATATTTGGCACAGACATCGTGAGCTGAAGGGCCTGTTCCTGAGCTATACTACTTATGCTGAACATAAACCAACGCTGAGTGTTGATGACAGCTGCACCTTCAACACCTTAATTCCAAACAAACTTATCTTCAAACTCCTGGATCTAGGCTCAGCACTACCTTTTGCACCTGGATCCTTGACTTCCTAACCCTTAGACTGCAAATGGTAAGGATAGATGCCAAAATGTTCTCAACAATTCTCAATGCTGGTACCTCATAAGGCTGCGATATTAGCCCCTTACTATATTCCCTATACACACCTGAATGTTCAGCATAATTCTGCTCTAACTCCATTTACAAGTTTGCAGATGACCTCACTGTAGTGGGCCAGATCTGTAACAATGGAGTACAGGAAGGAGATCAAGGGCTTAGCAGCATGGTGTCTAGCTAACGATTTCTCTCCGAATATCAGCATAATGAGGAAATGGTCACCGAGTTCTGAAAGCCAGATGGATTGCACACCCTCCTGTCCAACCATTAACACTACGGCCAAGAAAGCACACCAATGCCACTACTTCCATAAAAGACTGAGGCAATTCAGCATTTCACCAATGACTCTTACAATTTTTCACAGATGCCACATAGAAAGTATCCTTTCCAGATGCATCACAGCTTGGTATGGAAACTGCTCTGCCCAAGACCAGAAGACTTGCTGAGAGTTCTGAATGCAGTCCACTCCATCACACAAAAGCAGCTTCCTCCCATTGATACTTCACGAGGCCTTGGGAAAGCAACCAACATTATCCAGAACCAATACCTCAGTCATTCTCTTTCCTCCCCTCACCTGTTGGGCGGAAGGTACAAAGCTTGAAAGCACATAGGACCAGATTCAAGAACAGTTTTTTTCCTGCTATTATCCGAGTTATAAATGGTCCCTTCATTTGCTAGGGATGAATTCCTGATCAAGTATAGCATTTTTTTGCCTGGATATCATGCAAAATAAAGTTGTTCGCATGTATTTTGGTACGTGACATTAATAAACCATAGCAGTACCAAATAAAATAAGAAAAACAGCCAAAACATGCATGATTTGTAGCTGAGGGCTTACAGCAGGGAACTTAAGCAATTGTTCTAATATGAACATGAATCACTTTGGAAAGTGTCAAGGGGCATTTGTAATACTTCCCCACTTAAACGTTCATATTGATCACAAACTACATTTTTTTCTTGGACAAAGTATACACAACTGGATATTTAACAGGCTTTTTATTCTTGTGCAAGATAAAGAAACACAAATTTAGTTGGATTATTGTTCCTTAAGGTAGACAAAAGTGCTGGATAAACTCAGTGCGGCAGCATCTATGGAGCAAAGGAAATAGGCAACGTTTCGGGCCAAAGCCCTTCTTCAGACTGATGCAGGGTGGGGGGGGAGGAAGAAGAAAGGAAGAGGAACAACCAGAGGGCTGAGGGAGAGCTGGGAAGGGGAAGAGACAGCAAGGGCTACCGGAAATTGGATAAGTCAATGTTCAAGCCGCTGGGGTGCAGACTGCCCAAGCAGAATATGAGGTGCTGCTCCTCCAATTTCCGGTGATGCTCACTCTGGCCAGGACAGAAAGGTCGGATTCGGAATGGGAGGGAGAGTTGAAGTGCTGAGCCACAGCGAGATCAGGTTGGTTAATGCGGACCGAGCGGAGGTGTTCGGCAAAATGATCGCCAAGCCTACGCTTGGTCTCACCGATGTAGATCAGCTGACATCTAGAGCAGCGGATGCAATAGATGAGGTTGGAGGAGGTGCAGGTGAACCTCTGTCGCACCTTAAAATGGTCCTTAAAATGTAACAGTAGTTTTCTCTTTCAGCTTTCTACGAGTTTAAAATGTTTAATTTGCTCCAACCTCATTGCTTCCTTTTGCCCACCATATTTAGAATCAAAATTTCTAAGATTTATGAACTGAAAAATAATTTTACTATACTGTACTGATAGACCTTAGTGTTTCAAAAATTCTGCTGCTACACTTGCCCTGGTCAAAACTATTGCAGCAATTACATAAAATGCTCGTTTCCAAATGGTATGGAAAAATATTAATCGCATATTAATATTCAAGAGTGTTTAATTGTCATACGCATTGTTCAATTGTCAAACGGAACAATTAAATTCTTACTTGCCGCAGCACAACAGGTGCTATTCAACTAGTGTTTATTACGAATGTATATCTGTGCTACGCGGTGAGAATGCAAATATTATTAGAAGCAAACTAATCTAAGAGATAGGTAATGTACACAACCTGGATATGGGTGTTATCGAGTTATACAGTCAGAGTTGTACAGTGTGGAAACAGGTCCTTCGGCCCAACCTGCCCACACCGACCATCATGTCGCATCTGCACTAGTACCGCTTGTCTGCGTTTAGCCATATCCCTCTAAACCTATCCTATCCATGTACCTGTGTAAGTGTTTCTTAAACATTGTGACAGTACCTTCCTCAACTACCTCCTCCAGCAGTTCATTCCATACACCTACCACCCTTTATGCGAAAATGTTACCCCCTCAGGTTCGTATTAAATCTTTCCCGTTACTTTAAACTTATGGTTCTTGATTACCCTACTCGAGGCAAGAGACTGTGCGTCTACCCGATCTATTCCCCTCATGATTTTGTACACCTCCATAAGATCACCACTCATCCTTCTACGCCCCAAGGAATAGAGTCCTAGCCTGCTCAACCCCTCCCGATAGCTCAGGCCCTCGAGTCCTGGCAACATTCTCGTAAATCTTCTCTGCACCCTTTCCAGCTTGACAATATCTTTCCTGACATGATGCCCAGACTGAGCAAATTACTCCAAATGAGGCCTCACCGACATTTTATATGACCTACCAACTTCTTTACTCAGTTGATGAATACTCTGATTAATGAAGGCCAATGTACCAAAAGCCTTTTTGACCACCTTATTTACCTGTGATGCCACTTTCAAGGTAAGCAAAATATTAAACATTTGTTGATAAATGTTGAAATATTAAACAGATCTGTTCACCCTGCCCAATATGCACAGTGTAGCCAGAAGGAAAATTATAAACATTATCATATTTATTCTGTATAACTTGCTAAGAAGCTAATTATACACTTCAGAAAACGAGGTGTACATTCCCCAGTCAGTATCAATGGTGCTGAAGTGGAAATACTCGAAAGCTTTAAGTTCCTAGGCGAAATATCACCAATATTTGTCTCTGAGCCAAACCCATTTAAGTTACGATGAAGTAAACATACCAACACCACTAATTGCTCAAATGATTGAGGAAATTTGCATGTTTCCAATGACACTAACCAACCTTCACAGGTGCACTATCGAAAGCATCCTATTGGGATATATCACAGCCTATTTTGACAACAACTCTGCCTAAGACAGTAAGAAATTGCTGAGTTGTGGTGTAGCTCAGTGCACCACATAAACTCACATCCTTCCCCCATTAACTCCATCCATGCTTCATGCTGCCTTGGAAAGGCAGCCAACATAATCAAAGACTATTTTCATCCCAGTCATTCCCTCTTCACCCCTCTTCTATTGGGCAGAAGATACGAAAGCTTGAAAGAACATTGCACCAGATTCTGGAACAATTTCTTTCACATTATTAGCATGTGAATGTACAGTACGATTTTACTAGTTAGCACTCAAACACACAACTTTTCACTCTTCCTTGATACATGCGACAATGATAAACCAATATCAATAACTTACACAGGAAACCTAATAGGAAACAACAGAAACAAAGCATGGCGTTGCACATAAATGTCCCTCTTTTTTGATCCCATGGTCTAGGCTTCCTAATTAGGTTTGTTTTCAGAAGGGCAGGACCTTGGTTTGTACCAGAAATGCTACTCCTATGTTCTTTGTTCTACACAGCCAGAAAATGGATTACTTTTGATGTATGCACTAGAAACAAAGAAAAAACAAACAAATCCATCAGTACCTGAAACGTATGCTGGGTGCTCAGCTTTTAGATTGTACAATTTAGAAGTTAACAAATCCTTGCCGTGGGCAGCACAAAGGAAGCAACCCAGGATCAATCATGACCTTAGGCACTGCTTAAGATGGTGCTAACTAGCCATGTTCTCTGTGGGTGCTCCCGTTTCCTCCTAAAACAAAATGCTGGAAGGATAACAGCTTACTACAAATTAGTCTGAGACGCATTTGGCAAAAGCAAGAATCTGAGGGAAGTTGAGGGACATGCGAGAGAAAATAAGTTGAAGGTAAAGATAAGGGGGAATGGAACTGATGAAAATGTGCTGCCTCTTTTATGCCATAAGTAGTAAATTATGTAATGCTTTACAACAAGCTGAGAATTGCTTTCCATATATCACAGCGTTCATGTCCTATTTGCAAATTTTCAACAAATACAATTTATTGAATTGGATGTATGAATATGTTTACATATGTTTACATAAAAAGCCAACAGCAGTGTTTTGGAAATGAAGTCCAACTGGTATATTTACTATAGTTTTAGACTGCACAAGTTAAACTACATCTGCAGGCATTACTAACTCTTCTTTTCTTTAGACTTTTGGGATATAGAGCAGAAACAGGCCCTTCGACCCATCGAGTCCACGCCGGTCAGCGATGTCTTGTACTCTAACACTATTCCACACACTAGGGACAGTTTTACTGAAGTTAATTAGTTTAGTTTAGTTCATTGTCACGTGTATCGAGGCACAGTGAAAAGCTTTTGTTGCATGCTAACCAGTCAGCAGAAAGATAATACACAATTACAATTGGGCCATCCACTGTTTACAGATACATGATAAAGGGGAAAACGTGAATAAATTATGTAATGCTTTACAACAAGCTGACTCCTTTTTCTTAAACTGTGGCTCCTGGTTCTGGACTCCCCCAACATCGGGAACATGTTTCCTGACACACTAGAGGCAGGAAACATGTTCCCGATGTTGGGGGAGTCCAGAACCAGGGGGCACAGTTTAAGAATAAGGAGTAAGCCATTTCGAATGGAGATGAGGAAACACTTTTTCTCACAGAGTGGTGAGTGTGGAATTCTCTGCCTCAGAGGGCGGTGGAGGCAGGTTCTCTGGATGCTTTCAAGAGAGAGCTAGATAGGGCTCTTAAAAATAGCAGAGTCAGCGGATATGGGGAGAAGGCAGGAACGGGGTACTGATTGGGCATGATCAGCCATGATCATATTGAATGGCGGTGCTGGCTCAAAGGGCCAAATGGCCTACTTCTGCACCTATTGTCTATTGTCAATTGTCCAATAACGTTTATTACATGATAAAATCAGTAAAGTCCGATCAAATATAGTCCGAGGGTCTCCAATAAGGTAGATAGTTGTTCAGCATTGCTCTCTAGTTGTTATAATTAAGCAACAAACCTGTACGTCTTTGAGCATGGGAGGAATCTGGAGCACCAAGAGAAAACCCACGCAGTCACAGGGAGAATGTACAAATTCCATACAGACAGCATCTGCAGTCAGGATTGAACCCGGGTCTCTGGTGCTGTAAGGCAGCAACTCTACCGCCGTGCCACTTTGCTGCAGTTTCCTACTCTGCTTTCAGCTTTCTATTTATTTTGGTGAGATTTTTTTGGTTTTGGTTTCACCCTCAGATATTCTCATGATTTATTTCCATTCGACCTCTATATTGGTTGAAAATTATCCAAACATCAAACGATGAATGAACAAATGCAGGCTCACAGACTGATCTTCGAATAGCCTTATTTACATTAATAATGTGAATTTTAAGGCATATTTTGTATATAAGATTGTAAAAAGAACTGGAAACAATTCTTACAGCTTAATGATAGCAGGAAATAAAATACAAATCATAAAATAATGGAAAAGTATTTGTTACATAGCTAAACTTAAGCATACCATCAGACCACCCACAGAATAAATGTTTTATTGCACTGGGTAAAAAAATGACAATTTTGAATTTGAGTAACCATTAGCAGGTGATGACAGAGATGCTCCAATATATCATCATTTGTTCTCATCTTCTGAATATAACTATCTTGGCTGCACTGAACAAATACATTAATGGAAACAGATCTAACCTTCTCCATCTGATATTGACCACAATCACTTCTAAACTAATGCATTAGCATCAGTTCAAAGCGCTGGAGTAACTTAGCGGGTCAGGGAGCATTTCGTGAGATCATGGATAGGTGACGTTTTGGGTCGGGACCCTTCTTCAATCCGACCCGAAACGTCACCTATCTATATTCTTCTGAAATGCTGCCTGTCCCACTGAGTAACACCAGTAGTTTGTGTATGATTTGAAAATCAGCATCTGCAGTTCCTTGTGTCTCCATTAACAAAGAGTTATTTGGGAAGTCAGTGGACAGATCTTGTTATTCATAGAACCATATTCCAAGCAACAGTACATTTTCAAGAATGGCAGTACCAAAGGAGATGACCTAGGCCAATAGAAGAATTAAGTACATGCATGAATAACCACCAAATAAAATATACTTGGATTGAAGGATACAATCAGGTCCTTCCAGGTTACATTCCTGAGATTTATTCACAACCCAAATGGTTTGTAAGACGGAAATGTAGCTGTCTGGAAATATATTTAAGTAAACCATATGCCAACCAGGATGTTTAAGTCAACCATTCAGATATTGCCACAAACTGAGTTACCATCCAGCATAATATGCTTGCAGCCCCGCAACAGCCGGCAAATCCATCCGGCCAGTCTCCCAAAGATTAAATCGTACGAATGGGCTGTACATAAGCTGGGTGTTCATAATGTGGGGAGGACCTATACTCAAAGTGTTTGTGTTCCCCCCTCATTCTGCACATTTATGAAACCATTTAGCTTATAAACTTGCAATATAGTAGTTTAATAAAAAATAAAGACAGTATGAGGGGAAGTGTTTAATGCAAAAGTCAATAATGAAATCGTTTCCAATAATTTTCAATAATTTGATATTTGTCAACAGATCCCGGATCTTCATGGTTTTCCAGTTCAAAGATAATTTAAATACATTGCTAAATACAAATATATTCAAAAATATTCTGCATTTAACAAAAGCTCAATTATATTAAACGTAAATACAATACTAAATGATTTTCACAAGAATAGTGAAGAAAACTTGCCTGTAAAGACAGGAATTTACAATTTCTGTATTTGAATTCCCAACACAACCCTAGTTGTGTCGTTAACAACAAAAATTGTTTTCTGCCAAATGATGCAAAGAAATTAAAGTTCCAACTGACTGCCAGCTACCATGCTGACTTTGTGGAAAAAAATAACATTTAGCAAGATTTGATTGTTATGCCTTTACCTTCCATTAACATTCTAACCATTAAGCTATTCAATTATTACTCTTCTATAGGAAGCCCAAAACAAGATAAATTTCAATAGTATGCAAATTTATTCTCTGACCTTGACATCTAATCGCTTAAAGCTAAAGAACATCAACATTACAACATTTCCTGGGCAATGAAAATGCAATTTTTATTAAATTTGAATGACAATCAAGGGCACGTTACGGTTTAAGTGCACAAATTTGAAACAATGGCAAGTCTTTTAACGAACATGTGCCATTCAGAAGTAGTAACAGTACCGTTTCATGAAAATAATTTAATGTGGGAAAAAGATAAATTTGAATCTGCATAACTGAGCATTTGCTTTTCAATTAACTGTAGTGTTTTTTGATCTAGTGTCTGCTCTGCTTGAAAACTAACAAAAATGGTTCGATACATCAATAGTAATTTTAATTTGTCGTATTACATTAAACCTTAAAAGTAAACATTATTTCCAACCACATTGATAATACAACCCCAAAGAGGCTTATCAGTGCCCTCAATATTACATACTTGCTCCCCTTTAAAAGTACTTCTTTAGTTGTGAAGCATTTTATGGCATCTGACCCTTATGATTGTTCTTTTTCAACATATTACTAAGTAAAATTCATGTATTCTCAGCTCTTCTGAACATTATATCCAATAGATCAATATTCTTTCAAATCCTTAACGCACAATTAAATCAACTTTAGACCACCCACTGAAAATTAATTTGCAGTAGAAAGTACAGAAAAATATTCACAGCAGGGCACCCACAAGCAAAGTTCTGCTTTACCGATGATCAGGCATTCACTAACCAGGTGTCCAGATAATGACATGTTAATACCCTCACAATGGTCA
The DNA here is from genome assembly GCA_035221665.1 of Okamejei kenojei. NCBI lineage: Eukaryota > Metazoa > Chordata > Chondrichthyes > Rajiformes > Rajidae > Okamejei > Okamejei kenojei. The sequence continues at coordinate 80,393,156 of CM069133.1, forward strand.
ATTTAGTTCCTAGTTTTAATAAATGGTTGAATTGAGAACAATGCTTCAAGTTATCTCTTTTTTTAAATGACACAACATGGAAACAGACCCTGTGGCCCACTGAGTCAATGCCAGACATCAATAATTCATTCACACTGGTTCGATGTTGTCCCACTTTCGGCAATTAACAGAGTCAATCAACTTACAAACCCACACGTCTTTGAGATCTGGGAGGAAACTGGAGCACCCAGAGGAAGCTCACACAATCAAAGAGAGAACATGCAAACTCCATAGAGACAGCAATCAAGGTCAAGAAACCAGCAATCCCTGGTTTCTGGCGCTGTGAAGGGCCTGTCCCACTTTCACAACCTAATCCACGAAGTGTTTTATTCGTGGACATTTTTCATCATGCTAGAAAAACGCCCCGACCTACTTGAAGCCACGAGTACCTACGACTAGCATCACGGCCTGCTACGACCTACAGGGCTGCCAACTCTCATGCTTTGAGTGTGAGAAACACGCCTTTTAACAAATTATCACGCCCTCATGCTGATCAGAAATTTTTCACGTTCTGTGGTGAGAAATTCTGTGATCAAAGAAAATTTCAAAACTTAGATAAACTGCATGGTCCGCAGGTGTTCAAGAGCCGGGGCTGAGGGAGGGATGGAAGCACAAGCAACAGCGGAGACAGATGCGGACGGGGATCCGGGGCTGGCGAGTGCTTTCCGGGCTGGTGAGTGTTTGCGGGGCTGGCGAGTGTTTGCCGGGGCTGGCGAGTGTTTGCCGGGGACAGATGCCGGGAACGGGGCTGGCAAGTGTTTGCGGGGCTGGCGAGTCGCTCGCTGCAGCTCCAACCATGGAGCAGCTTCAGTGCAAGTCAGTCCCGGGCCATCGGAAGCGTTGCGCCGTTGCCGTGAGAGTCTCTGCACCGAAGGGACAGAGACTCTCAAAGGGAGGCGGAGAGAGAGAGGGGAAGGAAACGGAGACGGGGGGGAGAGAAAGGGGGTGAGGGGAGAGACAGAGAGGGAGAGAATGGGAGGAGAGAAGAGTGTGAGGGAGGGCGGGGAGAGAAGGGAGAGAGAGGGTAGGGAGAGAGAAGGGAGAGAGGGGGGAGAGGAGGGGGAAGAGAGAGAGAGCTGGGTGAGAGGGAAGAAAGAGGGAAGAGAGAGAGGGGGTAGAGAGGGGGTGGAGAGGGTAGAGAGAATGGGAGAGAGAGGGGGAAGAGGGATGGTAAAAGAGAGAGGGGGAAGAGGGAGAGAGGGGGAAAGAGAGAAACGGGGGAAAGAGAGAAAAAGATGGGGTGCAAAGAGAAAGAGGAGATAGAGAGGAGAAAGAGAGAGGGGAGAAAGCAAGGGGGAGAGTGAGGTGGGAGAAATTGGTGAGAGAGAGAGGAGAGAGAGGAGGTGGAGAAAGGGGGGGGGGGGGGGAGGGGGAGAGGGAAAAGAGTTAGGAAAAAAGAGAGGGGGAGAGAGTGGGAGAGAAGAGAGGGGAGGGGAGAGAGAGAGAGGAGAGAGGGCGGAGAGTGGGTGGGAGGAAGAGAGGGGGGAGAGAGAGGGAAGAGAGAGGGGAGAGAGGGAGGGGGAGAGGGGAGGAGAGGAGAGAGAGAGAGAGAGAGGGGAAGAGAGGAGAGACAGAGAGAGGGGGAGAGAGATGAGGGAAGGGGAGAGAGGGGGAGACAGGTGAGAGAGGGGGGGTGAGAGAAGAGAGAGGAAGAGACAGAGAGAGCAGAGAGAGGGGGAGAGAAGGGGAGGGGAGAGATAGTGGGGGTGAGAGCAGAGAGAGTGGAAGAGAATGGAGAGAGGAGAGAGAGGGGGAGAGAGGGAGGAGAGTGAGGTGGGAAGGAGAGAGAGAGAAAGAGAGGTGGAGAGAGAAGGGAGGGAGAGAGGGGGGACAGAGAGAGGAGAGAGGGGGGAGAGAGAAAGGGGGAGAGATAAAGGGTGAGAGAGAAATGTGGAGGGGGGGGGGAAGAGAGAGAGAGAGAGAGAGAGAGAGAGAGGAGAGAGAGAGGGGTAGAGGGGGGGATAGAGAGGCAGGGCTGCCAACTCCCATGCATTGAGCGTGAGAATCACGCATTTCGCCAAATTCTCATGCTGATCACAAATTTCTCACGCGCTAATGTTATTGATTTGTAATTAGCCTGATTTGTAATTAGCTGACAAAACCTAAATTTATTATTCCGGAATATCCAGGGGGATGGGATAAGTGTAATATTAAATGACATGCAAGGTGTCAGGCTTTCTGTCACAACATACAGCCCTGATAACCCATTAATTCCTTTAGTTAAATATTGGGAAGGTAACACTATTGTCATTTGCCACTCAATTGTTATGTTTGTTTACCTCACTGAGTATTTCTAACCCACCCACCCCCCCCAATTCCTTTGACAGGTTGAATAGAAATGCCCCCAACCTCGTTATTTTATTAATTCAACACGTAAATGAACATCCTCAAGGAGTGTAATCAGATGGAAACTGATTCAGATGCGATATTTAAGAGCTTGTTCAAAGAAAGGGCATATTTTAAAGGAGTGACGGAGATACTTGCAGGGAAACGTGTGAGGAGATTATTATTTGCCTTTAGTTTTAGCTTGAACCAGGAAATCTGAAGATTCAAAGTTTAATATAGTAATTGTGCTGATACTGACCCCAACCAACCACGTAATGAATATCATCCATTCTGGAGGTTTTACTTTTATAATGCCATTCAAACTTCACTTGGATTTCAATCACTTCAATGTAAAAGTAATTGGGAATGGGGAGCGTTGGAACAAAAATTTGTCCTCGGTACATATTAACTGTAATGTAATAATGTCTGCATTTTGGTATGTGCAATCAAAACAAATATATTTTTATCATTGTTGTGTTATAAATACCTCAGAAAATATTATGTACTCTCAAGATCACAGTTAATAGAATAATATTGCTTAAATATATAGTTATTGGACTTTGCATTTCGGAAAAGTCCCAGCTGAGAGGAAGATAGCAAAATACTGAAAATATTGGGGGTGAAAATGATTTCAGGACAGTTTGTTACGAAAATGAAAGAAATTGTATCAGAATACTTATACAGCTGAGTGAGTTTAATTTTATGGATGGGAATTGTGTTCAACTAATTGATGACTTCTTTGACAAAGTAACTAGCATGTTAGATAACAATTGCGTGCAGTTTTGGTCTCCAAATTGAGAAGGACATTATTGCCAGAGGGAGTGCGAGAAGGTTCACCAGACTGAGCAGGATGTATGAAGAAAAGGACTGGATAGACTCGTTTATGTCTCTGGAATGAAACTTACAAAATTCTTAAGGGGTAAAAGATATTCTTAAGGATAAGGGGGAAATCCTTTTAAAGACACGAGAGTGTTAGTCTCTGGAATCCTTAATTTTGGTCCAGGTTATCCAGCCATGATGAATGTGCCTTAATGGCCTGGTATAATACTGTTTAGATAATAAAGCACCTGTGGACTTGAACGTAATAGGTTAAGTCCAGGGGGTCAGATATGGGGCTTTATGTGTGGGCCAGGTATATTGTCAGTGCAAAGGGGCTAGGAGCAAGGCCAAGTTTGCATCCAGAGTCAAGGTCTGGAATAGTACTAGGTGTGCAGTCAAAGCTGGGACCAGGGGAGTGTTCAGCACTGGGAACCTAAGCAGGTAAGCAGCTATGATCAGGGTAGAATAGGGGGCCTGGTGTAAGGCTAGTCTCAGGGACAGGAATGAGAGAAGGTATGCAACTGGTGTCAGGGCCAGTAGTACCAGGTGTGCAGTGAGACCCAGGTTGGTCAACATGGGCCAAGTGCTTGATTATAATCTGATTGCCATACATGAATACACTAAGATCATTCATGTGCTGCACCTGTTGATCAGAGCCTGGGCTCTACCGTGGAATGTAATTAGGAATGTAATTTACTCTAACCTTATTCATAGCTAATCCAATTTAAAGCATATATATTGCATTCAAGTGTAAGTTAAAAGACTCGCTACAGTATGCACCATATTGTACAATTTCAAGCTGAAAAATGCAAAAGCTCCGTACCAATGGAAGGGGGACACCCTCCTTCCACCCTCCCTCGGACTTGGTCTCTCGCAATTTCTCACTCCCAACTCTCACCCAATGTTGGCAGCCCTGGACCTACCTACGACCTCGTGAAGACCATGCTGCGAGTATGAGTCACGGGCAAACTCGGCAGAGGGCGTGAATTAGATCGTGAAAGTGGGACAGGCACTTGAGCCAGCAGCTCTAATAGTTGTGCCACAGTGCCGCCCTTTTAAAGTGGTAAGCAGTAACCTCTCTGGTTATCAAGATTAATGGCTGAAGTGCCGAGGATAATGTTTATTCCACTTCCTGCAGTATATGTTGTTAACAAGACGAATGAGCAACAAGTCAATTGTAAAGTTCTATCCACTGCAACTGACAGTGTGATACAACTCCCGATTTAGAGAATCACACAAAATACATGATTTAGCTTTTACATAATTTAGCAGCGCTGCTTCTTCCTGCATACAGGCAGCAACTGAAGAGCGCACCCCCAGAGGTGAGGACAGCACAGAGCAGGTCTGTGGAGGCTGAGGAACAACTACAGGACTGCTTGGAGTCAGTAGACTGGGCAATGTTCAAGGATGCAGCAAAGGACCTGAATGAATAGGCCACAGTCGTTACAGACTTCATAAGGAAATGTGTGAAGGACTGTGTTCCTACAAAAACATTCAGTGTGTTTCCAAACCAGAAGCCTTGGATGAACCAGGAGATCCGTATTCTTCTGAGGACCAGATCCAGGGCATTCAGATCTGGTGACGCAGAGGTCAATAAGAAGTCCAGATACGACCATTAAAAAGGCCATTAGGAACTTCCGCTCAAAGCTGGAGGATGGGGCGGGTGTTCGTCAATTGCGGCAGGGCTTGAATGCCATCACCTGAAATTAGGAGGCAGCTCAAGTGACAGCAAAGCATCACTCCCTGACAAGCTCAATACGTTCTACGCTTGCTTTGAGAGGTAGAACACTCATGTGCCATCCTGAGCCCCCATACGCCCTGATGGTATTATAGTCACAGTCACAGAGGCTGACGTCAGAAGATCCTTCAGGGGAGTGAACCCTCGGAAACCATTTGGACCAGATGGTATACCCGGTCGAGTACTGAAAACTTGTGCAAACCAACTGGCTGGAGTTTTTGCGGACATTTTCAACCTCTCATTACTGAGGTCTGAGGTTCCTATCTGCTTAAAGAGGGCATCAATAATACCGGTGCCCAAGAAGAGTAAGGCAACATGCCTCAATGACTATCGACCAGTGGCACTAACGTCTGTGGTGATGAAGTGCTTTGAAAGGTTGGATATGGTGCATATCAACCCCTATCTAAACAAGAACCTCGACCCACTACATTTTGCTGACCAGCACAACAGGTCAACAAAGGATGCGGTCTCACTGGCTCTCCACTCCGCACTGGACCACTTGGACAATAAAAACACTTACGTCAGGCTGTTGTTTATAGATTACAGCTCGGCGTTCAATACCATCATCCCCTCCAAGCTAGTTACCAAGCTCACAGAACTGGGTCTCTGCGCATCCCTCTGCAATTGGATCCTCAACTTCCTCATCCACAGTCCAGTCTGCTCGAATTGGCAGAAACACTTCTTCCTCATTAACAATCAGTACGGGAGCACCTCAAGACTGCGTGCTCAGCCTCCTGCTCTATTCACTCTATACTCATGACTGTAGCCGGACGCAGTGCGAACTTCATCTTCAAGTTCGCCGACGACACCACCGTTGTTGGTAAATTACAGATGGTGATGAGTCAGAGTATAGAAGTGAGATCGACCGATTGACCAAATAATGCCAGCACAACAACTTGGCTCTCAATATCAGTAAAAACAAAGAACTGCTTGTGGACTTTGGAAGAGGAAGAATAAGGACCCACAACCCTGTTTATATCAATGGTGGAGGGGGTCAAAAACCTCAAATTGCTGTGCGTGCAAATTTCCGAAGATCTTTCCTGGACGCAGCACAATGATGTAATTATAAATGAAGCACATCAACGCCTCTACTTCCTGAGAAGATTAAAGAGATTCGGTACGTCAGAGGATTCTCTTGAACGTCTACAGGTGTACAGTAGAGAGCATCAACTGACTGGTTGCATCAAGTCCTGGTTCGGCAACTTAAATGGCCAGGAGCGGAAAAGACTGCAAAAGGTTGTGAACACTGCCCAGTCCATCACCGGCTCTGACCTCCCCACCATCGGAGTCGCTGCCTCAAAAAGGCAGCCAATATAATCAGAGACCCACACCATCCTGGCCACACACTCATTTCACCCCTGCCATCGGGAAGAAGGTATGGGAGCCTGAAAACTGTAATATCCAGGTTCAGGAACAGCTTCTTCCCAACAGCCATCAGGTTATTAAACACTACAACCTCAAATAAGCACTGAACTACAATAGACTATTATTATTATTGCACTACTATTGGTGTGTGTGCGTGTGTACACACTGAACTTTTTTTTCTCTCGTTTAACGTATTGTTTACAGTGTACTATGTTTACATATTCTGTTGCACTGCAACAAGTAAGAATGTCATTGTTCTATCTGGGACATATGACAATAAAACACTTGACTTTTGACGACTCTTGATCTTTTGTCTTCTATTTTTAATAAATATCAATAATGTCGCATGTAGATTAGATGGTCAAAAAAGCTTTTGGCACTTTGGCCTTCATCAGTCAGAGTATTGAGTATAGAAGTTGGGACGTCATGTTGCAGCTGTATAAGACGTTGGTGAGACCGCATTTAGAATATTGTGTTCAGTTCTAGGCACCATGTTATAGGAAAGATATTGTCAAGCTCGAAAGGGTTCAGAAAAGATTTACGAGGATGTTGCCAAGACTAGAGTTTGTGAGCTATAGGGAGAGGTTGAGTAGGCTGGGTCTCTACTCCATTGAGCACAGGAGGATGAGAGAGGATCTTATAGAGGTATACAAAATACAAAGGAATAGATCGGGTAGAAGCACAGAATCTTTTGCCCAGAGTAGGGGAATCGAGGACCAGAGGACATAGGTTCAAGGTGAAGGGGAAAAGATTTAATAGGAATCCGAGGGTAACTATTTCACACAAAGGGTATATGGAACAAGCTGCCAGAGGAGGTAGTTGAGGCTGAGACTATCCCATCATTTAAGAAACAATTAGACAGGTACATGGATAGGACAGGTTTGGAGGGATATGGACCAAGCGCAGGATAGTGTAGCTGGGACATTGTTGGCCGGTGTGGGCGAGGTGGGCCAAAGGGTCTGTTTCCACACTGTATCACTATATGACTCTATATGACACTATACATACAGTAATGGTGAATACAACTTTAAATCAAGTGCAAAACAGCACAATGGTGCAAGATTCTTACTGTAACATTACAAGAGATTGATTGGTCTGACTTTGAGATAATATTTGAGCACTTACCAGTTCAACAAAACAGTGCTAACAAAACATGCCAATTATTCTACAGTAATGATAAAAAGTAAATTATTCTGAAAAAGGAACTCTGATCTAAAATCTGCTACCTTTCCACAGATGCTGCCTAAACTTCGGACCAGTATCACAATTTCAAACTAAGGGATCACCCATTTAACATGGAAATCAGTGGTAACTTTTTATTGCAGCAGATTGCAAATGCTTAGAATTATCTATTCTGGAGAACAGTGGAGACCAAGGCACCAAAATGATTCAGAACTGAGATGGACAGTTTTGTACTAGGGGAGTGGAGGGTTATGGGGGACGTGCAGCAAAGAATAGTTGAGACCAAGGTCAGACCAACCATTATCATGTTGAGACCCTTCTTCATTCTAAAGAAGGGTCTCGAATTGAAAACGTCGCCCATTCCTTCTCTCCAGAGATGCTGCCTCATCTGCTGAGTTACATTTTGTCTACCTTAGATTTAATCCAGCATCCGCAGTTCTTTTTTACACATTATCATGTTGAATCTGTTTGCCCTCAACCTCTATTTTATCTTCATAAAGATCTCATTAAATAGCAAGTTTGCAGCATGAATCTTAAAGAATTAACTATAATGTGCATGATTAACTGAATATTAGCAGGATAAAGTGTATGGAGGCAATTGTGCTCTTCACATGAATCGTTGGCCTAATAATACACAAGATTCCCTCATGAAAGTAGAAGGTTCTTCAGCATATCACTTTTTTTTTGCAATACGCCTAAATTTGCCTGACAATACAGGTTATTTTCCTGAATACTTGCCAGACCCTTGATTCTATGATTATTCATCGTCAAGAACACATTTGAAAACACAAACATGGCGTATGCATTAATTATTGAAGTTATTTTTAAAGCATTCTCACTGCCTCAGCAGTAAAATAAAAGGCAAGTTTGTTGATTACTTATTGGTGGGAAAGGAAAACCAATGAAACTTCAACAGGAGGGATATCTCAACAATATGGGATTTAACTAATATGCATCCCCAAGTGGGAATTTATATTTAATTTCACTGTTTGAACGTATGCACTTGTATTAATTTCCCATTCTCAAATGATGTTTCATATTGACCGGCAAGCAATTGAAAGTATAACATGCATAAAAATATAACAGTTCTAGAACAATGAAATGACTTGTGACTGAAATCATACACTTCTGCTTTAATACAGCACAGACAAATATAACTTAGTGAACACTTTTTCTGTCCATTATGAGCAAAATAGAATATCGTACTTCCAAACGATATCAGGAAATCAAATGAAAATGAAGTCCAGAAATAAAACCTATTTAAATCAGTTAGACATGGAAACATAGAAAATAGGTGCAGGAGTAGGCCATTCGGCCCTTCGAGCCTGCACCGCCATTCAATATGGTCATGGTTGATCATACAATCAGTATCCCGTACCTGCCTTCTCTCCATATATCTTAAATATAGCCAATGAACTGGCCTCAACTACCTTCTGTGGCAGAGAATTCCAGAGACTCACCACTCTATGTGTGAAAATTTGTTTTCTCATCTCGGTCCTAAAAGATTTCCCCCTTATCCTTAAACTGTGACCCCTTGTTCTGGGGATATGCTGAATAAAATCTGGATGACCATAAATGGGGTAAATGCATACATACATACATTTTTGAGCAAAAAGACAGAGATTGTAGAAGAATAATATGCAGGAATAAAATGCAAGAATATAAAAGAACCTGAAGAAAATAAGAAAATGCAAGGAATAAGATAAACAAAGGTTAACAATCAATGAACAGAAAAATATTAAAAATGTTCATATGGACAGTTAACAAGTACAAGTAAGAGCAAATATGAAGTGGGCAATAGATATAAAAATAGCTTCATGTGCATGAGGAAATAGCCAAGTATCTTGCTTTATTGCTTACTTTATACAGAGATGAGTAAAGACAACATGGAAGGATGGTGTCAGTCAGCTTGAGATAGGCAAAGCACCAACCATTGTTGGTTTTCATGAATGAAATTGTTTTAGAGCAGCAGAGGTTAGCATATCTTCCTAAGCAGGGGGTTATGTCCAGTTAGTATTACCCTACTACAGATAATATCTATAACATTGGGTTAGAACAAGCGACATAATTTTAGTGGGTCAATCTTCTTTGAAGCTGTCATTTCTGTCCATCAGATTTAATTTTAATACACAATTCCTTATTTCTTCTAAAATCTTATTAGTATCCTTCTCAGGGACACAAATTATCAAATGAATTAAATTACTCTTCTTAAGGATGACCACGCATTTTTAAAACTAATCCCATAGTTCTCTTCTGTGATAAAGTTGTACAGCGTTGAAACAGGCCATTTGGCCCAACTTGTCCATGCTGTACAAGGTCCTTTCTCAAGCTAGACCCATTTGCCTGCACTTGCCCTCATAACTTTTCCTATTCATGAACCAATCTAATTGTATTTAAACCACCTCTGTCACTTCGTCTCGCAGATTATTCCATATACCAGCCACCCTCTATGCGAAAATCGTCTCAGGTCCACTTTAACATTTTCCCCGAGGATAGACACAAAAAGCTGGAGTAACTCAGCGGGGTAGGCAGCATCTTTGGAGAGACGGAATGGGTGACGTTTCAGGTCGAGACCCTTCTTTTCCCCTCTCTCTAAACCAGGCACGTGCCGTGAGTAATTACTCAGGGTAGGCACTCAGTCGGCTTTAAAAAAAAAATTAAACCGCGCATGCGCAGATTGTTCACTCCATAAAAATAAAAATAAAAACAGTAACAATTCAATTTGCCCATGGCTTCCGAGTCTCCTTTATTGTTAATTACTGAATGGGTGGGGGGTGAAGGGTGATGGCAGGTGGAGCGATGGTGGGAAAAACGGGAGTACAGGGAAAAGTTGAATCAGTTGATATCTAATTGAATGACAACACTCGTTCAAGGGTCCAAGTGTTCCTTTCACAGCGTGTGGAGTCTGTGCCAGGCGTGAAGTTGCGCGGAGGGCAGGAATGTTGAGAAAGAAGGGGTGGGGGATAATGCCAGTAACTCACCACTGCCGCGGCGTTCCGGGCTCCGGGCGCGAAGCCATCGCACTGTAGCCGGGGATAGAAGCAGCTCGGTGAGCTGCAAGCAGCCGCCGGGAGCCGACAGCAGAACTGGCCACCACTTCAGCGCCTTCTGCCGGCCCGCTCACCTCTGACAGTGCTCTCCATCGGATCACCTCTCACCTGCCACTCGCCGACTTTGCTCATGTCAGCGGCTTCCTGCAAATCCTTAAATTCCCACAGCCGAGTAACCTCAATCGTGCTGTTGGAGTTTAAGGATTTGCGGGACATGAGTGAGGCCAGCGAGCAGCAGGAGAGAGATTTTTAGACGGAGAGCTGCCAGAGGTGAGCGGGGACCGGCAGAAGGCGCTGAGGTGGCGGTCGGTTCCTCTGTCATGCCTCTCACAGCCACCCGAGCTGCTTCGCCCCCCGTGCAAGGAGCGTCGCAAGTGACATTATCCCGACCTCTCCTTCACAACATTCGTGCCCTCCCCGCAACTTTACCCCGGGCTAGACTCCCCAAACGCTGTGAAAGGAGCTCTCCCCACACCCCGGGAAATACAGTATTTAAAAACATAAACACAAAATGTGCTTACCACATTATTGGTACACAAACTCCATTCTTCTCTCTTTGTTTCCTAAGATACACTTAAAATATTGCCAATCCATATTTGAAAACCCCGCCAAGAAACTAGTGCTGCGCATGCGCAGTAGACCGATGCGCATGCGCAGTGCTGCAAAGGCAGAATTTCAGCTGCCTTCAGCCCTGCTTGTCATTGACGGCTTCAGGCAGCGCTGACGGCACGTGGGCTGCACAGAGCTTCCCGTATTACAAGCGCTGTGGTTGAAAGGCACGGAGAATTATGCCTACCTAAGAGATCGATCTCTTAGATAGGCACAATTCTCCCATGCCTTTACTATTTATATTTAGTTATTACCATGTTGTAATTTTAGTCAGGGTAGGCAGTGCCTACCAGACGGCACGTGCCTGCTCTAAACCTATGCTCTCTGGTTTTAGACTCCCCTACACTGGGGAAAAGAATGTGCCCATTCACCAGATCTAAGTCTCTCATGATTTTATAAACCTCGCAACTTGATTCATCCCAGGAAACCTTTGGTTTATGTTTCCTTCGCAAGAAGAAGAAGAAGAAGATCCCAGGAAAAATACTTGCAGCCTATCCAGTCTCTCCACAGAACACAAGCCCACCAGACCCAGAAAAATACTTGCAAATCTTTTCTGAACGCACTCTAACATAATCATATCCTTTCCATCTGTGCTCCTCACAATATTCCAGGTGTGATCTCACCAGCACACTGTACATCTGGAACACGATGTCCCAACTCTTGCACTCAATGTCCCGTCCGATGAAGGAAAGCATGCCATATGCCTTCTTCACTACTGTTTTAGGGGCATTAACTGAGAGCACTTCTAATGAATTACTTCAAGGAGGCAATTGCCAGAACTGACTCATGATTTCTCACATCAGCGTTTAATTAATGACTTAGGCTGCTTCATTGCACACCAACATGATCAGATCTGGCACAAGTTCACGGACAACAATTTCACAATCAATAGTCTAATCAATTCCAGATTGCTGGAAAGAACAGGAGTATGTACCCATTCAATACCAGCTCTTTCTCATAACTAATTTCACTGTGAAATAGGTGATCCATGAAATGTGGATCTTGGATTGTACGTACTATTTTTAAGACTGTTGCCATGTTCTAAGATTATCACATTGTTTTTTTTTACATGTATTGAAAATCACATGGTAGTAATGCACAATCTCCACAACTCCAAATTATTTGGAGGATTAGGCTGACCTATGTAGTCCCCTCATACTGCAGGATGTGCATTATTTGACCACTTTATTCTTGTTGTTGATTCACAGTTTAATCCAGTTTTATAGTATTTTTATCCTTACATTTTTTTTAGTTTGGAGAAATATAGCACCAAAATTTGCAAAAAAAAAAACCCTCCAACTTCAGTTGTTTCTTTATAAAACTGTATCACGAAGTTCTGAATTTTATTGCCATGCAAGCTATACATGGATTTTGATACAGCAGCTTTATATTTACTGTCAAACGCTAACTTCATGCATTTCATTCAAATCATATTATAATAGAAAAAAGGCTGTCTATTTTCATCCAAATGCTTGCTTGATCAGTATGAGCAATGATTCGATTCAAAAAAAAATGTCAAAGAACCCAGCAGTGCTGAGATTACTTCCATTAAGATAGCAAAGTAAAAATGACATCTGACTATAGCCTTAGAGAACATGCAGCAAATAACATTTCCATATCACGCTCTAATAGTTTCAGCTAGGAAAGGAATTTTAAATGGAAATTAATTCTTTATCTGCTGTCACAAAGTATGGGCATCATTAAACTTGGAAAACATTAATAGATGCAGTATTTCTATCGACAAACAAATATAATTAACCCCAATATAAAATTTACTAATAAAAAAGACGATAAAGCCATTGTGCCATAATATTTTGGTAAATCTTCTATTTTGTGTTTAAAAAAAGATGTGGCTACTGTATTAATATAAAGTCTAGTATACAATGTAACTGACAGGAAGGAAGATCCAACTGTTTGTCCATATTGCATGCTGACAATATTTTAAATATAAATTAAATTAAAACACACCAGATGGAATTCATTTCAAATACCCCTCAACCATTCTGTACAAGTGCAACACATACACCATGTAATATTGTCCCAAAACAGGACAACATTGTATATTATTTGAAACATCATCTTTAGTGACAAAGCTACAGTACCACTTTGTGATCAAAATATTGAAAGAAAGAAATTTATGGCAAAACATGGGGGACACCTAGCATAGCTTGTTGTTCCCCCCAAACAAAATGCAGTAGTGAGTTTAAGATCTAGAACTGATTATCATTTTACAAAGTCATCATCATCATCATCATCATCATCGGCAGTCACTCGAAACGAGTATGACTGTCCTGTCCTCTCCTCTCCAAAGGGTTGTCTACTTATGGGTCTGCAGATGTCTGTAGAGGTCGAACCGCGATTCACACACCTTGATGCAACTTGTGTAGTGGAGGCTGGTGGTGGTTGGTAGTCGTTGAACCCCTTTCTCTCTCTCTCTCCTTACGGTGCTGTTGTTTTGTCTCTGCAACACAGCGTAGTTCAATTTGGTGCCGTACAGCTCCTTCCTGCATGGATTTCCTCCAGGAGTGCCTGTCCAATGCAATGTGCTGCCAGTTCCTCGATGTATTGTGGAATTTCTTCAAACTGTTCTTGATGTGGTCCTTCAAGCATTTCTTTGGCCCGCCGGGAACTTGCCGACCTTCCTTCAATTGAGAGTACAGGATTTGTTTAGGGAGACGTGCATTGGACATGCGGATGACAAGGCCAGTCCATCCAAGTTGATGCTACATTATTGTGCTGGTGATGCTGGTCATGTTGGCTTCCTCCAAAATGCTGATGTTGGTACGTTTGTCCTCCCAGCTGATCCTCAGAATCTTTCGTAAGGGTCTTTGATGGTATTGTTCCAGGGCTCTCAGGTGCCTGCTGTATGTGGTCCATGACAGCTCCATACAACAGGTGGAGAGGACAATGGCTCTGTAGTCTAGCAGTTTTGTTTGTGCTTTAGGTCTCGGTCTTCAAAGACTCTTTTCCTGAGTCTGGCGTAGGCTCCACTGGAACAACTCAGGTGATGGTTGACCTCAGAGTCGATGTCAGCTTTTGAGGAAAGAATGCTGCCAAAGTAGCGGAAGTGGTCAACGTTTTCAAGAGTGGTGTCGTCCACTTTTATAGTGGGCTGGTTAGACGGCTGGTTGGGTGCAGGTTGATGTACAACCTTGAGTCTTCTTGATGTTTAAGGCTAGGCCCATGGCTCTCTATGCCTTGGCAAAGGCATTCAGGGTGCCCTGGAGGTCTTCTGCAGAGTGTGCTGCAATGGCGCAGTCGTCCGCGTACTGAAGCTCCATGATGGTGGTGTTACTGGCTTTGCTCTTGGCCTTCAACTGAGGTTGAAGAGCCCTACGTCAGTTCTGTAGAGGATTGGGATCCCCTATGGCAGCTCTTCATCAATGAGGTGAAGTATGGCAGCAATGAAGACGACAAACAGGGTGGGTGCGATGATGCTTCCCTGTTTGACCACCGTTTCCACAGTGAAGGGCTCAGACTCAGAGCCGCAGTTGCTGAGCAGTGTGACTGACATGCCATCGTGTAGAAGCCTCAATATTCTGATGTACTTGTCGTGACAACCAAACCTTGACAGTATGCTCCAAAGAGCCTGGCGGTCTACCGAGTCAAAAGCCTTTGTCAGGTCTATGAAGGCCATGTACAAAGGTACAAAGGCTGCTTTTTTTTCTGGAGTTGGCATGCTGTGAATATCATGTCTGCTGTACCACTGGATGGACAGAAGCCACACTGTGATTCTGGGAGTACCTCCGCAGAAAGTGGTAGAAGTCGGTTTGCGAGGACACGAGCAAGGACTTTGCCTGTTGTTGACAGGAGCGAGATGCCCCATTAACACCCTCTTTCGCCAGAAAAACAAACTTAAGGCATCTTGGAGACACTCACGCTCCAAACAGTGGCATCTCATTGACTATGTCATTATACGAGCCAGGGACCGCCGTGACGTGAACATCACAAGGACCATGATCAATGCAGATGACTGCTATCAGCTCGTCGCCTCATCCGCTCCATGATGTCCATCAAACTCAAGAGGAAGAGGAGGATTAAAACAAAGCAGATCAGGCCAAGGCTGTCTTGAAAGCCTGGAGGAAACTGCCACCCAGTAGCAACTTCAGGCTTCTCTGAGGAAAACCTCCAACAGGAATATCCTGATGACATTGAAGGGCACTGGAGCCGGCTCAAATCCACCATCCTTGATATCTGTAAAAACATCCTTGAAAGCCTTTGGTGCCTGGCAAAATGCTGTAACCTGCAAGGCCAAAGGAGCAGTTCACTCCAGAGCCAAGGTGGACATCGAGAGCCGGGTGAGGGAGCTTAAGAACTCTTGGTAGACAGATACGGCTCTGGAAATCCAGAGACTGGCAGACTCGGGTGAGTCTCAGCGCTACTAAGGCCGTCTATGGTCCAAACCCCCTGCGCTCTAAAGACGGACAAGAACTGCTGAAGGACAAAGAGTCCATTAATGCCCGATGAAAAGATAATTTCAAGGAACTCCTCAACCGTGACAGCACAACTGAACCAGACATTACCCACTGCATCCCCCAGAGTCCCATCAGAGAAGACATGGAAGAACCTCCCACTCTGAAAGAGGTTCAAGATGCCATCAAGAGCCTGAAGAACAACAAGGCCACCGGTCCAGATGGGATCCCAGCTGAGATCTTAAAGGAAGGTGGACCCAAGCTCCTGTACCACATCCATGCCCTACTCAAGGTCTGGGAAAAAGACAAACTTCCCTCAGAACTCAGGGATGCTCTAATAGTGACCATTTTTAAGAAGGGGCACAAGGCTGAAATATCATTTTACAAAGTACATTCTAAACAATTTTAAACAATAAAGATAATTTTAAACAATTGCTCCGCAATATTATTTGCTCCATTTTTTAACTTAATCATTATTCATTAGCGGTTTAATTTATATGAAACAACAATTGTAAACTCAATGATTTCATGGTCATTAGTGAACAAGTGTTTCATTCAGCAGATGCAAGTTTTGGCATTTAAATCAGGGTGGAGTCAAAGGGTGCAAATGAAAGGAAGGGTTGGAGTACATTGTAGCACCCGGGAAGGCATGCTGGGAAGTAGTAATGGGGGAGATAACTGGAGGAGAAAAACAAATGGGTTCACACCCTCATTCCACCCCATTCCGTGCCCCCAGCGTCGGTTACTATCTCCACCTTTCCCTTCCCCGCCTGATTCATCTGCCAATAAACCCTGTTTACATGGATCCACCTTTCACTTGCTAGCCCTTGCCCCGTCCCTTCTCCTCACACCCTTCTAACAGCTTTCTGCCTCTACCGCACCAGTCTGAAGAAGGGTGCCAACCTGAAATGTTTTCTGTCCATTTCCCTCCACAGATGCTGCTTGATCTGCTGAATTCCTCCAGCAGTTTGTTTTTTTGCTCACCATGCTTATATTATTCTGCAGGTGGTATTTTATTGCTGTAGACATTTTCAAAGTTGGAGCAGTCCAGAAAAATATTTGTGTCAGCAACTACACTGGTTGCGAGAGGTTGATACTGAATTTGGGGAGTAATTTTTTTACTTTTAGTTTAGTTTAGAGATACAGCGCAGAAGCAGGCCCTTTGCCCACTGGGTGTGTGCCGACCAGTGATCCCCGGCTATTAAAACTATCCTATACTCATTATAGCCATTTTCTTTTACATTTACCACGCCATTTACCAAGCCAAGTATGTCTGGAGTGTGGGAGGAAACCAAGGTCATGCGGACAACGTACAAACTCCCTACAGATAGCACCCGCATTCAGAATCGAACCCGGGTCTCAAGCGCCGCATTCGTTGTAAGGCAGCAACTCTACCGCTGCGCCATCTTACTTACAAGGAATCCCGTCATTTGTTTTCCATTTACTATCCACTTAAAATTAAGGAAGCTCATATTTTGTAGTCAGCTGGGTTTGTAAGATGGGTTTTACCTTTTCTGACATAAATTGCTGCCAGATGTCAGTTCCATGGGATCTCGAATGTCCAGCAGCACTGATATCATGAAGCAAGTTGAAAAGCCTATCAAACTGAATATTTCTCACACTCAGCAAAACAAAAATTTAGAAAGTGAATTTAACATTTTACTTCGGAGTCACGTGAGTGACTACGTGAAGAGCCCGCCTCGCGCTGGTAACGGCATGACGTCAACGCTGACGGCGAAAGGAGGAGCTGCGGTAAGGAGCAGCTCCTCGCAGCGGTCGGAACGGCCCGCAGGTAAGTGAAGTTACATCGGCGCGGTTTTGAAGTTACGCTGGATGGTTCCAGCATCGAAACTAAAAGTAAAAATTTAGACGTTAACGTGCTGATTGAGCACAAGATAAATTTTAACAAAAATGGAGAAATCGGGAAAGAAGGTTTCGCGGGTGAAGAGAGCCTCCCGGGGTGAAAGTAAATATACGGGACGCGAAGCTAGAGTGGACCCGGTTCCGATACCGCTGGCCACTGATTTACCCGATATAGAATTTCCAGATTCTCCGGAAATTATAACCACGGAGGAAAATGCTCCTAAGAAATGCAAAAAGAAAAACTGTGAGGCCCGTGGTTTCTGATGATTCTGATTTTGAAAGACCTCCAGACAATAAAACTATGTGGCTAAAAATGGAGCATATGGAGAAAGTACTCCAAACTATTATGAGACAAGGGTCACAGTACCCACATGAATCCCAAAAAATCCCTGAGGGGTTTGAATATGATGAATATGGCTGTGGGCCAAGTTGGGAATATGATACTCCAGACCCACGATTTGGGCTGGAAGAAGTCTCATGGGATAATATCCCGATGGAATTAGGGCTGCAGAAGGCAGACCCTGCTGAAGTTGAAATGGCTTTTGAAAGCACGCCACAAAGTAAAAAGAAAAGGCTTGATCTGCCTGGGATAGCACAAGGTTTTGCTATACCCGAAGGAAGTGGTGAGGCTATGGAAGAAAGCCTAGCTGCCAATATAAATTATATGGTATCTCACCAGCTTCATAATACTGTGATGAATGAATTATCAGAATTATATAAAGCACCAGGCAATTGTGCCTCATTGGAAGTGCCTACGGTGAATCCGATGGTATGGGCGTCTATGACTCCAAGTATGAGAGCCCAAGAAGTGAAATTTCAAAAGGTGCTAAAATTATTTTCGGCTGCCATCACGGCATTTGGCAGGCAAATGGAGAATCTGGAAATGGACAAGATTCAAAAAGATACTTTGGGCTTATTGTGCAATTCGTTTTATGAGATCAATTGCATGAGGAAAATGGCGATTCGGCCCATATTTCACCCTAGGTATGCAAGCCTGTGTCAAGAAAGTGGAGTTCAAGCTCCTGGGTATTTGTTTGGAGAAAATCTGCCGAAACAACTGAAACAGTTGGATGAAGAAGCTAAATATTTTAGCACTATTAAGCCTTTTGTCTCTGGACAAAGAAAAGGGTTTTCGGCCCGAAGGGGTTTTGATTTTCGTTATAGAGGCAGAAATTTGTCACGAAAGTATTATCGTGCTGCACAAGCCACTGCTTCCCTGCATTCGGGAAAGAGGAGACCATCACGCTCCTATGGAGAGGTATTAAAGACTTCTATCCTTAAAGAAACTGTGGATGAATCTCCAGTTGGAGGGAGATTGAAAAAATTTTATAATGCCTGGCTTAATATTACTTCTGATCGATTTATATTACAAGCAGTTTCAGGAGCTATTATTATTTTTAAAGAAGGGGTCAATCCTCCTGTACAGAATAAACCTGCTTATGCTTATGTGTTTTCTCCAGAAGAAAGAATGGAGATTAATGTGGAAATTGACAAATTATCCGAAAAAGGGGTAATTGAAAAAACTTGTGAACATAAGCATCAATTTGTCTCTAATATATTTCGCAGAGATAAGAAAGATGGTGGTTGTAGAATTATTCTAGACCTTACAGATCTAAATAAGTTTGTAGAATACAAACATTTTAAGATGGAGACATTCAATACTGCAAAATATTTGATTTCAGCAGGTTCTTATATGGCTAAGATTGATTTGAAAGACGCCTATTATTCTGTACCAATTCATCATCTTTTTCGGAGATACTTAAAGTTTTATTGGCAGGGGCAATTATGGCAGTTCAAAGCTTTACCAAATGGATTAAGTTCGGCTCCTAGACTCTTTACAAAACTGTTGAAACCAGTTTTAGCTCAATTAAGAGCACAGAAACACATTGTAATGGCTTATCTGGATGATATTCTGATTATTAACGATAGTCAAGAGTCAGCTGAGCACTCAATTTCAGTTACTAAAGCTTTGTTTAAAGAGCTTGGATTCTTAATTCATCCAATTAAATCCCAGCTGCAGCCAGTTCAATCAATTGATTTTCTGGGGTTTGTAATTAACTCAGTGACTATGTTAGTTACTTTGCCAGCAAAGAAGACAAATGATATTTTGCAAATGTGTAATTACCTCATTCACAAACCTTATCCCTCCATCCGAGAAGTGGCAAAACTCATTGGTACACTGGTGGCAGCATTTCCGGCAGTGGAATTTGGGCCATTACATTATCAAAATCTTCAAAGGGACAAAGTAAGGGCTCTTAAAGATAAGGCAGGTCACTTTGACAGGCCTATGCAATTAACAAGGAAAGCAGTATTGGAATTGCAATGGTGGGTTGAAAATGTCCCACAAGCTGCTAAGAAGATCATGATTAAACAGCCTGAAATGGTTTTACAAACAGATGCTAGTGCTCTCGGATGGGGGGCCACAGATTTATCCTCCAGTTGTGGAGGTAGATGGAAAACTGAAGAACAAGTGTTTCTCCAAGAGTATGGTATTAACTATTTGGAATTATTGGGGGCCTTTTATGGGCTTAAAGCATATTGTTGTGCTAAACAAGATCTGCATGTGTTAATACAATTAGACAATAAAACGGCTGTGGTTTACATTAATCACATGGGGGGAGTTAGATCAGTATCATGTGATTGTCTGGTCAATGAGATATGGCAATGGTGTATTGGTCGGCAGATATGGATTTCAGCAAGCTATATTCCAGGTAAAGACAATGTGGTAGCGGATGAAAGGTCCAGGATTTTTAAAAATAATACGGAATGGATGCTTAAGCCAGCAATATTTAAGAATATTGTTAGACGATTTGGGTTGCCAGAAATTGATTTGTTTGCATCCAGGCTTAATCATCAATTGCCTCATTATGTGTCTTGGGAACACGATCCGGACGCAGTTGCAGTAGATGCATTTTCATTACACTGGGGGAAAATGTTCTTTTATGCTTTTCCACCATTTGCTCTGATCCAGAGATGCTTGAAGAAAATAGAGCAAGATTCAGCTTCCGGATTGTTGGTAGTGCCAAATTGGCCAACTCAACCTTGGTTCCCAGTTATGCTGAATATGATTAAAGAACCGTATATGCAGATTCCTAACTGTAGTGATATCTTGACTAATCCAGTAACAAATGAAGGTTACCCATTATATGCATATATGAATTTGTTAATCTGCAGGTTTTGACCAGACCACTACAGGAACTGGGATTGTCGGACCAAACTTTGACAGTTATTGGCGCATCATGGCGAGATAGCACACAGAAACAATATATGACACATATTAAGAAATGGGAAGAATTTTGCACACAGTCAAATATTTCTGATGATTCTGTGAATGTTACTCATGTTTTGGAATTCCTTGCCAATTTGCACTTTGGGCAACATTTAAGTTACAGTGCCATTAACACTGCACGCAGTGCCTTGTCGTCCTATTTAGGACTTATGACTGGTGAGAAATCAATTGGGTCGCATCCATTAATATCACGATTCATGAAAGGAATTTTTCACATGAATCCGCCAAAACCTAGATATACAGAGATTTGGGATGTGAGCATAGTACTTGCTCTACTTAGAGAATGGACGCCAATTGAAGGGTTGCCATTGGATAGGTTAACATTGAAATTGGTCATGTTAATGTCACTGGTCTCAGCCCAAAGAGTGCAAACTTTACAAATGTTGCGTTTAGACTGTATGCATGTGACTACAGATAACGTTGTATTCTATGTTTACGATCTGATCAAACAAAGTAGACCAGGGAGATCTGGAACAAAGGTAACCTTTCAAGCTTTTCATATTGAGCCTGCTTTGTGTGTGGTTAGACATTTGAACCAATATATTAAAGTTACGGACACTTTTCGAGGAAACGAAAAGACATTGCTGCTTACGCACAAAAAGCCACACACAAAAGCTTCAGTTCAAACTATCTCAAAATGGTTGAAACAGGTGTTGGTTTTAGCGGGAGTAGACACTGATGTCTTCAAATCTCACTCCACCAGGGCGGCAGCTACGTCCGCGGCGAAGGGGCGGGACGTACCTCTCGAGCATATTTTAAAAATCGCAGGGTGGAGTAAAGAAGAAACTTTTTCAAAGTTCTACAACAAACCTGTTCACACTATGACAAGCTTTGGACACGCGGTGTTGGGAGCACTATAATCACCTGCTTTGTTTGCTATTAATTGCTATAATCAGTTGTGTAGTCACTGATAGCTTTTGTCACTTGTAATCATTTTTCCCTCAAATATAAGGAGGGTATTATATGGTCTTTCAACCATTAAAAAATTTAATTGTGAAAAGATCTAACATTTGTCTGCTTTCTCATGTATGTGTTTACTTAGCCGGACTGTCGTACGGATTAATTCTACGACATGAAAAACACAGAAAGCTTTAAAACTCTTCACGTAGTCACTCACGTGACTCCGAAGTAAAATAGTAAGATTAAACGAGAACTCACCTGTTCGAAGTTTGATCGTTATTTTACGAGGAGTTACGATGAGGGATTACGTGCCCTCCACTCCCACCCTCGTAAAATAAATGATCAAATGGTGGTTCTAAGTCTTTTTATGAGCCTTACTATGTTACTCCGGCTTTGGTGTTCTGTGTTTTTCATGCCGTTGCTTTGAAGTATGCCGTTACCAGCGTGAGGCGGGCTCTTCACGTAATCCCTCATCGTAACTCCTCGTAAAATAACGATCAAACTTCGAACAGGTGAGTTCTCGTTTAATCTTACTATTTTAAAGAATTAGAACGTACAAGGAAAATAAACAAATATGCTCAAATCCATCTAGTCCATGAATATAGGGCATAACTGATGGAGGCACTGAGCTTCCCCTTTAAAACTAAAAATAAATTTGCTATTATCTATATCTATATACTATTACTAAAACTCTCATCTTGACCACTTCTAGTTGTAATTTGTAATTTGCGTTGTAATTAAATTTGCGCAAAAACAATCCCTCATAGCGCTACGATTTTTCGCCACCACACTTACCATTTTCCTCTGCTGCAAGTCAAATAAGTTTTGTTCCGATCGATGAAATAGTACAAAAGTTATGAAGGTTTAAAAATCGTACACATCTTATACATCAATGATTTGGATGAAGGGATTCAAAGTAACATTAGCAAATTTGCAAATGACACAAAGCTGGGTGGCAGTGTGAACTGTGAGTTGGATGTTATGAGAATGCAGGGTAACTTGGACAGGTTGGGGGAGTGGGCGGATGCATGGCAGATGAAGTTTAATGCAGATAAATGGGAGGTTATCCACTTTGGTAGCAAAAACAGGAAGGCAGATTACTATCTAAATGGCATCTAGTTGGGAAAAGGGGAAGTACAACGGGATCTGGGGGTCCTTGTACATCAGTCTATGAAAGTAAGCATGCAGGTACAGAAGGCAGTGAAGAAAGCGAATGGCATGTTGGCCTTTATAACAAGTGGAATCGAATATAGGAGCAAAGAGGTCCTTCTGCAGTTGTACAGAGCTCTAGTGAGACCACACCTGGAGTCTTGTGTACAGTTTTGGTCCCCTAATTTGAGGAAGGACATTCTTGCTATTGAGGGAGTGCACCGTAGGTTAATTCCCGGGATGGCGGGACTGTCATATGCTGAGAGAATGGAGCAGCTGGGCTTGAACACTCTGGAGTTAAGAAGGAAGAGAGGGGATCTTATTGAAACATATAAGATTGTTAAGGGTTTGGACACGCTAGAGGCAGGAAACATGTTCCCGATGTTGGGGGAGTCCAGAAACAGGGGCCACAGTTTAAGAATAAGGAGTAAGCCATTTAGAACGGAGATGAGGAAACACTTTTTCTCACAAAGAGTGGTGAGTCTGTGGAATTCTCTGCCTCAGAGGGCAGTGGAGGCGGGTTCTCTGGATGCTTTCAAGAGAGAGCTAGATAGGGCTCTTAAAAATAGCAGAGTCAGGGGATATGGGGAGAAAGCAGGAACTGGGTACTGATTGGGGATGATCAGCCCTGATCACATTGAATGGCGGTGCTAGCTTGAAGGGCTGAATGGCCTACTCCTGCACCTATTGTCTATTGCCTATTGTAAAGACCACTCCTTCGGAACCTGCTGTCAATAACACGGCGAAGAGAATAAAAAGCTGAAGAGGCGGAGTGTGTTGAGCAGCTCGCGCAGAGCCCAGGGAGAGCGTGCAGAGAGAGCAGCCTGCGGACTGCTTCTGCGGCGACCAGCACGACCAGCCGGAAGCTGCTGAGTTCAACCTGAAGCCTCTGATTGAAGCCGGAGTGGGACCCCGCGGGATCTGCTGCGTGAGGCCGAAAGCTGAAGGTGCGGGGTGAACAGAGTGCAAGCCCCCCTCCCCCCTTCCCCCACCCCCCCTTTCCACACACCCCCCCTTCCCCCATCCCCCCTTCCCCACATCACCCCCCCTTTAGCATCTTGACACAAAAAGCTGTGATCGAGGACAGTCAAAAGCCCATAACTTACTTAAAAACTAAGAGAATTGAAATGATTTTTCAGTTATTATAGATTGAAGTATTCTGAAACAAATATGAAACAATCTTACTTGGATGACCTGAAATTAAAGCATATAATTAGTTAGTTACCCAATTGTAGCTAATTACAAAATTCAATTACTAGATCTAAACATCTATCCATTTCTTAAGAAAAGATTAACATTTTTAAATAGCCTAAGTGTCCAAATAACATTCACACAGGAATTCACAATATAACATGATTTTAAAATCTCATTGTCATGAATTTATAGGCCAAATGGAAGGAATTTAGTGTTTAATTCCTGTAAATTAATGGCCATTTAAATCATCTTGCGAGTGGGATTTTATGGAACGCGATTGATTGGAACTTTGCGGTTGCGGTGAATTTAAACCCCATAACGGCAGGAAAAACACTGCTGGTTGGTATCTTTTCTAAGTTATCTTTTCGCAACATGAAAATTTGATTAAAGGCATGCTAAGAAGCAAGTTTATAGGAAAAAATAAACGGTGTACCTTGCCTTGTCCGCTACGTGAGATCCGTCCCGTTGTCGGCTTTCACGGCTTTACAAGATGATTTTTAATTTACTCATGCTAATACATTAACCAGCGAGGTTTAAAAATAACTACATAAAACAAATGTCGGAGCGATTTATCTTCAGCAACTAAATAGTCTGGGGAAAACGGCATTTTAAACCCGCCCCCCTCTCAAAGGAGCCAAAGTCGCGCACACGGGCAATGGCAGAACTGCAGCGCCGCTCAAGGTACATTTTGTAACATACCTACAATAAAATATAAATGCAGAGGCTTCAAATTATTAATTAATTCTTTCTGTGATCCTTAACTGTGATAAAGTTATTTATAAAAGATACGTCCACTCCATGGATAATTTATAACTTAGAATTTGAAATCTCAAATTGTGAGATGGTGCCAATCCATCCATTGTGAGATGGTGCCAATCATGTATTTGAATTTTTACAGGGCATACTGGCTTCAAGAGATGCTCTAACATAACATATATTCAACTGAAAATTATAGATGATATAATTTATGTTTCTGAAATCCTACAAGATAAAAGGAAATGAAAGGAAGCTGATTTTTTTGTGTTGAAAATAATGAACTTTACAGGACACAATTATTTCTAATAACATCATAATCCTATTTTTGCTTTTATAATTTCTAACTCCAATCCATATTTAATGTTTTTCTCATAATCATAACTTTTCTGAAATAAAACTCATATTTAAAGACATTTGAATTCATCTTATTGTGCTTGGTAATGAAACCAAACTGAAGAACTCTGCTGCCCCCTTATGTATTTACCTTAGACAACTACCATTTTGGTGTATTTTGCAAGTGAGGCTCAAAACAAGCTTTCTTCTTTAAAAAAAAGACAATTGTTGGAATCAAATGAATGGAATAGGGAAAGATTTCTTGCAATCCAGTAGACTTTGACGTTTTCAGCATTTTTCAACAGGACTATAAAATGTAATACAACGTATTTTGTTCCCCAATATCTGTATCTCTTTTAGCTCTAAGAAATTTGCAGGGGGTTCAGCAAACTCAAGCTCAGAGACTCTCAATCCTTTCTTTGTTATATCCAGATTTCCCAGCTGCTCCCATAACTCTCTCTGTACGTCATACTGTAATATCTTAACTACCACTTTATAACATTGTTAACTAAACCGTTATAGCCCTGTCCCACGGTACGAGTTCATTCCAAGTGCTCTCCTGAGTTTAAATAAAATCAAACTCATGGTAAGCACGGAGAATGAACGTAGCGGGTACGTCGGAGCTCGGGGACGTCTCTTAGCGGCTCGTATCGCTAGCTGCAGGTACTCGGGAAGACTCGCTAACGGCAGGTAAGCACGGGAAGACTCATGAAAATGTTTCAACATGTTGAAAAATGTCCACGAGAGCCCAGAGTACCGACGGGTGGCCATTACCGTAAATCTCCGAGTTCGAATCAGGGCAAACTCGGGAGAGCTCTTGGAATGAACTCGTACCGTGGGACAGGCTTTTCAAATTATCCCAGTTCTTTCGCACCTGTGAAAATGGTGCATCACTTTTTTTTTCAACTGACCTTTCACTTTTAAGCCTTACTTGGTGTCCCACTTCCTGCAAACCCTACGCTTACAACTAACAATGGCTGTGTGCACCTGCTCAAATTGAGTAACATTTGAAACAACCCATACTATCAAACCAGCTACTAATTTAGCTAATTCCACTCTTAACACTTTACTCAATATTAATAAAAAGCTGAAGGAAATCACAAAATATGAAAACACAGAAAAACAGATTGCATATTATATGTAAGTTTCAATTGCTCATTAGTTTTATTGGACATTTTCCTTTCAACAGTTACAGGCCTACGAAACAGATGCCTAGTTTACCCGAGTGGTGCAGTTTTGAATTGTGCGTTTATAATTATAGCAAATTAAAACGTGCTTTTTGTTACAATATATGTTAGTTTAGTTCAGAGATACAACGCGGAAACCAGGCACGTGCCGTCAGGGTAGGCAAGGTAGGCAGTGCCTACCTTGACTAAAATTATAAAATAGTAATTATTTTATATATAAATATAATATATATAAAATATATATAAAACATATATAAAATGGTCATAAATAGTAAAGTCACGGGAGAATTATGCCTCCCTAAGAGATCAATCTCTCAGGGAGGCATAATTCTCCCGTGCCTTTCATCAGTACGTTTTAAACGCGGAAGTATGAGGTACTCACGTGCCGTCGACGCTGCTTCAAGCCATCAGTGGGAACAGTCCGTAAAGGCAACTGAAATTCTGCCTTTACACTGTGAACTGCGTGCATGTGCTGCGTTGTGCACTGCGCATGCGCACCAGCCTACTGCGCATGCGCAAGTTACCTGAAGCGTTTCACGAAGCAACCTTATGGATATTTTTGCTGCAGAATGGATTTTGTGCACAAATAATATGGTAAATTATTTTCTTTGAGCTATATATTTTTAAATACTTTATTAAGAGATAGGACCTATTGAAAACAAATTACATGATAAAAGTCGAGAGAATAATCTGCGCATGCGCGGTTTCCACGATTTAAAAATAGCCAAATGACAGTTCACCGGTGAGGGAACAGTGTGCGCATGCACGGTTTTCAAGATTAAAACAATGCCGACCGGCAATTTACCGGGGAGGGAACAATGTGCGCACGCGCAGTTTCAAGATTAAAAAAAAGCCAACTGGCAGCTCACCGGGGAGAGAATAATCTGCGCATGCGCGGTTTTCAAGATTTTTAAAAGCCACTGCCTACCCTGGCTGCTTACTCACGGCACGTGCCTGGCAGAAACAGGCCCTTTGGCCCACCGGGTCCGGGCCGACCAGCAATCCCCGCATTTTAACACTATCCTACACCCACTAGGGACAATTTTTACATTTGCCAAGCCAATTAACCTACATACCTGTATGTCTTTAGAGTGTTCTACACTAATTGTGGTAATTACCCACATCTTTACATAACAATGAGAGTTTGATCCACCACATATTCTCTCCTACATTCCCGCAGAGATATGCACATCATAGTCTGGGGTTCCCTGCTGCACCTCTTGATCCAATAAGGTTTTCCAAACAATCAACACAAAACTGATGAGTGCCACTCACTGGTGGATTATAATGGCTAGAGCATTTTGCAAAGAGCAAGATATCAACATATTTCAATGGATAATTTTTTTAAGACACACCACTGTTACAATCCTTCCTTTTTCTTTTACATAAATAGTACTCAAAGGAACCAAATAAAAGCCTGAAGGTTATTTTTCATAACAAATGCATATCTGAATTCAAGAGAGAAAAATGAGCCCCATCATGTGGACTATAAAAAAGATGCTGTACCTCTCATTTGTTTAATCACTTCCAACTTTTTATAGATCTAAGTCTTTTTTCTCCTCAAGACACAACTTTTCTAAGGATCAGTTCAATTCTAGCTTCTCTTACGTTTTGAAAGACGGTCATTAACCTGAAATGGTAACAGACAACGGGCAGAACTTTGTGTTTTTAAATTTCACACATCCACAGTATTTTGCTTTTGCTTAAATACAAGCCAAGGATTTTCACTATATCCCAGTAAAAGTGGGAATAATATTGCACCAAACCAAATGCAGTTTTTAAACAACATTCCACACCTGAGACAATCAAAATGATTGGCAAGATCAGGGCAAAGCTACTCTGATCTCATGACACTATGCTCTCTATATTTAGCACTAATTATTTCATATTAAACTAAAGAGACAAGGGATCTAAGACATTTCCTGGATGTGCTCATTGTGAACAAGGTGAGCCAAAAAGGCCTGTTTCTGAGCAATGATTCTATGCCAGATCACGATGGAGAGTGGTGATATAAAGGACCCTCCATATTTAAACAAGAAAAATATTCCTGTGGCGCAACATTAAAATATATACCTTTTTAGCATTGCACCAATAGTACAATATTTTTCTGCCAATGACTTGCACTTGTGCAAATTTAAAATTTGCACTTAATTTTAAGTATTCAATTACTATACCAATTGATATTCTTTAATTTTTAATTTTATTTTATTTTTCCACTGCTTGGACATGAACATACCTGATAAAGACTTGCCAGAACCAACACACTGGTATTCACCCAATTTTAGTTTACTGCTGGAGACACAAGAGTCTGCAGATGCTGTTACCTGGGGCAAAAAGCAAACTGCTGGAGGAACTCAACAGGTCACGAACATCAATGAAACATCTGCACATTGAACGCAATGGCCACTTTGCACACCTGTTTGTATGCCATTTCAATTCCCCTTCTCATTCCCACAACAACCGGTTTGTTCTCGGCCTTCTCCATCACCATGATGAGGTACAAGGCAAACTAGAACAGCACCTCATATTCTGCCTGGGTAGTCTATAAACCAAATGTATGAACACAAATTTTTACAATCTGAGGCAATACATGCTCCTTTTCCCGTTCTGATCAACCCAGATCTCTCAATTTCCCTAATGTTGAATCATCTACTGATCACAGTCTTGAACATTACCAACACTGAGCCCCCAGAGCTCTTTCAGGTAGAGAATTCCCCCAAAAAAATACTGTTATCTCTGTTCTGAAAGGGTGACCCCTGGACACCACAACCAGGGATATTGTGATCTTTGCACCAACAATCAACTCTGCCAGTTTCATAATTTCTCATTTTACTGTTCAAGTGAATATTGGCCCAGTTTGCTTAATCTCTCCTCATATGAGAAACATGCCATTCTCATTTTACCATAAGTTTCAATCTGATTCAATTTTTGCTACATCCTGGCATTGGAACCTATCTCATCCACACAGAAATGCATCCTTAACATCTATAAGACACACATAGCGTACTGTGTGCATGGGCTCTATACTCCTTCATCCAAGTGCAAAGAGGTTTCAAGCACATATTGACAAAGGCTGGTATATCAGTAGGTATCCAAAGTTCCAGATGCCATGATTCGCTTTATAATCAGTCTTCTTTTTTAAGTTCCAAACCAGTCCACCTTTCCCATCTTAAAGATAGAGTGCCCTCCATAACATTTGGGACACTGACCCATCATTTATTTATTTGCCTCTGTACTCCACAATTTGAGATTTGTAATATAAAAGAATCACATGTGGTTAAAGTGCACATTGTCAGATTTTAATAAAGGCCATTGTTATACATTTTGGTTTCACCACATAGAAATTATAGCTGTGTTTATAGATAGTCCCACATTTCAGATCATCATAATGTTTAGGAAAGATGACTTCACAGGTGTTTGTAATTGATCAGGTGTGTTTAAATGCCTCCTTAATGCAGGTATAGGAGAGCTATCAGCACCTAGTCTTTCATCCAGTCTTTCCATCACCTTTGGAAACTTTTATTGCTGTTTGTCAACATGAGGACCAAAGTAGTGCCAATGAAAGTCAAAGAACCCATTATGAGACTGAGAAACCAGAATAAAACTGTTAGATACATCAGCCAAATCTTAGGCTTACCAAAATCAACTGTTTGGAATATCATTAAGAAGAAAGAGAGCACTGGTGAGCTTACTAATCGCAAAGGGACTGGCAGGCCAAGGAAGATTTCCACAGCTGATGACAGAAGAATTCTCTCTATAATAAAGAAAAATCTCCAAACACCTGTCCGACAGATCAGAAACACTCTTCAGGTCAGGTGTGGATTTGTCAATGACCACTGTTCGCAGAAGACTTCACGAACAGAAATACAGAGGCGACACTGCAAGATGCAAATCACTGGTTTCACCGCAAAAATAGGATGGCGGGTTACAATTTGCCAAGAAGTACTTAAAAGAGCAACCACAGTTCTGGAAAAAAAGTCTTGTGGACAGATGAGACGAAAATTAACTTAGAGGGAGGGTGAAGTGGATGGGGAGGGAGTGCTGGGGGATGAGGGGAAATGAGCTGCGCCTGCGTAGATGGAGGCTATGGGTGAGTGGTGGAATATAGCCACTTTGACAAAATTCACTTGCATGCACTGACAGTTAGCAGCTTATGACGTCACAATGGGATCCCGAATCTCATTTACATAAAAGGGTCTCGACCCAAAACGTCGCCCATCTCCTTCGCTCCTTAGATGCTGCTGCACCCGCTGAGTTTCCCAAGCCTTTTGTGTACCCTACATAAAAGATTGCTCTTTTCAAGACAGGACTCCCAGTGCAATGAGCAATTTGTTACATTGTTGTAAGGAGAGGGAGGGAGTGGGGGTGGGGATGAGGAGAGGATTGTTGTTTAATGTTATTTAAATAGATCGAGGGAGAGGAGGGGGTAGGGAGGGGAGGGGTTATGGAGGGAGGGGGTGACTGAGGGGGGGAGGCACAGAAAGGAGAAGGAGGGAGGCACAGAGAGGGACACAGAGGCACAGAGAGGGACACAGAGGCACAGATAGGGAGGGAGAGTGGGGGGGCTGAGAGGGAACGGGGGGGGGGGCAGAGGGAGCAGGGGGGCGGAGCAGGGGAGCAGAGATGGAGCGGAGGAGGGCAGAGGAGCGGGGGGGGCAGAGAGGGATTGGGGGGCAGAGAGGGAGCGGGGGGGGGCAGAGAGGGAGCGGGGGGGCAGAGAGGGAGCGGTGGGGCAGAGAGGGAGCGGGGGGGCAGAGTTTGAGGGGTGGGAGCGGGGGCGCGTCGTCAGAGGAGAGGGCTGGTAACTGAACCTCGCTCCCGGCTGCAGGCAGAGCCGACCACGGGAGGACCACGGGATGACATCACTCGCAGTGCGAGCAAGCAGGCAGCTGGGTTTTCTTTAAAGGTTTTTCGGCAGCGACAGACGGGAGCCTTGATGGACCCAACAGCTCTGATACAGGGTCCAACTTGCTCGATCTTCACTCGCAGCATGTGCCGCAGTTTTCAGCGATGATCTTCGGTGCTCAGTCGATGGGGCGGCTTTTGAACAACATGGGGGGGGGGGGGGGGGGGGGGGGGGGGGGAGAGGGAGGTGATGTCAGTAGCAGCGCGAGCAGACGCAGTGCGAACAGACGGCAGGCAGATCCATTGTCACGTCATCAGCGGAAATAACAGGTGTTTTGAATTCAAAGTTTAATCGGATTTGTGAAGATTTGTATTAATAACTCAAGAAATAAAGCACAAAAATTTCAGGTAAGCCGATTTCGGACTCCACGGGGTAAATCTCTACCAGAATATGTAAAAATGTTCCCGTTCGCGCGTCATTTTGGTGAGGGGAGGAGGGAGAGGTGGGGGGAAGGGAGGTGGGGGGAAGGGAGGTGGGGGGAAGGGAGGGGGGAAGAATGGGGGGGAGTGGAGGTGGTGGAGAGAAGGGGAGAGAGAGGGGGAGAGAGAGAGGGGGAGAGGGAGAGAGGGGGAGAGAGGGGGGGAAAGAGAGAGGGGGGAAAGAGAGAGGGGGAGAGAGAGAGAGGGAGAGAGAGAGAGAGGGGGGCGAGAGAGGGGGGAGAGAGGGGGGGAGAGAGGGGGGGAGAGAGGGGGGGGAGAGAGGGGAGGGAAGAGAGGGGAGG
Organism: Okamejei kenojei; assembly: GCA_035221665.1. Lineage (NCBI taxonomy): Eukaryota > Metazoa > Chordata > Chondrichthyes > Rajiformes > Rajidae > Okamejei > Okamejei kenojei. The sequence goes on from CM069133.1 coordinate 80,424,993, forward strand.
GGAGGGGTAGAGGGGGGAAGGGAGGGGAGAGGGGCGAGGTGGGGGGGAGGAAGAAAGGGGGAGGGGGAGGGGGAGGGATGGAAGGGGGTGCACAGGATGTGGAGGGAAGGGAGTAACGGCCTCTGCCGCCATGTTCTACGATTGGAAACAGAGAGGCTTCAGAGGAAGCCGGTGGCCTCCGTTGAGCTGGCGGCTGTGAGCGAGCGGGCGGCTGTGAGTGCGCGGGGGCTGTGAGCGAACGGCAGTGACCTCCAGATCTGCAGAATGCTCGGGCGGGGGGGGGGGGGGGGCGTAACGTGCCTCGTAGAAAACTGCGCATGCGCGTTGACAGCAAGCTGCAATAATCCACAGCGGGGGGGGGGGGGGGGCAGTCCAGGAGGCAGGTGGGCCTCGATTGGTGGGCATGTGGGCATTCTGACGTCAGCAGCTGGCAAGCGGTCATTTTTTTTTAAGTGAGTTTTGTGAACAACATCATTTAGAGTCTGGTGAAAAAATTGACCATATTTAGAGAGGAGTGGATTTATGAAATCATAAGTTAAATCCCTACCGAGATATGTAAAATTCTCCGTGTTTTTGCATCTGGTTTTCGAGGAGATACGTTTCAAAGGCAAAAGGCACTCACTAATTTTGTCGCCTCCTGCTGGCCACCTTCTCATCGCGTCTCCGCCCAGCTCTCCTCCACTTCCTATTCCACTTCCCCCCCCCCCCCGGGCCCAGCTCTGTCACGCTGGCGAAAGGCAAAGATTGACTGTTCCCCCGCTGCTTTTCGCCATCCTCGCTGCTGGCCCGCCCGCTTGCACTGTCCGAAAATCCCGCGCGTCAACAGCCTATCGGCCTGCAGGCGCATTGACGTCATACGCAGCATCTTGACGCCGTACGCATGGCCCGCAGGCTCACTCGGCATCACGACCGCTCACTCCTCCACGCTCCCCCCCCCCCCCCGCCCGCGTCTCTGTCTGTGGCTCTGTGTATGTCTTTGTCTCTGTGTCTCCGTCTGTGTCTCTGTGTCTCGGTCTGTGCGTGTCTCCGTCTGTGCGTGTCTCCGTCTGTGCGTGTCTCCGTCTGTGATTGTGTGTGTGTGTGTGTGTCTCTGTCTGTGATTGTGTGTGTGTCTCTGTCTGTGAGTGTGTGTGTATCTCTGTCTGTGAGTGTGTGTGTGTATCTCACATGACCTATTGCAGCTTCATCAAGGATAATAGAATGAGGTGTGGTGAGTAATAATCGTGATTAATATTAATAAAGGTCCACAGAATCGACCTTACCAGTGATGATAGCCTTTTCAAATTAATGTTTCCTGATCTGACCATATGCAATTACCAGGACTATACTCAGGGTACCGAAGCATGGAAGTCATACATCAATGGGTATTTAAAAAACACTAATATTTCTACAGCTTTAGCAAAATAACTGAGTAGCTGGCCTGGGATTTTTCCATTGTATTAAGACCAAATGTGAAGCAAGATTGCACGATCTTTGTAGTTAACACACAAAATAATTATATCAACATTAACACCATGTATTGCACACTAAACTCTGTTAAAAATGCTTTTGTTCCAATGGCAAGACAAGCATTAAATGCCCCAGGCTTTTATTATTACATATTCATTTACAAAGTTACAGACTACTAAGTTGTGAACTAAATTAATTCTTACTAGGTAATCTTTCTTTTTTTTTTTATCATCCTTAATCTCTGCTTGGATATTTTGTTCAATCAGTCATTTACACAGCATGTCCATATCAAGGGAAATTACTCAGATTTCATTTCTGGCATCCTTTCAAAGTACTTTATTCCAGTATCCATATTATATTTTCTCAACATTGCTTGCTTCCAGTTCTGTCACCCAAATAGAGCTCTCCATGTAGGTCACCATTTTCCCTCTATGGAGTCCATAAAGCAAATAACTTTTCACCCTTGTTAAGCAACAGTGGGACCAAAGGCTGCTGCTACATAAAAACAACAATTCTTTGAAAACGTCTCCAAACAATCAAGCTGAAAATCTAACTCAAAGTTTCATTTTACAGCCTGTCAGTTTTCTGATGAGAAACTAATGAATGTAGAACCAAACAAATCCATCAAATCCAAAACAGTTATGCTTTACACCAGTGGGGGTAAAGGGGGGGGGGGGGAGACAAAAATACAACTTGAATGTTATGATCATGATATGTCAAGTGCACAATACGTATTTTGAAAGATGATATGTTTTAATTAAGTTTACACATTATTCAGAATATATTAGGATAAGCAACCAATTACAATGAATCATTAAGTAATTTTTAAAAAATCACATATAAATCTCAATCCCCTCTACCACAGGATAAAGACTGGGGCAACATTGGTTGCAAAAGGGAGTCATGGCTTGCAGTTTGCTGGGAATTCCAGGAAGTACATACCTTTCAGTGTAAGTGGTGGAACATACTGGGACTCTTGCACTATATTACTTAAATTCCATCCTTACTGATCTAGCTCTGCCAGTCACTTTACACCTGTTCTCCACTATATTTGAGCTAATTGCAATATAAATTCACTAGCTTGTTGTTAGGATGAGAAGGTTGCACGAGAGGATAATAATGCATTGTTAGGAAATATATTGGGAGCAAGATCTTGTGAGATTTCTAGTATTTACAAAAAAGAACTGGTTAAGATCCACAAGCTAACTCATTTGACTGGGGAGGGATTTATCGCTGCAGAGAAGAAAGAATAAAAAAGTATAATTCTAGAATTATTTCTAATTTGTTCACCTCACCATTTGTAACTATTTATGGAATGTTGTAGAAATTTAAAATATTTTAAATGTTTCTGAACTTTAGCTGACAGTAAGAAACGCTGAGGATGGGGCTTTGCCAGCTGTCAAAGGTGCCCCGAGACATTTTTCATCAAAGTTTGTTCTGGCCCATGTACACAAATCATTCAGGGCTATGTCATTCAAAGTTTCAGTACTCGGCTTTAGTTCTGGGTGCGTAAACAAGGTTGTCCTCAGTTTGATTAACCTGTAGCCACGAAACGTGGAACCCAAGTACTGGACAATTTTCAGAGAATTTGGGCCAACATGCATTCGTGCATACAAAATATAGATCAAATGACTACCAAACTTACACGTATTCTTTTCACAAATATTACGGTTTATTAATTTCTAAGAATATCAATGACTTACCCAATGCATTCATGGGATTCATGGGATTTACAGTCCAGAATTTATAATGAAAATAATGGTGAAGTCGTCATGAACTTTAAATCAGATAGCAATTACTGGCATCTGCACAAATGATTACAAGCAGAAAACAAAGCTGCTATAGGAGTTCTGACGATCTTCCAAGGCACCTTACCAACAGTAATCAAACATTTGCAATGGCACTAAGTTGCACAACTTGCTCTGATACCCACTAAATTCTCAAAAAAATATATTGGTGCTCTAATCTATTTGTCTCTTTTTTTCTAGACTAATTATAGTCAATGAGATTCCTGCTTTTATTTATGTTATATAATTTGAATAACTACAGCTGACAATTGAAAAAAATAGATCAATATCATGAGACTTTTTGTGCACGTAAAAGTTCCAATTACAATTGTTAAATAAAATTACTAATTATTATTAAATGGCAGTGCATAATAGAAAAAAGTCCAGATACTTTTGGCAAACTTGTTTGTAATTTATAATTGTCTTTAATTGTCAGATTGTCTTTAATTCATGAATGAATAATTAGATTTTGGGTTGCAGGTCCAATATTTAACATGGAATTCATATGACAACTACATTTAAGGATGGCAACTTATTTTTTCATTGTTTTAATTCCACAATTATCTATCTCTGAAGCACTGTTCAGTGAGGGATCAAAATTAGCTGGCACAAGAATACTATGCATATTAGGTTTAGGGGACAAAACCAGGTAGTAGTCAGACGTCTTAAATTTGAAAATAATCCTTGGTAATACGAAGGATTGTCACAAATAATGCTAAGCAAATCCCTACAGGAAGAATGTCTGTATCTTTAACAGACTTCTAATTATGTTTCCATACATATAATTACACTGAAGTACTATATGTTAAAGTCAAAAATTACATCTTATGTGGCTACCACAGAAGTAAACTTGTCATTCCTTATATTTCGCAATTTGCAACATTTCACATGGTTGATTAAACCATCCTCGTATTTCTACTTCTTCATTTGGGGGTTGATTCCATTATTTTTTAGCCCATTGTTGTCAGGGAATTAATAGCATGAGCACAATTCCCTACAGTTGTTACTGAGGATCTATACCAAGGCTTCTGTCTACTTCCTCACCAAATGCAGTTCTCCAGCATTATCATCTAATAATACAGCCCCAGCTTGCTTTTTTTTGTATGACTGTAAGGGAAAAATAATTTAGTTGTCTCTTCATTGAAGACAATGACAATGAATTAAATCAAATCAAAATCAAATCAAAAGTAGTCATATTGCCAAAGTGTCTCGCGATTCTTGAACTACCACAATCCTGCCAGACTGTTTATCCAAAATCAAACTCTGGATCTGGATAAATTAAATCCAACCAGGTACTGGGAAGATCAATGTCACTTTTCCTACCACAATATTTGTTCCTAAATACCAGCTCCATTCTCACCCTGGAAATTGTCTCAAAGTACAACAGAATTATTCACAGCTCCGGTTCCATATTAAGTCTTGTGATAATAAATTTAAATCCACTTAAGCATTGTCATTCTGACCATCTCTCCCACTTTTGTGGCTTCATCCAACTCTATCTACTCTGTTCTGCTGCTAACATGCATAACCATGCTTTGTTGCCTCTCGATTGATTTGTCAGATTCTAATTGGCCTCCATTGTCCCATCCTCCATAAACTGAGGTCATGCAAAACTCTGCTGCTCGTGTTCTAACTCACATAAAAATTGTGTTAGCAATGATCCGTGAAACGCCAAGGAGTGTTTTACTATGCTAAAGCCTCTGAATAAATACAATAATTGCTGTTGAAACTAAACAGCTGCCATAATAGAATATATTGATCTTGTCAGAAGTATTTTGTACTTACAAAGAATATAATTAACTTAATTGGTGGACTATGTTTTTTTTAAAGCAATTCTGTACACTGAACTTAAGAGGAAAGGGAGATTTGTAGGTTGAAAATGCATTATATAGTTGATAAAGAAACCAAAGATTTGGTGATTGATGTGATGCTTTAATTTACAAGTTAACACACATGATTTAAGAAGATATATAAAATAAATGATGTTCATAACATAAAAAGCAGATACCAGCGATCTTAAAAAAGAATAGTTTATCTTCTATTTTTGCAGTATAGCCTACAGAATGATAGCTTTTTTTAAAATAAACCATTGAAGAAAATTAACTTTCACTTTCAGGAATATATAATTTTCTGCTGTTATAAAATCAGACTCACAAAGTTCAAAAACTGTCAGACTATCACAAAGTTCAAACCGGCAGTTCTTTCATGCTATAGGGAACAGTTTCCAGGAAATTCATACACAAACCACCTCAAGGAAAAAAGGCTCAGGACCAGCTCAGGTGGTCATGACCACCCACGCTACCATCTTCATGAGATAATGTACCTGCATTTCAAGGTCTCTCTGTTCTACAACACTCCCCAACCCCTACTATTTACTGTACAAGTTGGTAAAGCTCCCATTGTAATATTAGATAATCTTCTTCACTGTCCAATAAATCACCAATTTTTCTGACTTCCGCAAATGTACTTTCCCACCTACACTCTCACACAAATCAATAACAAAACAAAGCACAATAGTAAACCCATAAATTGATCCCTGTGGCACACATCCTTGCTACAGGCCTCCAGTCTGAAAAACAACCCTCCAACAGCACCTTCCATCTCCTATCAAGCCAATTTTATATTCAATTGGCTAGCTGGCCCTGGATCTCATGCAATCTAACCTTACAGAACAACTTACCATGCAGTACTTTGTCAAAGACCTTGCTAAGTTCATGGAGACAACGTCTGCTGCCCAACATTCAATCTTCCTGATCACCTCAATCAAATTGGTAAGAGATGATTTCCTGTCGACAAAGCCCTGTTGATTATCCCTGATCAGTCTTACCTTCAAGAGTCGGGAGATAGTCAAGAGCATTTTATTGTCATTTGTACCAGAAACAGTACAATAAAATTATTGTTTGCTGCTAAATGTATGTACACAGAATTTTCCAATCTCAGGCAACTCATGCCCTCTGTGCTCCAGCATCTACAACTTTCTGCAGTCTCCTTTGTTCTTAGGTGTTTGTTACCGAACCAGCTGTAATGTAACCAGACAGTATGCTCTCTACTCTACACCTGTAAAATGCTCTCTACTCTACACCATTTACATATCAAATCTCCTCAATCTTCCAAAGAAATAAAGTCATTGATGAGCTTGCTTTGTGATTGCATCAATGTACTAGGTCTCGGACTGATTTTCAGAGATATGCATAACATAGAAACATAGAAACATAAAAATTAGGTGCAGGAGCAGGCCATTCGGCCCTTCGAGCCTGCACCGCCATTCAATATGATCATGGCTGATCATCCAACTCAGTATCCTGTACCTACCTTCTCTCCATACCCCCTGATCCCTACAGCCACAAGGGCCACATCCAACTCCCTCTTAAATATGGCCAACGAACTGGCCTCAACTACCTTCTGTGGCAGAGAATTCCACAGATTCACCACTCTCTGTGTGAAAAATGATTTTCTCATCTCGGTCCTAAAAGACTTCCCCCTTATCCTTAAACTGTGACCCCTTGTCCTGGACTTCCCCAACATCGGGAACAATCTTCCTGCATCTAGCCTGTCCAACCCCTTAAGAATTTTGTAAGTCTCTATGAGATCACCCCTCAATCTTCTAAATTCCAGCGAGTACAAGCCGAGTCTATCCACTCTTTCTTCATATGGAAGTCGTGCATCCCAGGAATCAGTCTGGTGAACCTTCTCTGTACTCCCTCTATGGCAAGAATGTCTTTCCTCAGATTAGGAGACCAAAACTGTACGCAATACTCCAGGTGTGGCCTCACCAAGACCCTGTACAACTGCAGTAGAACCTCCCTGCTCTTGTACTCAAATCCTTTTGCTATGAATGCCAACATACCATTCGCTTTCTTCACAGCCTGCTGCACCTGCATGCCTACTTTCAATGACTGGGGTACCATAACACCCAGGTCTCGCTGCATCTCCCCTTTTCCTAATCAGTCACCATTCCAATAATAGTCTACCTTCCTGTTTTTGCCACCAAAGTGGATAACCTCACATTCATCCACATTATATTGCATCTGCCATGCATTCGCCCACTCACCCAGTCTATCCAAATCATCCTGCAGCCTCCTAGCATCCTCCTCACAGCTAACACTGCCCCCCAGCTTCGTGTCATCCGCAAACTTCGAGATGTTGCATTTAATTCCCTCATCCAAATCATTAATGTATATTGTAAATAGCTGGGGTCCCAGCACTGAGCCTTGCGGCACCCCACTAGTCACTGTCTGCCATCCTGAAAAGGACCCGTTCACTCCTACTCTTTGCTTCCTGTCTGCCAGCCAGTTCTCTATCCACATCAATACTGAACCACCAATACCATGTGCTTTAAGTTTGTATACTAATCTCTTGTGTGGGACCTTGTCAAAAGCCTTCTGAAAGTCCAGATACAACACATCCACTGCTTCTCCCTTATCCACTCTACTAGTTACATCCTCAAAAGGAACAAGGAACTTAAAGCTGTCGATTCTCTCCCCTCATTGAAGACAGGTTCTCTCTTCCTGAAGTCAACAATCAGCTCCGTGTTGTTGCTAAATTTGAGAGCAAGATTGTTATTCTGGCACCATTCGATCAGATTATCAAACTCCCTCCTGTACTCTGAATTATCATTACCCTTTATTTGTCCAACACGGTGGCATTGTCGGCGAATTTAAAGATGATATTGGAGCTGTGTCTGGCGACACAGTTAAGGCATACAGAGAGTAGAACAGGGGACCGAACATGCAACCTTGAGGAGTTCCTGTGCTGATGGTCATCGAGAAGGAAGTGTTGTTGTCATCTCCTGTTGACTAGTCTGCCAATGAAGAAGCTAAGGGTCCAATTGCATAGGGACAAGCAGAGACCCAGTTCCCCTAATCTGATAGTAAGTTTAGAGGGAAAATTGGTGTTCAATGCCAAGCTGTAATTGAAGAACAGCCTGACATATATATTCATATTGTCCAAGTGGTCTTACGCACAGTGGAGAGCCAGCGAGCTTGTATCTGCAATTGATCTGTAATGGCAGTATGCACATTTTTGTAGGTCCAGGCGCTTACTTTGACAGGAGTTGATATGTGTCGTAACCAACTTCTCAAAGCACTTCATCACAACAGACATGAGTGCCACCAGTGAGTAGTCATTGAGACACCGAACCTTGCTCTTCTTGAGCACTGATATTATGGGTGTCCTTTTAAAGCAGGTGGGATCCACGAATTTAAGTAGTAAGCAGTTGAAGATACTATCACTCACGATCCCTTCAATAACTTACCCCCGACTGACGTTACGCTCACTGATCTATAGTTCCCATGCTTTTCCTTGTACCCTTTCTTAAATAAAAGTGCAACAACAGCTACCCTCCAGTCTTCCACCCCTCACCCATGGCTGTAGACAACACAAAAATTTCTGCCTCACAATTTAATCCCTTGCTTCCTCACAATGCTTTAGGATAGATTTGATCAGGACCTGGGGATTTATTTATCTGTATGCGTTTTAAGAATACCAGCACTTCCTCTTCTGTAGACTCTTTTCAAGACATCACTGTATATTTTGGCAAGTTTCCTAACATTTATTTCTTTCTCCAGTAAATACAGATGTGAAATATTCATCTAACACCTTGTCCCTCTCCCACGGCTCCACACATAGATGTCCATGTAAGGCTTTAAGGGGTGTTATACTCTCCCTGGTTAACTTGCCCTTAATATACTTTTAGAACCTCTTTAAACTCTACTTTACCTTATCTGCCAAAGCTATCTCGTTAACCTCGTGTGTATTCCTACGCCCCCTATACATCTCAAGAGGTTCACTTCATCCCACCTGCTGATACCCGACAGATGCCAGGGCTCGAAATTAGCGGTTGCCCGGGTGCCAATGACCACTCAAAGGGCCGCCGAGTAATTTTGCCCGGCCTGGCAACCAGATACTGCTTTGTACCGAAGATAGGCACAAAAAACTGGAGCAACTCCGCGTGTCAGGCCTCGGCATGCGGGAGGGTTTGTTTTGAAAGCGGTTATCGTCGTTAGCGGGCTTACAAGCAGCGGCCGTTATCAGTCCGGGAGGAGGAGATGGAGCCACTGTCGCGGCCGCTGCTGCCACCGTGCGAAGCGCATCATTCGCTCCGACTCGTCTGAAGCAGCTGCACGAAAGATTTTATATCTATAGGATCTCCGAGCTGCACCACTCGGCCCCGCACCTTGCTGTTGGCTGGCGGAGGAGGGGAGGCGTGGCGAGGAGTTCCCAACGGCCAAGGCAGCAAGGCGATGTTGTCCGAGGAGCGCTGACCTTCCTTCCTCCCACCCCTCTCTCTTTCTCGAATGCCCCCCCCCCTCCACCCTCTTATCCTGTGACCCCCTCCTCTCCATCCCGCCATCCCCGCCTCCATGATCGCCATCCCCGCCTCTATTCAGTCCTCACTGACATCCCCTGTGCTCCCCTCGCCATCTACCCCCCCCCCCATCTATTCATCCTACACCCTATCCACCTCACATTGATTCTCCTGCCACCCCCCCCTCCCTCCATCCTTCCTACACTGGTTCCCCAATTCATCCTGTACTTACCCCATTCCCATCCATCCTGCACTTCTCCTCCATCCATCTTGTACTGATCCCCCATCCATCCTGTACTAATCCACGCATTCATCCCACCCTCCATTTACCCTGCACCTTCCCCCCTTCTCCCCATTCATCCTGTAGTGATTCTCCATTCATCCTGCACAGACCCTCCGTTCCACACTGTACTGACCCCCTCCCCCCCTCCATTCATCCTGCGCTGATCTCCCCCCCCATCCATCCTGTACTGATCCTCCCATTCAAGAAGGATGGGGGCAACAGTGAAGAATGGTCTCGACCCGAAACGTTGCCTATTTCCTTCGCTCCATAGATGCTGCCTCACCCGCTGAATTTCTCCAGCACTTTTGTCTACTGCCATCCATCCCGTACTGAACCACCCCATTCAACACCACTGACATCCCCAGTGCTCTCCCCTCACAATTTTGCCTACTCCGACCAACACGTACTAATTCACTTGCCTCAATCCATCCATTCTGCACCGACTGCCTTCTAACCCCCCCCCCCGCCATCTATCCACCCCGCACTGATTCACACACACCCCCCTCCCTGACCCTATTGTGCTGGAAATGTCATCAGAGCGAACATTGACTATGTTCGAGAACGGAATGCAATCAAGTGTGTTTTAATTCCCAATGTTATTATTTGTTTTAGTCCATAAAGATGGATTAATTAAATTGTGAACACGTGAAACATTAAAACCGCAGTGCTCGATTGTCACTGCTGCCGTTGACACGTTATTACAGACTTCATTTTAACGGCAAATCAATGCTCTTAATATGGAGTATCAGTACTGTAGTTATTTAATGAGCAACATTCACAACTATACATACGCATATATGTTACCATGGTCCAGGATTTAATGACACAGGTTGATCATATGCTGAATAATCCAACCACATTTTTGTTTGGAAGTGGAAAGAACTAATAGAAATTCCATTAATTGCAATGTGTAAAAAGAGTTGAGATACTGTTGTATAATTTTGCTGCATGTCATTGTGGTATAGTTCATGTCTTGATTGGTGAATATGTTTAGTTTGTGACTTTATTTGTAGCAGAAATAATATGTGAATGCTTCATTGAGCATAATTCCGACTGTAACTACGCACTTTGTCCGAGCACATTATCGCACGCGTCATGCAAGCCATCTTAAATGACCACCTAATTTGTCATTTGGCAACCTAAAAAGCTGCCAAGGTTGCCCGTCTGGCAACAGGGAAAAAAAGTTAAGCGAGACCACTGGATGCTTCCTCCATTTCATGTACCAGCATCTCATTATCCATTGTCAACCAGGATCCCCTATTCCTGCCAGTCTTGCCCATGCGTCCTTATGGCATACCACCGGGTGGCGCTGCACGATGGCAGCCTCGCTAACAGTTTGTCTCGTCCTTTTCTTCTTTTGTTGTTGTTAGTTTGTTCTTAAATGTATGTTTTAGTGTATCTTCAGTTTTGTATTAAGTGGGGGGTGGGTTGGGGAAAGTTTTTTTAATCTCTTTCCTCGACGTAGATACGACTTTTTCCGTATCGTATCTCCGTCCGCACTGCGGCCTAACATCATGGAGCTTGCGATCCCTTTGTCAGGGATCGACTTTTGGAAGCTCCAACCAGGGGAGCCTGCGGACTTAACATCGTGGAACTCGCGGTCCCTTGATTAGTGACCGACTTCAGGGGCTCCAACCGCAGGAGCTTCAACCACCCCGATCTCCTGACACGGGTCTTCGATCGCCCCGACTGCAGATGGTTCGGCGGACATTAACACTATCCTTGGTTCTGAAAACTACTGTTTACGTTTTTTTCCCCCCAATGAGCCAATGGAAATTCACCGGTCAGCACCGACTACAACCTACGAGAACCTACGACCTCCTGGCAACCCACTACCACTACCACTAATTGAAAAATTAGCGGCGACCAGAATGAAACCGCGACTACTTCCAAGAATGCAGGAACTACTCACGACCATGAAGGTGACTTCCCGGCAACCACCTGCAAACATGTGGCGACCGTATAATCTCCTGTGGTTGCCTAAAAGTTGCATAAGTGGGACAGGCCGATGAAGATTATGGGAAAAAAAGCAGTAAAGTCAATTTGAGATCACCTTTAATCTCACTGACAAGCACAACAGGCTCAAAGAGATGATAGGCCTCCTCCTGTTCCTATTTAAGGTTTAAACAAGAAATGTTTTACCATTAATATGTACTGATACAGACAATATATTACAAAAATATATACAATTTGAAAAGGAGGCCATTCCTAATGAAGAACTAAAATAGATATTGATACGATGTAGTCAATGGCATTTTTGCCCTGAACATCATTGGAGATATTTGAAAGGTCTTTACTGCAAAACTAGCATTTTATTTTAACTGTGTTAGTGATGTCCAACAGTTGGGGAAGAAGATGGGCCAAACATTTGACAATCTAACTGATCAAAATGAAAATTTAGGCACATTAACCTAGATTAATACAATTACCAAACAATCTGACCATTGTTCTTAATTTAATTTAATTTGTAATTTTTTTTTTATATGAATATATTTTATCCTGAAAAATATTTTAGTTTAAATCTATTTGAATTATACATTGATGAAATTCATCTTCACCTTGTCATTATACACAGACCTATTAATCCTGGTCAAATTGGGGGGGCCAGGACCCTAAAACTGAGTAAAGGCTTCAGGGCTGCTAGGCCATTTGGTCAATATAAAGTGCTTTCTGTATAAATGGGACAAGCTGCAGAATGGTGCCAGTTTGTCTAGAACCTAGATCCGAACTGCAGGAAGAGAATGGGAACATCTGCAGACCCTGACAATTAGGTGCAAAATGCATAGAATGGTTTGCATGAATGCAAACCAGACATACACTTTGTAAATAATTGTAAATAATGTTGCAAAGCTTTACTTTACTGAATGTTGATTGGATGAGGTATTGAGCCTTGTCTGGTTTTGTTGTATATCAGGGCAAATATTACGATGTTTGTTTCCTCTGAGAAACACCGTTTGAATACAATATATTAGTTACTGTATTATTGGGTTTGGGAAATGTCTGTCATGTATGGGATTAATCTATACCTGTAATTGAATTGTAAAGAGACCACCCCCATATGGTTCGGCTCCTCGAGGTCCTGGGACCTATAAAAGTCCACTACCACTAGGTCTTGCGTCGATCTTCTGGGAGAGCGCTTGGGACTGCATGACCTTCTGGAGTGTCTCTGTTTGAGCGAGGCCTAGAGGGCTTGATCAGGCAGATACGAGGATCGAACCCGCGGTGGTTAGGTACAGTAGTGAGAACTGTAATTGTGTTTTGTCAAAGTTTAGATGTGCAAGTGCTTGACTCAGTGATTTTTGACTAAAACCAGACTGGGGGAAGCTTAGAATGAGCAATTTACAGACCCATTATATGTTTTATTATCAACACGGCACAAATGCCAGACTGAATTATTTCTCAAAGGACAATTACTATTGCACTGCTTCTACTTGTCCACAAAATGGAACAACCAAATTAAATCAGCGCTGCAAAAGAGTTAAACAGTGAGTGCAATTTGCAGCAAATACAAGTAAAAAGCATCCCTTGTTACCTAACCCAGAGATTTTGCATTGATCACTCACTGGCCTGTTTTGTTTTCCTTCCTCTTCCCTCAACTGTTGGATCCGCATTGAATTACAGCATATCTGCTCACAATAACTTCTTGTCCAAAGCCAGATCCACATGTTAACCGAGGTCTGTCCAGTCATCTCCTCATATAACCTGAACAAATAGTGACACTATACCCAGGCCCAACTGGTTGTGAGTGCATCAAACAATACGAATGTTTGTTAATAGATAAGTTTCACATACGTTCAAGACAGTAAAATGTGACCACACCATTAAAATTAAAATAATTATTATAAATGGATTTAAACGGAATACTACAAATCTCTTTGAAAACGGAACAAATGAATACATTCAAATGAACTAGGCTGATCCAAACACAACTCTTGAAGCTTGTCTCTCTCCCTTCCTCTCCATTGAAATGAATTGAAACTATTGCCACTAAACCATCATCAGGTCTAAACTGAACAGTTCACGTAGTCCAAAGTTGGAGTACAGTTGGTACATCAAGCAAACAGCACTCAGCAAGTCTGCAACTGCAGACAGCGCAACTATGAGATAACATGCGAGTCACAAACTTTTTTATCATTATAGAGGCAATGTTCCACATCGAATGACCAGCATTTCTCAGAAAAATTCAGAGCAATTATATAAAACACACCTCACAAGTTTAGTTTTAAACCAGTCCACCACTTTGAATTTTTAATAATATTATCTTTGCATTAAAAAAAGGAAAATTTGATCTAGCTCACATTCAACGATTAGTTGAATCAAAATTACTTAGCTTTGTTTATGGACTAAACAAAAATGCTTAGAGCGCAGATTTTCTTTGGCAAACTAAATCAAATAGATCTGGTATGATAGTCTAAAGTATTGTACAACATAGCATTCAAACATAAGATCAAATGTGCCTGAATAAAGGGCCTGTCCCACTTGGGCGACCTAATCGGTGAGTTAAAAAGAGTGTCTTCAACCTTCCAGCTCGAGGGCACTCGTTGAATCGACCGCTTGAAACCGCGAGCTGCATCGACCGACTGCTGGCGGGCACACAACACACAGCGAAGGTGGGGGCCAGGGAAAGCGGAGGAGCGCTGTCTGCGCGATGAATAGGAAGGTAAAATGGCTGCACAATAACAGTAAGTCCTTTAGAGAGCGGGGGGGGGGGGGGGGGGGAGAGAAGGGGAAAGAATGGGAGAGAGGGGGGGAGAAGGGGGGGCAAGAAGGGGGGGGATAAGAAGGGGGGAGAAGGGGGGAGAGACACTTTTAAGAAGTATACTAAAGTTTAGCGGGCATTTTACCTACCGGTAGGTCTTCCTAGGTCCTGAAACTCCAATGAGCCAATCAAAATGCCCGGTCAGTGAAGGAGACTGCCTATGACTGCACTCGAGTGCCTGTAACCAAATAGTGACCCCATTCCACCACGAGTTAAAAAGAGCCATGCCGACCAAATTTTACTCGCGGAAATTTTTTCAATATGCTGAAAAAAATTTCCGCGACATAGCTGAGGCCGCAAGCATCTGGGAACTTCCCTCGAGCATGAAGGAGAGTTTCAGAGTTGCAAGTAAAAACCACACATCTAGCAAAATCTAGCCATGTACATCGTTTGTTGCAAAGCTCTAGATGCGCTGCTCCTCCAAAATGTGCACCATGAGCATCATTATTAATAATATCTAACAGTGAGAAATTATATCAGCTAAAAATTATATCAGCTTCACAACTAATTAACAGAGGCTTCACACTCGTGCCTTGGGTTCAGCCATCTTTATTCAGGATCCATCTTGGCTACTGCCTCATCAGTATTGCATCATCGGTACTGCACCACAGATTGTGCTATTCCCATAACATCCCCCTTTGTTTACATATGTACAGGCATTTTACATGTATAGCAATAAATTTAATTCTTCCATTGCCTATTTCTCAGTCCGACAGTCCATTTTCAAACATGCATTTGAGTCCAGCAGTCCATTTTACGACATGCATTTGACAGTCCATTTCCGTGGTAGCTTTCAAATTCTCATTCTTTGGATCTGCGACAGTTCAGTGCTCGGAATTATCTAAACTTTGAACAACACATGGGTGTTGTCATCTATTTATTTATTTATCCATTTCCCTTTTTATTTATTTATTTGTTTAGTTTTAAAATGGCCATTACCACTACTTCTAAATAAAACTATGCATATCAAACTATAAAAGAACAATATTACATTAACATTTTAAACATAACCTAATAGCCTTTTAAATCCATAATCAACTACATGTACAGGCACTATCCTTATTTGGGCACATAATCCTGCAGACAGCGTCGTTTTCGAACACATTTACCAGATCTTGTTGTCAGGGTTTGATGTTCCCTGAGGACCGATGGTCGGCTCATAGGTCGATTGTCTTGCTCCGGTTTAGGCGCCATCACCAGGTCAACATCGGCGCGATAAAATGGCTCTTTGGTCTTCCACAGATGGTGCCGATTCCGACGATAGATGACGCCGTCCTCGGTTCTGACTTCATAGGATCTGGGTTGCACAACACGGCCTACAACCACAGCCCTCCTCCAGGGCTGATGTCAGTCACCAGTCGACTTCACTCGAACTGGTTCAACAGCTTTCAGGGGAATCAGATCTTGGGATCCACTGTTGTAGTAGTCTGCTTGTCTGTCTCTAGCTGCTCTCAACGCATCTCCAACCTTTTTCTGAATTTCAGGTTTGAGTAGCTTCTGAGTAGTTGGTAGAATGGTCCTGGTATGTCTGTTCATCAGTCTTTGTACTGGACTGCTGCTCATGCCAGGTGTTGGTGTGTTGCAAAAAGCTAGTATGCTCAGGTAAGGGTCAGCTCCTGCAGCCTTAGCCTTCCTCAGCAATGACTTCACAACTTTCACACTGCTCTCCGCCTTTCCATGAATCTGTGGATAATGGGGTGATGCGGTCGTATGTTCAAACTGCGATTTCTTGGCAAATCTCTTCAATTCTGCAGCTGTGAACTGATGGCCCTTTATCTGTAATGAGCTGATCTGGTATTCCATATCTTGCGAACTGGCCTTTGATTTTATGGATGACATCAACTGCCAGTGGTTTCCCTAGATAGTGTATTTCCCAATATCCTGAGAAGATCCAGTGATCAAATAGTTCCTTCCATCCAAGTGGAACAAATCTGCACCCACCTTCGCCCACGGCCTCTCTGAAATTTCAAGGGAATGCAGTGTTTCTTTTGGTTGCTCTTTCCCTTGCGCTGAACATGTCTCACATTTCTGTACGAAATCCTTGATTACTGCCTCGTTCCGGGCCAGTGCAGACATTCTCTTGCCCTTCTTAGACACCAGTGTGGGAGTCATGTACTCGTGTGATCATGTCTCATCTCCTGGCTTTAGGGATGATTACCCTCTCTCCTCCGAATACGAAGTCAACTCCAACACTCAGCTCGTCCCTCACATGGAAATAGGAGATAAGTTCTGGGTCAACATCCTTCTTGTTCTCTGGTCATTCCCGTTTGATCACCTCTTGCAGTCTCTGCATAGTCTCATCTTTTTTCGTTGCATCCTAATCCCATTTAACAGAGGCTGTGATATTGTGATGTGCCTTGCCAGGTTTACCGTCTCCAGTTCTCTCATGGTCTTATCAGTCTTGCCAGTCTGAATATATGCTCTGCTCAGCATGTCCACAAGCTGCATCTCCTTCCCTGGCCTGTATCTTATTGTCACATCATAGGTCTGCGTCCTCACCAGCATCCTCTGCAGTCTCTTTGGTGCACGATTAGCTGATTTTGTGGCGATTATCTCCAGTGGCTTATGGCCTGAAGCACATTCACTGGCGTACCTGTACACATGGAACCTCTCTAGACCAAGCAATTCTTTCTCTATTTGTGCATATCTGGTCTCCAAATCCGTCAGGGCCCTGCTGGTATAGGCAACTGGATGGCCCTCCTGCATCAACGCCGCACAAAGTCCAGTTTCTTACGCATCGGCCTGTACTGTCAGCTCCTTGGATGGACCATAGTATCTGAGTACTGGCTCTGCTCTTACTAGCTTCTTTATTTCCTTCACCGCCCTGTCATGCACCTCTGCCGACCACCAAACTACATCCTTCTGTGTCAGCTTGCGTAGCTGGTTCACATAGGTCGCTTAGTCCAGGAAGGAATTTGCTCAAGTAGTTAACAAACCCAATAAATTGCTGAACTCCTTGGACAGCCGTTGGGTTAGGCATCTGCAGCACTGCTTCTACCTTCCCTGGATCTGGTTTTCAGTCCTGCAGCAGAGACTCTGTGTCCTATGAAAGTGACTTCCTTCACCTTCAGCTTTGGCTTCTCTATGTTCAGCTTCAGGTTTCTGTCACAACATCTCTCCATCAGAGCTCTGACCTTCTTGTCATGGTCTCTTTCTGCTTCCTCTGCAGATTTTCCTTTCCCAAACACTAGGATGTCGTCAACAACAGACCTCACTCCTTCCAGGCCCTCCAACACTTGGTTCTGTCGTCGCTAGAACTCTTCAGGGGCAGTGGACAGACCAAATGGCATGCCATTTAACACACCATGTCTGCCATATGGTGTGTTAAATGTCGTAAGCTGAGAACTCTCATCATCCAGTTC
The DNA here is from genome assembly GCA_035221665.1 of Okamejei kenojei. Classification (NCBI taxonomy): domain Eukaryota; kingdom Metazoa; phylum Chordata; class Chondrichthyes; order Rajiformes; family Rajidae; genus Okamejei; species Okamejei kenojei. Next base: position 80,442,940 of record CM069133.1, read on the forward strand.
CACATGCCAAAACCCATTCTTAGCGTCAAACATGCTAAAGTCCTTGGCGTCATTCAGGTCTGTGAGGACATCTTCAATCGTCATAATTGGGTAATGACTTATTTTAAGCCCCTTGACCAGATCCCTCGGGTCTAAACACACTCTCAACTTTCCATTGGGCTTTTCTACACACACAAGGCTGGATACCCATGGAGTGTGGGTCTCTACTGGGGCAATTATTTCAGCTTCTGTTAGTCTACCTAACTCCTCTTTCAGCTCACTCCGTAAGGCTACAGGGACTCTTCGTGGTGGATGGATCACTGGCGTTATGCTGTCATCTACCTGCAAATGGTACTTGCCCTCGAATTTACCAGTCCCTTCGAACGCATCAGCATACTCAGTCATCAGTCTTTCCTTGCCCAGAAGGATTTCACTGCCATTCAATGTCATTATGTTCTCTTTACACACTGAGATGAGCCCCATCTGTTGGGCTGCCCTGCTTCCCAGGATTGGAATGCAGTCTTCCTCCAGGACTACAAACTCTACTTTGTATTTTCTTCCATTCTTTGGATTCACTAGTCTCACCTTGCTTTTCCCAAGAGGCACCACTGTCGTATTGTTGTACATCGACAATACTTGCTTGGTTTCATCCACATCCTTTGCATACATCTTGGGAATGATGCCACATGTGGCTCCACTGTCCACTTGGAATTTTACTTCCTTCCCTTTCAGCATCATGGTCGCAAAGATTTTCTTTGGGAATTGAGTCTCCCCAACACTGTGCACACTTTCTGCTTGTACTGCTTGTGGTTGCAGTTCCATTGTGTGAATTTCATCATCCTCTTGACTGTCATCATACTCATCACTGGAACTCTCCACTTCCTCCACTGCATGCACAGGTATTTTCCCTTTCTTTTCTTTCTTCTGGTTCTTCTGTTGCACCTGCTTTTCCGTGCATTGTGATGCAAAATGATCTTTATTATGGCATTTGAAACACTCCCGGCCATATGCCGGACATTTCTTCTTCTTCCTCTCATGTTGGTATCCGCGGCATTTGCACCATATGGTTGGCTGGTATCTTTTCCCCTCGTCTCACTGCACAGACATCTTGTCGTTGGTCACCTAACAGGACATCAACTCTGGCCTTGGCAAGCACCGAAGCCTTGCATGCCTTCACACACTTTTCTAAGTCAAGTGAGGTTTCTCGGAGAAGTCTCTCCAGCAGCATGTCATATCCTATGTCGCGTATTAGTCTATCACGTATCAGTGGATCCTTCAACTCTCTGAAACCGCTATGAGCAGCTAAGAGCTTCAGTTCTATTAAAAACAAATCAAAAGTCTCCCCTCTTTCTTGGCTCCTTGTAAAGAATCTATACCTGTCGATGGTCTTGTTCCTCATGGGTTGACAATGCTGTTCGAAAGCATTGAGAGCCTGCTCTGATGTCACTTCTTGTACGTTACCCCCTGGCGTCCGTGTCTCTAGCGGTTTTATCGTTCGGTAGATCTCTCTCCCTTGCGGTCCAACTAGGTATATGAGCAGTTTCCTCATTGTCTTGTCATCCTTCCCTGCCATGCTCAAATCAACATAGAGCTCAAACTCCTCCCTCCATTTTCTCCACTCCATTGGCAGGTCCCTTGCCTCAAAATTCATTTGCCTAGAGGGTTTTAGCTGCTCCATTTTCCTGACAAATCCACCCCGCTATCGATGGAAACAATGTAGGCCACACAATCGTCTCTCGGTAGTGCACTCACTTGCAAACGCTGTCCGCCGTCGCCGTGCACCCGATCAAAACTCTCGACAAATCGTGAAACAGATCCCACTTCTGACACCATGTTTTAATATTGTGTCTCCTTACTGTTAACTGCTCCATTGCAGCTTCACAACTAATTAACAGAGGCTTTACACTTGTGCCTTGGGTTCAGCCATTTTTGTTCAGGATCCATCTTGGCTACTGCCTCACGGGTATTGCATCATCGGTACTGCACCACAGATAGCGCAATTCCCATCACAGGTGTCATACTAGTTTCCTCCAATCCTTCCCCATCGAATAATTAGAATATTCCTTTATTCTTTGCTTCCTCTTACACTCATCTAGCCTCTCCCTAAATGCAGAGACTTCTACTTCCTCAAGAAATACAAATGTTCTCTGATTTTCTCATCTGATTACGGTGACCTGATATTGATGGCCTTTATTTTTTTTTTCACCAGATGGAAACTATCCTTCTGCTGCCTCTCACCCTAACCTTTTCACAAGAAACTACCCAGCCTGTCCACCAATGCATCATTATTCTTGTACTCTATTTTCTTATTCCCTCTACTAACTTCATATTATTTTAATAATGTGGTGATCAAAACAAGAAATAATACTTTACGAGAGTTTGATATCCGCTTATTAACTTTAGAAGTGTCTCTGCTTTCCAATTAGGTACCCAGAAATAAATCCCTGTATTTATAACTTACATTGCTATCTTCAGGGACTTGTGTATTTGTTTCCAATTTACTTTACTTCTGTAGCCTCTTTAGAATTTCATTTTTCTAAGACAGATGGGACCTTGCTTAAATTTGTCAAAATGCAATACTTACCTATGTTGAAATGCATTTGTCAAATAAATGCCCCATCCCCAACCCATCATTTGTCTCCATGCATCTGCAGGATTTCTTACCAATTTGTCTTTTGTTTCTTGATAATTTAATTTCATGGTTCCTCTGCATTCCTAATAGCTTTTTTTCCCTCCCAATCTTATTGCATTCTCTCTTGTCATGAATTGCTCTGTTGTCATGTAATCAGACCATATTTTTTTTTCTTACCATCAATTTTTTTTGTATGCTTTTATTCATTCAAGGTCTCTCAGTTGCAGTTTTTCTTGGTTTTTCAGCAAAATAGAGTTTCACTGGAATATGTTAGTGCTTCTCTATAATATTAATATTGTGGTTTCCCCGAGCTACACGTTTCCAGAAGCTGCCGGCGAACTGTGACCATACCCTGACAACAGGTCTGGCTCAACCACCGCGGAACTGCGAACCTGCCTAGAGTTGTCCGAGGCTCGTCTCCTCTTCGGACCCGAACACCGGGAACCGGTGAGCTGGGTGGAGGGAGTAGGTGACGGCGGAAGACGCTGGACAAGGGCAAGTTTTAAGATGGCAGCGAACAGAGGTGAGGATCGGTGCCACCAGGACAATGGGCCTTTAAGGCTAAGATAAGATTGCACTCTTAAGACCTTTGAAACTTTGTTGACGGCGGAAACGTGGGGACTCTATGTGTACTGCCTCGGTGAAATATACTATTACACTACATTTGTTGCTCTTTTGTACTTATCAATGATTGTGCTTATCTATAGCACGATTTTTCTGGATTGCATGCAAAACAATTTCACTGTACCTAGGTACACGTGGCAATAAAGTGTTATTATAAACATACACTATTGCTAGGATCCAATTATATACGTTTACAGTGCAGCCAGAGGATAATCTGGCTCTGGGCCATACATGATCTAGTATGCTTACAGTCTGTTACTGTATTTCCAATTGCGATAACGGTTTCTACACTTGACTACACTTTTAGGAAGTGAATTCAAGACCACTGCGTTTGAAAAAAAAGTTTTCTCAGCTCCCCTCTAATCCTTCTAGCAATTAATTTAAATTTGTTTACTTTGAATAATATCCTCTCTACTGAGGGAAATAAATTCTTGCTATCGAATCTGTCCAGGCTTATAACAATTTTATATACCTTAATTAAACAATCCACGAACCTCCTTCATTTTTGCAACGTCACAATCTGAGCACCCAAGAAATTTTGTACCAGTTAAAAGTATGCAAATATTTTCCCCATCCTGATTGCTCCAGTCTTAACCTGACACCATGCCTCTAGATTCTCCCACCATTTTACACATTTATTCTATCAAGCCTCTCAGAATCTTATCTGTCAAAGGGATGTCCTTTCAGGGAGTGGAGGTAACCATAATGTTTTGGATTGAGATTCTGCATCAGTAGTGAAGGTGCCAAGGGAGGGTAATGGACATAAAGAGGTGAGAGGGAGACGGGGTCCAGTAGGAGGACCGAGCAGGGGTGGAGGATGACGGGCAAGTGGAGCCAGGGGGGAGAGGGGTATAAACTGGGACAGACAGATGGGCGATACTTGTTTGCAAACAAGGCAGATGGAGACAGGTGGGGCGTTGGGTGAAGCTGGAGAGAGGCTGGAGGGTGATAAATGGGGACTCGTAAGCTACAAGTGCTGGAATCTGATAATTAAGGAGAGTGATAATGGGAACCATTAAGGGAGAGCTGAAGGGGAGTTGGAACCAAAATGGGAAGGTGAAGAGTGTGGGTAGGTGGATGCAAGATGGGTGAAAGGCCAGATGCCATTTGCTTTATGATAATATTTTTGCACCAGATTTGCATCTGTATCTCTTGTTTCTCCTTAATATTGGGCACATGGACCATCTCTTGTTTCTCCATAATATTAGGCACATTGACCTAAACCAATCCAGAATGTTATATACTACTCAGCTGTGGCATAAAAAAAACTCTTTAGAACTTCAACAAGACTTCTTCACACTTACATTTCATCCCCCTTGAAATCAATGTTAATTATCCACCAACTTTTTGTAATTTCCTCATCCATCATGCACAACTCTTCTGGCCAATTATGGCCACTTTACACAATACTTCTGGCCAACTCCACTCAGTGGGTTGTCTCTTTCTTTATATCTGGTCCACCTAATTTTCTGCTCATTTTCTTCCTTCATCTTTATTTGGTAAACATGGACCACCTTATGTTCGGTCCTTTATCACTTCTACTTTGATCCTAATGAAGTATGTCTTGCCTTTGACAGTGCTACCACTATGTTCCCATTACGTTATCTCTAATGGGTACAGCTACTCATCTCCTCATTTATCTTCTATACCTTTTCTAAATATAGTCAAAGCCACAGAACAGGGAAACAGGCCCTGTAGCCCATCTCGTCCATACTGACCCAGATGCCCCATCTAAGATGGTCCCATCTACTTGTGGTTGGCCCACATCCCTCTAAATCTTTCCTACTTGCCATGCTTTTTGTGAAGTTCCCCCTTTCCAATTAATTCTTTTCCTTTCTAGGTTTTGATTCTCCTATCCTGACAAAAAGATTGTGCATTTACCCCATCTGTTCCCCTCAAGATTTTATATGCATCTTTAAGATCCTCCCTTAATCTCTTGAGCTCCAAGGAATAAAGTCCTAGCTTACCTATCCTCTCCGTATGGTTCAGGCCCTCAAATCCTTGCAAAGTCCTTGTAAATCTTTTCTGCACTTTTTCCAGCTCAGTGACATTCTTCCTATAATAGGGCAACCAAAGCTGGTAACAATATTCCAACCACAGCCTCATCAGTGTCTTGTATGCCTGTAACATAAAGTCCAAGCTTCTATACTTAATTCCCTGACTGATGAAGGCCAATGGGCTAAAAGCCTTCTTCACCACCCTATCTAACAGCAACACCACTTTTCAGAGAACTATGTATTACTTGTACTCCTCGGTCCCCCTGCTCGACAACACCATTCACTGTGAAGGTCCTGCCCTGGTTTGACTTCCCAAAATGCAACATCGCACACTTATTTGAAGTAAACTCCATGAAGCACCACAAACAGACATTGCATTCTGGTACAATATTTAATTTCCAGTGGTAACTATGCAGCAGTATATCCTCAAAATCTACTACTGCATTCAATTCCCGTTTTATTATCTGCAAAGTTGTATGGACAATTTAGTTGATTTTTACTTGCATACCTTGCTATTTTACCAGTGTTAACCATTCCAATAATTATTTATTATCCCTTTTCACATTTATTATAGTTTCTTTCAGATTTATTAGTTTAACGACTATGCCACTTATCTATCCATTCTGATGGGACACCAGTCAACCAGTTCAGACTGCATCCATCCCACTGATAAAGCTCTTCATTATCCGACATTAATAACATTGAACCATGATAAGCAATCCATCTTCTCCACAAGAACCATCTATCCATACCGTAAATACTTTGTTATAACGGACCATGGGAGTGGGGAGGGGAGGAATTATGTCCATTATTGCCGATTGTCCATTATAACTGAGCAAGGTATTATCATTTTATGTAGTTGAAACAGAACTGCAGATGGTAGTTAATACAGAAAAGGACAGTTGTTGCAGCTCATGTTTATAGCCCCCAACAGGGTGTGCTATCTTCAGGGCACTGTCAACGACAGGATGTACTTCTTAGCTGTTTATTGGTATGCCAATTAAACAGCTTGGGCAATACTTTACAAAAACTTAAGAATAATTAAGTGCCCTTAAGAGTAATTGTTCCCAATTTACTCAGTTCTTCTCAGAAACAAGTAAGAATAACCTCTAATGAATTTTAATGTTAAATTATCAAGTTAAGATAATAATTGAGAATGATAAAACTTTGTGCAGTAGGTTGAAGACCTACCTTCTCAACTCCAAATACTACCTTAGCAGGACCTGCAATATTTGGCCACAGCTGGATGTTTCCCCATTTTTTCACAAAATTCTGTCTGGGTGCCTTGTGATGTCTTCAGACATCAAGTCAGCTCTAAGGATGTTAATTATCCCACAACATGTAGATTCCTCTATTCTCCTAATTAGTACATTGGAACAAGTTATGACTTGATCATTCCAGTACAATCACCCCTTTAATAGCATGAAAAGCAACATTACTGCCAAACAATTTCTCAGGCTATTAAAGTAATCCAATTGACCCTTCCCGGTTTCAATTTTGTTGCCATTTAACAACTCTTCAATCTTACTGGTTTTCAGCATAGATGTTAGATGATTTGTACATAATGTACTATGTTAATTGGCTAATGGGAACTTCCAGTTGAAAAATCCCACGGAAATTCAACATACAGGATCATGGCCAATTCAACTTGCCTATAGCCAAAAAGCAAACAAAGCCTCGACTTCCTCAGAAGGCTGCAGAAATTCAGCATGTCTCCAATGACTCTTACCAATTTTCACAAATGCACAGAGAGTGCATCTTTGTCTGCACGGAGTTTGTACATTCTCCCCGTGAATTTTCTCATTGCGTGGGTTTTCTCCAAGATCTTTGGTTTCCTCCCACACCTCAGAGACGTACAGGTTTGTAGGTTAATTGGCTTAGTAAATGTAAACATTGTCCCTAGTGTGTGTAGGATAGTGTTAATATGTGGGGATCGCTGATCGGAACTGACCCAGTGGGATGGAGAGCCTGTTTCCGTGCTGTATCTCTAAACTAAACTAATGCATCCCATCTAGATGCATCACAGCTTCAACAGCAATTGCTCTGCTCAAGACCGCAATAAATTACAAAGAGTTCTGAACAAAGCTCCATCCATCACCATCACGCAAACCAGCAACTCCATCTACACTTTACGCTGCCTTGGGAAAGCAGCCAACATAGTCAAGTATCACTCGCATCCCGATCAATCTCTCTTCTCTCCTCTTATGCTGGACAGAAGAGACAAAAGCTTGAAAGTTTGAACCACCAGATCCAAGAACAGATATAGATTAGGTCAATGCAGTATATCTTGTTCAGAGTAGGGGAATCAGGAACCAGAGGACATAGATTTAAGGTGAGGAGGGAAAGATGATAGGAAATCAAGAGGTAACCTTTTCACACAAAGCTTGGTGGTTGTATGAGAGAGGTAGATGAGACAGGTACTATCACAATGTTTAAGAAACATTTAGGCAGGTACATGGATAGGATATTTTTAGAGGGATATGAGCCAAACGCAGGCAGATGGGACTAGTGTAGATGGGACATGTTGGTTATTGTGGGCAAGTTTGGCTGAAGGGCCTGTTCCTACCCTATATGACTCGATTACTCTAAAAGCTTCTTCCTCACTGTTATAAGACTCTTGAACAGACCTCTCCTAAGCCAGATGAATTCCCAGTCTTACAATCTACCTCACAGCAGCCTTTACTCTATTTTATTTTCTGTTTATTTTTTATTTTGTACTACTGATGTACTCATGGCACACAAAACAATATTTTTCATTGTATCTCAGCACGCATGATAATAATAAACCAATACTAATACCAACTGCAACTGACAGCAAATTCTACCCTATATAGTATTTGTTTAAAAGAGTTATATTAAATCTGAAATAGACTTTGTGCTAACAACTTCTGTGTTGGCACTTTTTCCACAATAAAATAAAGCCTGAATGATGAAAATATCGAATAGCCTTAATGCAGAAAGCCTCAAAATGACAGGAAAATCAATACTGCAGGAGTGATAGATACAATTATCCATCGAACCAAAAATAAATCACACAAAGATGCATGGAAAGCAATTTTTACTTTCCAGTTAGAAAATAATTGCTTTAGGTGCAGTTGGAACTTGTTTTAAATATCTAATCGCTTTATTCCTGAGGTCAAAGGTGAAAATACAGGTCTTTTAGCTACTAGTTTAGCTAAAATGTACAACTCTTCAATCCTTTTGTCTCACACCTTGTCTTTTCACCTCTGTCCAAACATCTGCCTATCAAAACCACCTCATCTGTATCCACCTATTACTTGCCAGGCTTTATCCTGCCCCTTTCTTCCAGCTTTCCCCACCCCCACCACTGCAATCAGTCCGAAAAAAGGATCCCGACCCAAAATGTCACCTATCCGTATTCTCCAGAGATGCTTCCTGACCCGCTGGGTTACTCCAGCACTGTGTGTCTTTTTTTATGCGGAATGGTTAACTTGTTCTGCTTTATATTGGGTATAATATTCTGCATGCAGAAACAATTCCAACAAATCTCACTTAGCAACTTCGAAAATGACCTCTGAATCACTAATTTATCTTTTTATCCCCTCATCACCAAATAGTATTAACTGATCGATGCATGCATGTTGTAAATATATAACATATACATGTTATATCCATGTACAATGCTGGTTTCTAACCCAATTACTTTTCCCACTACATCCGGGGATACAAATCCCTCTTAATGGTAGAGAATTAATTGAATTTAAAATTCAACATACATGACCATACATTTATGCTTTTGTTTTTGTCATTTACTGATATGCTTTACCGTGAGCTGCATCTGGTAGTGCAGTCATTTCCTGTTCTGGGCTCCTTATCTTCATCACTTTATCAAAGCAAACTTAATCGAATCGAAACTAAAATAAAACTCATCTCCATGGTCTGGGTACAAAGATTACATATATTTTATTCTTACATTAATATTGCTTTGCCTCCATCAAAGACACCCCAATCCCAAACCTAGTGTAATGGTTAAGTTGCTGTATCCAAAAGCCCTAGATTATTGATCCAGTATTCTAAAACCTGCCAGAGAAGCATGGGCATTTAAAATACCATCATAAAAAGACAAATCTTGAAAGTAATGGATTGTTACAAACCAACCTGGTTCATCTATGTCTATTCTGCCCAATCTAACTACCTCCTTGGAGACCCTCGGACTATCCTTGATCGGACTTTGCTGGCGTCACCTTGCACTACACGTTATTCCATTATTATGTATCCATACAGTGTAAATGGATCGATTGTAATCATGCATTGTCTGGTTAGCACGTACCAAATGCTTTTCACTGTACCTCGGTACACGTGACAATAAACTAAACTGAACTGTATCAACTGAAAGTACAAAGTCCAATAATCCACTATCCGAAGATTTGAAATCTCAATGGTTCAGCATCTGCCTCACCAATGGTTCAGCATCTGCCTCACCTGTTTGTCCTACCCATTCACTGGGGCCTGAGCACCCATGCTTCCTTCCCACTTGCTAGTGCCTTATTCTGACACTCCCTTCCATGCACGAGAAACATGGTTCACACACTCCTTTTCCGCTCACCTCATTCCAGTTCCCATTTACCAATTCAACTTACCTGATTTGGTGGAAAGTTTAGTATAATACTGTGACACCTTAAATAAAATGAAAGTGTGTTGTATAAACAGAAATTACATCCAATGTGCTGGTCTGAGTCCATTATGACCATCAATCATCCCCTCACACTAGTCCTATATTATCCCACGCTCTCATCCACTGCCGAAACATTAGGCACAATTTTACAGAGCCCAATTAACTACAAACCCGCACATCTTTGTGATGTGGGAGGAAATTAGAGCACCCAGAGGAAACCCACACAGAAGGAGAACACGCAAACACCACACAGACAGCACACATAGTCAAGATCGAATCCGGGTCTCCCACTCATTAAGTAATAGAGGGTTTGAAAGAGTGAAACAAAGGTTAAAGTTAGGATGTATATCTTTCATATAAACTATTTTTTCTCATCACAAGCTATTGTAGAATAATGAATCTGGTTAATATGGAGAACAGGGTGTCATACCCACCCCAGTTACTTTGAAATATAAAAAATGCTTACTATACTTTAATTCTTTGCTGTCACTTACTTGTTTAGCAATTTTTCCATAATCCACCCATCTAATGGTAGCAAAGTTTGTTGACTCAGCACAGTTGAATCCATGATTGAAGCCAGCATGGTAACCATAGGGAAAAGTGACCATGAATTGTCCTGCTTCTTGTGTTACCTGCATATAAATAAGCACATTTAACCTTAAATCTGGATAACCATTAAATTACATTTCAGGAGTTATAATATACTTCCAATACTGATGGTCAATTGAGAAGATACAAGAGGAAAACAACTATTTTAAATTTGAAGAACACTAGAAATTAATTGTCACATTGACAAATGTTGTCATATATCTGCAGTGCAACACCCATACTGGAAATTGACATTCCCATACTGATTTTGAGATATTTCAACGACAACCAGATGTTACAAAAAGATAAGACGCAAAAAGATGGAGTAACTTAGCGGGTCAGGCAGCATCTCTGGAGTAAAGGAATTGGTGATGTTTCAGGTCCACACCTTTCTTTCAACGGAGTCAGGGGAGAGGGAAACAGAAGATATAGAAGGAACATAGAACAAATGAATGAAAGATATTCAAAACGTAATAATGATCAAGGAAAGGTGGAGCTGACAATGGTCCATTGTTAGCTATGGGGGAAGGTGATAACATGTGATACAAACAGTGAAACTCAGCAGGAAGACAGTGTAACTAGTACGATGACTAGGGTGGGCAGAGGGACAGAGGGAGAGAGGGGTTGCAAGGGTTACTTGAAGTTAGATAAATCAATATTCATACCACTGGGTTGTAAGCTGCCCAAGCGAAAAATAAGGTACTGTTCCTCCAATGTGCATTTGGCCTCACTCTTACAATGGAGGAGGCGCAGGGCAGAAAGATCAATGTGGGAATGGGGAGAGGAGTTAAATTATTTGGCAACCGGGAGATCGCCTAGGCCAAGGCGGACTGAGCAAAGGTGTTGAGCGAAACAATCGCACAGTCTGTGCTTGGTCTCGCCAATATACAGGAGTCCACACCTGGAACAGCATATACAGTAGATGAGGTTGGAGGAGATGCAAGTGAACCTCTGCCTCATCTGAAAGGACCGTCAGGGTCCCTGAACATAGTCTAGGGAGGAGGTATATGGACAGGTGTTGCATCTCCAGCGGTTTCAGGGGAAAGTACCTAGGGAGGGGTGGTTTGGGTGGGAAGGGATGCGTTAACCAGGGAGTTGCGGAGGGAACGGTGTCTGCGGAAAGCGGAGAGGAGTGGAGATGGGAAGTCAAGTCAAGTCCCTTTTATTTATATAGCACATTTAAAAAACAACTCTCATTGGCCAAAGTGCTTTACATTGGCGGAGGTACTAACGTTATACAACAGTGGTTCATAGATTAAATACAAACATCACTACATACATATAGCCCTCGCTCAGAGGACATCAAGAAAGGCTTGGGAGTAGAGATTAGTTTTAAGTCTCAACTTAAAGGAGTCGATGGAGGGGGCAGTTCTGATGGGAAGAGGGATGCTGTTCCACAGTCTAGGAGCTGCAACTGCAAAGGGCACGGTCGCCCCTGAACTTATGCCTAGACTGCAGAATGTTCAGTAACCCCAAGTTGGCCAATCTGAGGGACCTGAAGGTGGTGTGGTGGGTAAGCAGACTTTTGATGTTGGTGGGGGAAAGCCCATTAAGGGCTTTGTAGACATAAAGGAGGATCTTGAAATGTATTCGGAACCGCACAGGGAGCCAGTGGAGAGAGGCCAGGATCGGGGTAATGTGGTCCCTTTTACGGGTGCCCATCAGGAGTCTCGCTGCGGCGTTCTGGACCAGTTGCAGGCGGGACAGGGATGATTGGCTGATGCCAGTGTAGAGGGAGTTGCAGTAATCTAGGCGGGAGGAGATAAATGTGTGGATGATCGTTTCGAGGTCATCAAACTGGAGGAATTGTTTTATTTTAGCTATCATCCGAAGCTGAAAGAAGCTAGCTTTTACCACGGCATTGACTTGTTTGTTTCAATGCTGAGTCAAATATCACGCCCACGTTTTTGACGTGAGGTTTGAGTAGTGGAGTAAGGCTTCCAAGGCTGCCTGCTATCATTTTGATTGAATCCGAGGGGCCGAGAAGGATGACCTCAGACTTACTCTCATTTAGTTGGAGGAAGTTCTGGGTCATCCATCACTTTATATCCTCGAGGCAGCGGGTAAGGTTAAGCAGATTTGATTGTTTTTTGGGCTTCAGGGGGAGATAAGAGTTGTGTATCGTCTGCGTAGCAATGGAAGGAAATGGCGTGCCTTTGAATGACCTGGCCTAAGGGGAGCATATACAGGGAGAAGAGAATGGGGCCAAGGATGGAACCTTGTGGAACCCCACAGCAGAGGCTAGCTGGGGAGGAGAAAGAGTTGCCTATGTTAGTAGAGAAACTCCTCCCTTTGAGGTAGGAGATGAACCAGCTCAGGGCAGTGCCATCAATACCAACCCTGTACCAACCCTGACGGTCAAGTAGGATGGTGTGATCGACAGTATCAAATGCTGCGCTGAGGTCGAGAAGGAGCAGGATTGCACAGTCGCCGGAGTCAACGGTGAGCAGTAGGTCATGATGTACCTTCAACAAGGCAGACTCTGTGCTGTGGTGGGCCCTGAAACCTGATTGGAAAGTTTCCAAGATAGTCTTTTGGTGAAGGTAAGGCATACGTTGACTTAAAATTGCCTGTTCAAGGGCTTTTGAAAGGAAAGGCAGTTTAGAAATGGGTCTGTAGTTGTTTGGCAAGGTGGGGTCGAGGTTAGGTTTTTTCAGGAGGGGCTGGACCAACGCATGCTTGAAGCAGGTATGAACAGTGCCAGTGGCCAGAGAACTGTTGAAGATGGCGAGGATGCTGGGACCGGCTATTGTAATGACATCCTTTAGAAGGGCAGAGGGGACAGTGTCTAGGGGGCAGGTGGTAGGTTTCATGGTGGTGATCAGAAGATGTGACTAGTGGTGGGATCGCGTTGGAGGTGGCAAAAATGTCGGGGGATTAGGTGCTGCATGTGATGACTGATGGGGTGACAGGTGGGGACTAGGGAGACTCTGTCCCTGTTGCAACTGGGCGGAGGGAAAGCAAGAGCAGAGCTGTGGGGTACCAGGGAGACAAAACGATGCTTCGATATACAAGTATTGGTATGTTTATGGGTTTTCAAATGCTTGTTTGACTATTCTGGGATAACGGGAAATGATTAATGAACAATTAAACAGAAGACAAAACTGAGTAATTGGTCAATTTTACTTACAAGAACACAGAATATGAATATTATTTTTAAATTTGTATACTTTTATTACAAAAAGAATGCTGACTTCAGCATATAGCTGAGGAGGAACAAAATGTGCAAGATGGAAATGGGCTGTTGTTACCAAAGGACGGTCAATAATCTGTCTATATTAGAAGGAGAAAACAATTCAACAAATTATTCCACTTGCAGCAAAGTCCATTTTGAAGAGTACTTCTAATGTATGGTGTATGCAGCAAAACTGACCAATGAGCCCAACAGGTCCATGCTGGTTCTAAAATATCCATGACTTGAGAAGAAAAATGCTTGCCTTTTCATAGCCTCTTTTACAACCAAAAATCTCTTTGGGTAGATATTTCCATGTGAGGTCACTGTTATAATGTAGGAAATGGCAGTATTTTTCTTAATTTTGCGCAACAAAGGAACCTTGTAGTAATGGCCAGGTTAACAGTTTACATTGTTGCGGTTAAGTAACTGATAAGGTTGAGGCAAGTATAATACGGCATTTTGAAGACACAGGCTCAGGTGCATGGATGAGAACGTTTACAGGAATATGGGCTAAACACTGTTAAGTGAAACAATCTTAGACGGGGCATCTTGTCCGGCATGCCATATGACTCTATGACTTTAAAAAAGTGATAAAAACTGTTCAAGACATCGGGGTTAACTTTCATAACTTTCTTCAACAAGCTGTCACGATCTCTTTATTTTGAACTCTTTATTTAGTTTGAACAGAAAGTTTCATGATCCATATGCCTCCATTCGTTGCATTACATTACACTTATACCAAAAAAGGATAAAGATCTAGAAGACCCAAGCTCATATAGAGCTATTGCACTCCTAAATACAGACCAAAAAATATTAATAAAGACCCTAGCGAGAAGATTGAGTAATTATATTAGTAAAGTAATAAATCCGGACCAAACAGGGTTCATACCAAAGAGGTACTCATTTAACAATTTGAGACGGCTGTCTAATATAATGTACTCACATAATACTGAAGAAGAACTAGCAATTATCTCATTGGATGCAGAAAAAGCTTTTGACCAAGTAGCATTGCAATATTTATTAAAAGTATTGGAAAAATTTAACATGGGAGATAATTTTATTTTATGGGTAAAATTATTATATGATAAGCCGACGGCTAGAATACTGACTAATAATATTATCCCCGAAATTCCAATTAGCAAGGGGCAATAGGCAGGGGTGCGCGTTATCGCCCCTGCTATTTGCACTAGTGATAGAACCTTTAGCTGAAAGTATAAGAAGTCATCCAAATATTCATGGGTATATTACTAAACATTCAAATAATAAAATTTAATTAGATGCAGACGACATATTATTATATATTACAAATTCGCAAATTAGCATACCAAATATACTAAATTTAATAGAGGAATTTGGTTCTTTTTCAGGATATAGAATAAATTGGAACAAAAGCGAAATTATGACGATAAAACCTCAAGAGTCGACACATCTGTTGAAATTCCCTTTTAGAATTACAACAGAAAAATGTAAGTATTTGGGCATCCAAATTACTAGGAACTATAAATTATTACTCAACGCAAACTATATGCCCTTATTAACTAAATTAAAAGGGTTGATTAAATTTTGGAAGACACTGCCGATGTCTTTAATAGGCAGAATAAATGCGATGATCTTCTTACCACAAATATTGTACCTATTTCAATCAATACCAATATACTTACCTAAAAAATTTTTCAAAAAATTAGATTCTGATATTATAAACTTCATATGGGATTATAAATCACACAGAATTTAAAAAAAAAAAACTTGTGTAAATCTAAAGAATCAGGGGGACTGACACTCCCTAACTTATTGTATTATTATTGGGCAGTGAATATTAAAAATATAATCTACTGGTTGGACAGTTCTGCCCAACGTAGATTGGATAAGAATGGAGAAAGAGGATTGTTCCCCTTATAATATAGGAGAGATCCTTCTTTCCCCGATAAAATTGAACAATGTAATATACAAGAAGAATCCAATTATTCATAGTATAATACGAATTTGGAAACAAATAAAATTAACTTTAAAATTAAGAAAATTATCGCTTCTTTCTCCAATTGCTAATAATCCCTCATTCAAACCATCCATTATTGATAAAACGTTTATCCATTGGGAAAGAATAGGAATTAAAACGATGGGAGATATGTATAAATCTTGGCATCTTAGCCTTGTCCATCTTGGTCTTGGCATCTCCACTTCCCTCTGCAATTGGACACTGGATTTCCTCACTAACAGACCCCAGTCTGTTAGGATCAACAACCTCACCTCCTCCACTATAACACTGAACACTGGCGTGCCACAGGGCTGTGTGCTCAGTCCTCTCCTCTACTCTCTCTTCACCCATGACTGCATCCCTAAGTTTAGCTCCAACGCCATCATAAAATTTGCCGACGACACCACGGTGGTAGGAATGATCAGCGATAACGACGAGTCACCTACAGGGAGGAGGTCCAGCACCTGACAACCTGGTGTGCCAATAACACAACCTGTCCTCAACTCCCAAAGACGAGGAGATCATTGTCGACTTCAGGAAGAAACAGAGGGGGCAGACACACCCCCATCCATATAAACGGGACTGAGGTGGAGCGTGTCTCCAACTACAAATTCCTCGGGGTACACATCTCGGAGGATTGTCCTGGTCCCTCAACACCTCCAAGCTGGTCAAAAAGGCGCAGCAGCGCCTTTACTTCCTGAGGAGGCTCAAAAAAGCCCACCTGTCCCCCCAGATCCGACCAACTTCTACCGCTGTACCATCGAAAGCATCCTGACCACCTGCTTTACGGTATGGTACAGCAGTTGCACCGTAGCAGACAGGAAGGCACTACTAAAACCGCCCAGCACATCATCGGTGCCGCTCCCTGCTTTGGATGCCCTCCACCGAAAACGGAGACGAGTGGGAAGATCATCAAGGACCCCTCCCACCCTAACCATGGACTGTTTGCCCTCCTACCATCGGGGAGGCGGTACAGGAGCCTCAGGTCCCGCACCAGCAGGATGAGGAGTAGCTTCTACAATAACACCATCGCACTGCTGAACTCGGAGTCCCGCCGATAGATTCCCACATCTGTATTTATTTATCTGTATTTATCTAAACATTGCTATCACTACGTACTGACACTAAACTGCATTTCGTTGTACCCATACTTGTATCTATCTGTGCAATGACATTAAATTTGAATTGAATTGAATTGAAAAAAAAAGGGAAATTTTTTATCATTCCAACAACTACAACTAAAATGTAATTTGAAAAGTAATCAATATTTCAAATACCTTCAAATTCAAGATTATTTGAAAAAGTATATACAAGGATATCAAACTTTAACCCCAGATCTATTGGAGGAAGGAATGAATAGAAAGGCATAATCAAGCAATTTAATATCTTACTTATATAATATAATTCTAAATATAGAAACACCAACGACAGAGGCAATTAGAAGAGACTGGGAACAAGTTATTGATAAAAATTCCAAACGATAGGTGGGATAAACATTTATTATATGTAAACAAATGTTCAATGAATGTAAGACATAACCTAATTCAATGTAACATTTTACATAGATTATATTATTCGAAATCTAGACTGAATAAAATATTTTCAAATGTTTCCCCCATCTGCGACAAATGTCTAACTCAAAATGCCACTATAGCACATTCCTTTGTCTCTTGTACAATGTATACATTTTGGAATGAAATTTTTGGAATATTTACAAAACTATTTAACACAAAATTGAACCCCAATATCGAATTGATTATCTTTGGATCAATGGAAGAGGGAAGTAAACTAACTATATTCCAAGAAGCTTTTCTTAATTATGGTCTAATAACAGCGAAAAAACTTATACTTAAATTTTGGAAAAGCGCACCTACGCCAACATTCAAAATGTGGATCTCAAACATGTCCGAAACGCTACATCTTGAAGAAATGAGATTCCTCTTATTAGGCAAAGTAGACCAATTCTTAAAGATTTGGTCTCCATTTATCAACTTTTTACCAGCATATGGTGCAACACAACATTACCTTAGAAATTAAATGGTTTAGAACTGGGTGACTGATGGGTAAAAATATGAGATAGGTAGATCTCTCCTAATCTCTCTTTTTTTTAATTTTTTTACTTTTTCCTTTTCTTTCAATCTTTTAACTTCTCATCTCTGCCCTTTATTTATTTTGTTTTCTGTTTCTACTCGCTTGTCTATCTATTCCGACACTCTTTATTTCTTTTTTCTCTCAGTTCTTTTATTATTGAACCAAAAGTATGAAGTTGTAACAAGAATGAAAATATGTATTTATGTATTAGGTACTCAAGTACCAGACTACTGTACTTACTTCTAACAAAAATAAACAAACAAACAAAAAAAAAAACATTTCCCACTGGACTCATGGGTATGAGTTATTTATTAAATGATTATTATTAAGAAACGGTAGCTCATCTTTACAGAGAGCAAATTTGAATTCACTGTATGTCTATTTCCAAGATAACGTAGGAGTAAAATAAACATAACATTTCTCATAAAAAGATGAATTCCACAAATATATATTTATTTTAATACCTTGTTAAAAGGAATCCCATATTTCTTTAATATCGATGGTGATATAAGGGTCATCTTGTGACGTAGGAAAGCATCACACCCTTGGGAACTACTTGGAAAGAAACCTGCAACAAATATTTTACTAATTAATTGTATGTATTCCAATAAATTAAACAGTAGCACGTGTAATCCTTCACACTGAAAAGGTATGCGCTGCCAAGGATATTAGGAAAGGCAACACAAAAAGGTTACATCAATTATAGACGATTTGACAAACCATATTGCTTTACTCTGCTTTAGCTCATAATTCGAGCAATTAATTTAACACTTTCCACTGTTACCTCACTTGAAATGATCATGTTCCAACTCCTGAATCCGATACAACAAAGAGCATAAAAAAATAAAACACAGGAACAGGTTATTCGGCCCACAATGTCCATGTAAACATGTCAAATTAAACTAATCTCCTCTGCCCGCACGTGATCGATATCCCTCCAATCCTATCAAATTTGGGCTTTTCCAATGTGTATAAAAAAAAATTGGCCCAGGGAACCCCTTTAAGCATTCCTCCTCTGACCTTAAAGCTATACCCACTAGTCTTTGACATTTCTATCTTGGGATAAATCTTCTGACTATCAACAGAAACGTAATGCATCATATCCACCATAAAAAAACAGATGATTTTGAATAGTGATCTCAATCTAGTACAATCTAAAAATATGAAATACCATACTTAGGACAACAAAGGAGATTACTACTAACTTTGTGAGCATTTATGTCCTGCTGAGAGATTTGTTCCAAAGATTCATTCTGACAAAGGTGAAGAACCAGAAGTGCATTCTTTTACTGAAATATCAAATTTGCATCTCCCATCACAGATGTTCTGTGTTGTCAGCTGATGAGAGGATATGTTCTTATAAGTAGCCCAACACCAAAATTTAAAAACACTGCCAAGTTATAGCAAAAATCAAACTGCTGGATGAACTCAGCTGGTCAGGGAGCATGTGTGGAGGGAAAGGAATGATTGATGCTTTGCAGCTTCACAAATAGCCAACAGAAAGGGCTTTCTGGTAGCTTGACGGCCGGTTTCAAAAATCATTAACAACTGAAACAAAATAGAGCTGATGCTAAAGCAAAATAATATCTCCTTTTATAGTTGTACATATTTCTATTTTAATATTGTAGTTTGGTTGATAAAAGTTGTGTAATGAGACACCTGCTTTCCATTATGTAATACTGAATCAGACAAAGCAGCTGAACTGGCATAATTCGCAAATTTGCTTTTACGTCCAGTTTAGTCATACCGTTCATCGGACCATACAAAGTAAAAGAAAACAAAGTTTATATTAAAAGCAAATATGTAGCACTTTGTTTTCCCTTGCTCTTACCATCCCAGAGATGTATTACACACAGAACATGAATCATAACCCTCGGGAGGTATCTAGTTATCTAGGTGGCATTGGGGATAAAGAAATAAAGCAGCTTTGAGCAGAAAGAGAAACATGTACAAAAGATTTAATAGCAGAGATTTTTTTTTGGCAATAAACTTGACGGTTGGCAGACAATTTTCCTGTTCAAGCTGTATTTCATGGCAAAAGGAAAGCTAGTTAACCTTCAAATCCTGGCAAAGCTGGGTTCCATCCCACAGGCTCATCTGCCATGTAAATACTGATACATTTTTATTCTTGTAATTTACTTTTTAAAGCAGTGAATATTTTTAAATCCACAATATGATATTGCTTGGATCAAATACATAAAGTCTCCATGACTTACAGAATTGTAAAATAACTTCAATAAAACTCCACTGCCAAAGAGCTACATACACCAGTCAGAATTGCCTGAATTGTAATTAGCTTGAAAATAAATTTCCAGAAGCTATGCTGTTAATTCATTTTGGTATTGTCATCCATGTACATGACTCTATTAAACAGGCTTTGGTAGTGGCCCACTGATGGGATTAGAATTAGAGTTTAAGAGTTATTCAAATTTAGAGATACAGTGTGGAAACATGCCGGCGGTGACACAGCAGCCATCGATCACCCGTTCACACTAGGTCAATGGTACCCCATTTTCGCATCCAATCCCTATACACCAGGGGCAATTTAGAGGCAATTACCCTACAAACCCGAACGTCTTTGGAACATGGGAAGAAACTGGAGCCACCCTGTACGGTCACAGGGAGAACATGCAAACGCCACACAGATAGCAAACAAGGTCACGATCAAACCCAGGTTTCTGGCGCTGTGAGGCACCAGCTCTACCAGCTGCGCCACCTTATTTGTCAATCTGTCTCACTGGGCAAATAAAGATATGCACCACCACCTAATGTAAAAAACAATCAATCCTTCAATGGAAATTTCCTTGGGTCAATGCTTATTGATGTAATTTATTAACATTTTCACCTAAAATTACTAGCTGCATTCTTTTTTTTAAAACATTAAATTTTTGTTAACACTCTCAAGTATGATCTCCTATCCAGCACCACATTAGTACCGCCTCTGTTGTCTGTGCCTTGGCAGCAAGTGTCGGTAGGATATTTACTAGATTGAGCAGGTTT
Source organism: Okamejei kenojei (assembly GCA_035221665.1). NCBI lineage: Eukaryota > Metazoa > Chordata > Chondrichthyes > Rajiformes > Rajidae > Okamejei > Okamejei kenojei. The sequence goes on from CM069133.1 coordinate 80,463,637, forward strand.
GAGAAGAAGCCATGGAAAGAGGATTTATTTTTGCAGGCCAAATAATATTTCACTTTATTATATCATTTATGCTAATCCAAGCAAAAGAAAGATTTCAAATCAGACATTTTGCTATCATTCTGTTTTTATTTCAAATGCATCAGATTACTGCTCCTCATGGTATATTCAGCAATGTTTCCGAAAGTATTAAGTGCAGTTGTATGTAGAGGTAAATGCAGTTACAGATCAATGTAAACTAGGGAAAAGATAGGACCAAAAAGCATTAATAACCTGATGGGATCTATCCTAAGTTATTAAGAGAGGCAATTGCAGAGGCCTAGGCAAAGATCTTGGTATCATCTCTAGCCCAGGGCGAAGCACCGGATGAGTGGAAAGTACCAATGTTATTCTTTTGTTTAAGGTAGGTAGAGATAATCTAGAGAAGTAGAGATAATCCAGGAAATTATAGGATGGTGGTGAAGTTTTTGTAGAGGATCCTTTAGGATAGGATTTACTCGCATTTGGAAGTGAATGGATAAAGACAGACTGTCAACATGGCTGTGTCTGTGGCAGATCATGTGATACTAACTTAATTGCGTTTTTTGAGGAGACAACGGTGTTAACGTGAATTTTAGTGAGGCATTTGATAAAATACACTCATTGCCGGCTGATCCAGAAGTTTGGATTAGACTTGCCCACAGAAGATTGAGGTGTGGTGGAAGGGTGTTATTCAGCCAAGGAGTCTGGGTTGGTTTGTAAGATTTCAGTCAACACCAAAACTGGTAGAGTTGTGAATTGTATGGAAGGCTGTTAAAAGATACAGTGGGATTTGGAACAGCTAAAGATTAGGGCTGAAAAATAGCAGATGGAGTTTAACCTGAGCAAGTGTGAATGAAAGGGGAAATTATCCATTTAATGGTGAGACCATAAACAGCATTATACACAAAATGCTGGAGTAATTTAGCCAGGCACGTGCCTTGAGTAATTACTCAAGGTAGGCAGTCAACCGGCTTTTTTAAAAAATTCTTAAACCGCGCATGCGCAGATTGTTCTCTCCGTAAAAAATAAAAATAAGTAACAATTCAATTTGTCCAAGGCTTCTAAATCTCAATTTTTTAATTACTGAATGGGTGGGGGATGGAGGATGAAGGCAGGTGGAGAGATGGTGGGAAATACGAGAGCACACCGGGATGTTGAATCAGTTGTCATCTTATTGAATGACAATACTAATTCAAGGGTCCAATTGGAGGGAGAGTTCCTTTCACAGCGGATGGAGAGTCTGTGCCAGGGTTTAAAGATGCGGGTAGGGTAGGAGTGTTGAGAAGGAGAAGGTCGGAGATCATGTCAGACTCACTCACCGCTTCCGCAGCGCTCCGGGCATGGGCAGCAGAACTGGCCGCCACTTCCGGGGAAGGAAGCAGCCGGGTAACTGCGAGCGACCGCCGGGACCCGACAGCAGAACCGGCTGCCACTTCAGCGCCTTCTGCCGGCCCGCTCACCTCTGGCAATGCTCTCTGTTTGAACACCTCTCACCTGCTGCTCGCCGGCTTCGCCCACTTGCGACGCTCCGGGCACAGTGCCACCGCATTGTGGCCGGGGAGTGAATTAGCTCGGGCGGCTGCGAGTGGCCGCCGGGAAAAGACAACCCCTTCGCTCATATCAGCCATTTCCTGCAAATCCTTAAATTCCGACAGCCGAGTAACCTCAATTGGTCCCTTGCGTGCGCTGTCGGAATTTAAGGATTTGCGGGAAGCGACTGATATGAGCGAAGCCAGCGAGCGGCAGGAGAGAGGTTTTCAGACGGAGAGCACTGCCAGAGGTGAACGGGGACAGGCAGAAGGGGTTGTCTGGTCCCGACGGCCACTCGCAGCCACCCGAGTTAATTCACTCCCCGGCCACAATACGGTGGCTCCATGCCCGGAGCGTCGCAAATGGGTTACTAGCCCCAATCCCCTCCTTCACAATGCTTCTGCCCTTCCCGCAACTTTACCCCGGGCCAGACTCCAAAAACACTGTGAAAGAAGCTCTCCCCACCCACCCCGGGAAATACAGTATTTAAAAACATAAAGCACCAAGAAATGTACTTACCACGTTATTGGTACATTAACTCCATTCTTCACTCTTTGTTTCCTAAGATACTCTTAAAATAATGGCAATCCATATTCGAAAAACCCGGCAAGAAACTCGCACTGCGCATGCGCAGTAGGCTGCTGCGCATGCGCAGTGCTGCAAAGGCAGAATTTCAGCTGCCCAGCTCCGCTTGAAATTGATGGCTGGAAGCAGCGCTGACGGCACGTGGGCTGCACAGACCTTGCCGTGTTACAAGTGCTGCGGTTGAAAGGCACGGAGAATTATGCCTACCTAGGAGATTGATCTCCCATGCCTTTACTATTTATATTTAATAATTGCCGTTTCATAATTTTAGTCAGGGTAGGCAGTGCCTGAACTTAGCGGAATTGGCAGCATCTCTGGAGAGAAGGAATGAATGTGTGACGTTTCGGGTTGAGACCCTATCTTCAGACTGATGTCAGGGAAGTGGGCGGTACAGAGATAAAATGTAATCGGTGACAGTACCCTGGTCGGCGAACTGCCCCTAAGGGGAGGGAATGGAGAGAGAGAGAGAGAGAGGGAAAGCAAGGGCTACTTGAAGTTAATACCACAAAGGGCCTGTTTCCATTCTGTATCTTTAAAGAATAAAGTACAAGGAACAGAGATAGGATAGACAGCAAGAAGCTTGCTTCCACGGTGGAAATATCAAAAACTAGAGAGCATAGTTATTATGTGAGAGGGGTAGGTTTAAAGGAGATGTGATGGGCGAGTTTTACACATGGTGTCTGGAATGCACTATGAGGGGGCCTGGTGAAAGCAGATACGACAGTGGTGTTTGATAGGCTTTTAGATTGGAACAAGGATATGGTGGGAATGGAGCGATATGGATCACATACAGACAGTGGAAATAGACAGCATCATATTCAGCACAGAAATTGAGGACCAAAGGGCCTGTTCCTGCGCTATGCTGCTCTGTTCAAAAAGTGACTGAAAAAGATTGCATTCCAGTTGAAGATTTGATAGGTTAGAATTATAGATTGTATTACCTTGTGCAAGACGTTCCAGCCTTTTCCCGTGCTCTGGAGGCACTGCATACCTGAAAATGACAGCAAGTAATTAATATGAATGCAACCGGCACCAAGACAGGACTTCTGATCTGTAGCTTCACACAAACTGAAGACTTCCTTGGGTACAATCAAATCATGTAATCCAAGGACACAACAAACATATTTCAATATTTTCAAACATCCATTTAATAATAAATTCAGCAATAAAGAACAGTGGTGCAAATCCACCTTTCGTATCAATATCAATCAATCAATGTCAATATCAGTTTTATTCGTCGCATGCTCATAAAGTGCAGGTGAAATGAATTTGCCAGCAGCGGTACAATGAAAAAAGAACACATGAAAACACAATAAAAATTTAACACTAACATCCACCACAGCATTCATCACTGTGGTGGAAGGCACAAAATTTGGCCAGTCCTCCTCCATTTACCCCCGTGGTCGGGACCTCAACCCTCCGCAGCCACCGCTGCGGGCGTCCAGGTGTGTGGACAAGGTAAAGTCCAGATAAAGTCCAGGTAAGTCCTGAATCGGTGCCTCCCCACCAGAGACCGCGGCTTCAGGTAGCTGTAGGCCGCAGGCCGGCGGTTGAAGATCTAAAGACCCTGCCGCGCCGCAGCCGGAAGCACCGAGACCGCAGTGCCGGCAATCGGAGCTCCTCTCCAGGGTCCCCGGCGAGGGACCCCGCTCCTGATTGGAGCTCTTCAATGAGTAGGAGTAAACGGGTCCTTTTCACAATGGCAGGCAGTAACTAGTGGGGTACCGCAGGGCTCAGTGCTGGGACCCAGCTATTTACAATATATATTAATGATCTGGATGAGGGAATTGAAGGCAATATCTCCAAGTTTGCGGATGACACTAAGCTGGGGGCAGTGTTCGCTGTGAGGAGGATGCTAGGAGACTGCAGGGTGACTTGGATAGGCTGGGTGAGTGGGCAAATGTTTGGCAGATGCAGTATAATGTGGATAAATGTGAGGTTATCCACTTTGGTGACAAAAAACAGGAAAGCGGACTATTATTTAAATGATGGCCGATTGGGAAAAGGGGAAATGCAGCGAGACCTGGGTGTCATGGTACACCAGTCATTGAAAGTAGGCATGCAGGTGCAGCAGGCAGTGAAAAAGCGAATGGTATGTTAGCTTTCATAGCAAAAGGATTTGAGTACAGGAGCAGGGAGGTTCTACTTCAGTTGTACAGGGTCTTGGTGAGACCACACCTGGAGTATTGCGTGCAGTTTTTGGTCTCCAAATCTGAGGAAGGACATTATTGCCATAGAGGGAGTGCAGAGAAGGTTCACCAGACTGATTCCTGGGATGTCAGGACTGTCTTATGAAGAAAGACTGGATAGACTCGGTTTATACTCTCTGGAATTTAGGAGATTAAGAGGGGATCTTATAGAAACTTACAAAATTCTTAAGGGGTTGGACAGGCTAGATGCAGGAAGATTGTTCCCGATGTTTGGGGAAGTCCAGGACAAGGGGTCACAGCTTAAGGATAAGGGGGAAATCCTTTAAGACCGAGATGAGAAAGACTTTCTTCACACAGAGAGTGGTGAGTCTCTGGAACTCTCTGCCACAGAGGGTAGTTGAGGCCAGTTCATTGGCTATTATTTAAGAGTGAGTTGGATGTGGCCCTTGTGGCTAAGGGGATCAGAGGGTATGGAGAGAAGGCAGGTACGGGATACTGAGTTGGATGATCAGCCATGATCATATTGAATGGCGGTGCAGGCTCGAAGGGCTGAATGGCCTACTCCTGCACCTAATTTCTATGTTTCTATGTTTCTCCTCCCGGGGTCCCCAACGAGGGATCCCAGGCTGCGGACGCTGCACCAGCTGGTGCTCTGCAGACCCTGGCTTCAGGCTGTCGCGGGCCAGCAAACGTAGCGTTCCCCTCCGGCGACCCCCGGCTAGGGCTCGCCTGCTCCGCGACGAGAGTCCACGCTGCGCCCGCAGCTGAAGCCCCGGGCATGTCTCCGGGAAAGGCCGCACCGATCCTCGATGTTAGGCCACGGAGCAGGCGACATGGAAAAAGTCGCCTCTCCGTGGAGGAGGCGACCAAAACGGTTTCCCCCTTATCCCCCACACAAGACACACAGAGAGACACCAAAAACACACATTAGGACACATTAAAAAAATTTTAAAAGTAGAAAAAAACTAACACGCTGCTGGTAGGGCTGCCGGCTTGCAATGCCCCCACAAACCGATATCTTCACAATTTCAATTATTTGCAAACATGGCTAAAGAGACTTGTCACTCATTAGTCAGCATCATGCTAGATTTAGCAAACACTTCCTGACATTAATTTCCCATTTCTGCATGGTTATAATTTATCTTGCATACATTGCTAAACCAGGAGCTTTTATATGGGATACCACCTAAAGGTGTAGCTGGTTTTGTTAGCAGTACCACATGGAACTATCACTATAGTGTGAGTGTGGGACTCGCATACAATATTTCAGTTTCACTAATTGTCCATTTGAATGGTGATTTTATAGCTGTAAAGCAGTAGGAATATTACATTGATATTACTTGGTTGGTAGTAATACTTTTTTAGTTACTTAAGTGTTTTTTTTACATTTTAGATTTTTAAAATAATAATTTTAGCACTGATTTCAGTTTGAATAGTTTTTAAATGCCAGAAGAAGTTCTTGGGTGGAGCTAGTTCTCACTCAGCTATGTGGCTAAGTTATGTCGCACAAGAACAAACAAGGAGTGAGCTACCAGCCCCTTCAAACCTGCACCACCATCCAATATGATCACGGCTGATCTATGCTGGCCTCAACTCGTCTTCTGTGCCAATTCCTCATAACTCTCAATTCATTCAATATTTCAAATAAATATCTATCCCCATATTAAATATATCCATTGTCACCCAAATATATCTAATGATCTAGCCTCCACCACCATCAGACAGAATTGCAGAGATTCAGCATCCTCGAAGAGCAGAAATTTTGATGCATCTCAATTTTCAATTACCTTGTCCCTTTTTTGTATGTGCCCTTGTTTGTGACTCTCCCACCTGCAAAAATATCCCAACATTTTCTCTTTCTTTCTTCCTTTCTTTTAAAATCTTTTTATTTGTTTTTTTCAAAAAAAAATTTAAAAAATTAAATAATGATGATAAACATAAAAATGATATTGATACATAGGGTTCAGGATTACATTAATAACAGGTATAACCTGAATATGAGTCCAGTGTCAAAATACACATTGAATAAAGACCTCCCGGTCTCTATGTAAATATAGTTAAGTGTTTAAAAGAGAACTTATGTGTATAAAAACAAAAAGATAAAAAGAAAAAATGAAAAAAAGGAAAAAAACAAAACCCCCCTAATCTAGAAGAAAAAAAAAGAAAAACGGAATCTGGGCTGCAACGAATTTCAACAATTTAAGTCCCTGTTTGTCGTCAAGTCCTTCCCACTGTATAAAGGTAAAAGAATTGTTATAACAGTTGGAGAGGGGACAATTCATGTCGTATGAAAATGTTGAATAAATCTTCCCCAAGTCCTATCAAATTTAACCAAGGGTTTAACAATGTCACTCCTAATTTGTTCTAAATTTAAAGATGATATTGTTTCAGAGTACCAATGGAGTGTGGCCAGAGGATTAGAGTCTTTCCATTTAAATTAAATAGATCTTCTGGCGATTAATGTGGTAAAAGCAATCAGCCGATGGGCGGAGCGGGACAGATGAATAGAATCTAACATTGGTAGCTGAAAAATTGCAGTAATAGGATGAAGTTGTAAATCAATACCTAAAACTACAGAAATAGTGTCAAAAATTTATTTCCAGTATTTTTCCAAAAGTGGCCAGGATCAAAACATATGAGTCAATGAGGCCACTTCAGAATTACATCTGTCACAGGTAGGATTTATATGACCATAAAAACAAGTCAACTTATCTTTTGACATATGAGCTCTGTGAACCACCTTGAATTGCATCAAAGCATGTCTTGCACACATTGGGAAGTATTAACTAATTGAAGAATCCTCTCCCATTTCTCTATAGATAGAGAAATGTGTTCTCTTTCCCAGTCATTCTTAGCTTTATCAAATGTATCTATTTATAATTTCAAAATCAACTCAGCACCTAGTCTTTCTTGGAAACTTTTATTGCTGTTTATCAACATGAGGACTAAAGTTCTGCCAATGAAAGTCAAATAAGCCATTATGAGCGGACTGAGAAATAAGAATTAAAACTGATTGTGTGGAGACATTAGCCGAATCTTAGGAGCTCTTACCAAAATCAACTGTTTGGAACATCATTAAGAAGAAAGACAGCACTGGTGAGCTTTTTAATCACAAAGAGACTGGCAGGCCACGGAAGACCTCCACAGCTGATGACAAAAGAATTCTCTCTATAATAAAGAAAAATCCCCAAACCACCTGTCCGACAGATCAGAAACACTCTCAGGTGTCAGGTGTGGATTTGTCAATGAGACCACTGTTCCTGTCAGACGGTTCATGAACAGAAAATACAGTGAGGCTACACTGCAAAAGATACAAACCTCTGGTTAGCCGCCTAAAAAGGGACTAGACTGAGTGGACCCGTGGGTCCCAGTCACACGCACGGGGGGGGGGGGTGTGTGTGTATGTGGACGGGGGGGGTTTGCGAGGGTGGCGTGGGGCGGGGGAAGGAGGATGGGATGTGGGGGGGGGAGCGGCCGAGGGGGGAGGGGGTGTGTGTGTGGGGGGGGGTGACAAATGCTGTATGACGGGGAGGGGGGCAGGAAAACACCGAGGGGGGCCAGAGGAGAAGGGGTTGGGGGTGCTATGGAGACTCACAGCGGGCGCTATTCGCTGGTCGTTCTCCTCCGTCAGGATCAGAGTCTTCGCTTTACTTTTAGCGACACCGGCGCCATCTCCGCGCTGGCTGGGCTGCGTTGGGCCGTTTCCGGTCCCTCCCTCTGAAAATTGTGTCCAGTTGGAGACCTCCGCCCTCCCGCAGCTGCAGTAAAGATGCGACGGTGCAGGAAGGGGCGGACCGACCCGCGGAGTGACAGTAGAATCCGCACAGCACAGAATGGCAGAAGTCAACCGATCTGCGCACTCGCGGTTTTTAAGTTTTTTTAAACCTCGATACCTCTTACCAGCTTCCACCGATCGGAAAACAAAGCTTGGTGCAATCACAGCATAGGAGAATGGTGAGTAAGCTGGAGAAAAATCGTAGCGCTCTGTTTGTTGAGTCAATATCATTATAAGGAAGCTTGAAAAAAACATACACAAGATTCCAAGGTAGAGGGAGGGTGGGAGAGGGGGGAGAGGGGGGTGAGAGGGGGGGGGGGAATGAGGGGGGGGGGAGAGGGGGAGAGTCGGCGTGGGGATGGGGGAGAGAGCAAGGGGGGGAGAGAGTTAGGGGGGAAGAGAGGGAGGCGGGAAGAGACGGGGGGGGAAGAGAGGGGGGGGACGAGAGTGGGGGGGAAGAGAGGGGTGGGGGAGAAGAGAGGGGTGGGGAAGAGAGGGGGGGAAGAGAGGGGGGGAATGAGGGGGGGGTAAAGAGAGGGGGGGACGAAGAGAGGGGGGGGGAAGAGAGGGGGGGAAGGAGGGGGGGAAGAGAGGGGGGAAGCGAGATGGGGGAAGAGAGGGGGGTGGAAGAGCGAGGGGGGAGAGAGAGGGGGGGGGAAGAGAGAGGGGGGGGTCGGGGGAAGAGCGCGGGGGGAAAGAGAGGGGGGGAAGAGAGGGGGGAAGAGAGGGGGGAAGGCTTACGAGGGGGGTGAAGAGAAGGGGGTTAAGGGGGGGGAAGAGAGGGGGGGAAGAGAGGGGGGAAGAGAGGGGGGAGAGAGGGGGAAGAGAGCGGGAGGGAATGAGATGATGGGGGGGGAAGAGAGGGGGGGGGAAGAGAGGGGGGGGGGAAGAGAGGGAAGAGAGGGGGGGCGGAAAAGAGAGGGGGGGGGAAGAGTGAGAAGGGGGGTGGTACGAGCAGGGGGGGGATAAGAGAGAGAGAGGAGGGGGGGAAGAGAGGGGGGGGAAGAGAGGGGGGGAGGAAGATAGGGTCAGGTGGGGGTAGAGAGGGGGGGGAAGAGGGGAGGGGGAAGCCGGGAGGAGGAGAGGGGGGGGAGGGAGGAGGGGGGGGGAAGAGAGGGGGGGTGCAAGAGGGGGGGGGAGAAGGAGGGCGATGAGGGGCGGGAAGAGAGGGGGGGGAAGAGAGGGCGGGGGGAAAAGAGAGGGGGGGTGACCTTCTCGAGGGGGGGGGAAGAGAGGGGGGGGGAAGAGTGAGGGGGGGGGGAAGAGAGGGGGGGAGAGAGAGGGGGGGGAAGAGAGGGGGGAAGAGAGAGGGGGGGGAAAGAAGCAGAGGGCGGGGAATGAGGGGGGCGGAAGAGAGGGGCGGGAAGAGAGGGTGGGAAGAGAGAGGGGGGAAGTAGAAGAGAGGGGGGGGGAGAGAAGGGGGGGGAGAGCGGGCTGGAGAGAGGAGAGGAGAGAGGAGAGGAAAGAGAAAGGAGGAGAGAGAGGGTGGACACGAACGCACGAGGGAGAGAGGGGGTGAGAGTGGCGCAGGGCTGCCAACTCTCATGCAATGAGCGTGAGAATCACGCATTTCGCCAAATTCTCACGCTGATCACAAATTTCTCACGCTCTGTCGTGAGAAATTATTTGATCAACGAAAATTTCAAAACACATATCAACTGCATGGGCCACGGGTTTTGGAAGCAGACAGCCGCACGCAGCGGAACAGATGCGGACGGGGAGCGGGGCTGGCAAGTGTTTGCCGGGCTGGAGAGTCGCTCACTGCAGCTCCAGGAGCAGCCTCAGTACAAGAGTCCCAGGCCGTTGGAGGCGTCGGAAGCGTTGCGCCGCTGCCGTGAGTCTCTGTGCCAAATTTGCCCAGGTAACCGGCATGGATCAGGCTGCGGCTCGGTTCATCCAGGAGAACAACCAGTGGCTGCTAGAAGTAAGTACCAAGCACTGGGTAAAAACGGTAGAGGATAGTGGACTTCAATGGGGGTGGTTGGAGAAAGCATCCTGCTTGCCTGCTAGATTTTCACTTACTGTAACTGCAGGAAAAATGTTGCCGATGTTGGGGGTGTTCAGAACCAGGGGTCTCAGTTTAAGAATAATGGGTAGGCCAGTTAGGACAAACTTTCTTCACGCAGAGAGTTGTGAATCTGTGGAATTTTCTGCCACAGAACGCAGTGCAGGCCAATTCATTGGATGATTTCAAGACTGAGTTACATTTAGTTCTTGGGGCTAACAAAATCAAGGGATATGGGGAAAACACCAGGTAAGAGGTACTGATTTTAGATGAACAACCATGATCATATTGAATGGCATTGCTAGCTCGAAGGGCCGAATGGCCTATTCCTGCACCTATTTTCTATGTTTCTATGCTTGACTATATGGTAATAAAATTCGATCACTTGACTTTGAAGCATTCATGCATGGTGGAGGTATAATGTGGTCATAGAGTGATACAGCGTGAAAACAGGCCCTTCGGCGCAACTTGCCCGCAACCGTCAACATGTCCGAGCTACGCTACCTGCTTTTGGGCTATACCTCCAAACCTATGCTATCAGTCTAACTGTTTCTTAAATGTTGGGATGGTCCCTGCCTCAACTACCTCCTCTGGCAGCTTGTTCCATACACCCACCACCCTTTGCGTGGAAAATGTTACCCCTTAAAAAGTTACCTCTTAAAAATACTTCGTACAAAAAATTGAAAGCATACTTCTACAATGCACTAAAACATGATTTTAATACATCAAACTTCAAAAAGTCCCTACCCTGGGAGGGGGGGGACACCCCCCTTCCACACCCTCTCTCCACTCGGTTGCTCCACTCCCTCACCAGGTACCCCCAAGGCCTGTGATCAGCGATCGCTCAGCCCACCCCCCCTTTCAAAAACGCTTCACAGCCCCTGGTTCAGACGGAGAACACTGCCAGATGTGAGCGGAGAACTGAGGCCAGTTGTCTGTGATGTCTGGATCCCAATACTGGGCACTTCATGTTTCGGAGTTGGCTAATGTTATTGATTTGTAATTAGCTTGATTTGCAATTAGTTGACAAAACCTTAGTTTATTAATCTGGAATATCCAGGGGGATGTGATAAGTGTAATATTAAAATGACATGCAAGGTGTCAGGCTGTCTGTCATAACATACAACCCCGATAACCCATTATTTCCTTCAGTTAAATATTGGGAAGGTAGCACTATTGTCATTTGCCACTCAACTATTATCTTTGTTTACCTCACTGACTATTTCTAACCCCCCCCCCCCCCCCAATTCCTTTGACAGGTTGAATAGAAATGTCCCTAATCTTGTTGTTTTATTAATTGAACAATTAGATGGACATCCCCAAGGAATGTAATCAGATGGAAACTGATTCAGATGCGATATTTAAGAGCTTGTTCAAAGAAGGGGCATATTTTAAAGGAGTGACAGAGATACTTGCAAGGGAATGTGTGAGATTATTATTTGTCTAGTTTTAGCTTGAATCAGGACATCTGAAGATTCAAAGTTTAATACAGTAATTGTGCTGATACTGACCACAACCAACCACGTAATGAATATCATCCATTCCTGAGGTTTTACTTTTATGATGCCATTTAAACTTCACTTGGATTTTAATCACTTCAATGTAAAAGTAATTGGGAAAGGGGAGCATTGGAACAAAAATTTGCCTTCGGTACATGTTAACTGTAATATAATAATGTATGCATGTTGGTAGGTGCAATCAAAATAAAGATATTTTTATCATTGCTGTGTTATGAATACTACAGAAAATATTATGTACTCTCAAGATCACATTTAATAGAATAATATTGCTTATATATATAGTTATTGGACTTTGCATTTCGGAAGTCGCAGCTGAGAGGAAGACAGCAAAATACTGAAAATATTGGGGGTGAAAATGACTTCAGAACAGTTTGTTGGGAAAATGAAGGAAATTGTAACAGAATACTTATACAGCTGAGTGAGTATAATTTTATGGATAAGAAATTGTGTTCAACCAATTGATGACTTCTTCGACAAAGTAACTAGCATGTTAGATAACAAGGAAGCCAATAAATGTAGCAAATTTTGTAATACAAAATTTGGTCTGTGAAGTGTCCCATAAAAGATTACTGCATTAGATAAGCACCTATGGACTTGAACGTAATAGGTTAAGTCCAGGGGGGCAGATATTGGGCTTTATGTGTGGGCCAGATATATTGTCAGTGCAGAGGGGCTAGGAGCAAGGCCATGTGTGAAAATCATCCAGAGTCAAGGTCTGGAATAGTACTAGGTGTGCAGTCAAAAGCTGGGACCAGGGGAGTGTTCAGCCCCCCCCCCCCCCCCTCGGGAACCTAAACAGGTAAGCAGCTATGATCAGGATAGAATAGGGGGCCAGATATAAGGCTGGACTCAGGGTCAGGAATGAAAGAAGGTATGCAACTGGATTCAGGGTCAGGAGTAATACCAGGTGTGTAGTGAGACCTGGGTTGGTCAACATGGGCCAAGTGTTTGATAATAATCTGATTTCCATACATGAATATACTAAGATCATTCATGTGCTGCACCTGTTGATCAAAGCCTGAGATCTACTGTGGAATGTAATTAGGAATGTAATTTAGTCTAACCTTATTCATAGCAAATCCAATTTAAAGCATAAATTTTGCATTCAAGTGTAATTTAAAAGACTCGCTACAGTATGCACCATATTGCACAATTTCAAGCTGAAAAATGGGAGGGGGGGACACCCTCCTCCCACACCCTCCCCCCGTCATTACGCTCCCTCGGGCTTGGTCTCTCGCAATTTCTCACACCCAACTCTCACCCAATGTTGGCAGCCTTGCTAATGTCACTCTTCCTGATGTTGCATACATATTCCAGCAGCTATTCAAAACTGAAAGCTCTAATCTCTTAGAGACCCCTATTTACATTCCCTAGAACGAGTGCAGGATTGTCACGTGAATTTCCTTGTAATACTGAGCTTTCAGAAGAAAATTTATTAAACAAAAAATAAAAAAAAACAAGGATCTTCTTTGCTAAATTTCATAGACAAAACCTGGAAAGCAATCGTTTTGCTTGTAATGAAGCAATCCTGCATGTTTGGACATTTCATCAATGCGTAACAGAACTTACAATAGAGCAATATGCAAAAGATGCCATATGATAAACCAATCACAAAATGATTGAATTCAGAAATTCAAGGACTACAACCATCTAAGTCACATTCCTTTTGCTGAGAATATGCTGCCTTCCCAAGACACAGATCTCACTGAACTCATTTTCACCAACCTCCACTTTCAGTGGCTCATCATCAGTCAACTTCTGCACAACGCCAACATCAAACACTTTTTTCCCTCCTCTTTCGGTTTTACAGTTTTATCAACTATACCTGGTTTGGTTTTTCAAAATCCCCCAAGATCTATTCTCCATTTGATAATATTTATGCACAAAAGCAAAGAAGCAATATCTCTCCTGAAAACTTCTCTCTTCCCACAATTCCTACACCCTCAAGCATCCCCTATAGGTACCTTTATGGTGCCTTTATCCATTCAGTACGCTGCATTCGCTGGTCTGATGTGCATTGATTCACAGAGGCATGCTTGAGAACTATAGCTGATGTGTACGTGTACTTGTCTGTGTATACACATACATTTTTACATGCACCAAATAACTCATATTTCATCCCTGCAACTCCTGAATATCCTTTCCTCATGCACCCACAACCTTAACTGAAACCCAACGGCAAAAAACATACAAAACCAAATGTGCACTCAGTTGTACAGCTGGTGAAACTAAAAATCAAGTTGACTATAACTCCAACTTTCATTCACACAAGATCTAAAGCAGTGACTCCCAAAAAACTTTCACACAATGGCCCGAAGTATTAACCATTTATTTCCCCTTGCATGGCCTGCTGAGTATTTCCAGCATTTGCAGATTTATTTCCAATTTCCAGCATTCACAGTATTTTGCTTTCCAATGTTTCAACACATTTTATTTTGCATTATTAACCTCTGTTTGACCTCGAGATTATCTGCAAGGCATTGAAGCCTCGATAACTTTTCTAAATTAACAGAGACTTCAGAGCATTACCATAAGGTTATTTAGGGGAAATCAGTGGACAATTTACAAAACAATTCCATTCAGCCAACATCATGAATCGGACATTTCAGCTGCTTGTGTTTTTTTTTAAATTCTCTACTCCATTTCCATTATGATCTTGCTGCCCTCAATCTCCTACAAACAATGTCAATTCAAGGAGTATAATGGCATGTTTCAATTTTTGAATATTTTCTGACATCTGCTGACAGTCTTTGTACTGGCTCTATTATTGCCTTATATACATCTCCCTGGTCCACTTTTTTGGTTTAATCGATACTGTTAAAATACCATTCTGCTCTTCCACATCATCCCTTTTTGCATTTATCCCACCTTCTTTGCAGCTTCTTAGTCGTTCCTTATTCTCTTTTCCTCCCTTCTATTTCTGTGCTACGTTGCTTAAAACATTTTTTAAAGTATTGTATCAACGGCAAATATTAGATCTGTTTGTGCCTCCAAGATACCGCTCCTGTTGAGTATTTTCATTTCAGATCTCTAACAGGTTCAGTATTTTGCTTTTAATATACAATTTGGCCAGCAATATCACTTGCAAAATCAGATAATACAACAAAAGCTCATTGAGTCATGTAAAAAACAAAGAACATATCCATTCTTTCTGCAGATGTTGTACAGCTTACTGAGTGTTTCTGAGATTTTCCTTTTTATAATAGACACAAAAGGCTGCAGATGTTGGATTCTATATTAAAAAAACTGCCAGAGAAACTCAGCCGGTCAGGCAGCATCAGTGAAAGGAAATGGACAAAATGAAGCCTTTCTTCCCTCTGGTCTTCCTCTCTGCTCGAAGCGTCAACTGCCCATTTCCCTCCACAGATGCTGCCTGACCTGCAGAGTTACTCCAACAAGTTTATTTTGCTCTTTTTTTTCTATTTATGATCTCTGCTGTTATCACCTTGTAGTTGAACACATATAAGAAATTATAGAAACATCTCAGTTCCACTTCCCATTATCGTTAAACTGTGACCCATTATTCTGGACTTCCCCCAACATTGGGAACAATCTTCCTGCATCTAGCCTGTCCAACCCCTTAAGAATTTTGTACCTTTCTATAAGATCCCCCCTCAATCTTCTAAATTCTAGCGAGTACAAGCCGAGTCTATCCAGTCTTTCTTCATATGAAAGTCCTGACATCCCAGGAATCAGTCTGGTGAACCTTCTCTGTACTCCCTCTATGGTAAAAGTTATCATGGCGCTCCACCCTTTGTTGTAATGTTGTATTTTAATAAAGTGTTTAACCTGTGTGTAACATGAATGAAAAGCACCTCTGGATTTTTTGGAAAAAATGACTTTTTTGTTTATTTGGCTAAATTAGGGAAGCAGTTCACTAGGTATTCCAACGATAAAATGCAATTTAATTTGTTATGCTTCCACTTAACCTATAACGCTACTTGTTCGTGTTTCTTAAAATCACAGCCAAAAAAACTTTCCTCAAGCAAGTTTTAAAACTATTTTTAAATGCATGATCGATAAAATCCACAAATTGTACAAGCTCTGATTTGTATTTAGACGTACATAATTGTACCATCCAGTAGGTGGCAGTAAAGTAGCACATTGGTAATATTATATGACTTGTCAGGTAGAAACAGCTTTCAAGCTTATATTCTGCAGAAAAAAATACACAAAATATTTCAACTTCCATCATAACTTTACATGTCAATTTTTATTAAGAATACACTTTTACAGAATTATTTTTTTTCTGTATAATCAATAGACTACGACAATTACAGAATGCACCACTTTTGGATAAGAAATCACAGCAGAGAACTGATCCTAATCAGGATCAGATTGAATTATATCCTGAACTAGTGGAGCTTCTAAATGTAACAGGTTACTTCAGTTGTGATAATGATGCAGCTGCAACACAGATGTCAAGTGGAACCTCATTAAAAAGCTGTGTTAACCAAAACAGAAATGAAAGTATGTATAGGAAGGAACTGCAGTCTGAAGAAGGGTTTCGGCCTGAAACGTTCCCTATTTCCTTCGCTCCATAGATGCTGCCGCACCCGCCAAGTTTCTCCAGCATTTTTGTCTACCTTCGATTTTCCAGCATCTGCAGTTCCTTCTTGAACAAGGAACTGCAGATGCTGGTTTACACCGAAGATAGACACAAAATGCTAGAGTACCTCAGCAGGACAGGCAACAACTTTGGAAAGAAGGAATGGTTGATGTCTGGGTCGGAAGAAGGGTCACGACCCGCAACGCCACCTATTCCTTCTCTCCAGATGTGCTGCCTGTCCCGCTGAGTTATTAAAGTAGTTAGTCTATTACAAACCCACTGATTACCACCACTATCTAGACTACACTTCTTCCCATCCTGCCCTCTGCAAAGACTATCCCCTACTCTCAATTCCTCCGTCTACACCGCATTTGTGCCCAAGATGAGGTGTTCGATATCAGGACATTCAATATGTCCTCATTCTTTACGGAACCCCCTCAACTATCACAGATGAGGTCCTCACACAGGCCTCCTCGATACCCGCAGCTCCGCTCTTGCTCCCCCTCCCACAGTCACAACAGGGACAGAGTCCCCTCGTCCTCACCTTTCACGCCATAGGCCATACATAGAGCACATAAATCCTCTGACTTTTTGCCACCTCTAACGGGATCCCACCACTAGTCACACCTTCTCATCGCATTTAACTTATGACAGCTGTCAACTAAGTGGACAATGAAGTAGACAAAATGTTCAGAAATGTTGTTTATAATAAGATGGATGTTTATTTAAAGACATTTAGAACTATCGTCAATTTTTTCTTAAAACAGTGCGGGGGGGTGGATGTTCTCTAGCGTACAACACGATCAAACTTTGGCTTCACAAGATTTCTCCATGAAAATTCAACAAAAAATATTTCATTAGATAGCAATAGACAAAAGACAATAGGTGCAGGAGTAGGCCATTCGGCCCTTCGAGCCAGCATCGCCATTCAACGTGATCATGGCAGATCATACATCGTAATCAGTACCGTAATCAGTGCCCCGTTCTTGCCTTCTCCGCATATCCCTTAACTCCGCTATCCCTAAGAGCTCTATCTAACTCTCTCTTGAAAGCATCCAGAAAACCAGCCTCCACCGCCACCTGAGGCAGAGAATTCCACAGACTCACAACTCACTGAGTGAAAAAGTTTTTCCTCGTCTCCGTTCTAGATGGCTTACCACTTATTCTTAAACTATGGCCCCTGGTTCTGGACTCCCCCAACATTGGGAACATGTTTCCTGCCTCTAGCGTGTCCAAACCCTTGATAATCTTATATGTTTCAACAAGATCCCCTCTCATAATTTCTAAATTCCAGAGTATACATGCCCAGCCGCTCCAATCTATCAGCATATGACAGTCCCACCATCCCGGGAATTAATCTTGTGAACCTATGGTGCACTCCCTCACTAGCAAGAATGTTGTTCCACAAGTTTGGAGACCGAAACTGCACAGAATACTCCAGGTTTGGTCTCACTAGGGCCCTGTACAACTGCACGAGAACCTCTTTGCTCCTATACTCAACTCCTCTTATTATGAAGGCCAACATGCCATTCGCTTTCTTCACTGCCTGCTGTACCTGCATGCTTACTTTCAGCCATCTACCAATTTGAAAAGTAAATAAACAGCAGGCATTAGAAATCTGTTTTTATATCTGTCAATTCCCAGAAGTAAAATTATTCTGTCATGATCATGTATCTGCTTTTTAATATCTGTTTGAACTGTATGACCATATATATATATTATATAATTTCACTCTTTACTCCATCAGCTCACCGTCACCTCAGAATCAAAACATTTAATGAGCAAAGTAAACGGTTGTAGCGGCACCAAACGTGGTGAATAAAGGTGAGACGTCAGGTCGGTTCAAACGGTTGTTTATTCAGTGGTGACACGTTAGGTGGGTGCACTAACTACACTACTGTGTTGCTGTAGCTGAACGAGGTTGTTCCCTTGGGCTCAGCTACCGGTTGACTCTCTAAGGTCTCGAGGTGAGAGACCTTAACTACCAGGACGAGGGTTCGACCATAAGTGGCCCGTGTTTAGGCTGACGCCACATGGTTCTATATTAATCTGCTGTTAAGGTTATATTCAGTTGCTTCTGACAAAAAAATTAGTTCATCTTGTTAAGAAGCAGAGAAAAACTATAATTCAGTATAGACAGTGAGAGAAAGATCCTGACCCAAAATTTCACCTGTCCATTCCCTCCAGAAATGGTACCTGACCCGCTGAGTTACTCCAGTATTTTGTGTCTTAGTCAGTATAATTAACAAGTGACCATTGAAGCAAATATTGGTTTTCGTCTTATTTCTACTGCAGAATCCCTAATCTTCTGTTGTAATTGAAAGCAATAATTGCCAATTAAAATCACCAGAACACTCCTGCGCTAACAATGACTAACATCAATAGTAACACAACTGTGGGAAATTTACACAGGCTGAAGCCATTTAACATCAGGCAGCCACGTACAGCAGGCAGTGAAGAAAGCTAGTGGCATGTTGGCCTTCATTGCGAGAGGATTTGAGTTTTGGAGCAAAGAGGTCCTACTGTAGTTGTACGGGACCTTGGTGAGGCCGCACCTGGACTATTATGTGTAATTTTGGTCTCCTACTTTGAGGAAGGACATTATTGCTATTGAAGGAGTGCAGTGTAGGCTCACCAGGTTAATTCCCTGGGTGGTGGGACTAACATATGATGAAAGAATGGGTCAACTGGGCTTGTATTCACTGGAATTTAGGATGAGAGGAGATCTTATAGAAACATTTCAAAATTCTTAAAGGATTGGACAGGCTAGATGCATGAAAAATGTTCCTGATGTTAGGGGAGTCCATAACAAGGGGTTACAGTTTAGGAATAAGGGGTAGGCCATTTATAACTCAGATGAGGAAATACTTTTTCACCCAGAGTTGTGAATCTGTGGAATTCTCTGCCACAGAAGGCAGTGGAGGCCAATTCATGTTTTCAAGAGGGAGTTCGATTTAGCTCTTGGGGCTAAAGGAATCAAGGGATATGGGGAAAAAGCAGGAACGGGGTGCTGATTTTAGATGAGCCATGATCATATTGAAGGTGGTGATGGCTTGAAGGGCCAAATGGGCGACTCCTGCACCTATTTCTCTATGTTTCTATCATAATTGGTTCTTGAAGCTCAAGTACAGTATTTCCACATACCTTGACTGAAGGTGCAGTTTGAGAAATCCTAATTTTTGAAAACGAGGCACTGATGAAACAGTCAGCAAATGTGGCAGTGCCTTGAGATATTCTGTGTTACGTGGCGAAATATACAGGGAACATAATAAGCCACTTTGAGACTGATCTGCTGGGGTCGATTTAACACAAATCCACATCACTGATGTCTGAAGAAGGGACTCGACCCGAAACGTCACCCATTCCTCTCCAGAGATGCTGCCTGTTCTGCAAAGTTACTCCAGCTTTATGGGTCTATCAACACTTACAAAGATGCATTGATACTCTGAGCCAGGAAACACAAATGATTTAAGAATATGATGAACAATAGATGAATGGGTTGTAACCAGGTGTGAGATGTGTACCAGGTTGTAACCAGGTGAGACCAAGCGGAGGCTTGGCGATCGTTTCGCCGAACACCTCCGCTCGGTCCGCAAAAACCAACCCGACCTCCCGGTGGCTCAGCACTTCAACTCCCCCTCCCATTCCGTATCCGACCTCTCGGTCCTGGGCCTCCTCCATGGCCAGAGTGAGCAACACCGCAAGTTGGAGGAACAGCACCTCATATTCCGCTTGGGGAGTCTGCATCCTTTGGGCTTGAACATTGAATTTTCTCAATTCTGATAACCCTTGCTTTCTCCTCCCCCCTTCCCACCTCTCCCTCAGCCCTCGGGCCCTGGCATTCCCTCTATCTCCCTCCCCCACCCTAGTCGCACTAGCTTCTCATTTTCACACCACAAACAGCTTACAATGGCTTGTTCCCTTTATCATCGATACTTTTTTGCATATCTTTCATTCATTGTTCTTTATCTCTCCACATCACCGTCTATATCTCTCGTTTCCCTGATCCCTGACCAGTCTGAAGAAGGATCTCGACCCGAAACGTCGCCTATCTCCTTCGCTCCTTAGATGCTGCTGCACCCGCTGAGTTTCTCCAGCTTTTTGTGTAACCCTGTGAAATGTATTAGATGGCTGGGATTCAACTACTAAAGCAGACAAGGGATCAGGAGCACAATGCATTTGGAAATTAAGCTAATTGGCACCACTATAACATGAACCTATCAAAGGGGTTCAGAGAGCAAGACAGAGTCAGAGGGAATTGTGTCAACTCCAGACAGATTTGCAGCAACTGCTCCTTCTGCAGTCGAGAAGGGTGGATGAAAGGGAGAAACTTAGAGAAGGGAAGGACAAGCAAGCTCGGCTCTTTACCTCTGAATCCTCCAAGATCATCTTCCGATCCATGTGGAGCAGGATGAGACGTGCTCATGCTTCTTCCATAAGATTCACAGGGGGACCTCTGTGATGAACAGCCTTAGGGAGGAGGACGGCTCGGTAGCATCCTCGCAGACAGACATGCTGAGGATCTGCAAATCCTTTTACACGGATTTTTATGACAAAAAGGCCACAGACAGCACCGCCTCCCAGAACTTCCTGTCCTCTATCACGGAGGTCTTGGAGGACAGCAAGAGGGAGAGTCTGGACCAACCATTGACCCTCGAGGAGCTGACTGGCTCCATCCGTTCCTTTGACTCAAGTAAAACTCCCGGAAGCGATGGCTTACCGGCCGAGTTGTATTCGGCTCTGTGCGACTGGGTGGGCCGGACCTGTTGGAAGTGTACAACGACATGCTTCTGCCTGGTAGCATGTCAGACTCCATGAGGAAGGGCAGCATCACCATAATCTACAAGCAGAAGGGGGAGATGAAGGATATAAAGAATTGGAGACCCATCACATTGTTGAATGTAGATTACAAGATCCTGTCTAAGGCCATCGCCAACCGGGTCAAGTCTGCTCTGGGACAGGTGATCCACCTGGACCAAACCTGTGCTGTACCTGGCAGGAAAATCTCAGACAGCCTAGCGCTGCTGAGGGATCCCATCGCCTACGTGCAGGACAGATGGGTGGATGCCTGCCTAGTCAGCTTGGACCAGGAGAAGACCTTCGACAGGATATCGCACATGTACATGAGGGACGTGCTCTCCAAAATGGGTTTTTGGGAGGGAATCCAAAACTGCTCTACACCAACATCCGTAGTGCAGTCCAAATCAATGGGTGGGAATCAGACAGTTTCCCCGTCAAGTCTGGAGTCAGGCAGAGTTGCCCTCTCTCTCCTGTCTTGTTTGTCTGCTGTATTGAACCATTTGCCGAGTCCATCAGGAAGGATGCGAGCATAAGAGGAGTGACATTGCCAGGCAGTGGGGGCATTCAAGTAAAAACCTCCCTGTACACGGACATGACGCTGTCTTCTGCTCGGATCCAGGGTCGGTCCGCAGATTGATCAGCATCTGCGACCAGTTTGAATCGGCCACGGGAGCCAGGGTGAACCGCAGGAAGAGTGAGGCCATGCTCTTTGGCAACTGGCCCGACAAATCTTCCGTCCCCTTCTCCATCAAGCCTGACTTCTTGAAGGTGCTGGGGATCTGGTTCGGGGGGACTGAGGCATGTAACAAGAATTGGCTGGAGCGGATAGCCAGGGTGAGGAGGAAGCTGGAGCAATGGAGACAAAGCTCCCTCTACATAACGGGAAAAAATTTGGTCATCAGGTATGAGGTGCTCTCGGGGCTGCTGTACTTGGCGCAAGTGTGGCCTGTCCCTCCCTCCCTACGCCACAGGGATCACCCGGGCCATCTTCCAGTTCATCTGGAAGTCGAGGATAGACCGGGTGTGACGGGCCACAATGCACAAGTCTGAGACAATGGGGGTAAATGCGTGCCCAACGTCGCCCTCACCCTGATGGCCACCTTCATGTGTGGCTGCATCAGGCGGAGCGTAGAGTCAAGGCACCAAGTGTCACTACCTGCTGACGTTCTACCTGTCCCCTGTGTTGCGAAGGATGGGTCTGGCACAGATGCCACACAACGTGCCAGTCAGCTGGACATTGCCACCCCATCTGTCGTTTGTGGAAAGGTTCTTCCGGACCAACACCTTTGACCACATGTCCACTGGGCAGTGGTCAGCACAGAATGTCCTGCAGGCACTGCAGGGAAAGGACTCTATGGACCCGGTGGCGTGGTTCCCTGAGCAGACTGCCCAGCTGGTCTGGAAAAATGCCCATTCGCCAGAACTCACCAACAAGCACCAAGACCTGGCTTGGCTGGCGGTGAGGGGAGCCCTCCCAGTCAGATCCTTCCTGCACCGTCGGAACCTCACTGCCAGCGCATGCTGCCCTCGGAACGGCTGCTATGGAGAGGAGACAGTTGCCCACCTCTTTGCAGAGTGTGGATTTGCAAAGAGAGTCTGGAGAAAGATGCAAGGATCCCTGGCACGCTTTATCCCGACCAGCTCCGTCACAGAGGACTGTGATTTACGGACTGTTCCCAGGGACGCATTCAGAGACTGACATCGCGTGCTGCTGGAAGGTCAAAAACTCAGTGAAAGACGCCCTTTGGTCTGCCCAAGCATTGTTCACCACCCAGCAGAGCGAGATGTCCGTCAGGGAAAGTTGCCGACTGGCCCGCTGCAGACTGCAGGAGTACGTGCTGAGGGACGCACTGAAGCTCGGTGCAGCCAAAGCCAAGGCTCGGTGGGGGCAAAGCCACAGTCTAAGGTCCTTCCGCTGCTGGACATGGGGGACACGGTATGGTGGAGACGCCCCTCAAAATAAGGGAAGGTATCCCACGCCAGAGGGCCACATGAGTGGCACGAGTGGGGGACTGATTTGTGAAATTTGAGCAATGTATGTAGACTGTATTGAACAATCTGTATAGGCTCCGAAAACGTTGGATGAATTTTTCACACGGTTCACGTATTGTATATATTTATTGCCTGAATAAATATATTAACATTTAAAAGTAAAGTGGATAGGTATATGGACGTGAAGGGAATGGAGGGGTATGGTCTGAATGCAGGTAGATGGGACTAGGGGAAAACAAATGGTCGGCACGGGCTGGAAGGGCCGAGAGAGCCTGTTTCCGTGCTGTAATTGTTATATGGTTATATGGTTATATGGAATAAAGTCTATTTTGAAATTATAACATGAACCTACTAAAAGTGGCCTTTTGTATACGACCATGAAGGCCCAAGATAAGCGGCCTAAAGGGCCTGTCCTACTTGCCGATTTTTTCGGTGACTGCCGGTGTCATATCAGTGTCGCCATAAGATTTTGAACATTTTGAACAAAAACACTGCGCGTCATACGTCATCACGGCGCGTCACTCCGCACCACCACCGCATCATGCCGTGAATTTTTCAGTGACCTGATACGTCAGTCAATAATGCCGGCAATCGCCAGAAAAAAAAAATTGCCAGTGGGACAGGCCCTTACACACCAGCATCATCAAAAATGGTCTTGCTCATGTCTGATTGGCTGCCAATCACTTGGTGAACCATCTCATTGTTCTATAAAATGAATTTTGATTCTCTGGGAGAATCTAACCTCCCCCACAAAATGCATTATGCTTCTGGTCCCCATGTATGCTTGCAGTGGTGGAACAAAAGGCCCTTTGCAGATGCTGCTACAATCTCTGTGTGGTTCTTCATCCACAATTTGGCTGAAATTAGCTCTTGGGTATTCAGCCACTCCTTTCAAGAAACTTTTCAGTTGTCGCACAAAGATAACTATTTATATATTCAAATACAATGGCAATCAACTTGTTGCAATCTGCTCCGAATTGTGTCAGAGCACATCATTATATTTGTTATTCTTAAACTAAGAATATCTCTATAATACTAAAACTCTTCATCTTGTGTGTGGCGTTGTGTGTGGCGTTGTGTGTGGCGTTGTGTGTGGCGTTGTGTGTGTGTGTGTGGGTGTGTGTGTGGGTGTGGGTGTGGGTGTGTGTGTGTGTGTGGGTGTGGGTGTGTGTGTGTGTGTGTGTGTGTGTGTCGCACGCACGCACACATCTGGTTAATTCTCCTATTTTCTACCAAATGCTAGGCCACAGCCTTCCCATTTTCACACATCCTATTCACATTTTTCCCGTTGAGGCGATAGACATCTTCTTGTCGCATACCCACCTATATTTACGAACTTTTTCATCGTTTAAAGTTTTAAAAACAGCCTGAAAACTCACTCATTTCGGGGAAAAAACCCGAGTGACGTCACAATGCACTCGAAAGGCAGGACGGGACACTCTGGGAGGTGGAGGCACTCCAGCGCTCGCATGTGGTGGCTGCCGGCGCTCGACGCCCGACGGGGAGGGTGGTGCTGGAGCTGGAGTGAGGGCCGAGCCCGGGGTTTAGCGACGAGCCCGGAGATGAAGTCAGGACCTGGACTGGAGTCTACAGCCAGGGCCGGTCCGAGCCAAGTTCCAGGCCCTGGCGCTTCTCTACGACCTGGGTAAGTCCTGGGGCAGGGAGGTGAGGAGGATGAGGATGAGGGAAATGAGGAGGAGGGAGATGGGGTGGTGGTGGGAGATGGGGGTGTGTGGAGGAGGGAGATGGGGAGGGGTGGAGGGAGATGCCCCCTCCCAATCTACCCTCCCAACCTTCTCTACCCCCCCCTCCCTCTCTACCCCTCTATCTCCCTCTACGCCTTTCTGCCCCTCTCCCTCTCTACCCCCCTCCACCTCCCCTCCCTCTCCCCTCCCATCCTTCTCCCTCTCTACCCCCTCCCCTCTTTCTCCCTCTAGCCCCTCCCTCTCTACCCCATCCCCCTCTCTCTCCACTCCCATCTCCTCCCTCTCTACCCCCATCCCCCTCCCTCTCTACCACCCCTCCCTCCTTAGGGATTGAAGAGGGAAGGGTGAAGCGGAGGAGGAGGGAGTGTTGGGGGATGAGGAGAAATGAGCCATGCCTGCGCAGTTGGGGGCTATGCACGAGTGGTGCAATATTGTGTTGGGTGAACGGGTGAGTGGTGGAATCTTGCGTTGGGGGAGCAATGGGTCTGCACAGTATCAGTTAAAAACTATCAAAATCATCTATCATCTAGACCAAAGTCACAAACAAGTACACACACACACACATGCAATGCTCACCTCACCATGAAATCACCTCCAAGCAAATCCCACACTTTCAGCACTGACGCAACAACATTCTAGTAATGACAAAAGGACACAAAATGCTGGAATAACGCAGTACGTCGGGCAGCAACTCTGGAGAACATGGATAGGTGACATTTCGGATCAAGATCCCCCGAATCTGAAGAAGGGCCTCGACCTGAAATGCCACCTAGCCATGTTCTCCAGATATGATGCCTGACTTTCTGAGTCACACCAGCACTTTGTATCCTTTTGTGTATTAACCAACATCTGCAGTTCTATGTTTCTACTTCTTGCAATGACAATGTTGCTGCACTTTTTAATTTATCGTACTCAGGCAAACTGACAGAATGGCACATCACAACACAAAATATAATGTACTCTATTTTCAAAATAATTTATACAATCTTAATTTAAATTAGTAGCAAATGATCAACACACAAGAATCGAAGCACTACAACATTTATTCCACCCACTAACTCCAGATACTGAACATTGTTCATCATTCAATGTATGCAGTAGAATATGCATGTATGTAGTTAAACAGCATTTGTTTCATCAGTGAAATGTGAAAATGTTTTCTTTCCTCATCCTTAAAAATACGCAGCATGAAATGAAACCGAAATGCCACTGAACTTTGTCACCTACCATGATTTTGGCTCTCCAAAATGTAGGTAGTTAATGCTGTACAGATCCATATCTTCCGTGTGCCAAGCAAAAGTAGTTTTCCACATTCCAAAGTACAAATATGGTGTGTTCACGCCTTCAATAGCTATCCCACTTTCTTCTGCCACCACATCCAAGATTGTATTCAAACGACTGATATTCCACTCACCGACATCCTAGAAGATTAACACGATATTAATCATGGGGATCGATAAGCATAGAGAAATGCTGAAAAATAGAAGTGACACTGAAACACGAATCGATCAAAAAAATTTTACAGTAGTTTATTTCTAATAATAATATTTCCACCACCTAGTGCATAGTGGATAAAGTGAACGAATAAAAATAAAATTAGGGTTTTGTTGTCTTTTGGCAGAGCCAAGAAACACAATCAATTCCATAAAAAACTAATTCCTTTGTGCAACTTCGTCCAGTTATAAATTGAGCCAAACACCAAAGGTAGCTTGTAGAACAGCCCCTCTCTTTTTTTAGAGATACAGCGCAGAAACGGGCCCTTCAGCCCACCGAGTCCACGCCCACCAGCGGTCCCCGCATATTAACACCATCCTGCACAAACTAGGGATAATTTACATTTATACCAAGCCAATTAACCTACAAGCATGTCCATCTCATACACAGTGCTCAAATCAATGCAAAAGATTAATTGCATTGGTAACAGTCTCCTATCAACATGCAACAGGAAATTAAAATATAATCCAATTTACATAAGAGAGAGTCGTAACACGGAACTGCAGATGCTGGTTTATATATTTTTTTAAAGACACAAAGTGCTGGAGTAATTCAGCGGGTCAGGCAGCCTCCCTGGAGAACGTAGATAGGTGATGTTTCGGGTTTTAATTTTAACATCACCTATATATGTTCTTCAGGGATGCTGCCTGACTTGCTGACTTACTCCCGTACTTTGTGCCTTTTTTTAAAACAAAAATGAGATACAGGAGGAGGAATGCAAGGGAAAAAGGAGGGAGTGCGGGGAGGTGGGGGGGGGGGGAAGAGGAGGGATCATTAAGGTTAGAGAGATCCGAGAGGCTATTTTGTGGATGGCTCAGAGGAAGGTTCGGGAGGTGGATTTAGTTCAGAGGAGATTACAAGGAGCATCATGATGTCTCGGGATTCAATTGGGAAAGTCAAAAGGGAAGTTTGTACGATGGTAGAAAAAGGAAATGGTGACATGCCATCAATATCTAACAAAACAGTAATAAAGGTTACGTACTTGACGTCTGGACTGAAGCAGAGTTGAAAAGTGAAATTTGAAGACTACTGCATTGTTTGCTCCTAATATGTTGACCATTTTTTCTTTAACATATTTTCCTGTAAAAT
The DNA here is from genome assembly GCA_035221665.1 of Okamejei kenojei. Taxonomy (NCBI): domain Eukaryota; kingdom Metazoa; phylum Chordata; class Chondrichthyes; order Rajiformes; family Rajidae; genus Okamejei; species Okamejei kenojei. The sequence continues at coordinate 80,490,850 of CM069133.1, forward strand.
GCATATTTGCCAACTGAACACAGACATTTGTAATTTAGGAAATTAAGTGGAAAATAAATCCAGCAGCAAATTGCACTGCAGTTCTTTGTCAATAAGGTGGATGTGTGAGCAGTAAATCCTCCTCTGATGTGCACAGATTAACCTTAATTGAATCCAAGGCAGTTCCTCAGAATGTCAACATTTCAGAGGCAACACAAAAACAATAGGTGGAAAAAAAAGTTTCAAAATATAATTCAATCAAATGCTGGATGAAATGAATGTACAAAAAATGTAAGGTGAAACTCTTGACATTTTTATGTAATTTGATTTAGCTATTCCATCTCATGATAATATCGTTAGGCCAAGTAGGCCTAATGACAATTTGAACTGGTTGTCATGTTTATCACAAGATGGGTTCCGTTTTCCTACATCATCCCCATAGACCTTGATTTGCTTAATGTCTAGGAATCTCTCTATATTTTTCTTCTACAATCTTCCAAGGTAGACAATTCCAAAGGGTTACCATCTAAATAAAATAACTCTCTCCTTATCTCAGTCCTAAATGGCCAGTCTTAATTGGAGACTATGGTTCTTGATTCTCGGCTCCCTAACACTTGGAAACATCCTCCCTGCCACCTTTCTGTTGCATACTGTAAGAATAGTCCAAGAAAATTGGGTTCCGTGACCATCATGGGTCCTGACCACCCGACCATCGAAGGGACAGCCAGCATCAGAGACCCACACGATACTGGCCACTCAGTCATTTCCCTACTGCCATTAGGATGGTATAGGAGCCTGAAAATTGTAACGTCCAGTTGCAGGAGCAGCTTCTCCCCAACAATCATCAGGCTATTAAACATTATAACCTCCGAGCTCCGAACTACATAGACTTAGTTGGTTTGATGTTTTTGCAGTATTATTGCTTATTTGTTGTGCTGTTGCAAGTAAGAATTTCATTGTTCTGCTTCGGGACTTTTGACAGTTGAATGTTCAAAGTTTGAATGAGATCACCTCTTTCTTCTCAACTAGAGTGAATACAGGCTTAGTCCACATACACTCTTATTTGTCAAATTCACTTAAATAAAATCATATTCTTCTTAATAAGCAGGCAAAATCTACACACTGTTCTCAAGAATGGTGTTGCCAACACCTTATTTAATCAACCCCCTCTCCTGAAATCCAGAAATAAGGAGACAAAATCTGCACACTGCACTCCAGGGCAGTCCTACTAACACGCTCTATAATCAACTTTCTTTGCCTTTGATATTGAGATGGCTCATTGGCAACATTCAGTTGTAGTAAGCGGTTTAAGAAAATAATAATTCTTGGTAAATTAGTCCTAGTAAATGAATTAAGCAATGGATTTGAACAAGGCATATTCATCATCTACAAAGATGGTTAAAAGTCACATTTATGTTTATATTTTAATAATAATTGGCAATTACAACAGACAATGATTTTAAAACTGGCAATACCTTCAGCATAAAATAAAATTATGGTGTTTTTGCTAAACTGCACAGCAGAGGGCACTCCAAGCATACACCTCATGTCTACAATTTCTGCACATCATATTTTATTTCAGCTTTATTGGCCAATAAAGATTGAGGTGATTTTAAAAAAATACCAAGAACGGTACTTTATGTAATTAAAGTCACAAAATAAATTTGACAGTCACTCAAAACAGTTATTTCTTCAAAGATGCATACAATGATGCGCTTTGAGAATAGAGACATTGAATATTCAGGTCAAATCGTCCTCTGGAGCACGGTGAGGTAGAGTTACAATGAAAATCATGCTTAAAGCAGCATGCATAAACATAGATAAACATCAAAAAAAAAATTACAGTTATTCAAGACAGTGAAAAGAAAAAAACTGTTAAAAAAAACATTAGTGCAAAATTTAGAGTTTAGTTTAGAGATACAGTGCGGAAACATGCCCTTCGGCCCATGGAATCCACACCGATCAACAATCTCCCGTACCGTGGTTTTATGGTGTCCCAGTTTTGCATTCTACACAGTCTTTATGAGCAGACTAGAATGCTGTGGGACAGTTACCAGAATCACACAGTGATCAGCTTAGAAATGCAGACATACATAGCTTGAGCAACTGTACGTTTTTATTATCTAAAATAATGATTAAAATGTTAATAACATATTTTGTTATTTAAGGGACCTGCAGTGATGTATTTTTAAATACTTTGGTGTTTTTTTACTTGAAGGAAAAGCTTTTTGCTAGGAATTTTTGCTCGATCATGTATTTTTCCCATAACACAGGCCCTTCAAAATGATGATAAACTGTACTTCAACAGGAAACAAAACACATGAAAGTAAGATGGCATGATTGGTGAAAAGTGGTATAATTTTGAAGTAAAATTGCACATGTGCTTGCTAAGTTAAAACAAGAATCAGAGCAGTCTATGCACCATCTAAAAACAAACATGAGATTCTCCATTTAAAGTTTATTTTCAAGATGTTAATGTACCTTAATTTGTAGGGTTATCACTAATCACATAAAGAATATTAGATATGTGAAACCAAGGTAATTTAAAAATATTATACCCTATATCTGCCTCGTTCTTTGTTGCATCTGATTTCATATAAATTCCTGTCAAATCGGGGTTGTCAAATAAGTGTTGGAAACATCTATCTTTCATTTCAGGTTCTGCCACTATGCCTTAGTCATGGTTCATTAAAGATATAAATAAATTGTGACCCTTCTGTTCTCATAAATTAAACCCTAAGTCCAATCTCCCTTTCATCAACAAAGTCCATCAATTGCCCCACTTTATAAATCATGTGTATGTTTGAATTCCTCAATTAAGATTCCACATTTATTATAAAGTGGCATTCTGCACAATTTTGACCTTATCTTTGGCAACACAGCTGAAACCTCTCTACTGAGGTAACCCTCCTCCCATGCTTTCTGTTGTTTGTCCAGGTAAAGAGATGGTGCTCTTCCCTGTTTCTATTCCAACCAATCTCATCACAGCCAGAAACGTCCTGTAAGGGCCTCCTCTAACCTCCATATCTACTCTTGGATCCCTCAACAACATTTCATCCCATGTTGACATCATCCAGATATACAGTCAGCTTCCACATTCACATTGGCAATATCCAGCTCTACTTCTTTTTTGTTTGTAAACCAGCATCCGCAGCTTCTTGTTTCTGTGTCCAATGCTCAATATTAGATCAGTTTTAATGTATTCCAATTAAATATTGCATGTATCCAGTTCCATTATTGTTGATCCATACCATAAAGAAAACAAAATCCAAACATCATCCCAGGAAAATAATACAGTTTTAAAGATTAACATTTTCTTGTATTCTGCAGTCTCAGGCAGTCTAAGAAATATAGTAAAAAATGTACAGTTGAGGGGATGGAATCAATGAGGAACTGAGAGGCTAATTTGCATGACGGACTGGGTCACATCTACAGCTCTCTCCAATTTATTTTCCTCTTGAGCAGAACAATTGCCAAACCAAATTGTGATGCATCCCAATAGGTTACCTTCCATGGTGTATCTATAAAAATTGGTAAGAGTGGTTGGAGACAAACCAAATTCCTTAATCTTCTGTGGATGTAGAGGTGTTGATGTGCTTTCTTGGCTGTAGTGTCAATTTGGTTGGACGTGGATAAATTTACACCTTGGAATTTGAACCTCATTACCATTTCAACTTCAGCACGATTGATACCGACTGGAGCTGCAGTCAATAGCTGTAGTCTGACAAAGGGTCCTTATTATCCAGATGTTCCAGGGATGAGTGTAAGGGCAGGGGGGATGATGTCTGCCATGGATACATTGCAATGGTAAATCGCAGTGGATCAATGCCGGAGTTAATGGGCACCGCGGCCAGCCTTGTGGACCTCTACATGATGGTGGATGTCAAAGCCACCAAACACTAATCATTGTTAATCACGCCTGTTAGCGTGTCTTTTTTGGAATTGGGATGATAATGGTTTTCCGATAGCAGGTAGGAACCTCAGATTAGCATAGGGAGAATAACGATGTCCACACATACTCTTGCCAGTTAGTTTGCACAGGTTCCTAGGACATGGCTCGCCATCCTGGCCAGTCACTTTCCGTGGGTTTGCTCTCAGGTCAAGGTCTTTTAAGGTTAAGGAGCGCTGGATGGTAAACAACTTGGTGGAAGTTGAGTCAAAGTTACAGACACCAGTTTCAGATTTAAGAACTTGCGCTATGGAAACCTCAGGTGTTGCTTGTTGGGTTTGGAAAATAAGCAATGTAGCTGATCAAATAGTCTCACAAATTGTTAGAGGTGAGGGTAAACGAGGCAGAAAGAACTTTAAAGAGTACAGAAAAGCAGTTAGAGATTACCATCAGAAACAGGACAAGGCTGATACCATACAGTACAAAAAAGATCATAAAATTGCTCTTGGTGGCTTTCATGATTTAGATGTAGTGGTGATTAATTGAGACGGATATATCCTGTCAAGACTACATCTCTTGGACTTAAGGAAGCTAAGATAAGGTTTGTTGTGTGGAAACAGCCAGATTAAAAGAGTAATAGTATTAATGAGTATTACCGCATCAGGATTAGTACAAGTGTAGGAAGGAACTGCAGATGCTGGCTGAAACCGAAGATAGACACAAAAACCTGGAGTAACTCAGCGGGACAGGCAGAGATGCTGCCAGTTTCGATGTTACTCCAACTTTTTTAATCTATTTTAGGATTAGTTCAAGGATGTGATCGAGCAGTTTGGTAGCTATGCTAGTGTTGTTGTTGCTAATCAAAGACCAAAAATTAGATGAAAATAATACATGACATAATTCTTCCCATTGCTGAATAAGGAAATGTCACTGGGAGGTGAAATAATGAAACAGGTGGATTATAATGCATAGGAATGGTCAAGAAATGGGCTCAACTGTGAATGAGTTCATGGAGTGACAGTCAGATGAGATGGCAAGATCAAATGAATTATTTGAGATGTTTACACTGAGTGACAGTTTAGGAATGAGGACAATGAGCTCATGAATAAAAGAACATTATGAAATGGGACAGAGGCAATTGTCAAGTATGAGAAGCCACTTTATATGGAAGCATGAGGAGTGAAGTTACCTTTGAGAAAAAATAAATAACTTCTTGTACATGGGTGTCATGGTCGCACAAGTACATTTTCAGAGAGCCATTCTCAGCTAATCTTTTTTTTAAACTTAAAGTAAAACTAAACATAGAATATACAATAATATCTATTTTTTTTTAATTGAAGGATAATGTAATTGACGTTTTACTCAACCTGCCTTGACAATACAAAATAAATAAAACAGGTGATAAATTTTCCCGAGTGTAAAGGTAATTTGGATTAGAATAAGTAAACTTACTCGATTTCTTGTCTTCCAATATGCATGGTGGAATAACCAGAGACTTACAAAATTCAACAAAAGTGACATTAAATATGTACACACTACCAAGACAAGCAATATACATATTAGGCATTTGTATTTGACATTTTGCATTCTGTGGTGGGTTATTAGTTCACAGATTGCGTTGTCACAGGTCAGAGAGCAAGATACAAACCTCATCTGTGGAGAGCAGTTGAAGTCCCATTGTGGAGTACCTGAGAACACCTGAATTTCTTTCCCCCATGGATTGACATTCAACAAAAGCTTCATTCACTATTTAGGATTCACAACACACATACTGAAGATTTTAAAAAACAGAATAGGCTGGAACACCCTCTCCAGGTACAATTTGCCATTTTGTGATGGGCTGTGGTTAAGACTAAACACCTTTCAGCACAAATGAGACAGATGCCAAACATACAAATACTGTCACCAGAGTATTTATTATCTGATATACTAATTACTTACCTCATCATAGAGGCTGCCACTGACATCTGCTCCATAGATTGGTGCTACAAAGGTCAAATTTTTCCAGTATTTGCGTTCAAGATCTTCATAATCAAGGTATCGCGGAGTACAATATCTGCTTCAAAATAAATGATTTGAAAGAACTTTTGCAGCAAAACTCAGAAAAGCATCTTAAAGCTATAAAAGTACAGAATCGACATATTCTCATGTCAGAATACGAGCTTGAACCTCAATCAAATCAGGCATTACCATCATAAGAAATTGACTACAGTAGGAAAAACACTTATTTTGTTGCAATTCTCTTCCATCTCTTATAGGGGAGGTTGAGGTTAAGGGAGAAGGAGGAGTAAATCACTGCTTGGATGAGAAAATACCTCGGGCAATTTCTTTGACCTAATTGCACATACAAGAACTGCAGGTCAGTGTAAAAGCTGCAACCAAGGTAAAGTAAAAAATACTAGAAATACTCAGTAGATTAAGCAGATCTCAGGTAAAAAAATATTTCAGCTGAAAGAAATAATACAATTTGATCATCGTGTGTATTTGGCTTTTGGAGTAAAATCTGAAAGATTGTTCTTGATTTTGTTTCAACCTTGCCACCACGTGGCTGCAATAGATGTGCTGGCAAAGTATCAGAATCAATTATAATCTGGATGATTGAAGAAGTAAAAGCAATTGCACTAGGCACTATCCTTACTTTGTACAATGTTGAAAATGTAAATTACTTAAGATCCTTTCAATTGCAAAATACAATTGGGCAATTTAATGCAGTTTCCAGAATCAGACATAAGGAATGGCAGGTGCTGGTTTACAACAAAAAGACTGGTTGCTGGAGTAAGCCCTAAGAACGGTTCAGGCAGCATCTCTGGAGAACAAGGATAGGTGATGTTTTGAGGAATGATTGTGGTGTGGAGAGAAAGCTGGAAGAGAGGTGGGGGTGGTACAAAGTCTGGCAAGTGATAAGCTGGATTCAGGTGTGTATTTTAAAAAAAAATGTTTCAAATATAAAACTATTTTATGAAACCAAACATGGATTAACTCCCTTGTCCATTCTTCCCTCCCCTCCCACTCTACCCCTTCCCCGGGCACTTTCCCTTGCAACCGCAAGAAATGCAACACTTGTCCCTTCACCTCCCCCCTCCACTCCTTTCAGGGACCCAAGCAGTCCTTCCAGGTCCGACAGAGGTTCACCTGCACCTCCTCCAACCTCATCTACTGCATCCGCTGCTCCAGATGCCAGATGATCTATATCGGTGAGACCAAGCAGAGGCTTGGCGATCGCTTCGCCGAACACCTCCGCTCGGTCCGCAATAACCAACCCGACCTCCCGGTGGCTCAGCACTTCAACTCCCCCTCCCATTCCACATCCGACCTCTCGGTCCTGGGCCTCCTCCACGGCCAGAGTGAGCAACACCGCAAGTTGGAGGAACAGCACCTCATATTCCGCTTGGGGAGTCTGCATCCTTTGGGCTTGAATATTGAATTTTCTCAATTCTGTTAACCCTTGCTGTCTCCTCCCCTTCCCACCTCCCTCAGCCCTGGGGCCCTGGCATTCCCTCTATCTCTATCTCTCCCCCACCCTAGTCGCACCAGCTTCTCATTTTCACACCACAAACAGCTTACAATGGCTTGTTCCCTTTATCACCGATACTTTTTTGCATATCTTTCACTCATTGTTCCTTATCTCTCCACATCACCGTCTATATCTCTCGTTTCCCTGATCCCTGACCAGTCTGAAGAAGGGTCTCGGCCCGAAACGTCGCCTATCTCCTTCGCTCCTTAGATGCTGCTGCACCCGCTGAGTTTCTCCAGCTTTTTATGAAACATGGATTAACATTATGCCATTGAAACCCATTTAGAGCCCACTAGGATTCACTTACAACAGTAAATTAAATAAAGACCCCAGGAATAACAAACAAACATTTGCAGAAAATATAAATCAAAAAAGATGTATCATGGATATTTGCTATGGGTTAAATTAAAAGGTTGTCTTTAATCTATCAATTATTTTGTTTTCTTATTAAAACAAGAGTTTATGTTAAAAAAACATTGATGTTTCTAAAAGCAAACGGCTTCAATAAAAAGCAAAATCCAATAATTAAAACTAGAGCCAGGAATATTATTGGAGCAGAGGCCAGCCACCCACCTACCTGCTGATCCCATTCTTACTTTGGGCCAAATGCCCACCTGCAAATGGGACAGAGGCTGATTTCAAACCGTGGAAAAACCCAAAGTAATATAATGGCAGCCAATTAAACCAGTATGAAACATCCATCAAAATTTGTCAAAATAGTGTGAATTTTTGCAAATGTCTCAAACATTCATAAAGTAATAAACATTACACATTCTATCAAAATAATAAAAGTAAATAAATATTAAGAGAAAATTAAAATGCTTAAAATTAAGTTCATTTAATTAATTAAATTATATCAAAACAATGTACCCTGTCTGAAACTATATTCTCCCTTATTAGCCATTCCTCTTCCCTGAAATGAACAGAGTTGCTGAACTGCCTCAGAAATTTTCCCTCAAGTAATTGCTGGGACTTTGGAACTCTGTAGACCACAGTGCATTAATAGTCACGATCAGCTGTCTACTGTGAAAGTTTTTTCACTGTACACGTGACAATAGACTAAACTGAATCATGAACTATGAGACTTCTGAACCTGCTCGTACATTTGCTGGGGGAGGAGGGGGGGTTTGGGACTGGACAACTTCTACAAGCCAATCACAGATAAAGATAATATAATACATTTATTGACAGTTCCCAACCCAATCATAAAGTACCCCATTACATTGTTTGCACAGAAGGTCCTAGTTGGAAGACAGTTCACCAAAGTAAATAAACATTTCCCCAGATAATATAAACAATTTGAGCAAGGCTCCATACTTTGACCAATCCCAGGATAACAGCACAAAGACTCTGCAACATAATTAACAATACTTTACAACACCCCATTCTGTAATTGAATGAGAATTGACCAAATGACCTGGATCCATCCTAATCATGCATTTGCCACCCACTTCAGCTCTTTCTGCAAAACCCTCATACATATTAACAATAGAGGGGACATCTGGACATCACCCTGTACTCAACTTCCTCCCAGGGTCCAGACACCTTGGAGCCACGAAACTCATGGTTTTGCATCTTTTTACAGAAAGAGCACAAGCAGGCTTTGCAAATGCAGAGATCCTACGTTTTTTTACATATTTATTTGGCCAATATTATCAATGGCAGTAACACTTGGAAAAGTCGGTGCAATGATCTTTGCGACTAGGGTTTCTGCCAAATGACCTCCCACCACCGTCTTATGGCAATTGGCATGTAAATGGTGACAGAACACACAAAGAATAATTTCTGACACTTCCTTTGTCACAATCTCTGCTTTGAATTTACTCTGATGTTTGGTGAGAATTGACCAAATGACCTGGATCCATCTCAATTTGCTTATTGCCACTCAGGCCGACAGCAGACACTAGTTCACTGGCTCTCCACTCTGCTCATGACCATCTGAATAAGATGAGCACATATGTCAAGCTGGGGTTACACAAAAAGCTGGAGAAGCAGCATCTAAGGAGTGAAGGAGATAGGCGACGTTTCGGGTCGAGACCCTTCTTCAGACTGGTCAGGGATCAGGGAAACGAGAGATATAGACGGTGATGTGGAGAGATAAGGAACAATGAGTGAAAGATATGCAAAAAAGTATCGGTGATAAAGGGAACAAGCCATTGTAAGCTGTTTGTGGTGTGAAAATGAGAAGCTGGTGCGACTGGGGTGGGGGAGGGAGATAGAGATAGAGGGAATGCCAGGGCCCGAGGGCTGAGGGAGAGGTGGGAAGGGGAGGAGACAGCAAGGGTTAACAGAATTGAGAAAATTCAATATTCAAGCCCAAAGGATGCAGACTCCCCAAGCGGAATATGAGGTGCTGTTCCTCAGCTTGCGGTGTTGCTCATTCTGGCCGTGGAGGAGGCCCAGGACCGAGAGGGCGGATGTGGAATGGGAGGGGGAGTTGAAGTGCTGAGCCACCGGGAGGTCGGGTTGGTTATTGCGGACCGAGCGGAGGTGTTCGGCGAAGCGATCGCCAAGCCTCCGCTTCGTCTCACCGATATAGATCATCTGGCATCTGGAGCAGCGGATGCAGTAGATGAGGTTGGAGGAGGTGCAGGTGAACCTCTGTCGGACCTGGAAGGACTGCTTGGGTCCCTGAAAGGAGTGGAGGGGGGAGGTGAAGGGACAAGTGTTGCATTTCTTGCGGTTGCAAGGGAAAGTGCCCGGGGAAGGGGTAGAGTGGGAGGGGAGGGAAGAATGGACAAGGGAGTTGCGCAGGGAGCGGTCTTTGCGGAAGGCAGACAGGGGGGGAGATGGGAAGATGTGGCGGGTGGAGGGGTCACGTTGGAGCTGGCGAAACTGGCGGAGGACTATATGTTGTATTTGCCGGCTGGTGGGGTGAAAGGTGAGGACCAGGGGGACTCTGCCCTGTTTGCGAGTGGGGGAATGGGGAGCGAGGGCAGTGTTGCGGGGTATGGAGGAGACCCTGGTGCGAGCCTCATCAATAGTGGGGGAGGGAAATCCCCGTTCTCTGAAGAATGAGGCCATTTGTGATGACCTGGTGTGGAACACCTCATCCTGGGAGCAGATGCGGCGTAGACGGAGGAATTGGGAATAGGGGATGGAGTCCTTACAGGAAGCAGGGTGGGAGGAAGAGTAGTCCAGGTAGCTGTGGGAGTCAGTAGGTTTGTAGTGGATGTCGGTCAGGAGCGTATCACCTGCAATAGAGATGGTGAGGTCAAGGAATGGTAGGGAAGTGTCGGAAATGGTCCAAGTGTATTTGAATAATAGAGATAGAGGGAATGCCAGGGCCCGAGGGAGAGGTGGGAAGGGGAGGAGACAGCAAAGGTTAACAGAATTGAGAAAATTCAATGTTCAAGCCCAAAGGATGCAGACTCCCCAAGCGGAATATGAGGTGCTGTTCCTCCAACTTGCAGTGTTGCTCTCTCTGGCCGTGGAGGAGGCCCAGGACCGAGAGGTCTGATACGCTGCACCCGCTGAGTTTCTCCAGCTTTCTGTGTAACCCTCGATTCTCCAGCATCTGCAGTTCCTTCTTTAACACATATGTCAAGCTGCTGTTTATCGACTGCAGATTGGCATTCAACACTATAATCCTCTTCATTAACAAGCTCCAAGACCCAAGCCTCTGTATTTCCCCTTGCAACTGGATCCCTAACTTCCTCATCGGCAGATTTCAACTAGCGTGCATACGTAACAACATCTCCTCCTCACTGACCATCAACAAAGGCCCATGCCAAGGCTGTGTGCTTACCCTCCTGCTCTACTCACTTTACACCCATGACTGTATGGCTAAACACAGCTCCCATGCTATAAATTAATCAACCATCCTGTTGATTAATGTGTGTGCAATAAGTCAGTGTACAGGAGAGTTAGAACAGGTTTGGGTGGTGCCGCAACAACAACTTCTCGTTCAATGTCAACAACGTCAAGGAATGTCTTGGTTCAGAAGGGGAAAGACAGAAGCCCGTTTCATTGTTGGGTTGTCAGTGGAGAGCGTTAGCAGCTTCAAATTCCTGGACATTATATTAGCAAAGGCAATTAGTAACTCCACAATTGCTAAAACTCCACTTCTCAAAGCAAAACACTAAATATACATAATTTAGACAGACTGTTGTCTTAAGTAGATAGTTTGCTTTAAAATATAACTTCCATAACATTTTATTTTAATGTTCTTAACAGTAAAGTGAAGGTCCATGAAATAATATTCTCTCAATATTACACTTACGTATCATTATTGGCCAGATTTCGGAATTCCTTTACTTTCAACGATTTTTTCTGTATGTTATACTGGGTAAAAAGACCAGACTGTCCGGTAACCATTTGTTGAATGGGAGTAGGAATTACCAAGTCATCAATGTTGTCGTAATTTCTTCTTGGTTTCCAATCCTTTGGAGGAATCACCTAAGCACAAAATTTGAAATCTCAGAAGATGCAAGTAATTCTTTATTTGGACAGAACCATTTATTAAACCTTGTTGTTCATATTGTTACATATTGTAAATAATAAGAAAACTCTTAAATTGCCTCACATACCAAGGCAATTGAAGACACTTTAGCATAAATTAACTATAGTAACCAAAGGATTTATTGAACATATTGTAGTTCCTTGCGAACCTAGTGGCAGCGGCTCGACTACAGTCTGTCTGTCTTTTTTTTATTTTTGTCTCGTTAAATGTATGTGTTGATTCTAGTTTTTATTATTTTCTAGCTGTGTATATGTGGGGGGTGGGGAGGAAACCGTTTAATCTCTTCCCTGTATGGGGACCCGAGTTTTTCCCTGTCGGGTCTCCGATGTCGTTGGGCCTACCATCACGGAGCCAGCGGCAGCCTCCGGCCGGAACCAACCCGAGGGATCCAGTCGCGGAGCCTGCGGACTTGCCATCGCGGGGCTGGCCGACTTCGGAACGGGAAGAACTGTGGTGGCGCGCGGCTGCAACCCGACTTCGGAGCTTCGGAGACTCCAGCAGCAGGCCCGGTGGACAGGAACATCGGGAGCTCGCAGGTCCCTGATGGGAGACCGCTTTTCGGAGCTCCCGCAACGGCAACTTCTCCCGCTGGAATCGCGGGGTTTAAATGACTATGAGCGGAGCCTAACATCGCCCGCCGTGACTTAGCGGCCACGGGACTTACCATCGCCCACCGGGGGCTTTAACATCGGGAGCCCCAGTCGCCTCGACGTTGCTGTTGGACTGCTGGACCGCAGGAGAAGAACAAAGTGAAGAGATAAGACTTTTGCCTTCCATCACAGTGAGGCGATGTTGGAGATTCACTGTGATGGATGTTTGTGTAAATTGTGTTAAGTCTGGGTCTTGGGTTTTTGTGTAATGTTAAGAATGTAGAAATGCAATTTTGTTCAAACCAAGCTGTTTGAATGACAATAAAAGGCATTCTATTCTATTCTTCTATTCTGTAACATCTGTAAATCTACAATCCCCTTATTTTAATTCACAATTAGCTGTATAAATATTTGCATGAAGATAGACACAAAAATCTGGAGTAACTCAGCGGGACAGGCAACATCTCTAGAGAGAAGGAATGGGTGACGTTTTGGGTCAAGACCTTTCTTCAGACTGGTTAGGGATAAGGGAAACAAGAGATATAGACGGTGGTGGAGAGATAAAGAACAATTAATGAAACAGTTGCAAAAAAGTAGCGATGATTAAGGAAACAGGCTGTTGTTATCTGTTTGTAGGTGAAAATGAGAAGCTAGGGCGACATGGGAGGGATAGACAGGGAGGGAATGCCAGGGCTACCTGAAGTGAGAGAAATCAATATTCATACCACCGGGCTGTAAGCTGCCCAAATGGAATATGAGATGCTGTTCCTCCAATTTGCGTTTAGCCTCACTCTGTCAATGGAGGAGGCTGAGGACAGAAAGTTCTGTGTAAGAATGGGAAAGAGAAGTAAAGTGTCCAGCAACCGGGAGATCAGGTAGGTTCAGGAGGGATGAGCGAAAGTGTTCCCCGAAACGATCGCCCAGTCTGCGTTTGGTCTCGCCGATGTATAAGACATTGAACACACTTTGAACAACGAATACAGCGGATGAGGTTGGAGGAGATGCAGGTGAACCTCTGCCGAACATGAAAGGACAGTCTGGGTCTCTGGACAGAGTCGAGGGAGGAGGTATAACGACAGGTGTTGCATCTTCTGCGGTTGCAGGGGATGGTACCTGGGGAGGGGGTGGTTTTGGTGGGAAGGGATAAGTTAACCAGGGAGTTGCAGAGGGAACAGTCTCTGTGGAAGGCGGAAAGGGGCGCAGATGAGAAAATGTAGCTAATGGTGGGATCCTGTTGGAGGTGGCTGAAATTTTGGAGGATTATATGTTGTATGCGATGGCTGATGGGTAAGGACTAGGGGGACTCTGTCTCTGTTGTGACTAGGGGGAAGGGGAGCAAGGGCTGAGCTGCTGAGGAGATACGAGTGAGGGCCTCATCTATGATAGGTGGGAGAACCCCTGTTCCGTAAAGAATGATGATATCTCAGATGTCCTAGAATGGACAAGGACAAGATGAGTCTGAATGCTGATGTTGAAACCCCCTCAATACATCGACGAGTACGGGGTTACAATGCAAGATGGTCTAAGATTTAATCTCTATAAATCTCTATAGGGGGATCAAGCCCTTCAACCCACAATATGTGTGCCGAACATGTCAAGACCAACTCTCTATCTGCCTGCATAATTCATATCCCTCCCTCCTGAATATCTGTGTACCTATCTAAGTCTTTTAAACGCCACTATCGTCTCTGCCTCCAAAGCCTCCACATTATTTTTGTATTGGGATGACCAGACCAGATAAAACCACCCATACCAACTCAACTGACACACAAAATGCAAACATCATCAAATACAAGTAGAATTACTTAGAGTTTAGTGATACAACATGGAAACAAGCCCTTTGGCCCACCAAGTCCACGGCAAACATCGATCACCTATTCACACCTTAGGCCCCTTTCGGTCATGGCTGACCATGGGTGTCTCCAGGGTGCTATTTCCTATATGAAGGAAGTCTGTGTGTGACTTTGTTTGTTTGCACAGACAGCCACCCCACGGTCCTTGACAGATCTGGGTCGGGATCCAAGACGACTGGAGACCATTTTCTGCTGCAGCCTTCATCTGCCTTCCCAGCTGTTGTAACGCTCCTCTAAGGTCAGCCATCGTGCTCCGCCTGTTCCACCATTGAGGTCTTGGTTGGATTGCTCTTTGTCAGATACCTTCCCCTCGACCTTACCCCCATTGGTGGCCTCCCAGGAGCATAGCTCCAGGCAGCATCGCTCTTAGGATCTCAGGTCCACACAAGCTTCTCCACCACAACAAGGTGACATGTTATCCCACAAACCTGGTCTATGTTATTCCATATTCATTAATTAAACTACAAAAATTGGAGTTTGTGATCCAATATTGTCTTTCGGGTTGCAGATTAGGAAACCTTTCCTGAAATTGCCAAGAAAATCAGAAACTTAAAAAAATGCTTTTCCTCTTTTCCCTGCATCTCTGTAACCATATCTGAGAATCTTTAAACTTTAAAAACAAATAGAAATGCAAACATGAAATAGTAATGTCCAAATGGAAAGAATCTAGACATCTACAGCGTGAAAAGATAACTTAAATTTAAACATCACTTTTCATTTGCATGGTTATTAATTTCCAGATTGATTTCATTCATAGTTAGTTACATAAGCATATTACGTTTAGAATGTAAAGAAGTTCAAATAACTTCTCAGTCTGGGACTGCATTCGAGTGAGTAATCGAGTAATGCCCCTGTCCCACTTAGGAAACCTGAATGGAAACCTCTGGAGACTTTGCACCCCACCCAAGGTTTCCGTGCGGTTTTCGGAGGTTCCGGGTGGTTTTTGTCAGTCTCCCTAATGGTCGAAAGTGGTTTCCGCTTCTTTGCTGGAATATAGAAGTGGAAACCACTTTCAACCGTTAGGGAGACTGACAAAAACCTCCGGGAACCGCACGGAAACCTTGGGTGGGGCGCAAAGTCTCCAGAGGTTTCCGTTCAGGTTTCCTAAGTGGGACAGGGGCATAAGTATAGACAGATTACCTTTTAAGAACTTTCGGAATGTAAAAATAGTTTTCACCCATTTAAGTATTTTTTACAGTGTTGTAAACAAAAACATACTAGCAAAAAAGCAAAGTACAAAGTAAGAGAAGAAACTTGTACTGTGATTGTTAGGAGAGGTAAAATAACGTAAAATAACATCAGAAGTGTGGGATGATACCCACATACCCAAAAGTCTGCGGTGCCTAATTACACCATATGAAGTAAAATTACTAAAACCTATTTATAATGCAGGACAATAAGGAAAATAAGAATGGAGGAGTCACATTTTGTAGTTGGAATATTAAGGGTGCGAATGATCCAATTTAAAGGAGCAAGATTATGGCCCATTTAAAATCTTTGAAGGTCGATATAGCGTTTCTGCAAGAAACACATACGAAACTACAAACACAGATAAGATTTAGGGCAAACTGGATAGGCCAAATGTATCATTCATCATTTACTGCTAAAGCCAGAGAACGGCTATTATTATTCGGAAAGGTATGCCGTTTATATTAAAGAATGCAATATCTGATAAAGAAGGAAGATACACGATAGTGGCGGGAGAAATTTATTCCACTCCACTGACTCTGATAAATATTTACGCTCCAAACTTTGATAATCCCCAATTTTTAAAGAAAATTATGGATCAAATAGAGGAGTATAATTTTCAAAATGTAATACTAGGGGGGGGACTTTAATTGTGTTATAGATTCATACTTGGACAAATCAACAACATTTAGGAAGGGTAGTGCTAAATCCAAGTAGTGAATTCTTAAACACTTATATAAAAAACACTAATATAATAGATTTATGGAGAATAACTAACCAACTGGAAGGGAATATTCGTTTTACTCATCAGTACACAAAACTTATTCAAGAATTGATTATTTTTTAGTGGACTCAAAACTAATACCATATACGATTAATCCTAAATACCACAACAGTATTATTTCTGAACACTCCCGCTGACTTTTACTTTAAAACTTGAGGGAATGCCAGGTACAATTTTTTTTTGGAGATTTAACACACAAATAGCTAACGACTCACAAGGTTACAAGTATTTAAAACAACAAATGAAATTTTTTTTTGAAATAAATGAGACTCCAGGGATTTCACCATCTCTATTATGGGAATCTTTTAAGGCATTCATTCGTGGAGTCATAATTTCGTATCAAAGTTTTCTAAATTAAAAAAAACAGGACAGAACATGGGACGTTAGAAAAGGAAATTAAATTATTAGATTTAGGAAACGCAAAAGACCCAACCATAGACAAACATAATAAGATAACATTACTGAAATTTAAACTTAATTGAATATTATCGGCAAGAGTAATAAGATTATTTCAGATCACAAAACAAGTACAATTTGAATTTAGGGATAAACCACATAAACTTCTAGCACGACAATTAAAGAAACAAGAAAAGGAAAAAACAATTAGTAAAATCGAATCAGAGAACGGGGAACTATTAACTTTACCTAAGGACATTAACAAAAGGTTTGCTCAATTTTATCAAAATTTATATACATCTAAAACTAACATTGAAGACAATAAAATTATAAATTTTTTAGATAAGTGTAACTAGAAACATGCAGGAGTAGGCCAAAATTGGATATCTTAGAACAAGAGGAATTAGGAGCCCAGATTACAAGTGATGAAATAAGAGAAACAATAAAATAATTGAAAAATGGGAAGACTCCAGGGCCTGATGGTTTTAATAATGAATTTTATAAAAGATTTCAGGAGTTAATGGTCCTACGATTACTTAAATTATACAGGTATGCTTTTACCGATAAGAAATTACCAGAAACTTTAGCAGAATCTACAATTACGCTTATACCAAAAAAAGATAAAGATCTAGAAGATCCGGGCTCGCATAGAGCCCGGATCTTTTAAATACAGTTTCACTTTTCACTTTTAAATACAGACCAAAAAATTTTAGCAAAGATTTTAGCAAGAAGATTGAGCAAATATATTAATAAATTGATAAACCAGGACCAAACGGGGTTTATACCCAAAAGACAATCATTTAACAATTTGAGACAACTTTATAATATAATGTATTCACATAAAGGGGAAAAGGAAGATTTATCAGTTATATCTTTGGACGCAGAAAAAGCATTTTATCAGGTAGAGTGGCAGTATTTATACATAATACTCCAAAAATTTAATATGGGAGATAATTTTATTAGATGGGTAAAATTATTATACGATAAACCAACGGCAAGAATATTAACTAATAATACGGTGTCTCAGAAATTCCAACTATCTAACTATTCTAACAATAGGCAGGGATGTGTTTTATCACCCCTACTATTTGCCCTTATGATAGAGCCACTGATTGAAAGGATAAGAACTCATCCGAATATTCAGGGATATAATTCTAAGGACTCTAATAATAAAATTTCATTATACGCGGATAATATACTTTTATATATTAGAAATTCAGAAACGAGTATCCCGAACGTATTAAATGTAATAGAGGAATTTGGTTTCTTTTCTGGATATAGAACAAATTGGAATAAAAGTGAAATTATGTCATTACATCCTCAGAACGCGAATCATCTATTAAAATTTCCATTTAAAATTGAAACGGAAAAATGTACGTTTTTAGGTATTCAAGTTACCAGAAGATATAAATCATTATTTAACGCTAATTTTAGTCCTCTTAAATAAATTGAACGCTTTGATTACATTTTAGAAAACACTCCCAATATCATTAATTGGCAGACTAAATGCTATAAAAATGATAGTGCTACCACAAATATTATATTTATTTCAATCCATACCAATATATATACCAAAGTATTTTTTTTTTAAAATAGAGTCTAATATTACTAATTTTATATGGGACTACAAAGCACATGGAATTAAAAGAAATCATTTGTGTAAACCTAAAGATGTTGGGGGACTTGCACTGCCTAATTTTTTATATTATTATTGGGCAGTGCATATTAAGAATATTATTTATTGGTTGGATTGTCCTTCTCAACAGATGGAATGGATAAGAATGGAAAAAGAGGATTGTTTTCCTTATGATTTAGGAGCGATCCTCTTCTCCCCGATAAAATTGAATAATATATTATATAAGAAGAATCCAATTACACACAATATAATTCGAATTTGGAAACAAATAAAATTAAATTTAAAATGAAGAAACTTATCTTCATTAACACCAATAGTGAAGAACCCGGTATTTAAACCATCTATTATGGATAAAACATATAGACAATGGGAAAGACTGGGAATTAAAAAGTTGGGTGACATGTATGAAATGGGAAATTTATTATCATTTCAACAATTAAAATCAAAATTTAATTTGAATAATAACCAATACTTTAAATATTTACAGATATGTGACTTTATAAAAAAATATATACCAAGATTACAGAATATAACGATAGACCCACTGGAAGAAGCAATGAATATTAAGGCGGACTCACAAAAAATAATATCATATCTATATAACAGTATTCTTAATAGAGAATTGCCTTCAACAGAGGCAATTAGAGAAGACTGGGAAAAAGATTTAATGATAAAAATTTCTAAAGAAACATGGGGGAGGTATTTGATATATATACATAAATGTTCGATTAACTCTTGACATAATTTAATTCAATTTAAAATATTACACAGACTATATTATTCAAATGTTAGGTTGAATACATTTTATTCAAATATCTCACCAATTTGTGATAAATGTCTTTCTCAAAATGCCAATCTTACACACTCTTTTGTTTCTTGCATAAAACTTCAACGTTTTTGGTGTGATATTTGATATATTCACTAGTTTAAGATAAAAATGGAACCTAGCATGGAAATGATTATCTTTGGAGATATAAATAAATTAAATATATCCCAAATCTCATTTTTTAATTATAGAAACATAGATAGAAACATAGAAATTAGGTGCAGGAGTATGCCATTCAGCCCTTCGAGCCTGCACCGCCATTCAATATGATCATGGCTGATCATCCAACTCAGTATCCCTAATACCCTCTGATCCCCTTAGCCAAAAATATAGCCAATGAACTGGCCTCAACTACCCTCTGTGGCAGAGAGTTCCAGAGACTCACCACTCTCTGTGTGAAAAAAGTCTTTCTCATCTCGGTCTTAAAAGGATTTCCCCCTTATCCTTAAGCTGTGACCCCTTGTCCTGGAAACATCGGGAACAATCTTCCTGCATCTAGCCTGTCCAACTTAAGAATTTTGTAAGTTTCTATAAGATCCCCTCTCAATCTCCTAAATTCCAGAGAGTATAAACCGAGTCTATCCAGTCTTTCTTCCAATAAAACAGTGACATCCCAGGAATCAGTCTGGTGACCTTCCTCAGATTTGGAGACCAAAACTGTACGCAATACTCCAGGTGTGGTCTCACCAAGACCCTGTACAACTGAAGTAGAACCTCCACTCAAATCCCTTTTGCTATGAAAGCTAACATACCATTCGCTGTTCACTGCCTGCTGCAAAGACCATGATATAATCGCCCAGACCAAAGTGGATAACCTCACATTTATCCACATTTATACTGCATCTGCCAAACATTTGCCCACTCACCCAGCCTATCTCACCTTGCAGTCTCCTAGCATCCTCCTCACAGTTAACACTGTTAGTGTCATCCGCAAACTTGGAGATATTGCCTTCAATTCACTATTCCAGATCATTAATATATATTGTAAAAAAGCTGGGTCCCAGCACTGAGCCCTGCGGTACCCCAATTGTGAAAAGGACCCGTTTACTCCTAACTCTTTGCTTCCTGTTTGCCAGCCAGTTCTCTATCCACATCAATACTGAATAATACCGTATGCTTTAAGTTTGTATACTAATCTCATATGTGGGACCTTGTCGAAAGCCTTCTCTGGATCCAGTATATACCACATCCACTGGTTCTCCCTTATCAACGGATTCGTCAGACATGATTTACCTTTGTAAAATCCATGGACTTTGTCCAATGATTTCATCACTTTCCAAATGTGCTGCTAATCCCATCTTTAATAACTGACTCTAAACTATGTTAGACTAACTGGTCTGTAATTCCCCGTTTTCTCTCTCCCTCCCTTCTTAAAAAAGGGGTTACAAACAATCCTCAGGAACTACTCCAGAATCTAAAGAACTAATGCATCGAGCTAACTCTGGGATGCAGCCTATCTGGCCCTGTTCCCGACTGACCTGGATTTCACTCATTCCTCCTTTGACCCACGGTCTTCCTTAGTGAAGACTAGATATCATGATCAACTCACCTGTTTCTGACTGCAAGGGACCTTTTGTTTTTAACTAACCTCTTTCTCTTCACATATCTATAAAAACTTTTGCAGTCAGATTTTATGTTTCCCTGCCAGTTTTTCCTTTCATAATCTATTTTTCTTCCTAATTAAGGTCCTCCTCTGCTGGTCTCTGAATTTCTCCCATCCTCTGGTATGCTGCTTTCTGGCTACTTTGTACGCATCATCCTTTGCTTTGATTATCCTGATTTCCCTTGTTATCCACGGATGCACTTTCCCCGATTTATTCTTTTGCCAAACTGGGATGAACAATTTTGTAGTTCATCCATGCAGTCTTTAAATGTCTTCCATTGTATATTCAACCCTTTTAGAATTAATTGCCAGTCAATTTTCTCATACCCTCAAAGTTACCTTTCTTTAAGTTCAGAACCATTGTTTCTGAATTAACAATGTCCTCTCCATCCTAATGAAGAACTCAACCTATGTCACTCTTGCCCAAGGGGGCACGTACATAACTACCCCTTCCTCATTACTCAAAACCCATCTAAAATAGCCTGCTCCACGTTGGTTCCTCTACATGTTGACTATCCCGCATACATTCCAAAAAATCCTCTTCCTCAGCACCCCTGCCAATTTGATTCAGTAGATTGAGGTCACCCATTATGTTTTGCCTTTGTCGCACGCATTTCTAATTTCCTGTTTGATACCATCCTTCACTGCTACTGTATTTTCACAATGCTAATGTCCTTCCTTTCCATTGCGTTAATCTCCTATCTAACCAGCAACGCTACCCCACCTCCTTTTCCATCCTATCCCTCCTGAGCAGCTCCCAGCCTACGTCACCCTGGAGCCATGTCTCCGTGATCTAGCACGTTCAGAATACTCCTTGCATTGAGACACAAAGCCTTCAGGCTTGCTTTACAACGCACTTACCCCAATTTTTTGCTGAAAAGTGGCCAGATTTTTGCCCTGGAATTATAGTTTAATAATAGCGAAAAAACTCATACTTAAATTTTGGAAAAAGGCTACTATACCAACACTCAAAATGTGGAATGGTAATATGTTGGAAACAACACATTTGGAAGAAATGAGACTCCTAATAGAAAAAAAAGACCAATTCTTAACGAGTTGGTCTCCATTTATTGACCTTGTGGAATCATGCGGTATAATATCATCAAAAATTAAAAATTCTGGGTTTGACAGAAAATTGATTAAGAATATTAAAAAAAACATCGACTGGTTGCGTTGGAGAATCTCCTTTCTGCTTTATTTTCTCACATTTCTTTCTTCACTCTACATTCACTAGTCTATTCTTCACTCTTCACTAAAAAATTTTTTTTTTTAATTTTTTAAAAATTTAATTTAAAAATCCAATTTTTAAATTAAGCTCCCATTTCACAATCATAAGAACAAAGAATGAGTAACAATGGTTTCAGCACTAATCCTTCTGCACACTGTCCATATTCTGTTAGACTATTAGGCTATAACCATATAACAATTACAGCACGGAAACAGGCCCTCTCGGCCCTTCCAGTCCATGCCGACCATTTGTTTTCCCCTAGTCCCATCTACCTGCACTCAGACCATACCCCTCCAATCCCTTCCCGTCCATATACCTATCCACTTTACTTTTAAATGTTAAAATCGATCCTGCCTCCACCACTTCTGCTGGAAGCTCATTCCACACAGCCACCACCCTCTGAGAAAAGAAGTTCCCCCTCACGCTACCCCTAAACTTCTGTCCCTTAATTCTCATGTCATGCCCTCTTATTTGAATCTTCCCTACCCTCAATGGGAAAAGCTTATCCACGTCAACTCTGTCTATCCCTTTCATCATTTCAAAGACCTCAATCAAGTCCCCCCTTAACTTTCTGCGCTCCAAAGAATAAAGACCTCTTAGAAACAGGTCTTTAGGCGCAGGAGCAGGCCATTCAGACCTTCGAGCCTGCACCGCCATTCAATATGATCATGGCTGATCATCCAACTCAGTATCCTGTACCTGCCTTCTCTCCATATCCCCTGATCCATTCAGCCACAAGGGCCACATCCAATTCCCTCTTAAATATGGCCAACGAACTGGCCTCAACTACCTTCTGTGGCAGAGAATAACACAGATTCACCACTCTCTGTGTGAAAAACGATTTTCTCATCTCGGTCCTAAAAGACTTCCCCCTTATCCTTAAACTGTGACCCCTTGTCCTGGGCTTCCCCAACATCGGGAACAATCTTCCTGCATCTAGCCTGTCCAACCCCTTAAGAATTTTGTAAGTCTCTATGAGATCACCCCTCAATCTTCTAAATTCCAGCGAGTACAAGCCGAGTCTATCCACTCTTTCTTCATATGGAAGTCGTGCCATCCCAGGAATCAGTCTGATTCACTTTTTCAACTTGTTCAACCTTTCTCTGTAAAATAGTTGCTGGAACCCAGGCAACATTCAAGTAAATCTCCTCTGTACTCTCTCTATTTTGTTGACATCCTTCCTATAATTAGGCGACCAAAATTGTACACCATACTCCAGAATTGGTCTTACCAATGCCTTGTACAATTTTAACATTACTTCCCTACTCCTATATTCAATGCTCTGATTTATAAAGGCCAGCACACCAAAGGCTTTCTTTACCACCCTATCTACATGCGATTCCACCTTCAGGGAGCTATGCACAGTTATTCCTAGATCTCTCTGTTCCACAGCATTCCTCAATTCCCTACCATTTACCATGTACGTCCTGCCAAGGGCAGGATTTTGATTTGTCCTGCCAAGATGTAGCACTTCACACTTATCAGCATTAAACTCCATCTGCCATCTTTCAGCCCACTTTTCCAAATGGCCCAAATCTCTCTGTAGACGTTGAAAATCTACTTCATTATCCACAACACCACCTATCTTAGTGTCATCTGCATACTTACTTATCCAATTTTCCACCCCATCATCCAGATCATTGATGTACATGACAAACAACAGTGGACCCAACACAGATCCCTGAGGCACCCCACTGGTCACCGGCTTCCAACCTGACAAACAGCCATCCACCATTACTCTCTGACATCTCCCATTCAGCCACTGTTGAATCCATCTTGCTACTCCGCCATTAACACCCAAACATTGAACCCTCTTAACCAACCTTCCATGGGGAACCTTGTCAAAGGCCTTACTGAAATCCATATAGACAACATCCACTGCTTTACCCTCATCAATTTCCCAAGTAACCGCTTCAAAAAGTTCAAGAAGGTTTGTCAAACATGACCTTCCAGGCACAAATCCATGTCTGTTCCGATTGTCCAGATAATGTATCCTTTCCATTTGAAATATTTTAATTGCTGTCATAGCGCAGTCCCAATCCTCCGCTATTCCCGTCTACATTTGAATAATATTTCTATAGCTTGCCTACACTCTTCCCTCAATGTCCTAGGGAATATCCTGTCAGGACCTGGAGACTTACCCACTTTTATATTTTTCAAAAGTGTCAGTACTTCCTCCTCTTTGAATCTCATAGTTTCCATAGCTACTCTACTTTTTTCCCTTACCTTACAGAGTTCAATATCCTTCTCCTTGGAGAACACCGAAGAAAATAAATTGTTCAATATCTCCCCCATCTTTTTTGGCTCTGCAGATAGCTGTCCATTCTGGCTCTCTAATGGTCCAATTTTATCCCTTGTTATCCTTTTGCTATTAATATAGCTGTAGAAACCCTTTGCATTTACATTCACCTTTCTTGCCAAAGCAACCTCATATCTTCTTTTAGCCTTCCTAATTTATTTCTTAAGATTCTTTTTACATTCTTTATACTCCTCTAGCACCTCATTTACTCCATGCCTCCTATAATTATTGTAGATATCTCTCTTTTTTCGAAACAAGTGTCCAATTTCCCTTGAAAACCATGGCTCTTTCCAATTTTTACTATTTCCTTTCAACCTAACAGGGACATAAAGATTCTGTACTCTTACAATTTCCCCTTTAAATGTCCTCCATTTCTCTTCTACATCCTTCCCATAAAACAAAGTGTCCCAATTCACTCCGTTTAAATCCTTGCGCATTCCCTCAAAGGTAGCCTTTCTCCAATCAAAAATCTCCTCCCTAGGTCCAGTTCTGACTCGCTCCATAATTATATTGAAACTAATGGTATTGTGATCACTGGTCCCGAAGTGCTCACCAACGCATACCTCCGTCACCTGACCTGCCTCATTTCCTAACAGGAGGTCCAGCACTGTCCCTTCTCTGGTTGATACCTCTATGTACTGCTGCAAAAAGCTATCCTGCACACATTTTACAAACTCCAAACCATCCAGCCCATTTACAGAATGTGTTTCCCAGTCTATTTTTGGAAAATTGAAATCTCACACAATCACTACCTTGTGCTTACTACTAATATCTGCTATCTCCTTACATATTTGCTCTTCCAATTCTCGCTCCCCATTTGGCGGTCTATAATACACCCCTAAAAGTGTTGCTACACCGTTCCCACTTCTCAGTTCCACCCAAATAGCCTCCCTAGACGAGCCCTCTAATCTATCCTGCCAAAGCACTGCTGTAATATCCTCTCTGACAAGCAATGCAACACCTCCACCTCTGGTCCCTCCAATTCTATCACACCTGAAGCAACGACATCCTGGAATATTTAGTTTCCAATCACAGCCCTCCTGCAACCATGTTTCACTGATTGCCACAACATCATATTTCCAGGTGTCAATCCAGGCTCTAAGTTCATCCACCTTTCTTACAATGCTCCTAGCATTAAAATATACACATTTTAGAAACCCACCATCCCTTATTCTCTGTCTATTATCTTTTTCCTCTTTCTCGCCTACATTTTGGGTCCAAATGCTTCCCTTCTCTGCCTCTTGCCCCACACCCTGTCCCCTAGCCCCCTCTACCCGAGTCCCTCCCCCCAGCCTTTCTAGTTTAAAGTCTCCCCAGTAGCCTTTGCAAATCTCCCTGCCAGGATATTGGTCCCCCTCGGGTTCAAGTGAAACCCGTCCTTTGTGTACAGATCATGCCTTCCCCAAAAGAGGTCCCAGTGATCAAGAAACTTGAACCCCTGCCCACTGCACAAGTCCCTCAGCCACGCATTTATCCTCCACCTCATTCCATTCATACCCTCACTGTCACGCGGCACAGGCAGTAATCCTGAAATCGTTACCCTTTTGGTCCTTCTCTTTAACTTTCCCCCCAACTCCCTAAATTCTCCCTTCAGGACCTTGTCTCTTTTTCTGCCTATGTCATTGGTACCTATGTGTACCACAATATCAGGCTCCTCTCCCTCCCTTTTCAGAATCTTTTGGACACGTTCTGACACATGCGAGACCCTGGCACCAGGGAGGCAAACTACCATCCGGGTCTCCTGACTGCGTCCACAGAATCGCCCATCCGACCCCCTAACTATAGAGTCCCCTATTACAATTGCTCTCCTCTTTTTGCTATCCTTCTGAGCATCAGGGCTGGTCTCTGTGCCGGAGACCCGGCCGCTGTTGCTGCCCCCAGGTTTTCTGTCCCCGAGCAATCGTACTCAAACCCGAGTACCTATTTTCCAGGTGTACAGTCACAGGGGTACTCTCAAGCCCCTGCCTCTGCCCCTTGCCCTTCCTAACCTTGACCCACTTGTCTGCCTCCTGTGGTCTGGGAGTGAGTAGCTCCCTGTAGCTCCTCTCTATGACCTCCTCACCAGACAGACGTCATCGAGCTGCTGTTCCAGGCTCCTAACACAGTCCTTTAGGAGCCCCATCTCGACACACCTGGCGCAGATGTGGACGTCTGGAGGGCTATCAGATTCCCTGACCTCCCACATCTGACATCCAAAACAGTACACTGCCCTTGCCTTCATACTCCCCCCTTACACAGGATACAATATCAACGCAATACGAAATCACTACAAACTGCTGAAATCTGATCGCCAATCAGCTGCTTACCCTAGCCCACTTCCCACCAATCAGCTGCTTACCCTAGTCCACTTCGCACCAATCAGCGGCTTCCTCAAAAAAACCACTTCTCCAAATGGAACGCTATGGTTAAATCTACTCATCGTTTTTTCTTCTGTAGCCAGCTTGCTATCCATTCTGCTTCCTGGGACAAACACATCCTCCAAATAGTAAGTCAGCAAAGGCTATTTGGCTTATAGATTCCTGGCTTCTTCAATCACTCCATTAAATATCCACCAGCCTTCTTGTATGACACTCTTTTCTAAAAATAACTTTCATATTTATGTAATCATTCTTCTATTGCCTCTGCCTTATATCCCTAAACATACAAGAATGCCAGCATCTGGCTCAGGGGCCGTGCACTCTCTCTGTTTATTCAGTTCATTAATTTGCTTTGTTTCAGTCCAAAATATCTTCTATAACTTTTTTCTATATATAATATAGAAATTATCAACATCACATTTGAGAAAATGTGGCATGTCGCCAATGACTCTTACTAACGTCTACAGATGCATCAGAAAACGTATGGTCAGATTGCATCACAGCTTGGTTAGGGAACATTTCTGCCCAAGACCCCAAGAAATTGCAGAGAATTGTTGATGTAGCCCACTCTATATCCCACAGGCCGGACTTCTCACCATTGACACCGTCTACACTTGAGGCTGCCTCAGAAAAGCAGCCAACATTGTCCCCTGTATTCCATCTATTGCACTTGAGTTTGATTGGTTTGTATTTAATTATGGTATATCTGATCTGTTTGGATAGCTTTTATTTGATATCTTTTTATAAACCAGGTTTGCTTCTGAATCATGAATCCATTGATGGATTGGATGGTAAATAGCTGATAACAGGGTTTCCAACCTTAATTGAACATGTATTGCAAGAGGTTTTCTGGGCCACCAATCACCACTCAGTCAAACAGACTATTTGTGTTACAAACAGTAAAAGAAAAATCCTCAAAGGCAAAAAGAGCATCATTTCTTTATTGCTTCTGAGTATTCTTTTGGTCCACAGAGTAGTGCTCAGAAGATTAATTTCTGGGATCTCAAACACAAACTCAGAGGGACAGCAAGCCTAATATAACTGGTTAAAGTGGGAATTTTTGGAATAATAATTTAAAATGAAATGTGTTTCAGAGATGACAAGAAATAGTTCTGTCCTTTTTCAAAGAATTTGGAAAATGTACAGCTCTGAAGCAAACCATTCAGATCAGTTGTGTAGGAAGGAACTGTAGATGCCTGTTTATACCAAATATAGACACAAAATGTTCAAGTTCAAGTTTATTCGTCACATACACATACGAGATGTGCAGTGAAATGAAAAGTGACAATGCTCGTGAACTCTGTGCAAAAAACAAACAAACAAACTACAAACAGAATGGAACAGAATCTCATATTATTTTATATATTACATATTGTGGGAGGAAGGAAAAAGGAAAGAAAAACAGCAATTTTGAAAAAAACAGTAGAATGGTACAGTCAAGTTAGTCCCTGGTGAGATAGGAGTTTACAGTCCTAATGGCTTCTGGGAAGAAACTCCTTCTCAACCTCTCCGTTCTCACAGCATGGCAACGGAGGCGCTTGCCTGACCGTAGCAGCTGGAACAGTCCGTTGCAGGGTTGGAAGGGGTCTCCCATGATCTTATTGGCTCTGGAGTTGCACCTTCTGATGTATAGTTTCTGCAGAGGGGCGAGTGAAGTTCCAATAGTGCGTTCAGCTGAACGCACTACTCTCTGCAGAGCCTTCTTGTCCTGGGCAGAGCAGTTCCCAAACCAAATCGTGATATTTCCGGACAAGATGCTTTCCACAGCCGCTGAGTAGAAGCACTGGAGAATCCTCAGAGACACTCTGAATTTCCTCAATTGCCAGAGGTGGTAAAGGCACTGTCTTGCCTTACTCACGAGTGCTGCAGCGTGTGATGTCTATGTCATATCATCAGAGATGTGGACTCCCAGATATTTAAAACAGCTCACCCTATCCACAGTATCCTCATTTATCCTCAATGGTGTGTACGTCCTCAGATGATGTGCCCTCCTAAAGTCCACGATCAGCTCCTTATTTTTTTTGATGTTCAAGAGGAGGCTGTTTTGACACCAGACGCCTGATCAGCCACCTCCTCCCCGGTACCTTCTCATCGTTGTCTGAGATCAGGCCCATCACTACAGTGTCATCAGCAAACTTGATTATCCGGTTGGAGCTGAACCTAGCCACACAGTCACGTGTATACAGGGAGTACAGTAGGGGGCTGAGGACATAACCCTGGGGGGATCCTGTCTCAGGGTGAGGGACTTTGATGTATTTCCCCCCATCTTGACTACCTGGGGCCTGGTGGAGAGAAAGTCCAGGACCCAGGCACACAGGGGGGTGTTGAGACCCAATTCCAGTAGCTTCTCGGCCAGTCTGGTGGGGACTATCGTGTTGAAGGCTGAACTGAACTCTATGAACAGCATCGTCATGTAGCCCCCCTTCTGGCTGTCAAGATGAGAGAGAGCGGTGTGCAGAACCTGGGAGAACCGCATCGTCCGTGAATCTGTTCGGACGGAATGCGAATTGTAACAGGTCCATGTTGCGAGGGAGGAAGGCGCAGATGTGTTTCTTCACCAGCCTCTCAAAGCATTTCATGACTACCGAGGTGAGGGCCACTGGACGGTAGTCATTCAGACAGGCTGGGGAGGCATTCTTTGGTACAGGTACAATGGTGGATTTTTTGAAGCAGGCAGGGACCACGGACTTGTCCAGGGAGAGGTTGAATATTGTCGTGAGCACCGGAGCTAGCTGCGTAGCACAGGACTTAAGTACTCGCCCCGAGATGCCATCGGGGCCTGCAGCTTTCCTCGTGTTCACCCGTGTCAGAGCCCTCCTCACGTCGTGTTCGGACAACGAAAATCTGTGCACCCTTCAGCTTCGATAGCCAGCCTACTGATGGTATTGTCGTTAGTCGGCAGACCTGGGGTGATGTTGCCCGTCTCGAAACGAGAGTAATTGGGAGTTCAGGTCATCAGCTAGGGAGGTGCCGGCACTTGCGGATGGGGGGGGGGGGGGGTTCCGGTACTTGGTTACAGTCCGTAGCCCTTGCCACAGGCGTCTGGTGTCCTGCTGCTCCATCTGTGACTCCATCTTGTCCCTGTACCACCTTTTTGTGTCCTTCACCGCCGTTCGCAGTCGCTAGGACTCTACCTTGTAGACATCCATGTTTCCGCATGCCAGAGTTGTAAGCAGCGGTGCGAGCATTCAAGGCAACACGATCGGACCTGTCCACCCAGGGTTGATTCAGAAAGGTGCTTACCCTTACCATGGGGACGATGTTGTTGGTTATTGTTGCGATGAAGTCTGCTTCCGCGAACTCACTGACATCACTGGAACATGCTTGGACCACCGCTTTACGTCCCTCGTCACTGCCGCTCCAGAACTATCCTGTTTATACTCTGGCAGCAGGAAAATGGCAGCGTGGTCAGATTTTCCTGGCGGAGGGAGTGAAACGGCCTTGTAGCCCTTCCGGAACGGCGTATAGCAGTGGTCCAATGTTCTTTCCCCCCTGGTGGCACACGTGATGTGTTGGTAGAAGTTCGGCATGAGATTTTGTTAAAATCTCCAGCCACCACCATAGCCGCATCCGGGTACTTGTTTTGATGTCGATATAGCACATTGCGTAGGCCGATAGTGCCACGTCGGTGTCCGCCTGCGGTGGAATGTGGACGGCTGTGACGATCACTGAGCCGAACTCCCGGGGAAGGTAGAATGGACAGCATGAGCTCGTCAGGTGCTCCAGGTCCGGTGAGCAGGAATGGGAAAGCATCTTGATATTTCCAGGGTTGCACCAGTTGTTATTGGTCATGAAGCAGACTCCTCCACCCTTGGATTTCCCAGATGCTTCTGTTCTGTCAGCACGGTGGACAGTGAAGCACTCGGTTGGGCAGATTACTTGATCCGGAATCAGTGAGTTCACAGAAACATAGAAAATAGGTGCAGGAGGAGGCCATTTGGCCCTTCGAGCCAACACCGCCATTCATTGTGATCATGGCTGATCGTCCCCAATCAATAACCCATGCCTGCCTTCTCCCCATATCCCTTGACTCCACTAGCCCCTAGAGCTCTATCTAACTCTCTCTTAAATCCATCAACTGACTTGGCCTCCACTGCCCTCTGTGGCAGGGAATTCCATAAATTCACAACTCTCTGGGTGAAAACGTTTTTTCTCACCTCAGTCTTAAATGACCTCCTCTGTATTCTAAGACCGTGGCCCCTGGTTCTGGGCTCGCCCAACATTGGGATCATTTTTCCTGTATCTAGGTTGTCCAGTCCATTTATAATTTTATATGTTTCTATAAGATCCCCCCTCATACTTCTAAACTTCAGTGAATATAAGCATAGTCTTTTCAATCTTTCCTCATATCACATTCCCGCCATCCCAGGGATCAATCTCGTGAACCTACGCTGCACTGCCTCAATCACAAGGATGTCCATCCTCAAAGTAGGAGACCAAAACTGTACACAATACTCCAGATGTGGTCTCACCAGGGCCCTATACAACTGCAGAAGAACCTCTTTACTCCTATACTGAAATCCTCTTGTTATGAAGGCCAACATTCCATTAGCTTTCTTCACTGCCTGCTGTACCTGTGAGGCAACTTTCAGTGACCGGTGTACAAGGACGCGCAGGTCTCGCTGCACCTCCACCTTACCTAACCTAACCCCATTGAGATAATAATCTGCCCCCTTGTTTTTGCCGCCAAAGTGGGTTACTTCACATGGTCCCCCTGCAACCTCCTAACATCCTCTTCACAGTTCACACTGCCACCCAGCTTTGTGTCATCCGCAAACTTGCTAGTGTTGCTCCTAATTCTCTCTTCCAAATCATTAATATATATGGTAAACAGTTGCGGCCCGAGCCTTGCGCCACTCCACTCACCATTCTGAAAAGCACCCGTTCACTCCTACTCTTTGCTTCCGGTCTGCCAACCAATTTTCTATCCATGTCAACACCCTACCCCCAATACCATGTGCTCTAATTTTAGTCACCAGTCTCCCGTGCGGGACCTTATCAAAGGCTTTCTGAAAGTCTAGATACACTACATCCACTGGCACCCCTTCATCCATTTTACTTGTCACATCCTCAACAAACTCCGGAAGATTAGTCAAGCATGATTTCCCTTTCATAAATCCATGTTGACTTGGACTAATCCATTTACTGCTATCCAAATGCTCCATTATTACCTCTTTAATAATTGACTCCAGCATCTTTCCCACCACCGAAGTCAGGCTAACTGGTCTGTAATTCCCCGTTTTCTCTCGCGCTCCTTTCTTGACAAGTGGGATAACATTAGCTATCCTCCAATCCACAGGAACTGATCCTGAATCTATTGATCATTGGAAAATGATCACCAATACGTCCACTATTTCTAGAGCCACCTCCCTGAGGACCCTGGTGATAAGGCCCAGATGATTTATCATCCTTCAGTCCCATTAGCCTACCCAATACTACAGTGGCTTGCAAAAGTATTCATACCCCTTGAACTTTTCCACATTTTGTCACGTTACAACCACAAACGTAAATGTATTTTATTGGGATTTTATGTGATAGACCAACACAAAGTGGTGCATAATTGTGAAGTGGAAGGAAAAGGATACATGGTTTCCAAATTATATTACAAATAAAAAACTGAAAGTGTGGCGTGCAAAAGTATTCAGCCGCCCTGAGTCAATACTTTGTAGAACCACCTTTCACTGCAATTACAGCTGCAAGTCTTTTGGGGTATGTCTCTACCAGCTTTGCACATCTAGAGACTGAAATTTTTGCCCATTCTTCTTTGCAAAATAGCTCAAGCTCAGTCAGATTGGATGGAGAGCTTCTGTGAACAGCAATTTTCAAGTCTTGCCAGAGATTCTCAATTGGATTTAGGTCTGGACTTTGACTGGGCCATTCTAACACATGAATATGCTTTGATCTAAACCAATCCATTGTAGCTCTGGCTGTATGTTTAGGGTCATTGTCCTGCTGGAAGGTGAACCTCCGCCCCAGTCTCAAATCTTTAACAGGTTTTCTTCCAAGATTGCCCTGTATTTGGCTCCAGCCATCTTCCCATCAACTCTGACCAGCTTCCCTGTCCGTGCTGAAGAAAAGCATCCCCACAGCATGATGCTGCCACCACCATGTTTCACAGTGGGGATGGTGTGTTCAGAATGATGTGCAGTGTTAGACTTTGCACATCACTCTGAACACACATTTGACTTTGCTACTTTTTTTCCCTTAACATATCTAAAGCTTTTACTGTCCTTCTTTATATTCCTGACCAGCTTCCCTTCGTACTTCATCTTTTCAGGCCGTATTGCCCGTTTTGTTTCCTTCTGTTGTCCTATGAAAGTTTCCCAATCCTCTGGCTTCCGGCTACTCTTTGCTGTGTTATACATCCTTTCTTTTAGTTTTATTCTATCCCTAACTTCTCTTGTCAGCCACGGTTGCCTCCTACTCCCCTTAGAATCTTTCTTCCTTTTTGGAATTAAATGATCCTGCGTCTTCCGGATTATGCCCAGAAATTCCTGCCATTGCTGTTCCACCATCATTCCTGCTAGGATCCCGTTCCAGTCTTGGCCAGCTCCCCTCTCATGCCTTCATAGTCCCCTTTGTTCAACTGCATCACTGACACTTCCGATTTAACCTTCACCTTCTCAAATTGCAGATTAAAACTAATCATATTATGATCACTACCTCCAAGCGATTCGTTTACCTCGAGTTCTCTTGTCATATCTGGTTCATTGGACAACACTAACTCCAGAATTGCCTTTTCTCTGGTCGGCTCCATTACAAGCTGCTCTAAGAATCCATCTCTGAGGCATTCTATAAACTCTCTTTCTTGGGGTCCTGAACCAACCTGATTTTCCCAGTCTACCTGCATATTGAAATCCCCCATCACCACAGTGGCATTACCTTTGTTACATGCCAGTTTTAACTCCTGCTGCAACTTACACCCTACATCTGGGCTACTATTTGGGAGTCTGTAGATGACACCAATTAGCGTCTTCTTGCCTTTACAATTCCTCAACTCAATCCACAGTGACTCTACCTCGTCAGTCCCTATGTCTTCCCTCCCAAGGGACTGAATTCCATCTCTCACCAGCAGAACTACCCTCCCTCCTCTGCCCACCTGCCTGTCCTTTCTATAGAATGTATAACCCTGAATGTTAAGTTCCCAGGCCAGATCCTCCTGCAGCCACGTCTCAGTAATCCCCACAATGTCATATCCACCAACCTCGAACTGAGCCTCAAGCTCATCTACTTTACTTCTTATACTTCGCGCATTCATATACAATACTTTTAATTCCTTACGCATCTCACCTTTCACATCGATCCCTATTACACTTGGCCGTACTCTCCTATCCCTTTGTGAGCTTCCTTTCCCGTTAATTCTGGGATCATTAACCATCCCTTTACTCTCTTTCCCTTTAACTCCATCGTCGACTATCCCATTTGCCACCTCACCCCCCTTATTCAGTTTAAAACCACCTGTGTCGCAGTGGCAAACCTGCCTGCCAGAATGCTGGTCCCCCACCTGTTAAGATGCAATCCGTCCCTTTTGTACAGATCCCCCTTACTCCAAAACAGATCCCAGTGATCAAAGAATCTAAATCCCTGCCCCCTGCACCAGTTCCTCAGCCACACATTCAGGTCCCGTATCTCCCGGTTCCTGCTCTTGCCAGCACGAGGAACTGGAAGCAAACCGGAGATAACCGTATGTCAGCCATGTTTCGGTCAGGCAGAGGATGTTGCAGTCCCTTATGTTCCGCTGGAATCTGACCCTCGCCCTGAGGTCATCCAGCTTGTTTTCCAGGGACTGGACGTTCGCCAGAAGAATGCTGGGCAGAGGAGGACGAAAGGCTTGGGCTCTCAGCCTATTCCGAATCCCCCCCCCCACCACCAGCTTACCTTGATGTTTTCTCCAGGTTTTCCTTGTAGCTCCCATTGTTGTTGCAGCAGCCTCTGTTGATCTCTGCTGACCACGCTGGATCGGTAAATATAGCTTTTAAAGAGTCTCCATTTGCGCTAGGGTTTAGATTTAAGAGGGTTTCCCTGCCATACTTTGTTAGTACTAGGGAGTTAGACATAAGTTAAAAAGGAACATGAAAGTTAAAAATACACACAGTTTTCACAGAGCTGCCACGCGGCAATGGGACAGAGCCGCGCCATCTTTGATTTTTGCTGGATTAACTCAATAGGTCAGCCAATATATCAATGCTTTTGACTGTATATTGATACGTGACAATAACAAATTTAAACCTAAAAAATAATGGTCATAGATGATCTTAAGGCTGAATATTTCCTGCCTCCATATTGTCAACTGACTTGACATAAGGCTCAGCTCATTGGTTTATGCATTGTTTGTAATCACCCTGCTTCCCACATTGATCCCTCCTGAAATACATCTTCATCCAAAATCCTGCTGCTCCCATTCATGCCTCTGCCCAAAGATGTACGTTGATCAAGCAACACCTTAAATTTAAAATTATCATCTAATTCTTTCAAACACGTCCATGACAACTTCCTCTCAAAATTATTTGGCTTTTCTCCTTTAAAATGTTCCTGAAAACTTACTTTCAAATGCTTTCCCTAATTTTTCTATACTGGGCTTGGTATTAAATTTGGCTTGTAAAATTCATGTAAACTTGTTTGGATATTTTACGACTTTGAAGCTGACATTATAAATACAAGTTGTTGTTGTTATTGGCTTCCCCAGTTAAAACTGATGGAAAGCAATCATTCAATGAGAACAACCTTACCAGTAAAACATTAGCAGTTCCTTAGCAAGGTGAAAGCATTTACTTGACAGATTCTTGACAGAATCTGTCAGCATGCTCTAATGGTTGAACTCCCCATGGAGTTCCGTGACAGAGCATTTACGTTCTTGGATTGTGTGTCCCATTCATTTTATAGCGACAAGGGAGAAAGAAGGCAAGTCTCAATTATCCCAAGAACAAAAGCACTGGGTTGTTGCAAAAATCAATCTGGCTTACTAAAACGGTACAGGGAAATAAACGTCCGTTCCTGGCCTGACCTCAATGTGACGAGAGGTTGACTCTCCTCAATTCAGGGGAGATTAGGAATGGGCAATTAATATTGGAGTTGCTGGCTGTGTCCACATGAAAAAATAAAAACATACTGTAATAAAATGGTTACATTTTATAAATACTGTCTGTAATGCTCTTATTTAATATATGTTATGTAATTGTACTTTAAAAAAGTTAAACACTTCTCAGAATGTTTTATTTATTTCACTTTTAATACTTTTCGATACTTCAAAATGTCACAGAGCATTGCTGGGAACATTGGCATGCAGGATCTCACACAAGAGGTCCTGAATGTTCTTGGCCAGCAACTTTAATCTGATGGATCTGAATAAGTTGGGGACAGAAGGGGTATCCAAACCAGAAATATAGACTCTAGAAAGCGAATTCCAAGTCTTGATTGTTATAATATGTCAGCGCTGTAGATGGCCACTATTTGTATACATTGGGTAGACAAGCAAAGTGTTTCACTGTGCCTTGTCACATGTGACAATAAGGCATTCCATTCCATTCCAATTTTGGTGACAATCCATCGAAGTGTATCATACATATGTTTGCAAAGGTAGACACCAAATGCTGGAGTAACTCAGCGGGACAGGCAGCAGCTCTGGAGAGAAGGAATGAGCGACGTTTCGAGTCGAGACCCTTTTTCCCCTCGTTTTTCTTCAATATCTTGATTTATCTTTCATTATTTGTCTTTTTTTATTCATCTATTTTTAGGCTGCACATAATGAGATAGGAAATGACTGGTTAATCTCCGTCAAATAAGCTTGGGAACTACACTGCTAAAAGTCAAGTTAAATTTGTCATATGCACAATTATGCGAGAGGCACAGGTACAACAAAACATTCACTTGCAGAAGCAGCATAGACACATAAAATTAAGCAACATACAATTACGTAAAGTACACATCTTGGTCTCAAGCCTCCACCATTCACCTCCTCCATTTTCCCATGAGTACTCCCACTAGTCCAGCACTAAAGTCAACACTAAAGTAAAGTTACGATCAGCCATGATCACAATGAATGGCGGTGCTGGCTCGAAGGGCCGAATGGCCTCCTCCTGCACCTATTTTCTATGTTTCTATGTAACATATAGCAATGAATTCCTGCTGCCAGCGCCAGTAACCTCCTTCCACATTTTATCACTGCATCAATGAAAATGGGCAAAGGGGAAAGAGAGGGAGATTACAGGAGGACATGAGGAACTAAGTAAAAGTATTATTTTCATATCTCTTATTTCCTTGCAATACAGGTAATTCAGACAATCATATTTTTTACCAGTTCTGAGACCAATGTCATCAGCTATGCT
Organism: Okamejei kenojei; assembly: GCA_035221665.1. Lineage (NCBI taxonomy): Eukaryota > Metazoa > Chordata > Chondrichthyes > Rajiformes > Rajidae > Okamejei > Okamejei kenojei. Next base: position 80,527,779 of record CM069133.1, read on the forward strand.
TCCACTTGTTATCTACTTTCTTTTCTTTTCATGCTCATTAACTGCCCTCGATTCTTCTATCTCCAACTTCACGAGGGTAATTGTCGAATTACATTTTTTAAGATGTTATTTTATTGTTTAAGCAATTAATTTGCATTCAAAGGTTTGCTTTTTGATTCAGAACGTAGCTTAGGTTGTGTAATGTAAATGTAATGTAAATGCCAGTGCCCCTTGAGGCCAGGAGTACAAGCTGGCGAGTTGGCCAGTGCCTCGTGACTGAGGTCAAGTGACCTTCTAGAAGACTTTGTTAGAAATAAAACGATTTCGTGAATTGTGCTAGCCACAACAGGGTCATACAGCAGCCATTACATTGTCAAGTAAACATGGAGGGACGCAATGCAAGAAAACATAGAAAATAGGTGCTTCCGCCAATCCTCAAATACCTTCTGTAAGAATTCCACAGATTCGACTAAAAGACTTCCCCTTATCCTTAAACTGTGACCCCTTGTTCTGGACTTCCCCAACATCGGGAACAGTCTTCCTGCATCTAGCCTGTCCAACCCCTTAAGAATTTTGTAAGTTTCTATAAGATCCCCCCTCAATCTTCTAAATTCTAGCGAGTACAAGCCGAGTCTATCCAGTCTTTCTTCAAATGAAAGTCCTGCCATCCCAGGAATCAGTCTGGTGAACCTTCTCTGTACTCCCTCTCTGGCAAGAATGTCTTTCCTCAGATTAGGAGACCAAAACTGTACGCAATACTCCAGGTGTGGTCTCACCAAGACCCTGTACAACTGCAGTAGAACCTCCCTGCTCACTGAAGAAGTATGAGCGACAGCGGGCCCTAAAAGAAGAAGAAAGCTAGGAGCCGAGGCCGGTTAACTAGTCCCAATGCTCGGTCAATGGACAGAGAGAAAAAAGTTTTTAAAAAAGCAGGTCACGTCAAAGTCAAAGAGCAAGAAGAAAGAAGCAAGAAGAGAAAGAAACACAGGTGTGGCAGCCCAAAGAGTAACCACACGGCCTCGCCCAGCCTTGAAAACAGCGGAGGGCCCAGAGCTGATCAGCCTCACGGGCCTCCACCACGTCCCACAGCTCCTCACGCTCACCCAGCAGGTCTAAAAGTCCTCGTTCGGAGGCCCAGCCGATCGCGACTTCCGCGAGCGGAAGCCCACCCAACCACGTGACAGACAATCGGGCAGGGGAGACGGAGAGGAGGTCGCCCCCCGTGATGGCCAAAGATTGCCAGAGGGGATTCAGGATCACCAGCAATCCAATCTTGAGTATACAAGAATGACTTGTATACTCGTGAGGAGCACTTGTATCGTTTAAATGTGATCCCAGCCCTAGTCACATCTTCCCATCCCCACCCCTTTAGCTTACCACAGAGACCACTCCCTCTGCAACTCCTTGTTTCACTCATCCATTCCCATGCAAACCACCACTTCTCCTAGAGATGCAACACCTTTTTCCTCACCTCCATCCAGGGACCCCAGCAGCCCTTCCAGGTGAGAAATAAATTCACATGCACTTGTTCCAACCTCACCCACTGCATACAGTGCTCCTGGTGCAGTCTAATTTACATCGGCAGGACCTAAATAGACTAGGCAACCATTTTGTCGAACACGCCCTCTGTTTGCCAAGGCTTGCTGGACCTGCCCATTGATAATCATTTTAACTTCCTTTCCCATACCAACCTTTCGGTCCTGGACCTCCTCCATTGTTAGACTGAAGCCACACGTAAACTGGAGGGACATCACCTCACATCTCATTTGGGTGGTTTACAACTGAATGGTCTGAATGTTGAATTCTCAAATTTTAAGAAACAACCCACCTTCCCCTCTCTCTTTCCCTTGCCCCTCCACCCTGGTATGCACCCATTTCTCCCACTATCCTACCCCGCCCTGCCCAAACCACATCTTTTCCTTCCACCTGCAACCCTCCCTCTGGCTTTATTCCTCCTCTCAACTCACACCTTTTATATCCTTTTCATCACTAGCCTTTGCCCACTCATCTACCGTTCAAAACCATCCTCACCTGTTCCTAAATATCATATGTCAGGCTTTGAACTGCCCTCCTCTTTTTTACAGTTTTCTCCCCCTACGACAATCAGTCTGAAGAAGGGTCACAAACCGAAACCTATCGATTCCCTCCATAAATGCAGCCTGACCAGCTAAGTTACTTCAGCACTTTTGTGTTTTACTCAAGATTCCAGCATTTGCAGAACCTTATGTTGCATAAGCTCTTAGGCATTCTGGGTTGACATGTGTGCATTGCTTTCCAGGAAGAAGTCAGCATTAGCTTGCTGCTGCAACTAAACCTGAGTGTAATTATTTATAATCACTTTCAATGTCTGCTGTAGTAAACCAAAATAAGGCATGCAAAACCACAAGGCCACACATCGATCATCTTAAAAGTTAGCTTCATGAAGATGGAATCTGCTTGTTAACTGTACGTGCAAAACTTCAATTTTTCCTGCAAAGATTATAACAATTATTTGTTTATTTTCAACATTTACAATAGACAAGAATTTTTCCAAGCATTACATAACTTCCTTTGTCAGAGGGTAGTTATTCTGTAGAACTCATTACCACAGAGGGCTGTGAAGGCCAAGTCGGTGGATATTTTTACGGCAGAGATAGACAAATTCTTGATTAGAACTGGTGTCAAGGGTTATGGGAGATGCAAGGAAAATGAGATTAGGAAGCAGAGATCAGCCATGATTGAGTGGGGGAGTAGACTCGATGGGCCGAATGGGCTAATTCTACTCCTATAACTTGTGATCTAGTGAAATGATCATGGATACTGAAAAAAAGAATTTATTTCTTACCTTCGCAAGGCCAGCTCTATGCGCACCCTGAGACTCCATGTATGCAACATACTTAGAAAAATTCTTAAATTCTTCCATTGTGGGCTGGAAGGTCATGATTTTGCACAATGATTTTGATGGAGACCCTGCTTCTTCTGTTGCCATGATGACAAATGCACGTTTGACTTTTACCTAAAATTAAAATGATAATCTGTATTATTAGAGCAGGAAGACACAAAACATTCACTTTAATGGATTAAGCATTGATGTTAATTGTGCCACAACCTTAAGCTAAAATTTTGATTCAATATTGCAATGGTATTCATGTCAGATACAGAAAAGTGAGTGTATTTGAATGTGTCATATTGGCCTTACATCATGGAGATAAAGTAGATGGTGTTACAAAACAAACTGATGGAGGAATTCTGTGAGTCAGGCAGCATCTGTAATGGAAAATGGATGGACAACATTTTTTCAGCGTCCACAAGACACTGCAGATGCTGAAATCTTGAGTAAAGAAATCAAACTACTGGAGAAACTCTGTGGGTCAGGCAGCATCTGTGAAGGGAAATGGACAGATTTCAGGTTTGATCCTACTTCAGACAAGAAACACAAGAAACTACTGGCTAATACTTTTTTGCATATCTTTCACTCATTGTTCTTTATCTCTCCACATCACCGTCTATATCTCTCGTTTACCTGATCCCTGACCAGTCTGAAGAAGGGTCTCGACCCGAAACATCGCCTATCTCCTTCGCTCCTTAGATGCTGCTGCACCCACTGAGTTTCTCCAGCTTTTTGTGTAACCCCTGGCTAAAATCTTGATTAGTCCGAAGTAGGGTCCCACCCAAAATGTTGTCTTGTCTATTTGCCTGCACAAATGCTACCTGAACTGCTGAGTTCCTCCAGCATTGTTTTTAACTGGGTTTTCACCATGTTCTACAGAAAAGTCATCAACCTGAAATATTAATTCTGTTTCTCTTTATGTGAGGGCTAAAGTGATTAAACCCCACTATTGTAAGGGGCTTTAAAGAGGATTCAAACCGATAGGGGCCAGGGAGAGGGTTCTGACACAGCTGTGTATAAAAGTTACCAGACCCATCCTTGAGTAAGAAGTGATAGCATTGTATAGCGGTAAAAGGGAGTGATGTAGATAGATCCCTATCGGTAGAATGGAGTGATAGATGGGACCCTTGTCACTATAGCTTAGCTTTAGTGCTGATATAGGAGAACTGAGAGAGTTCACTTGGAGGTGAGTAAAACTAGGGTAGGTCATGAACAACTGAGCATGCTTAATAAAATAAATGAATATTACAACACACCCCTGGTCAAGAAACTGCTCATTACCGTGGACATGCGATGTATGATGTGGGAGGTACTGGGGGGACGTACCTACAGGTTGTCCACCTCAGTGTCTGATTGGAGCGGGTCAAAGGAGGGGAGGTTGGATGTAGAATTGTGTGTATAAAGGGGGTTTACCCTTCTGACTTCGGTGTGTCTCAACTTGGAGAGGCACCCGGCTCTGCAGACTCAAAAATAAAGAATCTCTTGCTTCCACGATTTAGTCGTGATTGTGAGCACATTACATATCTCACATTTATAAATGCTGCTTTCTAAAGGCACATCTTCATCTTATTTGATTGATTTGACCATATATGGACAATCTGCATTGAGAAAGGAAAACAAATTCTATTGGACAATCAAAAGTGTGTTATTGTCATTTGTCCTGTAACGGAACAATGAAGTTCTTACTTGCAGCAGCACAACAGGTATGTAAACATAGTACTCTGTAAAACCCATAATAAAAAATTCAATATACACACACACACATATATATACATTCTATTTAGTTCGGAGCCTATTTGGAGTAGGCTGTGGGCCAAGGAGCTTTATTCCAATGTTTCATGACCCAAGTCACAGAACTACATGAAATTTTCACATATTGTGTAAAAATATTATATAAATCATCCCTGAAATTCGCCAAGAACAAGACTTGCACATTTTTATTAAATTAGAGAAAAAACTGAAAATTTGGGGGTATTTTTACACCAATCAAAGCACGTTTAACATTGAGTTGTATGCCAGTTGGCCAATCACATGCTTTGTTTCAGGCTAGCTAGGCATCATGGCTGAGGGGACTTCACTGATGCCTGTTTTACTGGAGATTCCTATGAAGGTTCTTTCTAGTTCTGTGGAATACATGTCGTGGAAACTTGCAGCAGGGTAATTGAATTTAGTGAGAAAAGCATTAAGAAGTCTGCAGAATGTGCAGCTAAGTGGTAGGTGGAAAGTCTTGAAAGCAAAGTCGCTGCTGAGATGCTGCAACACAAAGTTGTGAAACCAGTCAAACTTTGTGAATCAACTGGAAGGTAAGATCTAAAGTCTGAATTTATGAAAATTAATATGTATGGACTTTAATTAATTTAATTGCACCCTTTACAATGTGAAAAAATGAGATTTGGATGCTGTACATTCACTCATTCATTCACTCACTCACTCATTTACTCATTCACTCATTCGCTCACTCATTCGCGAAGTTGAGGGCCTAAACTATGTGTCCATAAAAAGGTAAATTACACATTTTCACTAATGCCAGCTTGCTGTAGTCTAATAAGTCTTTAACATCTAATCTCGGAGCTGCCTGTGATAACTTACCGAGTACAAGTGCTCCGATCGCGGGGCCTATGTACTTAACAAAGTGAAGCCGTTGTCTCAATTAAAAAGCGGCCGATTCGCGAACGCAGAGCCGCGGAGTGTGTATGGATCATGTCCGCGCGGGGGGGGGCTGTAGCGGCCGTTTCCAGGCCCTGACCACGGGAGAACAATGGACGAATATTCATTGCACTTTATAGGCTTCCATTGGAGTGAGAAATGGTCAGAAATGGCTGCTGCTGATGTAGAAATGAATTGGTTTATGTGAACTTGAACTTGAACTAATTTATCCATGGTAGGAAGTGTTATTCTCATTAACATTGAGAAGAGGTTGGAATTTTATGAATTGAAGTCCATGATGACTTAATGACTGTGAGATGGATTTTTTTGTAGCCTCTGCCTGACGCTCCACTTGAACTTGAACTAACTTATTAATGGACATCAAACTTATCAAAAGACTTGGAATCTGATGAAGAATATTCAGATGAAGATCAGACGTAATGTAAACAAATAAATTGGGGAAATAAATGATTATATAGTGTTTTATTTTAGTGTCGATCATTTCACTGTTTATTTGGTCAAATTATTTAAACAATGAGTGAATTACTTATAACCATATAACCATATAACAATTACAGCACGGAAACAGGCCCTCTCGGCCCTTCCAGTCCATGCCGACCATTTGTTTTCCCCTAGTCCCATCTACCTGCACTCAGACCATACCCCTCCATTCCCTTCACGTCCATATACCTATCCACTTTACTCTTAAATGTTAAAATCGATCCTGCCTCCACCACTTCTGCTGGAAGCTCATTCCACACAGCCACCACCCTGTGAGTAAAGAAGTTCCCCCTCACATTACCCCAAACCTCTGTCCCTTAATTCTCATGTCATGCCCTCTTGTTTGAATCTTCCCTACCATCAATGGGAAAAACGTATCCACGTCAACTCTGTCTATCCCTTTCATCATTTTAAAGACCTCAATCAAGTCCCCCCTTAACCTTCTGCGCTCCAAAGAATAAAGACCTAACTTGTTCAACCTTTCTCTGTAACATAGTTGCTGGAACCCTGGCAACATTCTAGTAAATCTCCTCTGTACTCTCTCTATTTTGTTGACATTATGATAATGGCATGCTGGTGAATGACAGTGCGACAGCCCATCCACACATACATCCACACACACATCCATCTGTACGCACACTTCCACGCATGCACACACACACACACACACACTTGCACACATACATCCGCACACACATCCATCCGCACGCAGAAATACATGCACACACATGCATCCACACATGCATCCATCCACACATCCACAGATACACGTTTGACAGGTATACACAGACACACACACAAACTACAGATACTCAAACAATGCAACACTTTTAGGGTTATTTTAGGTTAAAGGTAATAGCCCTCATTTGCAAAGGCACCATCGGGGGGGGGGGGGGGTCTCTAACATAAATATAAACTCATTGTAGCTCAAAATGCTCATCGAGTAAACATCAGAGCATTCAATTCTTGGTCAGGATGTGACATTTACATTAGGTATGTTACAATACCGACCTTTAGCAACGCTGCAGTTCTGCCGCTCCCTGTGTGCGTGACTTTGGGGCCTTTCAGGGGCCGGGTTTAAAATCCCGTTTTTCCCAAGACAGTCCAAATCGATCCATGTCGGGCGATTTCGTCGCTAAAGAGAAATCGCTCCGACATTTCATTCATGAAGTTATTTTTAAACTACGCTAGATTATTTATTAACTGAAGTAGTTTAAAAATCATTTTCTAAAGCTCTGAACGCTGACAGCAGAACAGACCTAACGTAGGCAATAAAAGAAGCGACACGGTTTATTTTTACATAAAAACTTGGTTTTTAGGAAGCATTTAATCACTTTTTCATGTTGCGAGAAGGGGACAAAAAAAATGTATGAACCGGCTGTATTTTCCCTGCCGACCAGCGCAAACCGCAATGTTCTAATCCATCGCGTTCCACTAAAACCCACTCGCAAGTTGATTTAAATGGCCATTAATTTACAGGCATTAAACACTAAATTCCTTCCTTTTGGCCAATAAATTCATGAAAATGAGATTTAAAAATCATGTTATATTGTGGATTATTGTGTGAATGTTATTTGGACACTTAGGCAATTTAAAAATGTTTATCATTTCTTAAGAAATTGATAGATGTTTAGATTTAGTAATTTCATTTTGTAATTAGCTACAATTAGATAACTAATTATATGCTTTAATTTCAGGTCATCCAAGTAATATTGTTTCATATTTGTTTCAGAATACTTCAATCTGTAATAGCTGAACATTTCATTGAGTTCTCTTAATTTTTAAGAAAGTTATGGGCTTTTGACTGTTCTAGATCACAGCTTTTGTGTTAAGTCAATGGAAAGTCAATGGGGAACAAGATGCTAATTTCCAAGTATGAAAATGGCCATAACTTTTTTAATACTGAAGATATGAAAGTGAATTAGGTGTCAAATTAAACTTCTTTTTATGCTTTATCTGATGGGATAAATTGCAGACTTGATTTTAAAAATCTCAAAATTTTGTAACATTGCTATTTGCATCAGAAATAAGACAGGTCTCTTACAGGTCTGTCACCCAGCCTGGCCGTGCCCCAGTCCCACTATGGCTGTTACCCCCCACTCTCCCCACTATGGCAGTCAGTGGGGTTCAGTAAATGGGGGAACCCAGAGGATCTGCCCTGACCCTTTAATTAGGCAGGCTCATGAGCTCTTAAAACCCAGGACCTCTGCTGCAGTCTCATTACATTTCCTATTAAAGCGACTGGAAGATGCCTCGCAGGACTGTCCCCCAGCCTGGAACTACCCCAGTCCCACTATGGCTGTGACCCCCACTCTGCACACTGGCAGTCAGTGGGGTTCAGTAAAGGGAGGAACCCACAGGAACTGCCCTCACCCATTATTTAGGCTGGTTCAGGAGTAGGACCTCTGCGACAGTGTCATTAAAAACATACACACAATTATATTCATCATATTATTTTTATATAATATAATTATAATTAATTATATATGATTACAATCATATTTAAAAGTCATATATATATATATATATATATGTATAATAATATATAGTTTAAATGGACTACAACACGGAAATAGGCTGCCCATGGTGTAATATGGACATTGGCCACTAGATGGCGCTTACTTGCCTGATCTCATTTTCTACTTGGAAAAAAAACTTTATTGTCATTCGGACCTTGCGGTCTATACAAAATTTCGTTGCCTGCATTCATACATATAGTAAATAACAAAAACACACAATAAACACATATTTAACATCCACCACAGTGAGTTCACCAGACACCTCCTCACTGTGGTGGAAGGCAAAAATCTTGTCTTTGTCTCTTCCCTTCTTCCTCTTCCTCTTCCTCTGCGCTGAGGCGACCCGGGCCTCCGATGTTGTGACCTCGCCGTGTGATGCAAATAAGTCCCGCGGGTGAACCGCGCTCCGCGGGCGGGCCGGTACAAATCCGCGGCCTGGGGCAGTCGAAGCTGCTGCCCTCCAGTCTAGCGGACGCAGCTGTTGCCGCGGGAGCTCCGGAAAAACAGGTCACCGACCTGTGACCTGCAAGCTCCCAACGATGTCGTCCACTGGGCCCGCGGCTGGGCCTCTGAAGTCGCTGCCGCCACCACCGCCACCGGAAAGCCGCCACAGCTCCGAGTCGGGCCGCCGGAATGCCGCAACGCCGCCGCAGCCCCGAAGTCGGCCAGCCCCACGCTGGTAAGTCCTGGCTGGCTCTACCTCCGGAGCCTCGGGTCGGTCGCAGTTAAAGTTGGAGGCCGCCAGCTCCGCGATAGGCCTCAGCGCAGACGGAGACGGATACGACGAGAAAAGTCGCGTCCCCCCAAAAGAAAGAGACTAAGAAGTCTAATTAGTTTTATTAATTAATGTGCAACTTTTGGCAGTGTCGAGTTATGACATTCTTCTCAATTATATTTCATCTAAATCTGTGGAAAGTTTCATGTAGTTCTGTGACCTGGGTCACGAAAAACAATTTCTAGACACATTTTTGATGCTCAGCCCACAGCCTAGTGGTTGTAGTGTTTAATAGCCTAATGGTTGTAGGGAAGATGCCCCTGAACCTGAATGTTACTTTTCAGGCTCCTAACGTAATGCCTTTACTAACAATAAAAATGGACTGTAACTCATTCTCACAAGATTACTGCCATTTTTCACACAAACAAAAAAATCAAAAACCTATTCCAGTGGATTTAAAAGATATGACATTATTTTGAAAAGGCCTGGATATTCAAGCCCATGTTTTTGTTCCTAAACAAAAATAGATTATCTTGCTAAGATCAAATTGCTGTTTACCTGACACAAACTAACTGCCACATTTTCTACATTATAAGTGACAATTTCAACATGACAATGCATATTTGCACATCAGATTTGCCATCATAATCAATTATATACAGTGCCCTCCATAATGTTTGGGACAAAGACCCATCATTTATTTATTTGCCTCTGTTCTCCACAATTTGAGATTTGTAATAAAATAAATCATATGTGGTTAAAGTGCACATTGTCAGATTTTTATACATTTTGGTTTCACCATGTAGAAATTGTAGCTGTGTTTATATATAGTCCCTCCATTTCAGGGCACCATAATGTTTGGGACACATGGCTTCACAGGTGTTTATAATTGCTCAGGTGTGTTTAATTGCCTCCGTAATGCAAGTATAAGAGAGCTCTCAGCACCTAGTCTTTCCTCCAGTCTTTCCATCGCCTTTGGAAACTTTTATTGCTGTTTATCAACATGAGAACCAAAGTTGTGCCAATGAAAGTCAAAGAAGCCATTACGAGACTGTCAAACAAGAATAAAACTGTTATAGACATCAGCCAAACCTAGGCTTACCAAAATCAACTGTAACACTTTCAAAACAACCCCTCTCGCACGCCAAGGCCGGGAGGAGGGGGGGTGGTGGGAGGGGGGAGGGAGAGGGAGGCCTCTTTCCGCCAGGCGGGTTGCGGGAGGAGGCGGTCGCGGCCGCTGCAGCCGCTGTTAGAGTCCCGTCATTCGCTCCGACCCTTCGTCACCCCGCTCCTAGTATCTTTGCCCTGCAATCAAAGATACTAGAGGAATACAGCCGCCGCCGTAGACACGAAACGTCACGTTTCCATTCTCCAGAGATGCTGCCTGACCCGAGGAGTTACCCCAGTTTTTGTGTCTATCGGTATAAACCAGTATTTGCTTGCCAAGCCGGGCAAAATGAGTCAGCGTTTAGGTTGCCCGGCGGCACTTTGGGTAGTCATTGGCACCCGGGCAACCGCTAATTTAGAGCCCTGATTATATGTGCACCTATTTTTTTTTATTCCTCACAGATTTTAAAAGATGGATACACACTGGAGATTATTTGCATCGTTGACCTTATTTTCAGTAGTTTGGGAAGAGGAAACTCAAGTCTATAGCCAACTGGGAGCAGCCCACACATTCCAAGATAATGAACATCATGGAGTTTGGCCTTTCCCAAGTGGAGATGGATCTGTGACCTAACTAGATATTGTGCTGGCAATAGAATGAGAGGTCTAGCTCAAAAATGAATCCGCAATCAAAACAAAAATTCACTGCTCCGCTCTTACCCAATCTTCAAAGAATTTGACAGACAATGAAGCATATTTGAAGTATAATTACTGAGATAATATTGGGAATGTGATAGCTAAGATCCAACGAAGCGTTATGTAAAGAATTGTGGACGCAGCCCAGACCATCGTGTAAACCAACCTCATATTTCTCTTGGGCCACTTACAACCCAGTGGTATGTATATTGAATTCTTTAATTTCAAGTAACCTCTGCATTCCCTCTCTCCCCCACCCTAGACATTTTGTTAGTATCACTGTTCCTATCCTTTCATTAACACCTCTTCCACAGCCAACAATGGACCACTGTGGGCTCCCCATTTCTGAGTCGTCGGTGACGGCTCTAATTAATTCTGTACTTTTTCATACCTCCAGTTTTCCTCTCCCCTGACTCTGTCTGAAAAAGGGTCTCAACCCGAAATGTTACATATTTCTTTTCTCCAGAGATCCTGCCTGACCTGCTGTGTTACTCCAGCATTTTGTGTTTATCTTCTTTTCCTTGACTCCATCTACATTTCACGCTGCCTTGGCAAGGCCACCAGCGTAATCAAGGATGAGTCTCACCCTTGACATTCCTTCTTCTCCCCTCTCCCATCAGGCAAGAGTTATAGAAGTGTAAAAACACATACCTCCAGATTTAGCTCCTTTTTCAAAAAAATGTTTATTTACTTATTATTTATTTTTATTTTACTGACTGTAAGGAAAATCCATTTTGTTGTCTCTAAAATGAGATAATGACAATAAATTGAATACAATACAACACAATAAATTGAATACAACTCAGCGACATTTTCTTCCCAGCTGTTATCAAGCAACTGCACCATCCTATCAACTGGAGAGCATCTGACCTACCATCTACCTCATTGGAGACCCTCGGACTAACTTTATTGGACTTTATCTTGCATTAAACATTATACCCTTTATCCTGTAGTTGTATACTGTGGATAACTCCATTGTAATCATGTACAGTCTTTCCACTGACTGGACACAAGGCTCGAAATTAGCGGTTGCCCGGGTGCCACTGACCACCCAAAGTGCCGGTGGGCAACCTAAACAGCGAGTCGTTTTGCCCGGCTTGGCAACTTGGTTTATACCGAAGATCGACTCAAAAAACTGGAGTAGCTCCGCGGGTCCGGCAGCATCTCTAGAGAAAAGGAATGTGACATTTTAGGTCGGTGACGGTTGTGGAAAAGATGCTAAGTGTGGCGTGATGGAGGGTCGGAGCGAATGACGGGCCCCGCACAGCAGCAGCAGCAGCAGCGATGATGGCTCCATCTCCTCCACCTCCCACACCCCGCCCGCCCTGATAATGGCAGCTGCTGCCACTCTGCCAACGGCTCTTTCAAACAAACCCTTGGAGGAGGGAGGTGTCGGTCAGAGGCGGAAGTGGGGGGTGGGACTGAGGATAGAGCGTGGTGATTGGAGGAGGGAGACGTGCCAAAACACTCTCGGCAGACCTGCACCGCAGCCAGGATCGATCCCGGTCTCCTGCAAGGTTAACTTTGTCCCATGTCCCGCCAGGTTAACATACAGCCATCTGGATTGAGACTGGGCTGTAGGCGAGACAGGCAGAGTTGAGCTGCATTTAGCGCTGGATTGAGCTGAAATTACCGTTCACAGGGCCTCCGAAGCCTCGCGCGTGTGAGTGTGTGCGCACGCGGCCGCCAAGATATTCTGTCCCCCGGTCCCCTCCATATTTTGATAGCGATTTCCGTGCCTGTCAGAGACGGCCAAGGCAGCAATGATGCCGGTGGTGTCTGAGGATATATATCTCTCTCCCCCCCCCTCCTGAGCCCCCCCCCCCCTCCGTCCGGCACTGATCCCCATTCCTGCCTCTATTCAGTCCTCACTGACATCCCCTGTGCTCCCCTCCTCATTTATTCATCCTGCAGTGATCTCCCTATCCACCTTGCATTGGTTCTCCTGCCACACCCCATCAATCCTACACTGGTCCCCCAATTCATCCTGTACTGACCCCCCTTTCCATCCATCCTGCACTGCTCCCCCCATCCATCCTGCACAGATACCCCCCATTCAACCCACTGTCATCCCCGCGCTCCCCCCTCACAATTTTACCTACAACAACCAACACGCACCAATTCCCCTGCCTCAATCCATCCAATCCACACCGACTGCCTTCTCAAGCCCCCCCCCCAACCACCATCTATCCATCCTGCGCTGGTTTCACACACACACACCTCTCCCTCCCTCCCCCCCCCCCCCCCCCCCCCCCCCCCGACCCTATTGTGCTGGAAATGACTTCAGAGCTAACACTGACTATGTTTGATAACGGGATGCAATCAAATATGTTTTAATTCCCAATGTTATTATTTGTTTTAATCCATAAAGATGGATTAATTAAATTGTGAACTCGTGAAACATTAAAACCGCAGTGTTCGATTGTCACTGCTACCGTTGACACGTTATTACAGAATTAATTTTAATGGCAAATCAATGCTCTTAATATGGAGTATCAGTACTGTAGTTATTTAATAAGCAACATTCACAGCCATACGTTGGATTTATCCAGGTTTTACTTCTACAGTCAGTCATATACATCACAAATTTGGTCAGGAGATATTTCAGTTGAAATGTTAACGTTAATTCTGAAGTGGGAATGATGGAAAAAGCGTTTATCAACAGTTTTTTAATTGTTGCTTACAAACTGGGTATCATTGCTATTCACAACACATACATCCAATCTGAATGTCCAGTAATGTGGCGTCTTGACACCTTTAAATATATTACCAAAAGAACATTTGCTGCATTTATGTCCTTTGGCCATCTCTTGTTTGTTAGTGTAATGTTTAACCTGTCAGATGGGTATAGTCCGTTTTAACAGGTATTATCATAAAGTGCCTTTAGAAAATTCCTTGCAACCTGTATATTTTGTTGTGGATAAATTATGTGCGAAGCGAGAGTGTTTCTGTACCAATAGCAATAACGACCCATGCTATGGCCATGTCATGATAATTTTCGATCCTTCACAGAAAACATGCTTGCATCAATCTGTAGTGTGCATGGTTAAGCATATATGTTATCAAGGTCCAGGATTTATTGACACAGGTTGATCATACGCTGAATATTCCAACCACATTTTTGTTTGGAAGCGGAAAGAAATAATAAAATTGCATTAATTTTGCTGCATGTCATTGTGGTATATTTCATGTCTTGATTTGTGAATATGTTAGTTTGTGGCTTTATTTGAAGCAGAAATAACATGTGGATGCTTCATTGAGCATAATTCAGACTGGTAACTACGCACTTCGTCCGAGCACGTGTCATGCAAGCCATCTTAAATGACCTGTCATTTGGCAACCTAAGAAGCTGCCAAGGTTGCCCAGCTGGCAACAGGGAAAAAAAGTTAAGTGAGAGCCCTGGGACAGCATGCAAAATAAAGGCTGTACCTCGGTACACAGGACAATAAACTAAACTACCCTGATAACTACAAACAGAGTAGAACTTTAGAAATATTGATCGACAAATAAACATTTGCCAGGATACCGAGCATACCTTCCCTGATTTTCTTCAAAATATGAGTGCAATCGATACATCTGACCAACATCCCATTTGAAAGAAAGCTTCTCAGTCCTGCAACGGAGTGATATCCTACATGGTTTTGGAGAGCTGACAAGAAGTAATCTGGAGAGAAAATTATCTCCTGGATGGCTGGAAGTATGACCACACTAATATTGGGATAACAAATGCTATGGTGTACATAAGGAGAGGGTTTTTCTATGCTACAATTTTCTATGAGAATCTTGCACATCAAGAAATCTAATTCGTTCTATCGACAATATAAGACATATTTATTCAAATTTTAAAAGTTCAAATCATTTGAAAAAGACACTCAAAGGCTCAAATTCTGATGAGGAGAAGCACTCGCCTTCATATTTCTGATGCGAACAGCATGCAAAACAAAACTTTTACCATACTTCCTCACTTAATCGCACATCACTTACACACCAACTCCTTAAAAAAGTAACAGATCATTCCCAAGAATGAGACAACTGTAATTACTATTCTAGATTTTCTTTCATAGAAACAGTCTTCAAAAGCATTATGTCATTTATTCTGAAATATATAATTATTTTATTTTATTAATATCAACATTGGAAATCTAAGTTGCCAAGCGAGAATAAACAGGCATAATATTTTTTCCAGAATACCAACCAATTTTTAAGAAAATAATGCGGTGCCTCAATGTCATGACTAATAATAAATCATATTGTTAATTCACCTTGGAATTGCCAAGTCAGTTTAATCATAGAGTTCTCAGTGGAAAGGTTTACAGTGTTCAGCCAAGACAAAAGGAATAAGACACGGGGAACTGCAGATGCTGGTTTACAAAAAAAGACGCAAAGTGTTGGGGCAACTCAGCCTCAGCATCTCTGAAGAACATCGACAGATGACATTTTGGGTTGAGACCCTTCTTCAGACTGGATGGGGTTGTAGGGAGAGTTTGGGTGGGGCAGTTTGTTGACAAAATACAATCAACATTTTTCATTCGTGCTTTAAAATGCAGAATATTCCCTAAATCAAATTATCAAGATGATTTCTGTATTCTAAACAATAAACAATAAAGAAATAATGCAACTGGATACATAATAAATCCATATATGTAAAACTAAACCAGAGCATAAGACTCTTCATAAACAAAGAAAACACAAAAGAGTAAAGCAATTAACAAATATTATAAATTTCACTTTAACAGGCAACATCAATTTTACAGCTTTAATTTTAAAAGCAGACATAAACTGGTATGACAAAGGTGTGACATGCCAGTGCATCATCACTGCAGTGGGACATATGTTTGCACACTTACCTCCCAAACAGCAAGTCACGGAACAGCTGATAAACTGAAACCAAATATCTGCATATTAATATATGTATTTTCAGGGATATAAATGGAGGATGGTGTGAGTGCGTATATAGAACATTACAGCACAGGAACAGGCCCTTCACCCCACAATCTCCATGCTGTTAAACTAATTCCTGCCTGCATGCGATCCATATCTCCCCATCCCCTGCATATCCATGTGCCTCTACAAAAGCACCTTGAACACCAATATCATATCTGCCATCACCTTTGGCAGCCGTTCCAGGCACACATCACCCTCTGTATAAAAAACTTTCCCTACTCATCTCCTTTAAACTTTGTCCCTCTCACCTTAAAGATATGCCTTCTAGTCATTACATTTATTCCTGGGAAAACGGTTCTGTGTAGCTTATCTATGCCTCTCTTCATTTTATATACTTCTATCAGGTCTCTCCCTCAACCTCCAACATTCCACAGAAAACAATCCAATCACTCCTGATAGGTAATATCCTCTGATCCTCTCCAAAGCCACTGTGGTATCTGCACTCACCACCACCCCAGTGTCATCCAGGCTCTCGCCACTCTCTACAGGAAACTTGCCCCACACAACTCATTTGAACTCTGTCCTTCTCATTTTAATGCTATGCCTTCCAGTTGTTGACATTTCCACCATTGGAAAAAAGCTTCTCCCTACCCTATCTATGAATCTCATAATTTTACATACATCTATCAGGTCTCTCCCCTACCTCTAGCTTTCCAGAGAAAACAATCCAATCTCTCCTTGTACGTAATATTTTCTAATTCAGGTAGCATTCTCTAAACGTCTTGCACACTCGCCATAGCTTCCACATCCTTCCCCTAATGGGGTGATCAGTACTGCACACAATAATCCAAATCCACATCTCTGAACATTTAACTCCCCCTCCCATTCCCATATTGACCTTTATGTCCTGGGCCTGCTCCATTGTCAGTGTCACGCCCAATGCAAATTGGAGGAACAGCACCTCATATTTCGTTTGGGCTGTTTACACCCCAGCAGAATGAATATTGACTTCTCTAATTTCAAGTAACCGTAGCTTTCCCTCTCACTCCATCCCTCCCCCTTCCCAGTTCTCCGACCAGTCTGATTATCCTCAATATAATTTTATCTGTTTGCTTTGTTGTTACCTTCTCCAACTAACAATGATCTATTCTACATGTTCCTTGATCTCTCTCCCCTTTGTCTCGTTTTCACATGCTACACTTCCTTACCTCTGTATCTCCCTCTCCCCCTGACTCAGTCCGAAAAAGGGTCTTTATCCAAAACGTCACTCATTCCTATCCAGAGATGCTGCCTGTCCCACTGAGTTACTCCAGCAATTTTTGTCTATACGGTTTAAACCAGCATCTGCAGTTCCTTCCTACACATCTGAATATTTATAGTTGGGAACTCACCAAGAAATTAATTTGTATTAGAAGCCCCAAGATACAATTATAATTCCAATTTGATTCTCGACTGTGTATCATAATTGTTTTGATACATAGATTTATACTTAAACATTTCATCCTTTCAATTCTATCAACATAGACATCAATCAAAAAATGTGTACATGCGGTTTTACTCAGCTAATATTAAATATATCCACCCAAGCATCATAAACCTGCTGCAAATGTTTTCCTGATCTTAGATCTTAAATGCCTAGAGTATCAAAGCAAAGCAGTTTTATTTTGTTTCACACGATGCATAGTTAAAGTAACAAATACCTGCTGAATTCAGGACACTGAACAAATCAGAGCAAGGTTCAGCAAGATGTTGCCTAGATTGGAGATTATTAGCTACAGGAAGAAGTTGGACAATATGAGATTATATTGGAGTGTTGAAGGCTGAGGGATGACCTGATAGAAGTATATAAAATTATGAGAGAAACTGAAAGGTTAGATAGTGTATTTTTCTCAGGGTGGAAATGTCAAATACTAAAGGGTGTAGCTGTAGACTCCAAACATCACCTGTCTTTTTGTGGGGTACATAGCTTACTTTCCCAACTCTCTTTCTGGTACAAAGGCAATTGCACTGGTGCTGCTTCTCGCTCTTATACAGAATTTCATAATTTTTACTGCCAATTTCCACTCTGTTCTCACCTGCATATGGTCCATCTCTCATTCTACCTTACTCATTTTGGATCTGTACCGTATAGGCTATCCATAAACATCGATAACAAACCCATAAACTCTCAGTTATCTTTTGTATACTATCCCCTACCCTGCCTCCTCCAAGAATTCCATTCTACTCTCCCCTGGGTTTCTGTCTCTGCCATGTTTGCTCTGATGAGGAGACCTTCTGCACTGATATCTTTGATATGCTTTCCTTTTTCCTGAACTCTAGTTACCCCAAAGCCAATGTGGACAGGTTCTTGAACCCATCTATTTCCTGCACCCCTGCTCTCACTACAACCTCCACCATCCTTCCTTGACAGACTCAGGACAGTGCCCCTGCCCCTTGGTTTCCACCTTATATACCTTTGCTTTGAACGGGTCATCCTTTACACTTTCTGTCAACTCCATTCAGATGACTCAATAGGTCAGGTAGCATCTCTGGAGAAAAGGAATAGGTGATGTTTCGGGTCGGAACTCTTCTTCAGATATTCCAACCCAAAATGTCACCCAATCCTTCTTTTCAGAGATGCAATTCCCTCATGGCTGTTGGCCTGCTCTTCCCTCATTGAGCACCCCTTTTCTTATGCCACTTTCCCTGACAACTGCAGGAGATGCTACATCCATCCTTTCACCTCTTCCTTTCAAGTCGCCCAAACATTCTTTCCAGATGAAGCAGCAATTCACCTGTGTCATCCAATCTAGTGCACTGCCATCAATGATTGCATGGCAAGATGGAAACTAATCAGTGATAGCTAACATGGCCTTGTGAAGGCCAGATCTAGTCTGTCCCATCTGACTGAACTGTTTGGAGAGGCCACAAGTGCCACTGCCCTCATAAATGAGGGCAGTGTTTACATGGGCTTCGGTAAAGGCCCTGTCCCACTTACGTGTCCTTGGCACACAACTTACGCAACCTCGTCGTCGTGTTGAGGCGCACAGACATCATATGGCCGCGCGGGGCCGGTCCCACTGAGAAGCGCGGAGGGGTATGGAGTTGTGAGCGACATCGCACGGGGCTCCGAAATTTTTGTAGTGAACAAAATCTTTGCGCGCCAACGGCCTGTCGCGGAACTGACAGCCAAAGTGGGGCAGGCCCAAGACCCTGGTGCGATGCAACGTTTCACCTCCAACAGCGGCAGAAGCAAGCAAACGATCGCCGAACGCGGCCTGGGGCTCACAGCCATTGCGGTCCAGACCCACCCCACTTCTACTCCCAGAGCGGGGCCAAGAAAATTGAAGATATACACAAAATGCAGGGGTAACAGCGGGACCGGCAGCAGCTCTGGAGAGAAGGAATGGATGACGTTTCGGGTCAAGACCCTTCTTTCAGACTGAAGAGTCTCGACCCGAAATCATCCATTCCTTCTCTCCAGAGATGCGGCCGGTCCCTCTGAGTTACTCCGGCATTTTTCGTCCCTCTTCAAATGACGTCACACGCTCCAGACAGCTGTGCGGGTGAATGAAGTCACGCGCGACCTTCGCAGGACGGTCGAGGCTCAACGCGACCTCGAGGTCGCGTAATTTGCGTGCCAAGGACACTTAAGTGGGACAGGCCTTTAAGGCTTTTGAGAAGGTCCCATATGGGAGACTGGGCCAAAAGGTTAGGGATCATAAAACAAGTTAGCAGATTAGATCCAAAACATAAAAAGTCCAGCCCATTCCTTCCACCACTTCCACTCAAAAAAAAAAAATAGCTTCTTGTCTTTCTTTCCCAGTTTCAACAATAGATTTCTAGCCTGAAACATTAACTGTTTCTCTTTCCACAAATGCTGCCTAATCTGAGTGTTTACAACCTTTTCTGTTTTTACTTAAGATGCCCAGCATTTGCAGTTTTTTGTTGGTATTTTTAACCCACGTAATCTACTAGTCTTCCTAGTTTACAAATGCCAACATAGCACCATCTCTCCCATGCTCTTTGGAGCTCTCAAATACAACAATTGAGGTCTCAGTTTTAATTTGTGTGAGAAGGAACTGCAGATGCTGGTTTAAACCATAGATAGACACAAAAAGCAGGAGTAACTCAGCGGGGCAGGCAGCACGTCTGGATAGAAGGAATGAGTGACGTTTCAGGTCGAGTCTGATGAAGGGTCTCGACCCGAAACGTCAACCATTTTTTCTCTCCAGAAATGCTGCCTGTCCCGCTGAGTTACTCCTGCTTTTTGTGTCTATCCTCAGTTTTAATTGTTCTATCAAGGCAAACTGTTTTGGAGGCCTAAACTCCATGTCATGGAATTTCACCCCTAAACTTCTCCAACTTTCTCCTCTCTTCTTTAAGATGCTGTTTAAAACTTACCACTTGGACTTCGCCCTTGGTAATTTGCCCCTATTATTATATGCAGAAACATCAGTGTGATCATTTTCTAAAAAGCATCTTTAAAATGGATTATCTAAATGCTTATTGTTGCTATCGTTTAGTTTGCAAAACTCAGTTGAGGAGTCAATTTGGAACCCACAGTGAACTTCACACTGTAGCAAATTTAATTCACCTAAAACCTGACACCACTTTATATCAAGACATAATGTAATAATAAGGAATTGCAGATACTGGTTTGTGCCAAAGAAAACACAAAATGTTGGAGCTACTCAATGGGTCAGGCAGCATCTCTGGAGTAACATTTCAGGTCAGGACCCTTCCTAATATAATATTCCTAATATCTTCCTTCTGTCAAGATTTGTTTTGATTATGCAGTTATAGTTTAAAGTCAGAGAATGACCAAATGTCCAAAATATTTTCTTTATTTTAAATTGTGCACAAAAAAAATCATTTAAACTACCATTACTTGCAATTACTTGCTTTGGAAGGGGAAGGATGAGGACTCACAATCCTGTTTATATCAATGGCACGATGGTGGAGAGGGTCAAAAACTTCAAATTCCTGGGCGTGCGTATTCCCAAAGATCTTTCCTGGACCCAGCACACTGATGCAACTATAAAGAAGGCACATATGGCCTCTACTTCCTAGGAAGATTACAGAGAGTCGGTATGTCAAGGAGGATTCTCTTGAACATCTACAGGTGCAGAGTAGAGAGCATTCTGACTGGCTACATCGTGGCCTGGTTTGGCAACTTGAATGCCCAGGAGCGAAAAAGACTACAAAACGTTGTGACCACAGCCCAGTCCACCGCCGACTCTGACCTCCCCACCATCAAAGGGATCTATCGAAGACGCTGTCTCAAAAAGGCAGCCAACATCATCAAAGACCCACACCATCCTGGCCACACACTCATTTCACCATTGCCTTCGGGAAGCAGGTACAGGAGCCTGAAAATTGTAACATCCTGATTGAGGAACAACTTCTTCCCTACAGCCATCAGGCTATTAAACACGACAGCAAATAAGCTCTGAACTATAACAGTCTATTATTATTATTATTATTATTATTATTGCACTATATTTGTTTATATATTGAGTATGTGTGAATGTATATATATACACACTGAACTTTTTTTTTCCCCGTTATGTACTATGTTTACATATTCTGTTGTGCTGCAGCAGGTAATAATTTAATTATCCTATCTGGGACATATGACAATAAAACTCTCGACTCTTGCTTCCAGTGACACTTGTACAACCATACTCGATTAAACAATGTAACATTCAGCCATATATTTTTATCTTGGCGTAACAAACATAAATATTGCTAATGACAATGTCATTATTTATGAAAATCCTGTCTGAAAAGTTACATTTGTTATTGTAAGTTTTCTATAACACAAAGTTTCTTAGGAGCACGACCTAGCAGAGACAAACACAAAATGCTGGAGTAACTCAGCGGGACAGGAGTATCTCTGGAGAGAAGGAATGGGTGACGTTTTGGGTCGATACCCTTCTTCGGATTGTCAGGGGGAAGGGAGATAGATAGATAAAGGAAGTGTGAATGTGTGAAAACAGGGCAAAGGTTATGGAGATCAAGGACAATTTAGGATAGAACATTGTTCGTAGAGTCGGAGAGCTGGAGTAATGACAGAGGGAGAGCAGTGAGAGAAGATGTTTCTGAACTCTCGTCAGAGAGAGGAGAACTTCTTCAAGGTAGACATACTTTGAGTAGATTATCTTGTAGCAGAACAACCTATATTCTGAAGAGACACAAAAAGCTGGAGTAACTCAATGGGACAGGCAGCATCTCTGGAGAGAAGGAATGGGTGACGTTTTGGGTCGAGCCCCTTCAGACTGGTTAGGGATAAGGGAAACAAGAGCTATAGCCGGTATAGTAGTAGGCCCCCTTGGTCATGACTGACCATGGGTGATGCATCCTAGTTTGTAGGTTTGTGTGGTCGGATGCAAGCCTGGACGATGTCATATGAAGGACAGGCTGTTGCACATCCCCCCCTCTCCACGTCGCTGATCGATCCAAAGGAACAGCAGGGTCATTACAGTTTGGCACCAGCGCCGTCACACGAGCTGCCAGAACGAGGTTGTAGACAACGACGAACTGCCTTAGGGGCTCCGACTGGATTTTCTTGAGGTTTACTCCTGGAGCCTTATCCATGACTGGATATGGCCACAAGGCAGTGAAGGTTTTAAATCAGAGATTTCCCTAGATGGACTGCCTTCCCAGGCTGACGAGCCCCATCTGCCCGAGACTCATGGGGATGGGAGCGTCTACCTTCCCGTGCAGGTCTATAGCACCTGCTCACTGCGCAAAATATATAGACGGTGATGTGGAGAAAAAATTAACTATCATAAAGGAAATAGCTGTTTGTAGGGTAAAAATGAGAAGCAAGTGCGACTTGGGGGGGGGAAGGGGGGTGAAGAGAGAGGGAGAGAGAGGGAGAGAGGGGGATATTATATGTGATGCCGGGACTACCTGAAGTGAAAAAAAATCTATATTCATACCACTGTGCTATAAGCTGCCCAAGCTAAATATGAGATGCTGTTCCTCCACTTAGCATTTAGCCTCTCTCTATCAATGGAAGAGACCGAGTACAGAAAGGTCTGTGTAGGAATGGGAAGGAGAATTAAAGTGTCCAGCAACTGGGAGAGATCAGGTTGCTTCAAACGGAGTGAGTGAAGGTGGTCCACGAAGCTATTGCCCAATCTGTGTTTGGTCTCGCCGATGTATAAGAGTCCACAATGAACTTGAACCTATATATTCTATTCAACACGTAGCAAAAATAATTATCTCAAAACAACTCCAGCTTATGATACCAACCACAATTCATTGTAAACAGTACAACCACTTTAGGCAAGAGGGAAATTAGCATTTAACTGACAATTCCCAACAGTTCATGGCTAAGTTACATCACTCTGTCTTTACCTACCCAAAAAACTGTATTTCCCTTTCAGCCACACTGCCGCATGTAATCACCAAGTTGCTGCAAGTACTAAACCTGCTGCAGTTATTTTGTGTTTACAATTCTTCAATATAAAAGTACAATAAAGCAGATGCTGAAAATCTAAATTGAAAAAAAAAACAAGCTGGAAATACTTAGCCAGTAGGTGGCTTCTGAAGAAAGAAACAATAAATATTTTGAATCAGTGATCTTGCATCAGATCCCAAATTCTGCAAAATTATCAGCTGCATTTTTGGTGACATTTTAAAGTTGACATTTGCATGACAAATCTAATGCACACTATTGAATGGGAAATGACTGCAAAATCTAGCCCATTGATTAAGTTGAAACCAATTTAGCAAAACCTTTGCAGTTCCTCCAGTTAATATTTCAGGTCACTCTTCATTGGAACATTGTTCATCAGTAATCTGAAATCAGTAATCTAAAACATATTCCAACTTAATGTTAGAAACAAGATAATTAAGTAAAAGTTTAATACGTCGCAGATACTGGCAGCATAAAACAGCTCAAACCAGCTTGTCCACAAGCCTTGCAAATTTAAAATTAGCAGGTCACAAAGTATTTTAACTATTGCAAAGAAATGGTGGCAACAAAGAAGTTGTCCAAATGAGATGCAAGAGAATGTGTTGCAGCAACTCAACACAAATCTCAACCAGACTGCAAGTTATTCGACAAAGGGCGGCATAGTGGTGCCACTAGTAGAGCTGCTGCCTCACAGCACCGGACACCCGGGTTCAATTCGGACCTTGGGTGTTGTCTGTGTAGAGTTTGCACATTCTCCCTGTGACCTCATAGACTTCCTTCGGGTGATCTGGTTTCGTCCCACATCCCACTGGCCTCTTTAAATTGCCCCTAGTGGGCAGGGAATGGATGAGATAGCAGAGTAACATGGAACATGTGAATGAAAAATGGATGGTCAGCATGGACTTGGTGGGTCGAAGGGCCCGTTTCCATGCTGTATCTCTAAACTAAACTAAGTACAGAAATTCTCTGCTTAACCACAAAATCACCAGGGAATTTATCTTCCCCATGCAATCACTTTCCTGTGTTAGTAGTTACTGGTTGAAATGTCATCATTTGAAAGTATAGCTAATGTCAAATGTAATTTCAATGTTCAGTTAAGTCATTCAAGCTTTCTGTTTGTCTCAGCTATAACTGCATATGCTTAAAGGAACCAAGCCCTCCAAAATATATGTATTTCAAACTACATTTTGCTATAACGTGTTTCCATAACACCAATCAGATGTAATGCAAGTGATGCATAGGGGAATACTATTTGGATTATGCTGGCAAATTAGTTACGATGCACATGAATATAAGCAAGAAAAAAGCTGCTTTCAATTTAAACAGTATGCAGTGGGGGGTGGGGGTGACCGTTTAATTGTGGTAATGAGACACCATCATCTCTTAAGAACACAGATGCTATTTTAACAGTGAGTTCACATTGAAATTGACAAACAATTACATCTATTGACACGTGTGCAATGATACTCAATTAAATAATTGAACATATGGCTTTAGTATTTTTAGCTTACAACAAAAAATTAATAGCTTTATCTTTGAAACCCCTCACACCTAATCCACACTACACCCCTCCCTCCCCGTCTCCAAATTGACGTAATTGTTTTTGCAATGTGATTTTCTCCAATACGTGGTTTCTTAAGAAGCTGTCTGTTGCTTTATAGCAGAACTACCTGCATCAGGAAAACTGACTAAACAAAGTCAACGCTCTGAAATTCTTCAGCAAGATTTGAAAACAATGACAACCCGTCAAGATATTAGAAGATACTATGGACTTCAATAATTTTACAAATGAAATAATCAGCCGAACCATTTCCTATGCAAAAATAAGTACTCTGTTTACTAAACAGTACTTGTCAATATCACTGAGGAACTAATTACAGGGACTCAACCGTTCAAAAGAGTGTGTTTAATAAATTGACATAACCCAGTGGAAATCTGAGATATTTTGTTTACAAATATTAAGTTATTTACTGTCCACCTTCAGTATTTTTAATTTTGCATCTAGTTTCCAAGATTTGGTCTTTTTGCATATTCTTATTTCCAACTTCAGTATATTTATAAATGATTTCAGATTTACTTTTGAAAGCATAAGACAAATCTATTTCAAATCAAATAATCAATGCACTAACAATAATTAATCTAACCAATTCAAAAATAAAATCAATCAGCTAGCTCCTTAACGTACAAACTTAAACATATGTAATTTACATATAAGGGCTGGATCATTCAGGCTAACGTCAACAGTCCTATTTGTAACTGCCATTGAAACAACAGGAAGTCTGTGATTAGCTTACCAAAATACCTTAGGCATAAAGTGCTGATTTAAAAAGTTCACATTTCTTAGTCCATTGTACAATAATTAAGATGCAAGAGACTACAGATGCTGGAATCTCGAGCAAAATAACAATCTACGACAAACTCAGCAGGTCAGGTGGCATCTGTGAAGGGGAATGGACAATGACGCTTTAGGTCAGGACCCTTCTTTAGCCTGATGAAAGTGTCTTTTTGTTCAAGTTTGCAGCAGGTGCAATCTCTTGTGGTCCCCATGACGAAGGGCCAATTGACAATAGGTGCAAGAGTAGGCCATTCGGCCCTTCGAGCCAGCACCGCCATTCAACATGATCATAACTGATCATCCCCAATCAGTACCCCGTTCCTCCCATATCCCCTGACTCCGCTATTTTCAAGAGCCCTATCTAGCTCTCTCTTGAAAGTATCCAAAGAACCTGCCTCCACCGCCCTCCGAGGCAGAGAATTCCACAGACTCACCACTCTCTGTGAGAACAAGTGTTTCAACGATGACATCTCCAGATTTAACCATTTCAGTATCTTACACCAATAACTTATTTCCAATAGCGAATCAAATGTATAACCTAATGTTTTGGTGCAAACAAGTTTCTCCCACAGTTTGATAGAGACACAAGGAGCTGCAGATGCTGAAATCTTGAGCAGGAGTAACTGCGGGTCAGGCAGAATGTGCGGAGAACATGGACATGGGACGTTTTGCATCGGGACTGATTGTAGAAGGGAGGAGAGAAGTTGGCAAAGAGTTTGAAGAAGGCACTTCATATATTTCTCCAGCAATTTGTTTATTTTTGCTGCAGATTCCAGCATCTGCAGTCTCCTGGATGGGGATCCAGTCATGTTGGTTGTGGGCTGACGAGTGCAGGGACCGTGGGGGTTGTGGCTGCTGTCGGCAGCTCAGCTGGTGTCCAGTAATGGGCGACCAGCAGCAGCAGCAGCAGCAGACGGGACCGCCCCGCTCCGCTGCCGGCGACAAGCGCCACCCAACCCGGGGCGGACGGCAGCGGAGCCCGAGGCCTGCACCCAGCGGCCGCCCCGCCCCGCCCCGCCCCCTCCTCCCCCGGGGGCGCGGACAGTCGGCGCTGCGCTGCGCTGCTCTCCCCGCTCCTTGCTCCGGCCGAGGCCGTCACTTACGCTGAGGGGCTGGGACGCGACGGACGGACTCGGCACCGGCTCCGCTTCACTCGCTCTCCGCCGCCAGCTGGTGACGGACGGGCCCCGCGCACGCACGCGCACTGCGGCCCGGACCTGCCTGGCACCGCCCCCGCCGGCGGCCCCCGGCACTGCAAGCACGGACCGCTCCACAGCGCCCCCGCCGGCGGCCCCCGGCACTGCAAGCACGGACCGCTCCACAGCGCCCCCGCCGGCGGTCCCCGGCACTGCAAGCAATGAACCGCTCCACAGCGCCCCCGCTGGCACTGCAGGCACGGACCGCTCCACAGCGCCCCCGCCGGCAGCCCCTGGCACAGCAAGCATGGACCGCTCCACAGCGCCCCCGCTGGCACTGCAGGCATGGACCGCTCCACGGCGCCCCCGCCGGCAGCCCCCGGCACTGCAAGCATGGACCGCTCCATAGCGCCCCCCCCCCCCCGGCACAGCAAGCATGGACCGCTCCACAGCCCCCCCCCCCCCCCCGGCACAGCAAGCATGGACCGCTCCACAGCGCCCCCCCCCCCCCCCCCCCGGCACTGCAAGCACGGACCGCTCCACAGCGCCCCCGTAGGCGGCCCCCGGCACAGCAAGCATTGACCGTTCCACAGCGCCCCCGCCGGCAGCCCCTGGCACTGCAAGAATGGACCGCTCCACAGCGCCCCCGCCGGCAGCCCCTGGCACTGCAAGCACGGACCGTTCCACAGCGACCCCGCCGGCACAGCAAGCATGGACCGCTCCACAGCGCCCCCGCTGGCAGCCCCCGGCACAGCAAGCATGGACCGCTCCACAGCGCCCCCGCTGGCGGCCCCCGGCACAGCAAGCATGGACCGCTCCACACCGCCCCCACTGGCAGCCCCCGGCTCAGCAGGCATGGACCGCTCCACAGTGCCCCCCCCCGGCACCGCAAGCATTGACCGCTCCACAGCGCCCCCCCCGGCGGCCCCCGGCACTGCAAGCATGGACCGCTCCACAGCGCCCCCGCCGGCGGCCCCCGGCACAGCAAGTGTCGCGTTTATTTGTATAATAAAGCTCGTACCACGATGTAAAGGGAGTATCTCTTTATTTAGCAACTCTGTACAGCACGTTCCTGCTCGTGTGCATGCTCGGGCAACTCCCTAGCTACCACACCCCTGGGTTACCACGTCACCTCCGGCCACCGCATTCGTTACACTCTTATTCCCATAATACCACATCTCCCTTTCTTTGAGAACAAAGGGTGAACTACCTTTGTCTCTGCAGGTCTTAAGGGGTTTATTCTGTCCTTTTGCTGGAAGGCCTGTCCCTGATTCAAGCATGCAAAATAGAAATAAAATAACTTCCGCGTTACCATACTGTGAACTATCACTTTAGCAGGCTGTGTTCTTCAAAACTTAAACTCTCAGGTTTCAGGTAAATGTACCAGGTTTACGGAACAATTTCACATCACATTTCACTCTCTCTTTTTCTTTATTGTAGAAAACAGATCAATAAATCACAAATCAAGTCTCTTCGGCTTTCTAACCTCTCTCCCACACCTGGTCCGCACAGTCTCTGTGGTGGGGCCCTCTCTGCTGGGTGATGTTGTCACTGGTGGAGCTGGCTCTGGTGGAGCTGGCTCTGGTGGAGCTGGCTCTGGTGGAGCTGAATCTTCTCCCACCGGTGGCTCATCAGCGTCGACTACCCCACTGTTGGTCTGCAGCGGCACCAAGTGCTGCCGGCTCCTCCTCAGTGTGCCCTGAGGCACCTGGACGATATAAGAGCGAGGGGTATTGTGTGTAGATAGCACTTTGCCCTGGACTCGTGCATCGGTGATCCACACCTCCTCCCCAGGTACTAGTCGCTCCAGATTTCTCGCTCCGTGCCTCTTGTCGAAGGATCTTGCGTCGTTCCACCTCTTCTCCCTTTCTTTGGCCCCACAGTGCGTTGTAGTCAGGCAAAACTGGATTCAGCAGGGTTGGAAGGGCAGGAACAGTAGTGCGGAGGCGGCGCCCCATCAACAGCTCGGCCGGGCTATAGCCGTTCTGTAGAGGGGTTGCTCTGTAGGCCAGCAATGCAAGATATGGGTCTGACGCCTTTGTTAGCATGTTTTTCACGGTTTGTACAGCGCGCTCCGCCTCACCATTGCTCTGAGGAAACCTGGGGCTGCTCGTGATGTGCACAAAGCCATACTCTGCTGCAAAGGCTTTAAAGTGGCTACCTGAGATCTGGGGCCCATTGTCACTGCCAGCCCTCAAGTCATGAGTGACTGAACTGCCAGCCCACATCCCCGGCTCTAGGATGCTCCCGCTGGCCTGAAGCTGTCTCCCTCCTCCGGCTACAGGACACTCACGACAGCCTCTGCCTGAAGCCACCCCCATCCCCAGCTGCAGAGCATTTCCCCCCCCCCACCCCAACACCGGCCCACACCTGAAGGGGTAGGCAACAGTATGCAGCAGTAGGCCACGGCAGCACTCCCCACCGGCCCTCAACAGCCCCCGCCTGAAGCCGTCCCCCTCCCCCAGCTGCATGGAGCACTTCTTCCCCCCCCCCCACCCCTCCACCGGCCACCGACAGCCCCCACCTGAAGCCGTCCCCCTCTCCCGCTGCAGGATGCTCCCCACTGGTCCCCACCTGAAGCCGGTGGGGAGCGGCAGAGGTAGACCACGACAGCAATAGGCCACGGCAGCAGTAGGTAGCAGGCCACGGCAAGCGGTAGATCACGGCAGCGGTAGATCACGGCGGTGCTCCCCACCCCCCTCTACAGCCCCCGACTGAAGCCGTCCCCTCATTCGGTGCTCAATTCTTGCTATTAAGGGAGTGCAGCGTAGGTTTACAAGGTTAATCCTGGGATGGCGGGACTGTCATATGCTGAATGGAGTGGTTGGGCTTGTATACTCTGGAATTTAGAAGGATGAGAGGGGATCTTATTGAAGCATATTAAGGATTTGGACACGCTAGAGGCAGGAAACATGTTCCCGATGTTGGGGGAATCCAGAACCAGGGACCACAGATTAAGAAAAAGGGGAAAGCCATTTAGAACAGAGATGAGGAAACACTTTTTCACACAGAGAGTTGTGAGTCTGTAGAATTCTCTGCCTCAGAGGGAGGTGGAGGCTGGTTCTCTGGATACTTTCAAGAGAGAGGTAGATAGGGCTCTTAAAGATAGCGGAGTCAGGGGATATGGGGAGAAGGCAGGAAAGGGATACTGGAGATGATCAGCCATGACCACATTGAATGGCGGTGTTGGCTCAAAGCTTGTCTATTGACACTGTTCCCCCACAGCCCCCACCTGAAGCCGTCCCCCTCCCCTGCTGCAGGATGCTCACCACCGGTCCCCGCCTGAAGCCGGTGGGGAGCGGCAGCGCTAGGCCACGACAGCGATAGGCCACGGCAGCAGTAGGCAGTGGCAGCAGCAGGCCATGGCAGTGGCAGCAGTAGGCCATGGCAGTGGCAGCAGTAGGCCAAGGCAGTGGCAGGGGTGGCAGCGGTAGACCATGGCAGCGCTCCCCCCCGCCCCACCAGCCCCCGACAGCCCCTCCTAATGCCGCCCCCCCCCTCCCACCAGCCCATGCCTGAAGCCGTCCCCTTCCACTGGCTGCAGGATACTCCCACCCCCCCCCCCCCCCCCCCCCCCCCCCCCCCCCCCACCCCCCCCGACAACCCTCGCCTGAATCTGTCCCCTCAACCGCTGCAGGACGCTCTCCCTCCCCACCGGCCCTGCCTGAAGCTGTCCCCCTCCCCAGGCTGCATGACGCAAGAAGAGACGCAACAAGAAAGAATGGACTGAATAAATCTCATCTCTAACGTTTAAATTGTTGTTATATTTTAAGAGTTAATCATATTTTAAGCTTTAATAAATCCCTTTTCCACTTGCCGTGCCCGTCAGCTGCGCCTGCATCACAATGGAAACCCAGTGGGCAGGAATGGGTGGGCCGCCGGAGAGCCGCTAAGAGTGGATGGGAGATGGAGGTTGAGGGGGGCATGGGCTGAGTGCGTGTGGGGGGGGGGGGGGGGGCAAAGGGCAGAGTGGTGGGGGTGAGGGGTGGAGGGGGGTATCAAGGGCGTCAAAACGGGAACCCGTCAGCCGCTCCTGTGCAGTTGGGGGCGATGCGCGAATGGTGGAATATTGTATTGGGGGACCAGGCCTCCCATGTGAGAATGGGTCCCACTTAGTCTAGTCGCCTTTAAACTTTGTTCCTATCACCTTAAAGCTATGCCCTCCAGTCGTTGACATTTCCACCCTATATGCCTCTTACAATTTTAAATACCTCTATCGGCTCTCTCCTCAGCCTCTTACAATCCAGAGAAAACTATCGTAACATCCTGGTAAATCTCTTCATCACCTTTTTCACCCAAAATCTCCATGTCTTTCCACCTTTCTTGAGTCGCTGGTGCCGGCTGTAATTTGATCTTTACCTTTACATACCCCTAGTCTCCCTCTCCCCTGACTCTCAGTCTGAAGAAGGGTCTCGACCCAAAACATCACCTATTCCAGAGATGCTGCCTGACCCGAGTTACTGCTGTATTTTGTGTCTATCTTATTGATCCAATTGGTTATTGTGATTTCTTTGCTATATTTGATATTGTTATGGACAATATAATTAAGATTACATTCAATACTTCATTGACTAAATATTTTGCTCATATTTTGCTTGGGCAGCTTACAGCCCAGTGGTATGAATATTGATTTCTCTCACTTCAGGTACCCCGGCATTCCCTCTCGCTCTATCCCTCCCCCACCCAAGTCCCACCTAGCTTCTCATTTTCACCCTATAAACAGCTAACAATGGCCTGTTTCCTTTACCATCGTTACTTTTTTGCATATCTTTCATCCATTGTTCTTTATTTCTCCACATCACCATCTATATCTCTAATTTCCCATATCTCTAATGAGTCCGAAGAAGGGTCTCAACACGAAACGTCACCCATTCTTTCTCTCCAGAGATGCTGACCGTCCCGCTAAGTTACTCCAGCTTTTTGTGTCTATCATTGTTTAATATTGTTTTGTGGTGTTCAAGAGCCTGACAGTGGTTGGGAAGAAGCTACTCTTGAACCTGGTCACAGTTTTCTGACTATTATACATTCTTCCTAAAGGTAAGAGTGAAATGAGAGTGTTAAAGAAGGAGTGAAATGAGTGTGGGGTATCTGATGATGCTGGCTGCCATTTTGAGGAAGTGCTTTGATGGTGGGGAGGTCATTACCAGTGATGGACCGGGGGGGGGGGGGGGGGAGGGGGGAGAGGGGGTATCGACCACTTGTTGTAATCGCCTTCTTTCCTGGACATTCATGTTGCCAAACCAGACCGTAATGCAATCGGTCAATATGCTCTCTACTGTAAACCTACAGCATGGCCGTCCGAAGGGGGGGCGCGTTGGGTGCAATCGCACCCCCTTTTTTTCCCCAGAGTAAGAAAAAATCCAGAGGAAAAAAAAAACAAAAATCAGAGCTCAATCGCGGGGTGGGAGTGGCTGAATCTGAACCCAGCGGCTGCAACCCCAACACCAGACACCGCTGCGGCAGGGGGCCACACCCCTTGCCTCTCTCCGCCGCTGGTGCCCTACGCCACCCCCGCTGACCCCCGCTGGGTCCACATCACCCCCGCTGGGCCCACGTCACCCTCATTGGGCCCACGCCAACCCCGCTGACCCCCGCTGGGCCCACGCCACCCCCGTTGGGCCCACACCATCTTCATCTTTGCCCACCCCACCAGAAAGAGAGGGGGGTGGGATGTGAGAGGGGGGAGGGGGAGAGAGAGAGGGGAAGGGAGGGGAGAGAGAGATGGGGGAGGGGAGAGGGAAAGGGGGATTATCTTTAGTGAGATTGCAAAATTAAGGTAGGTTTTAGAGCTATTATATTTTCTCCTCCATATGAATAATTTTAAACAATATCAAATAATATCAAACAATTGGAACTGCTTTCTTTTCCTTGATAACAATACTGAAAAATATGAATTCCAGGTTTTGTCACATAAATATACATTTTAATGGGATCCTTATATACAGATATAACATTTCCATTTTGAGATCGGGGGTATGGGGGCAAATGTGCGTCAAGCCGATAGCCTAAACGTTAAAGAGTTAAAAGATAGCCTAATCGATAAAGAGCTGAGAAGATGAATCAGAGCTGCCAAGAAAGGTATTCTGAGAAGTTGAGGAGCAAGTTCTCAGCCAGTGACTCTTCTTCAGTTTGGAAGGGCATGCAAGAAATCACCAGCTATAAGAGGAAAGCCCCCCGCTCTTTGGACAATCGTCAGCTGACGAACGACCTGAATGAGTTTGACTGCAGGTTTGAAAATCAGAAACTTAACCCTGGTACCCCCCTCCCCAACCCCAGTCTGCAAAGAATGGACCCTGCATCCTCTCCTTCCCATTCACCAATTCACACCTACTTAAGGCAAGACTCCAGTATGAAAAGAGTGGACCCTTTCCCACACCAACCAACACTTCGCACCCCCTCACAGCCTGACCTCAGTCTGCAAAGACTGGGCCCTTCTACACCCACCCCACTCCAATCACCACATCACACCCAATTACTCATTTGTAACCAGTCCCTGCAAACATGTACTGTCCCTGCCTGCTTCAAAGTCTCCACTATTGTCCCAATACCCAAAAAGGTAAGGATTACTGGCTTTAATGACTACAGGCTTATCGCACTAACCTCTGTAGTCATGAAGACCATTGAAAGGCTTGTGTTGGCCAAGCTGAAAAATATCACAATCCCTCTGCTGGACCCTCTGCATTTTGCATATCGGGCCAATAGATCTGTGGGTGACGCAGTCAATCTGGTCCTGCACGTCATCCTCCAGCACCTGGACGGCCAGGGGACCTATACGAAGATTTTATTTGTTGATTTTAGCTCTGCATTCAACACCATTGTTCCAGAGCTACTAAGCTCCAAACGTTCTGAGTTGACTGTGCCTGAACCCCTCTGTCGGTGGATCACCAGCTTTCTGACAGACAGGAAGCAGCATGTGAGGCGGGAAAGCATATCTCGGACCCGCAAACGCTCAGCATAGGAGCACCGCAAGATGCGTACTCTCCCCTCTCCTCTACTCTCTACACCAACGACTGCACCTCCACAGACACCTCTGTCAAGCTTCTCAAGTTTGCGGACGACACAACCCTGATTGGACTGATCCAGGATGGGGATCTCTGTACTCTTTTCAGTTTGACATCTTTCCTATAACATGGTGCCCAGAACTGAACACAATATTCTAAATGCAGTCTCACCAATGTCTTATTCGATTGCAACATGACCTCCCAACTTCTATACTGAATACTCTGACTGATGAAGGCCAAAATACTTGTTGACCACCTGATATACCTGCGACACGACCTTCAAGGAACCATGCAACCATCACTCTGCCCACCTGGCTAATTGAACCAGATCCTGCTGCAATCTTTCACAACCATCTGCACTATCTGCAAAACCACTCACTTCTGTATCATCAGCAAACTTGCTAATCTTGCCCTGTTCTGTGACGTTTCACAGAATGTTGGAGTAACTCAGCGGGTCAGGCAGTTACATAAGAAGGTGGTAAGGCCGCATTTAGAGTATTGTGTTCAGTTCTGGGCACCATGTTATAGGAAAGATGTCATCAAACTGGAAAGGGTACAGTGAAGATTTATGAGGATGTTGCCAGCACTAGACGGCCAGAGATATAGGCAGAGGTTGAGTAGGCTGGGACTATTTCATGGAGCACAGGAGGATGAGGGATGATCTAATAGAGGTGTATAAAATCATGATTTGAATAGATATGGTTGAGTCTTTTGCCCAGAGTAGGTGAATCGAGGAGCAGAGGACATAAGTTTAAAATGAAGGGCAAAAGATTTAATAGGAATCGGAGGGGTATGTTTTTCACACAAAGGGTGGTAGGTGTATGGAACAAGCTGCCAGAGGAGGTAGTTGAGGCGGGGACTATCGCAACATTAAGGAACAGGTAGACAGGTACATGGATAGGACAGGTTTGGAGGGATATGGATCAAACATGGGCAGATGGGACTAGTGTAGATGGGACATGCTGGCCGAAGGGCCTGTTTCCACACTGTATCACTCTATGACTATCTATCTTTCCCTCTCAAACCCATGCTCCTGCCTTCTCCCCATTACCTCTGACACCCGTATCAATCAAGAATCTATTAATCTCCTCCTGAAAAATGTCCATTGACTTGACCTCCACAGCTGTCTGTGGCAATGAATTTCACAGTTCACCACCCTCTGACTGAAGAAATTCCTGCTCATCTCCTTCCTAAAGGAATGTCTTTTAATTCTGAGGCTGTGGCCACTGGTCCTAGACACAGTCTTTCCATTAGTGGAAACATCCTCTCCACATCCACTCCATCCAGGTTTTTACCAGGCTGGGACAGACGGCAACAGCTTCACATCGTGTCCCAAAGCTTGTGCCCTGCCCTGCATCACCCAAGGCAGCAGAGACTTTATAGGAGGGCAAGCACCATCACAAAGTAGCTCACGATGGTTTGGGTAACATTCAGGAATGTCTATACATGTCACATCATGAATATTACTGAAGAACGGTCTTGACCCGAAATATAATCTATACCTTTTCTCCAGAGATGCTGCCTGACTCACTGAGTTACTCCAGCACTCTGTGACATGTCACCTATCCATGTTCTCCAGAGATGCTGCCTGACCCACTGAGTTACTCCAGCACTCTGTGAAACATTGCCTATTCATATTCTTCGCAGATGCTGCCTGAGCCGCTGAGTTACTCCAGCACTTTGTGTCTATTTTCCTTTCACCCATCTGCCCAAGCCCACTCTCCCCCCCTCCCCCCTCCACTTTCCAATGTTCCTTTCCACCTATAAACCTCTCTCTGCCTTTACATTTCACTCCTCTTTCAAATCTCTTCTACTTATCTACATGCATTTTTCTTCTTAACTTTTTAAGTCATAGAATGATGCAGTGTGGAAACAGGCCCTTCAGCCCAACTTGCCCACACCGACCAACATGTCCCATCTAAACTAGTCCCACTCGCACGCGTTTGGCCCATATTCATCTAAATCTGTCCTATCCATGTATGTGTCCAAATGTCTCTTACACGTTAGGATAGTCTCAGCCTTAACTACCTTCTCTGGCAGCTCGTTCCATACACCCAGCACCCTTTGTGTGAAAAGGCTACCTCAGATTCCTGATAATTTCTGAAATATTAGTCATAAATTTGGTGCAGAAATGCTCCAAAATAAGACTCAGTATGCATCAGAGAGCATCTAAAACCCCTGGCATCGAGGGACTTCATGCTTCACGCTCGTGATGTGCGCAGTGCGCACATTATTTCACATTGCATTTTTTGTAATCCTGTCATGCCACCCCCATTTTTCAAAAGCTTTGTACGGGCCTGTACAGAGGTTCAAGAAAGTAATACTGAAGCACCTCAATCTTCTAAGGAAATAGAGGCATTGATGGGGACAGGGGGAGGGGGAAGCAGTGAGGGGCGATAGTGCTGCTAAATTGTTCCCGATGGTGAGTAACATTCCTGATCCATTTGAACATTACTTTTTGCAGAAAATTTTGTTCAAATTACAAACCTCCTCAGTCTGCTTGCACTCTCTTGCTAAAGCTATTAAAAGTAATCTGTGCCATTTAACAGGAAGCATATTTCTCAACTTCCTTAACCTCATAAAGACAAATGACAGGTCAGAGTGCTGCACAGGAAATCTGTTGTCTCTGTTCATTTCTTACGGTTTCTCTTGGGTCCGTAATTTTGTTTTAACACTTCTTTTCCCTTTTCCCCGATCCAAAGTGTTTCAGTTCTTTGATACGTTCGGAGAGCGGTGATAAGTGTGCTTTTGTCTTGCATTTGATATCAACTTTTCAGGAACCAAGATACAAGATAAATTTATTTGTCACATGTACCAATTGGTACAGTGAAACGTGTGGTCACCATGCAGCCATACGAATAAAAAAAGAACACAACACACGATAGACCCCAACACAAAACATCTCCACACAGCGGAATCAAAGTTTCCCACTGTGAGGGAAGGAATAGAAAAAAAAAATAGGTCTCTGTTAATAGTAAATGAGCTCTGATTGTCAGGTTTGCCCTTAAGAGTGGCAGTGATCAAATAAAGCCTATGTTCAAGAAAGAACTGCAGATGCTGGAAAAATCTGAGGTACACAACAATGCTGGAGAAACTCAGCAGGTAAGGCACCATCTGTGGAGAGAAGGGATAGGGAGGAGGTGCAGGTGAAACTCTGCCACAACTGAAAAGACTGCTTGGGTCCTTGGATGGAGTTGAGAGGGGAGGTAAAGCGACAAGTGTAGCATTTCCTGCGATTGCAAGGGAAAGTACCCGGGGAATGGGTGGTTTTGGTGGGAAGGAACAAATTGACCAGGGAGTTATGGAGGGAACGGTCTCTGCGGAAAGCAGAAAGGGGTGGAGATGGGAAGATGTGGCCTGTGGTGGGATCCCTTTGGAGGTGGCAAAAATGTTGCAGGATTATATATTGTATACAACGGCTGATGGGGTGGAAGGTGAGGACAAGGGGGACTCAGTCCTTGTTACGAGTAGGGGGATGGGGAGTTAGAGTGGAGCTATGGGATATAGAGGAGACCCTGGTGAGAGCCTCATCTATAATAGAAGACGCAAATCCCCATTCGCTAAAGAATGAGGACATCTCCAATGCCCTGGTCTGGAACACCTCATCCTGGGTACAAATGCGGTGTAGACGGAGGAATTGGGAGTAGGGGATGGAGTCCTTACAGGAAGCAGGGTGGGAAGAAGTGTAGTCCAGATAGCTATGGGAGTCAGTGGGTTTGTAGTAGATGTCGGTCAGTAGTCTGCCTGCGATGGAGGTGGTGAGATCTAGAAACGGTAGAGAGATGTCGGAAATGGTCCAGGTGAATTTGAGTACCGGATGGAAATTAGTGGTGAAGTGGATGAGGTCAGTGAGTTCTGCATGGGTGCAGGAGGTAGCAGCAATGCAGTCGTCAATGTAACCTATGTGTCAGTGGAAAACCATGTGCCACAATGGTAATGCATGACATAATTCACTTCTGGATTGTTGTATTTCAAATAGTACCGACAACAGAGAATTTTCAGTAATTCCAAATAAAAGGGGCAATTGCGAATTCAAAATATCCTTCGTTGATCTTTCTTAGAGCCATTGTTGAGATGGGTATCAATGTCAATGCCATTATCTGTTTTTCAATCTTAATTGCACTAGAGGAGATCATTGTGAGCTGCCTTCTTGAATGGCTGCAATCCTTTTGGTGAAGGGAAGATAGTTAATAATTTAAAATCAGTGATGATGAACGACCAGCAATATGTTTCCAGTCATAATGGTGCACGATTACAGGGGGACCTGCGGGTGATGGTGTGTTCCCTTGCATCTGCTGACCTTGTTTTTCTAGGTAGTCGTGTTTACAGGTTCAAAAGGTGCCATAGAATCAACTGGGCAAATAATTGCAGTGCAATTTGTAGATAGTACACTGTTTACGTACTGTGTAGCTGTGAGTAAATGCTTCTTGATTCATTGTCAACAATAGCTCCAATCACACGGTTATCCCATTACTTTCTCTCGGCAAACGCTGTTGAAAATCTTGGAACAGTTTGAAGAGCACTCATCCGGTTAGAACATAGGCTTTATTTGATCACTGCCACCCTCAAGGGTAAACCTGACAATCAGAGCTCATTTACTATTAACAGAGACCTTTTTTATTCTATGCCTTCCCTCACAGTGGGAAACTTTGATTCCGCTGTGTGGAGATGTTTAGTGTTGGGGTCTATCGTGTGTTGTGTTCTTTTTTATTCGTATGGCTGCATGGTGACCACACGTTTCACTGTACCAATTGGTACATGTGGCAAAAAAAAACGAGATAGGTAGATCTCTCCTAATCTCTCTTTTCTTTACTTTCTCCTTTTCTTTCAATCTTTTAACTTCTCATCTCTATCCTTTATTTCTTTTGCTTTCTGTTTCTATTCGCTTGACTATCTATTCCGACACTCTTTATTTCTTTTTCCTCTCACTGTTCTTTTATTATTAAATCAAAAGTATGAAGTTGTACAAGAATGGAAATATGTATGTATGTATTAGGTACTCAAGTACCACACTATTGTACTTACTTCTAACAAAAATAAACAAAACAAATGTAAAAAAAAGAGCACTCAGCACAAGCATGCCGAGCCAAACTAATGAGTGGACTTCCTAATTCTCAGCGCTTCTTCTTGAAAGACTGGGAAAGGATGTTGAGACCATGATGAAGGTCATTTGGAGCCCAGGAAGTCACACAGGATGGAGGTAAAGCATTTGAAGTAAGGAGGCAGTCAGCGCTATCAGTGCCACAAGTGATATCTCTAGGATCTGACGATACAAAAAAGGTTTAGGGAGGAATTGCATATGCCGGTTTACAATGAAGATAGACACAAAATGCTGGAATATCTCAGTGGGTCAGGCATCATCTCTGGAGAAAATGAATAAGTCGAGACCCTGCTTTAGACTGAGCCAGGGGAGAGGGAAACTAAAGGTATGAGATTCAAGAGAGTTTATTGTCATGTGCCCCAGACAGGACAATGAAATTATTGCTTTGCTTCAGCACAACAGAATTATAGAAGGCATGAAGTACAAAGGCACAAAGAATGAAAGGTATGAAAGGAACAAATCAAAACCAGCAAGGATGATCAAGTTTAGGTGGCGCCCACAATGGTCGATTGTTGGCTGTGGAGGAGTTGATAATGAGGTGGTACGAACAATGGAATTAAGCAGGGTGACAGTGAAGCTGGTAGGATGACTTGGGTGAGGGAGTGTAGGAGAGAGAGTGAATGCAAGGGTTACTTAAAATTAGATAAATCAATTCTCATACCACTGGTTTGTAAGCTGCCCAAGCAAAATATGTGATGCTGTTCCTCCAATAGTATTTGGCCTCACGCTGACAGTGGAGGAGGCCCAGGACTGAAAGGTCAGTATGGGAATGAAAAGGGAAGTTAAAGTGTTTGGCAACTGGGAGATCGCGTAGGCCAAGGCGGACTGAGCATAGGGTTCAGCGAAACAATCGTCCAGTCCACGCTTGGTCTCACCGATATAGCGGAGTCCACACCTGGAACGGCGGACACAGTAGATGAGGTTGCAGGATGTGCAAGTGAACCTCTGCATGTGACTTCACATATATCGTCCACTAAGTTATTCTACTAGAAACTGCGAAAGCTTTCTTGCACTGCTCCAAAGCACAGGTGACTAGAATCTCTATCAATCACTGCTCCTAACGTTCATCAATCCCAACACACATGATCCCCCTCTTTTTCTCTCCCAGCTAGTTAATCACAGAGGCCACTCACAGTACACTGGTATTCGGTGACCAACGTAAGGCTGCCCATCGAGGCTGGTAAACTCAGTGCATAGTGGGAAGAGGGTGTTATTAATGATGGGGTCAAAAACCACACATCCCATGGTCAGCACCAGTACAGAGATCAATGTTGATTACAGCGTGTTGGCAAGTTCACATCCCATTTTCTCCTCGTTCCTCATCTTTTCTACCTGATCAGACTTAAATGGTTTATGTGTAACCCAGGGGCGCCGGGGAGATGGCTGCCCTGCTGGCAGTCTGTTCGTATTTTCTTTCTTTTTGTTATTTTTTAGTGCGTTAAAAGCTTTGTTTTAAAGCTCTTTGGTTTGTTTTATGTGGGGGGAGGGGGGAGGGGATCGGGGGGGGACGGACTTTTTTTCAGGTTCTTACCTTCCCGGAGATGTGATCAAATTTCGGATCACATTCTCCGGGCTCTGCGGCCTAACATCGATGGAGCTGGAAGCTTCCTTGGACTGTCGTGAGCCCCACCATGGGGCTCAGACTTAACATCGGAGCTGATCCCTTGCCTGGGATCGCTCCCACCACGACACCAACGCCAAGAGCTCGCAATCTCAGGTGAGGACGAGTCGGGAGCTCCAACGACGCAGAAGGTTCGAGCAGCTCCGACACGAGGTTAGATCGTCCAGCGCGGGGGAGCTGACATCACCCCCGATGCAGGAGCAGATCGCCTCGACGCGGAGGGCCTGAACGCCACCGGCTATGGGAGTCAAGATCGTCCCATCAACGGGGGCTTCGAGGCCCACGACCGAGGAAGAACTAAGGGAAGGACTTAACTTTATTTCACCTTGCATCACAATGAGGAATGTGTAGGAGTCACTGTGATGGATGTTCATGTTGAAAATGTGTTTTTGAGTGATCTGTTACTTTTAATTGTATGACTGATCTGGCCAATGAAATTCGTTGTATGTTGCAAAACATACATTTGCGAATAAAGTGTGATTCTGACCCTTCCAAATATTCCCTTCCTGCATATAACCAATCCCTTGTGGCATCCTCATTGCACACTGCCAAGACATCCTATCTACACAGCTCTCAGCTGACAAGTCTCCAGAGTTGGAAGAGGAAGTCTCTGACTGCCTGGCACTCAGTGTGCCTGCAACAGGAATGTAGGAATGCAACAGAATGTTCTATCTATGTTGTAGAGCACAGATGGAACCTCCGGGTAGGAAATCAGTGGGCACAAGTGGGCTGCTTCCAGGCTTTGAAGAGGGGTAGGTTGTAGCTAACTCACAAAGTATACTCAACATAACTCAAATGAGGGCTCTAAAAGACCAGCCCATAGTCAAAGGTGCATGTTAAATGGCTGCATCATTGGGGTGGTCATGCAACAAGTGAGCACGATTGTCTCTTCAAGTGTGTTGTTATTTATTGGAATGGAACACTCAACTGAAGTAGAAAGTAATTATGCAGCGAGTGAAAGCATGGCCAGAGTGCACCTTGCCTTCTCGTAGTGGCTGAAGGCTAATTGTGGCACTCTTTTCCGAGCAGAAAGAATCCTTTGCATGGTGAACACATCAGTGAACTGCAAACTTCAAGATATTCATGCACCAAGATAGGTCAACCAGATCAGAATCAGCATGACACCTCCATCTCCACAGTCATAGTAGTCCAGTTAAACGTTAGTCAGTGGGGGCACAAGAGAATGTGCAAGCTGGAGTCTAGAGCATCCCGACCTAGTCTTGATGCAGATGTCAATCCAAAATGGTATCTATCCCTTTATATTTAGAAGAATCCCCTGACCCATAAGACCATAAAATATACAGCAGGTGCAGAAATAAGCCATTCAGCCTATTAAGTCTGCTCTGCGATTCAATCATGGCTGATCTATTTCTCCCTCTCAACCTCATCCTCCTGCCTTCTCACCGTAACCTTTAACCTTAGTAATGAAGAACCTATCAATTTCCACTTCATAAATACCCAACGTTTGGCCTCCACTGTGGTCTGTGGCAATGAATTCCAGATTCACCACCCTCTAGCTAAAGAAATTCCTCCTCACTTTCGTCCTAAAGGTATGTCCCTTTATTCTGAGGCTGTGCTCTCTGGTTCTAGACTCTCCCATTACTGGAAACATTTTCTCCACATCCACATTTAGACCCAATGAGTTCTTCCAGCAGGTTGTTGGTCAATGGAGCCTGCCTACAGCCAAGGTCAGAGCTCAAGTTACCAAATGCTTCGAAAAACATAGACACTGGACATATCCACGGAATCCGCGCCTTGCTCCTGGAAAGCTTATGGGGATTGCAGGAAGTGGTGGGGGGGTGGACTAGGGGCATGGAGGAATCCTCCAGCCTACATGCTTCCTCACCCAAGTCCTTGACAAACCCTCTGGAAGGAAAATTATGCCCACACTTCTCTGGCTTCTGAGTGTCCCAGATGCCTGGAGGGTCCACATACTTTAGAAAATGCCTAGCACCTTTCTCCTCACTAAGTGGAAAACAATACCTGTGATTTGTGCAGCTTGACTGACCACAGCCCTTTAGTGATTCCAGCAAGGTCGTTGCAAGCAAACCTGCTTGTAATTAAGGATACCTTAAAGTACTTCAGGTGCAGGGCTTCTGGCTATGGTTCAAATGATTTCTTGTGTGTAATTCATATTGGGTTTACATACCTGGCTCAATATAGCAAAGGATATATACAATTGTCATTGTACATTGCTCTCATCCCTGTACATTTAGTGTGTTTTTTGGGGTGTTTCCACATACAGCTATGCATTCCATTTTACAAACTGAGGAAAGCCATTCTGCGTTCAGCCATTCAGCAAGATATGATCACAATTGCCTACTAACAAAGTCTTGTGGTCCATTAAAATAGCTTGCGATTTATAAGTGAAACTGTATCCCTAATAGAACAACATCAAAAGTCAAAGTCAATGTCAAAAGAGTTTATTGTCATGTGTCCCTGACAGGACAATGAAATTATTTCTTTGCTTAGCACAACAGAACATAGTAGGCATTGACTACAAAACAGATCAGTGTGTCCATATACCATTATATATGTAAATACACACATGAATGAATAAATTGATAAAGTGCAAATAACAGATAAAGGGGTATTAATGTTCAGAATTTTGTCCGAGCCAAGATGGCTGTGGGGAAGTAGCTATTCCTGAACCTGGTCGTTGCAGTCCTCAGGCTCCTGTACCTTCTACCCGAAGGTAGCAGGGAGATGAGTGTGTGGCCAGGATGGTGTGGGTCCTTGATGATGTTGCCAGCCTTTTTGAGGCAGCGACTGTGATAGATCCCGTCGGTGGAAGGAAGGTCAGAGCCAATGATGGACTAGTCAGCGTTTACTACTTTTTGTAGTCTTTTCCTCTCCAGGGCGCTCAAGTTGCCGAACCAAGCCACGATGCAACCAGTCAGCAAGCTCTTTACTGTGCACCGGTAGAAGTTAGAGAGAGTCCTCTTTGACAGACTGACTCTCCGTAAGTAGAGGCGCTGATGAGCTTTCTTAATAATTGCATCTGTGTTCTCGGACCAGGAAAGATCTTCAGAGATGTGCACACCACATGAATAAGAAGTGTTGGTCAGTAGACTCTTCTGGACTGCTGTAAGATTGGATGTTATCTATCCTTGAAGTATCAAAGACCAGCATATGGAATAAATTGGAGTGAATGCTAAATCTGGATTTCAAGTGGGGCAAACCACTGACATGGAAATGTTGGTTTAATAATGTTTATCTGTGAACAATATTTCAGTCTGGAGTAACTCAGCAGGACAGGCAGTATCTGTGGAGAGAAGGAATGGGTGACATTTTGTTTCAAGACCTTACTTCAGACGTCAGGGGGAGGAAGATAAGGAAGCGTGCAGGTGTGAAAACAAGGCAAAGGGACTGGAGATCAAGGAAAATGTAAAATAGATCATTGTTAGCTAGGAGGAGGTAACAACAAAGCAAACAGAGATACATGTTTCCTTTGTTGTTAGAGTTGCTGCCTGTCCTGTGAAATGGATGTCGAGGAACCTGAAGTAGTCAACCATTTCTATAAAAGGTCCGTTGATGAGGACAGGATTGTGTTAATCCCTCCCCTCCACTTCCTTGCGTCAACCAACAACTCTTTCTTCCTGCCGATGTTAGGATTTAGGTTATGGCACCATAACACAAGGTTCCTGATCTATTTCCTGTACCATCTCATTGGTTATTGTGGATCTGCCCAATAACAGTAATATTATTAGCAAACCTTTTTTTAGTTTAGTTTAATTTATTTCATTTATTGACAGGTGTACCAAGGTACAGTGAAAAGTTTTTATTGCATGTTAACCAGTCAGCGGAAAGACAATACATAATTACAATTGAGCCAGCCACAGGGAAGCATCAGCGTTAAGGGTCAGGGAGGAGAAATGTTATGACCATTTCTAGTTTTTGTTTATTATTGTCACATGTACTAAGTTACAATGAAAAGCTTTTGTTCACATGCTAGTCAAAGAAAAGACTGTACATTAACACAATCAACCTTTCCACATTGGACAGAGAAAGGATAAAGGGAACATTTAGTGCTAATATAACATTGAAATCTGACTAAAAGAAGTTCAAAGATCTATTTTGAGGTAGATGGGAGGTCAGGACTGCACTCTAGCCGATGAGAGGACAGTTCAGTTGCCTGATAACAGCTGGGAGGAAACTGTCCTTGAATCTGGAGGTATGCGTTTTCACACTTTTGTACCTCCTGCCCAATAGAGAGGGAAGAAGAGGGAGTGACCAGAGTGAGACTGGTCTTGATTATGTTGGTGGCCTTTCCGAGGCTGCATGACATGTAGATGAAATCAATAGAAGGGAGGTTGGTTTGCGTAATAGTCTGGGCTACGTCCACAACGTTTTATAATTTCTTGTGGTTTTGAAT
Source organism: Okamejei kenojei (assembly GCA_035221665.1). Taxonomy (NCBI): domain Eukaryota; kingdom Metazoa; phylum Chordata; class Chondrichthyes; order Rajiformes; family Rajidae; genus Okamejei; species Okamejei kenojei. The sequence goes on from CM069133.1 coordinate 80,572,672, forward strand.
GGAGCTGTTCCCAAACATGGGAGCACCTCAAGGCTGCGTGCTCAGCCCCCTGCTGTACTCACTCTATACTCATGACTGCGTAGCCGGTCACAGTGCAAACTCCATCACCAAGTTTGCTGACGACACCACTGTTTGTGGGACGTATCACTGATGGGGATGAGTCGGAGTACAGGAGAGAGATCGAGCAACTGTCCATATGGTGCCAGCACAATAACCTGGCCCTCAACACCAGCAAAACCAAGGAACGGATTGTGGTGAGAAAGGGTCAAGAGCTTCAAATTACTGGGCATGCACATCTCTGAAGATCTTTCCTGGTCCGAGAACACCGATGCAATTATTAAGGAAGCACATCAGCGCCTCTACTTCCTGAGAAGATTACGGAGAGTTGGTTTGTCAAGGAGGTCTCTCTCTAACTTCTACAGGTGCACAGTAGAGAGCATGCTGACCGGTTGCATCGTGGCTTGGTTCGGCAACATGAGCACCCTGGAGAGGAAAAGACTACAAAAAGTAGTAAGCACTGTCCAGTCCATCATCAGCCCTGACCTTCCTTCCATTGAGGGGATTTATCGCAGTCGCTGCCTCAAAAAGGCTGGCAGTATTATCAAAGACCCACACCATCCTGGCCACACACTCATCTCCCTGCTACCTTCAGGTAGAAGGTACAGGAGCCTGAAGACTGCCGCGACCAGGTTCAGGAATAGCTACTTCCCCACAGCCATCAGGCTATTAAACCTGGCTCGGACAAAACTCTGCACATTAATAGTAAGATTAAATGAGAACTTACCTGTTTGAAGTTTGATCTTTATTTTATGAGGAGTTGCGATGAGGGACTACGTGAGGAACCCCGTCCAGCTGCACGTGCGTCAATATTCAAAGCTGCGGTGTGAAATCACAGGTAATAGTGACTGAAGTATAATAGTAAGATAACAGAAGACTAGAACTACCAGATGACATTTATGAGGGTAGTCCCTCACGTAGTCCCTCATCGTAACTCCTCATAAAATAAAGATCAAACTTCAAACTGGTAAGTTCTCATTTAATCTTACTATTTTACTTTGGAGTCACGTGAGTGACTACGTGAAGACTTCAAAGCTCTGTGATTTCATGCCTTGAGAAATGAGTCTACACAACCACAACTACAACTGCTTCATTGACAAATGAAGGAAAACATTCATAATGCATACAGTCATGACATAGATTTAAAACATGCTGATGCTGTTTAAATGAAGTAATAATATTCACATCTCTCACCCAGATGGAAAGTATAACTAGAACATAAAATAGAGTTGACAAATACCCTTGGTCTAGCAATAGGTTATTATAAATGTTTGGAGATTCGTTCGTTGGACCTTGCTGCAGCCGTAAGGATGTGGTCTAGCGGAACGTAAAACCCTTGTTGCTGATGTTGTAGCAGCCCTGGTGGAATGAGATCTGGAATCAGAATCCATTCCTACACAACGCAAACTCCGTTTTATCATCTGGAGTGGCCTGAACAAATACGTTCTTCTACGTTCTTTGTGACTAACAAACATTGCTAGTTCAGAACCTCAAAGGCTCTTGGTGACCTTGACGTATTGTTGTATATATGTGTGCTTACGTTACCAAAGGTCCCCTGGCATGCCTGCAACTATTTTGAGACCCGACACCCCTTCTGCTCTGCTCAAGTATTTATAAACATAAAATATTATATATTATTATTTACAGATGTAATCATCCTGTACCATCGCAATTGTGTAGCGACTGAACCTGCTGCGCTAACCAGCGCCAGAAGGATAACTACCTAATGAGCTCCAGTCAAAGTCAAGGACGTAGTTGGAGCCCCCTGGTGAAATAGGTTTCACAAATATCAACATCCCATACGGCATTGTACTAGTCCTGGAAGACCTTGTGTTAAGATATCCTTATAAACTTGATATCCGGGGTGAACCCTACAGAGCGGGTCTTGTTTGCTACATCCAATTCGATGAGAAGGCACGTTGGCACAGTTAATGGGCGTACAACTTAATTATTGACAAAAGATCATTTAGCATGAACTCCAAACGTCTGTAATCTATACCGTTTTCAATGTAACATGAGCATTAAACAAACTCTTTTCATCTCCTGGAAACTAAAATATCCTGCTCTTTGGTGCTATTCAAGCACTCTGAACACATAGAAGGATAGATGGAACAACCCAAGCCTTAGGGCAGTTTATTGAATCTGCAGAACATAATTTGATTTATCATGCAACGACTGATTTCCCAAGCATCAGGCTGAACCAACAAAGTTACGTTTAAAATAATCATATAAGGTTGTATTATTATTCCCGACAAATCGGAAATTAACGTTGCATAAACCAATCACACAATAGAACCTAAAACTGGCTCTTAATGACTTTATTTGAAGCCCCGATTGATGAAGCAAATGGAGGAAGACATAAAAGACCTTCCTTCTCCTTGTAGCAAGATTGTATGTCTCGCCAATGTTATGCCACATATTTTGCAACCTGTGAATAAGCATAAAAAAACATATCTATATTTGGTGTTCCATGGAACCAGAGTTTCATAATACGGTGTGATTCAACACCAATTCTGTGTTGCCATTGACCTATACTTGACGATTCTCCTGTGGCAAACGAGATTTTGTAACCATTACAGGAGACTTTAATTGATTGGTTATAGAGTAACACAGGTAATATGCGTGGAACCTCTATCCAACTCATGCTGCCACCAGCTTCAGTGAACCGCTACTGCCGATCTATGAAGCCTTACTCGTTCAATAGCTTGTGCTTCGTCCTCCAGGTATCACCTAAGAAACAGGTCTTACCTGAATAGAAGATTTGGCGGCCGGCTCTATTATCCCCCTGATAGCGGTGTCCACTGCATATGTGTTTGAATGGCAACCTTGCTACCAAGCATGGTACGTCTGGCATGTGCCCTTCATCACTAGGGCATGCTCCACAGCTATACCCGCAGACTCGGCGTTAGATTATACTGACCCGGCATGCTCCCATCTTACATGAGGGTGACATTAAGCAGCCCTGCTATAAAGCGCTGCTGGCGTGGCTTCAGCAATACGCCGACTTTGTCATGGACCCGACGTCAGACTAATACTGACACGGCATGCTCGCCTCCTACATGAGGGAGACATTAAGCAGGCCTGCTACAAGGCGCTGCTGGCGCAATTTCCCATTTTTAGGGCCATTAGCACCATTTTGCGATATAATGAAATATTTACCGAACAACTGCTGGAGCAGTAATGAATATTGTTTGTCCATCATTGTGACTTTAGTAACTTCAGCTGGTAATAACAAGTTGTGTTAACAATGACCTACATGGCACTTTATAGTTTACCATTTAACAGGATGACAGTTCTCCTACTAGCACAGCTGAATCCCATCGATACTATTGCCAATTAGTCCGATGAATAGAAGGCTGCTTTATAACAACAAGGCTGTTACAGGAGTCTATTGACTACAATCTGTTGCCCAGGCCGGCATCAACGGCCAATTGAATAGCTAAAGGTAAATCCCAATGTCCTACAAGTCTATTTGATAGCAACTTAATCTTAACTGGATCGAGGAGCCCAATTTCTCATATATAGTTTGAGATTTAAACAGTGGATTTTAGCACATACATACCCAGTGTTTTTGAACTCTGAGTAGTCCTCTTAGAATGCTTTTTTGTCATCATTCTGATATATTGCCTTATCCTAGCAATGGCTCCTCAAATATTCCCCATGATCACTGTAAATGGGAATCTTATCTTATCCTATCTATCTATCTATCTATCTATCTATCTACCGACCGACCGACCGCCCGACCGCCCGCCCGCCCGACCGATGGGGGAACAGACCCAACGGGTCTGCACTTGGTCTAGTATACTTTTAAAACTCTGTGTGTGTGTGTGTCTGCCGACCGACCGTGTGCATGTCTTGTGGGTGTATGTCACATTCCATTTTTTTTTCAGATACGATTTTTGCCCTATTATTCCATGGTCCGCCAAAACCAGAAGCTCAAATGCCGCGATTTTTTCCATTTTGCTGGACATTACGCTTTTACATTCAAGAATGCACTCCTCATTACATTTAGACATTTTTATGTACACAATTTTTAATAAAATCCTTCCCCCCCCATATTTCAAAATGTTAAAAAAAATCAAACTGCTCTCACCCATAGAATGTTGGTGAACGTTCCATTGTGTGATGTCACCATGCCATCCCTCACAGATGTCCAATCGGAATGGATCTCATTTACATCTGCCTTTGCACCAGCCCCAGCCTCAGCCCCCCCGCAACCTGTGTCGAAGCGCATGGTCATGTGTGTGGGGATAGAGAAAGAGGATTGGGGGTGATAGGGAGTGGGGAATAGATGGACTGCCCCAACCCCGGCCCCTACCCCTACCCCTCCCCTTCCCACTCTCCCCACCCCTCTCCCCCTCCCTCCACACTCTTCCCCCCCCCTCCCCTACCCCTCTCCCTCCTCTACCCCATCTCCCTCCTCCTCTCCCTTCCCCCCCCCCACAACCTCTCACCATCTCCCCCCTCCCCCTCTCCTCCCTCCCCCCCTCCATCTCCCCTCCCTCCCTCCTCCCCCCCTCCTCCCCCCCCTCCTCCTGCTCACACTCCCCCCCAACCCCAATCCCTCTCATCCCCCACTTCCCTCTCTCCCCCCCGCCCCTTCCCCTACCCCTCTCCCTTCCCACCACTCCCACCCCTCTCCTCCGCACTCCCACCCCTCCCCTTCCCCGCCCCACCTCTCCCTCCCCATCCCCTCTCTCCCACCCCCTCCTTCCCCCTCCCTTCCCCCTCCTCCCTCCCTCCCTCCCTCCCCCTCTCTCTCCCCCCCCACCCCTCTCTCCCTCTCCACCACTCCCCCACTCCCCCCTCCCCCTCCCCCTCCCCCTCTCCCCACTACCACCACTCCCCCCTCCCTCTCTCCCTCCCCTCCCCACTCTTCCACTTCTCTCTCCCCCCATCCCCCAGCCCTCCCCATCTCCCTCCCCCACCCCTCTCTCTCTCTCCCCTCCCTTCCCTCCCCACCCCACTCTTCCCCCTCTCTCCGTTCCCCCCTCACTCTTCCCCCTCCCCCTCCCCCTCCCCCTACCACTCTCCCCCTCCCTCCACACTCTTCCCTCTCTATCCCCCTACCCCCTCTCCCCCACTCCAATTTCCCCCTCTCCCCTTCCCTGCTTTTCTAGTAAACAAAACATAATAATTTTCAAAAGCAAACAGCTTCTCACCCATAGAACGTTGACGAACGTTCCATCGTGTGATGTCACAATGCCCAATGCTCACAGAGGTCTAATCGGAATGGATCTCATTTACATCTGCCCTTGCTCCAGCCCCCCCCCCCCCCCCCCCCCCCCCCGCCTCCGCCTGATGTCACACCACCTTCCATTGTGTGATGTCACAATGCCATCCCTCACAATGGTCAATCGCAATGGAACTCATTTACATATGCCTTTGCTCCAGCCCCGGCCCCGCCCCCCCGCAGCCTGTCGGATGCTGATCGCCCCTCTCCTCACCCCTCTCTCCTCACCCCTCTCTCCTCACCCCTCTCCTCACCCCTCTCCTCCCCCCTCCCCACCCTTCTCTCAACACCCCTCTCTCCTCCTCCTCACCTCACCCCCTCTCCCCATCTACCACTCTGTCTCCCCCTTCACCCTCCCTGCTCTCCTCCCCTCCCCATCCTCATCCTCCTCTCCCCCCTTCCACCTTCCACCCCCCTCTCCCACCCCCCTCTCACCCCTCCTGCTCCCGCCTCTCCCCCCCCTCTCTCCTCACCCCTCTCCTTTCACCTATTCACCACTATCCCCCTCACCCCTCTCTCCTCACACCCTCTCCTTGCCTCTCTCCTCCTCTCCCCTCTCTCCCCCCATTCCCTATTCTCCTCAGGCCTCTCTTCTCACCCCTCTCCTCACCACCCTCTCCTCACCGCTCTCCCTCCTCCACCCTTCCCCACTCTCTCCATCCCTCTCTCCCCCCCCTCCCCTCCCTTCCCCCCGTCACCATCCCCCTCTCTCCACACCTCCCCAAGCACTCTCACATTCCCTCCCCACCTCCCCATCCCCGCTCGCTCCCTTCCCTCCTCCTCCCCCTCCCCAATCTCTCCCCCCCATCTCCACTCCCTCTTCCCCCCACCTCACCCCTCCACACACCCCTCTCTCTTACCCCTCTCCCCCCTCTCCCCCCTCCCTCCCCCTCCCTCCGCCCCTCTACCTCCCCGTTCCCCTCCCCATCCCCCCTCTCTAACATCCCCCCTCCCCCTCTCCCTCCCCATTCCCCCCTTCCCCTCCCCGCTCTCTCCCCATCTCCCCCTCCCCCTTCCCCTCCCCACTCTCTCCCCTATCCCCCACTCCCCCCCCTTCCATCTCCCCCTCTCCTCCTCTCCCACCCTCCCACTCTCTCAGCCCTCCCCCTCTCCTCCCCTCTTCCTCCCCTCCCTCTCTCCTTTCTGTCCTCCCCCTCCCCTCCCTCCCCATCTCCCACACTCTCTCTCTCTCCCTCCTCTCTCTCTCTCTCTCTCTCTCTCTCTCTCTCTCCCCTCCTCTATCTCTCTCTGCCCTCTTCTCTCTCTCTTCCTCTCTCTCTCCCCTCCACTCTTTCTCTCTCCCCTCTCTCTCTCTCTCTCTCTCTCTTTCTCTCCCCTCCCCTTTCTCTCTCGCTCCCCTCCTCTCTCTGTGTCTCTCTCCCTCTCTCTCTCTCTCTCTCTCTCTCTCTCTCTTCTTTCTCTCCCCTCTCTCTCTCTCCCCCCTTCCCCCACTCACACGCTCCCCTCCCCATCCCCCTTTCTCTCCCTTCCCCCCTCCCTCACCATCCACAATCTCTCCCCATCTCCTCCCCCTCTCCATCTCCCCCTCTCCTTCGCCCTCTCCCTGTCTCCTCCACCTCCCTCCCCCCTCTCTCATCCCCCCCTGTGTGTGGGGGGGGTGGTTAGTGTGTGCGTGTGAAGCCGCAGCAACCCCCCCCTCCCCCCCCGCCCCCCCGCAAATGCGCATTGGGGAAACTGACCCAACGGGTCTGCAATTGGTCTAGTACCCTATAAAAACAATTGTTAATCTACCATCTTTCATAATGAACAGGCCACGCCTGCCATCATTTGCTACACTGCCAGGGACTTGGCATCCCCAGTAGCAGCCTATTCCCATGAAGCAGCCCTGAACAAGGTACTGCTGGCGCCCATGCCGCAGCCCTGAGCAAAGGTGTTGCTGGCACAGCCTCTCCAATAGGCTGACACTGCCATAAAACTTTGCTGCTGGTGCGGGCTCTCACATTGACCCACGCGGGCCCAAATCCTGCTGTAGGAGTGTCTCTAGAATCACATTCCCGGAGGGGAACCCTCCCAACATCCGGGCTGACCATTTTTGTCAGTTGTCCCCATATCCTGGGGATGACTGTGGTTTGGGAGCCGCATTGCTGCTGGATTTCCCCTCCCCGGGAATCCATATATAATGTATATATATATATATATACCCGCAGTAACCCTCCCGGCACCCGGGCTGACCGTTCAGGTCAGTTTAACCCCATGTCCTGGGGACTACTGCGGTCTGGGAACCGTACATTATTGGATTTCCCCTCCCCGGGAACCCAGGCTGACCATTCAGGTCAGTTTAACCCCATACCCTGGGGGCTACTGCGGTCCGGGAACCGCATATTATTGGGTTTCCCCACCCCGGGAACCCAACGTCTAGAGTCACTGGCCTATCAGTGCTGCGATCACGTAACCCAACATTCGCCAGCTCCCCACTTCCGAGGTCGGACCAGGGTTTCCCCACAGCCCTTAGCTGGTTCCCTCGTCGGCCGTCGCAAAACATCCGGCAAAAACCTCTGAAAACCGAGGTTCCTGCAGGAGACCTAAAACAGGTAAGAAATAGCACTTATCTGAAGTTTAAACTTACCGCTGGAGGAGCTCTGCTGCTCCAACCGGTCGACCTGCACCAATGTGCCTGATGTAATGACGCACGTGCTGCTGGACGGGGTTCTTCACGTAGTCACTCACGTGACTCCGAAGTAAAATAACCCATTATCTGTTATTTGCACTTTATCAGTTTATTTATTCATGTGTGTATATATTTATATAATGGTATATGGACACGCTAATCTGTTTTGTAGTCAATGCCTACTATGTTCTGTTGTGCTGAAACAAAGCAAGAATGTCATTGTCATCAGGGACACATACAATAAACTCACTTGAACTTGTATCCCAGCTCACAGATGATTAGCTTCACCATTATCACAGTTAATGATTTCTAACACGAAGCATATTCAAGCTTCTCCAGCAGTTTGATGGAGATACAAGGAACTGCTGGAATCATGAACAAAACGTAAAGTGCAGGAGTAACTAAGCAGGCCGGGCAGCATTTCTGGTGGGAATGAATCATAAGATCATAAGGTCATTTGGCCCATCAAGTCTACTCTGCCATTCAATCATGTTGGATCTATCTCTCCCTCCTAACCCCATTCTCCTGCCTTCTCCCCATAACCTCTGACACTCCGAAGTAAAATCTATCTATCTCTGCCTTAAATATATCCACTGAGGAGGTCTAACGAGGGTGAAATACAGCTTCTCCTTGACAGAAGCTGAACAATGATGGAAGTTGCGCCTCAGGAAGTTTAGGACACCTGTTGCTTTCACTGTTGCATGATGAGTCTGACCGTTCCAACGTAGATCATTCTGCAATTTGATGCCAAGATACTTGGTTTGTTTGGATTCTTCAAGGGTGACACTAAGTATGTTGTAAGATGTGATGCCGTGGCTTGGTGGAGATTATTCCATGCTTTAATAGTGCGTGGGAAGAACGAATTGCTGTACACATCTGTCTTTGTGGCTGGGACCACAAATTGGATCGAATGCCCTCGTCTGCTCTTAATTGGTTTGGGGTTGGTGTAGGTCTTGTGATCTATGTCTAGCTGACCATTTAACATTTTGTAAAAATTGGTCAAACGGTGAGCTTCACGTCCGTCTTGGAGAGGGTTCCACCCCAGAGAATTCAGAAGTTTGGTGACACTCACTTCTCTCTCGTAGGTGTTAGTAACAAATCGAGCGGCCTGTCTTTGGACACGTTCGATGGATGAAATGTTTTTATCTGTGTATGGGTCCCATGCTGCAACTTCGTAGTCCAACGAGGGTGAAATACAGCTTCTCCCTGACAGAAGCTGAACAATGATGGAAGTTGCGCCTCAGGAAGTTTAGGACACCTGTTGCTTTCACTGTTGCATGATGAGTCTGACCGTTCCAACGTAGATCATTCTGCAATTTGATGCCAAGATACTTGGTTTGTTTGGATTCTTCAAAGGTGACACCAAGTATGTTGTAAGATGTGACGCCTGGATTCCTCTTTCTGGTGACACGCATGGTTTCACATTTGGAAGGGTTGAACTGCATGACCCATTGTTGTGACCACTCGACCATAGTATCGAGATCTTTTTGGAGAGCATCTTCATCATCAGCTGACTTAATTGGACGGTACAGCAAACAATCATCAGCGAATAATCTGGTCGTACTTGCGACTTTTTCATGGATGTCATTGATGTAAAGCAAAAATAGGTGTGGCCAAGTACTGTGCCCTGGGGTGTACCACTCAACACTGGGTGCCAATTGCAGCTCTTTCCATTCGCACACACACGCGCTGAAGACGTTTTGTCAGAAAATTGGAAATCCATCGTTTCGTGTTGGAACGATTACCATAGAAGTCAAGCATACTGCTGGGGTGTAAACTGCCCAAGCGAAATATGATTTGCTATTCCTCCAATTTGTGCTGGGCCTCACTCTGGCAATGGAGGAGGCCCAGGAAAGAAATGTCAGATTGGGAATGGGAGGGGGAGTTGAAGTGCTGAGCAACTTGGAGATCAGGTAGGTTAAGGTGGACTGAGTGGAGCAGTTCAGCAAAACGATCGCTGAGCCTGCGCTTGGTCTCGCTGATGTACAGGAGTTGACATCCAAAAGAATGAGGACATCTCCGATGGTCTGGTATGGAAAACCTCATCCTTGGCGCAGATGTGGCGTTGACAGAGGAATTGGGAGTAGGTGGATAGAGTCTTTAGAGTGGGAAGAAGTGTAGTCAAGATCGCTGTGGGAGTCAGTAGATTTGTAGTAGATGTTGGTCAATAGTCTGTCTCCTATGATGGCGACGGTGAGATCCAGTATCAATTAAAGCTGAATGTACTGAGACATAAATATTAAATGTGATGTTCAAAACAGGATGAATATAAAGTCATAGTCATTGAGTGATACAGTGTGGAAACAGGCCCTTCGGCCCAACTTGCCCACACCAGTCAACATGTCCCGGCTATAACTCCATCTGCCAGCATTTGGTCCATATCCCTCCAAAACTGTCCTATTCATGTCCCTGTCTAATTGTTTCTTAAATGTTGAGATCGTCCCTGACTCAACTACCTCCTCTGGCAGCTTGTTCCATACACCCACCACCCTTTGTGTGAAAGAAACCTCTTCAAAAATCTCAATAAAACTTGTCAGGCATGATTTTCCACACAAAAAGCTATGCTGGCTATCTCTAATTAGTTGGTAGACGGAAATGCTGGAGAAACTCAGCAGGTGAGGCAGCATCTATGGAGCGAAGGAAATAGGCGACATTTCGGGTCGAGACCCTTCTTCAGACTGATGTGGGGGTGGTGGGTGAGGGGGGGGTTGGAAGAAGAAAAGAAGAGGCGGAGACTGGGTTGTGGGAGAGCTGGGAAGTGGGGAAAAAGGGAGAAAGCAAGGGCTACCTGAAATTGGAGGTCAATGTTCATACTGCTAGGGTGTAAACTATTCAAGCAAAATATCAGGTGCTGCTCCTCCAATTTACAGTGGGCCTCACTCTGGCCAACTCTGGTCATAGAGGAGGCCCAGGACAGAAAGGTCAGATTCGGAATGGGAGGGGAAGTTTAAGTGCTGAGCCATCGGGCGATCAGGTTGGTTATTGCGAACCGTGCTTACCTGGCAGGGGAAAGACCGTGATCAAAAAGGTGGTTCTCCCAGGACGAGTATTTGAGTGAAAGAGACTATCTGTTCTTATTAGAACAGTTCTGGCGGTCCCTTGGGGACAAGGGCCGTGGATTGCGGAGCAAAATTGTTGACGAGGAGTCAGTCAGCTGCAGGCTTAGAGGTGGATCCATGCTGGTTGGGTAACCAACCTAACACCTTATTCAGCCACAATGGCAGCAGCAACAGGAGCAGGAGTACAGGGTATTCGGAATACCCTGAGAATAAGCGTGAAGGACCTCAGCAAGGAGACCCCCTTCTCACGAGACCTGTTTGTGAAGAAAGTCTTGCTAGAGGCTTGCATATTTGAGGCCAAGGACATCTAGTGCCTCCAGGACTTCCCGGGTAACGGATATTTTGATGTTACCTTCAAGTATCCGACGGGATGGCAAAAGTTGATAGAAGACTTCTGGGAGAAGGGGAATGAAGCACCGCTGTCGCTGCTAAAAGTGCAGCCGGTCTTCACCCTCCCCACCCAGAAGGAAAGGATGATCACGGTGCATATGTTTAACCCACATGTGCCTGTAGTGGATGTCCTCACCTTCCTTGCTCGCTACGTCGAGGGAACAGGGAACTGCGTGGACGTGAAGGACTTGCATGTGATTTGGACAAGCAAGCGGCAAGTCAAGGTAAAGCTGAAGGTGGACAAGGACGGAGAAATCGTCCATCCTCCCTTGGTTTTCGCGATTGGAGGGAACCGAGGATACCTGAGCTACGTGGGGCAACCCAGGCTGTGTAGGAAATGCAACAAGCCTGGGTAAGTGATGGCCCAATGCACTGCAAAAACTGCAAGACGGAGGTCCATGAGACAAAGGACTGTCAGGCCAGCAAGAACTGGGCAGGCCACCTTTACAGGGCTTGCCCTAAAAGAGCCTGCACTTACGCACAGGCGACAAGCGGGGCTGCTGCCAGCACCCACAAGGTGGGCGAAACACCCCCCACCACTGCCAAGACCCCAGCAGAAAGGGGGAACACGGATGAGGACAGCCCAACCACCTCGAGCCCCCAAGTGCCAGAAGGAGACGCCCAGCATCCTGCCCAGGAGGGAGAGTTGATGGAGGAGGGGGAACAGCAGGAGAAATGGACAACGGTGACATACAAGAAGCATCAGAGGGTTCAGCCCAAAGAGCCGAGGCCGGAAAGGACTGGTAAGTCCAAAAGTAAACCCCAAAAAAGGTCTCTTTCTCTTACAGAAGGCAGCAACCTCTCCTCGTCGGAGGATGAGGCGACCGGGAAGTCCCAACGATGGAGGCAGAGGAAGAAAATGGGGGAGGAAAAGAGAGAGGCCACGACGGTCACCTCCCAGACCCAGGTGACCGAGAGCAGAGAAGCGGCCGAGGGGCTCCAGCCCCAGGACATCGGGAGCAGTGCAGCGGTCGAGGGGCTCCAGCCCCTGGAGACAGGGATCATCACAGCGGCCAATGGGCCCCAGCTCCGGGCGACCGGGAGCAGCGCAGCGGCCAATGGGCCCCAGCTCCGGGCGACCGGGAGCAGCGCAGAGGCCGTTGGGCCCCAGCTCCGGGTTCCTGGGAGCAGTGAACCAGCCACCGTGACCCAGCTACAGGAGACAGAGGAAGCAGCGCGCCCAAAAGGGGGTGGAACGAGAAGGCCCCCCCCCCCCCCCCAACGACACCTTTGGTTACGCCACCTGAAATCTACCTCATTGAGGATGCCGGCGCTGAATTCCTGAGCCCAGGAAAGCTGAGGCAATTCACCAAAGCGGTGGGAATGAGGGGACACGGAAATGGTCAGTGACTCTAAAGACAATGGAGCTCAAACTGGCATCTTTAAACGTGCGCAGTATAAAGAGCACTGCGCGATGTGTAAATGCCTTACTGTACCTGGCCAAGGTCAAGGCAGATGTGACTTTTCTTCAGGAGTGCGGGCTGCCACACCTCCGCTGCTATCGGAGGTGGTCGCGATGGTGGCCCCACGGACTGTCTGTGTGGTCGGGGGGAAATGACTGTCGTGCTTCCGGCCTGGGGATCTTGCTGCGGGGAGGGAACTTCGCCATCACTGAGGTCAGAGAGGTGGTTGGGGGGCGTCTCCTCGTGGTGGATGTTATGTACCGTGGCTCTCCGCTCCGGCTGATTAATGTGTATGCCTCACCCACGCAGAGCGAGCGGCTGGCCGTTCTCCAGCAGCTCCCAGTGCTGCTGGCCACGTCCCGGCCGCTCGTTCTGGCCGGTGACTTCAACTGCATCATTGATGCGGCTGGACGATCCGGCAGTGCCGACAGCAGACTGGACAGCACGTCCAAGTTCCTGATGGAGATGGTAAAAGACGCAAAGCTGTGTGAAGCCTTCAGCGACCCTGCAGGCGGGTCCCAGCCGTGGTTCATCTGGTCGAGATCGGACGGTTTAGCCCGATCTCAAATAGACTTCGTCTTCACGACGAAGGCCGTCACGGTGAGACACACTGACCTCACGCCAGTGTTCTTCTCCGACCACTGCCTCCTTCAGGCTTCCTGTCACCTACAGGAGGACCGTAAGGCAGGCAGAGGGACGTGGAAGTTAAACATGAAGCTGTTGACCCCAGAGAACATCGAGGAGCTAAAGAGGGACTACGCATGTTGTAGAACAGTGAAGCCCCTCCCCCACACTCTGGTGGGAAGCAACCAAGGAGAACATAATTCTTAGAGAATGAGAACATAGTTCTTCATAATTAAAGGGGTTCAGAGAGCAAGACAGAGTCAGAGGGAATTGTGCCAACTCCAGACAGATTTGCAACAACTGCTCCTTCTGCAGCCGGGAGGGGTGGATGTGAGGGAGGAACTTAGAGAGTTGAAGGACCGGCAAGCTCGGCTCTTTACCTCTGAATCCTCCAAGATCATCTTCCGATCCAGGGTCCGCCATGTGGAGCAGGATGAGACGTGCTCACGTTTCTTCTTCCATAAGGTTCACAGAGGGAGCTCTGTGATGAACAGCCTTAGGGAGGAGGACGGCTCGGTAGCATCCTCAGACAGACATGCTGAGGATCTGCAAATCCTTTTACACAGATTTGTATGACCAAAAGGCCACAGACAGTACCGCCTCCCAGAACTTCCTGTTCAATCACGGAGGTCTTGGAGGACAGCAAGTGAGAGAATCTGGACCAACCACTGACCCTAGAGGAGCTGACGGGGTCCATCCGTTCCTTTGACTCGAGTAAAACTCCTGGAAGCGATGGCTTACCGGCCGAGTTGTATTTGGCTCTGTGGGACTGGATGGGCCCGGACCTGCTGGAAGTGTACAACGACATGCTTCTATCTGGCAGCATGTCAGACTCCATGAGGAAGGGCAACATCACCCTAATCTACAAGCAGAAGGGGGAGATGAAGGTCATAAAGAATTGGAGACATAAACACTATTGAATGTAGACTACAAGATCCTGTCTAAGCCATCGCCAATCGGGTCAAGTCTGCTCTGGGACAGGTGATCCACCCGACCAAACCTGTGCTGTACCTGGCAGGAAAATCTCAGACAGCCTAGCGCTGCTGAGAGATACCATCGCCTACGTGCAGGACAGACGGTGGATGCCTGCCTAGTCAGCTTGGACCAGGAGAAGGCCTTCGACAGGATTTTGCACACGTACATGAGGACGTGCTCTCCAAAATGGGTTTTGGGGAGGGAATCAGGAATTGGATCAAACTGCTTCTACACCAACATCCGTAGTGCAGTCCAAATCAATGGGTGGGAATCAGACAGTTTCCCCGTAAGGTCTGGAGTTAGGCAGGGTTGCCCTCTCTCTCCCTGTCTTGTTTGTCTGCTGTATTGAACCTTTTGCCAAATCCATCAGGAAGGATGCGAGCATACGAGGAGTGACATTGCCAGGCAGTGGGGGCATTCAAGTAAAGACCTCCCTGTACATGGACGATGTCGCTGTCTTCTGCTCGGATCCAGGGTCGTTCGCAGACTGATTAGTATCTGCGACCAGTTTGAGTCGGCCACGGGAGCCAGGGTGAACCGCAGGAAGAGCGAGGCCATGCTCTTTGGCAACTGGCCAGACAGATCTTCCGTCCCCTTCACCATCATGCTTGACTTCTTGAAGGTGCTGGGGATCTGGTTCGGGGGGGCTGAGGCGTGTAACAAGAATTGGCTGGAGCGGATAGCCAGGGTGGGGAGGAAGCTGGAGCTGTGGAGGCAACGCTCCCTCTCCATAACGGGAAAGAATTTGGTCATCAGGTGTGAGGTGCTCTCGGGGCTGCTGTACTTGGCACAAGCATGGCCTGTCCCTCCCTCCTATGCCACAGGGATCACCCGGGCCATCTTCCAGTTCATCTGGGGGTCGAGGATACACCGGGTGCGACGGGCCACAATGCACGTCTGCAGACAACGGGGGTAAAAGCGTGCCCAACATCGCCCTCACCCTGATGGCCACCTTCGTGTGTGGCTGCATCAGGCGAAGTGTAGAGCCAAGGCATGTTTGCACCAAGTGTCACTACCTGCTGAGGTTCTACCTTGTCCCCGGTGTTGCGAAGGATGGGCCTGGCACAGATGCCACGCAATGTGCCAGTCAGCTGGACATTGCCGCCCCATCTGTCGTCGGTGGAAGGGTTCTTCCGGACCAACACCTTTGACCACATGTCCATCGGGCAGTGGTCAGCAACGGACCGTCCTGCAGGCACTGCAGGGAAAGGACTCTATGGACCCGGTGGCGTGGTTCCCTGAGCAGACTGCCCAGCTTGTCTGGCACAATGCCCATTCGCCAGAACTCACCAACAAGCACCAAGACCTGGCTTGGCTGGCGGTGAGGGGAGCCCTCCCAGTCAGATCCTTCCTGCACCGTCGGACCCTCACTGCCAGCGCACGCTGTCCTCGGGACGGCTGCTATGGAGAGGAGACGGTTGCCCACCTCTTTACAGAGTGTGGTTTTGCTAAAAGAGTCTGGAGAAGAATGCAAGGGTCCCTGGTACGCTTTATCCCGAACAGCTCCGTCACAGAGGACTCTGTGATTTACGGACTGTTCCCAGGGACACATTCAGAGACTGACATCGAGTGCTGCTGGAGGGTCATCAACTCGGTAAAAGACGCCCTTTGGTCTGCCCGAGCATTGTTCACCACCCAGCAGAGCGAGATGTCCGTCAGGGAATGTTGCCGACTGGCCCGCTGCAGACTGCAGGAGTACGTGCTGAGGGACGCACTGAAGCTCGGTGCAGCCAACGCCAAGGCTCGGTGGGGGAGGGCCACAGTCTAGGGTCCTTCCGCTGCTGGACATGGGGGGCACGGTATGGTGGAGACGCCCCTCAAAATAAGGGAAGGTATCTCACGCCAGTGTGCCACATGAGTGGCACGGTTGGGGGACACATTTGTGAAATTTGGGGAAAAGAAATGTATAAACTGTATTGATCAATTTGTATAGCCTTGAAAATGTCGGATGGATTTTCCGCAAGTTTCATGTATTGTATATATTTATCATTTGAATAAAGTCTATTTTGAGATATAAAAAAAAAGAGCCAAGCAGAGGTGTTGGGCGAAGCGATCGCCAAGCCTACGCTTGGTCTCACCGATGTAAAGCAGCTGACAACTAGAGCAGCGGATGCAATAGATGAGGTTGGAGGAGGTGCAGGTGAACCTCTGCCGCACCTGGAAAGGCTGCTTAGGTCCTTGGATGGAGTCAAGGGGGGAGGTAAAGCAACAAGTGTAGCATTTCCTGCGGTTGCAAGGGAAAGTACCGGGGAGGGGGTGGTTTGGGTGGGAAGGGACGAATTGACCAGGGAATTACAGAGGGAGCGGTCTCTGCGGAAAGCCGAAAGGGGAGGAGATGGGAAGATGTGGCCAGTGGTGGGATCGCCTATTTCCTTTGCTCCATAGATGCTGCCTCACCCGCTGAGTTTCTCCAACATTTTTGTCTACCTTTGATTTTCCAGCATCTGCAGTTCCTTCTTAAACATCTCTAATTAGTTCTTGCCTTTCGAATCCTGGTCGTTCCCGTTCCTCAAAATCCTACCTAGTAACTTTCCCCACACTGATGTCAGACTTACCTTTGCAGCCCTTCTTAGATAAAGGGATAACATTAGCCACCATCCAATATTCACTGCTGCCCCCTTGGCTAATTGAGAAGTAACCCTGCCAAGGCTTCTGCAACCTCTTCCCCATTTTAAAACAATATGAAACACAAAAATCTGGAGTAACTCAGCGGGACAGGCAGCATCTCTGGAAAGAAGGAATGGGTGACGTTTCAGGTTGAGAAAGAAAGGTCTCGCCCTGAAACATCACCCATTCCTTCTCTCCAGAGATGCTGACTGTTCCGCTGAGTTATTCCAGCATTTTGTGTCTATCTTCGGTTTAAACCAGTATCTGCAGTTCCTTCCAAACAATGTGCTCAACTACACATATCAGTCCCTGGGGTTTATCCGTAGAAACAAAGTACTGCAGATGCTGGTTCATACACAAAAGGACACAAAATGCTGGAGAAATTCAGCAGGTCAGGCAACATCTCAGGAACATAGATAGGTGATTTGGAAGAAGGGTCTCGATCCAAAACGTCACCTATCCATGTTCTCCAGAGATGCTGCCTTCCCTGCCGAATTACTCCAGCACTTTACATTTTTCCATCTTAATATGCCTTAAGACATGCAGCACCTGTTATTTTATATTGTACTGTAGATATGTTCCAATACATCACTATTCATTTCCCTTTTTGTTGGAGATTGAAACCTTCACGTGGTCCCCCCTGTTTCGACGAATGCAATCAACCTGGCTTGCACAATCAAATAAGATCAAATAGATAAGTTGGCCTACAACTTTAGGCTGTGCATACGCAAGAAGAAGAAGACATGGTGCGGTGGAAGTGCCCCTCCAAAATAAGGGAAGGGATCCACGCCAGTGGGCCACCCCAGTGGCAAGGGTGGGGGAGAAATTTGTGACATTTGAGCATTGTGTGTAAACAGCCTCCGAAAATGTCCAATGATTTTTTTTGCAGGGTTCATGTATTGTTTACATTTATTACTTGAATAAAGTCTATTTTGAAATTTAAAAAAGAATATTGTTCTCAGCATGGTGGTGTATCATAATACTATCTATAATGAAGCATTGTTATGTTTGCTCAGTGACACCGGTTGCAGCACTTTGTTGACACTGAATTTCATCTCCACATCGGCGCATTCGGATGCTCCCACCAGATGGCACCAGAAGGTACAAACTCCTTGACAGACTCGGCGTGATCGGATCGTATTTTTACCTTCCTTTCTGCACATCTTGCAAGGCCAGATATTGTTTCACACATCTCAATTTGTTCGCAATTTGTTCGCAAGGGAATGGGTTGGAAGGAAAACAAATGCTGCTGTTAAAACATGATGTTTGGGGGCTTGTCCACACGTCATGCGGACACAGTGAGTTGATTGGATGCCGGTGCATAAAACAGGCTGGCTGCGCTTGCAGCGCACTTCATAATCCCAAGTGAAGCTTTGCTCCGAAAAGTCAGCGCGGCGCGGCCAGCGAGCGGGTCAGCGGCGGCCGAACATGCAGCGCTGCGTGGGATCCTGGAGCGCTCTGCGCTACACCTGCCCGAAACTTGGCGGAAGCCGCCATCCAGCCGCCAGGCGACTGGCTTTCGGCGGAAACTCTGGGGGGAAACGAGATGCGCTGAGCGGGAGCTTGCGAGCGCTGGCCACCGGCGCCGCCAGCCGTGCGAGGATCATAGACAATATCTTGCCGAGGCACGATGACTTCTCGGAGAGACACATCGGACCCGGAGACAAAGAGAAGAGAGAAATGCTGGACACACTGGGAGTGGCGGTAATAGCAGATTTGTGTGTGTTTGTGTGCATATGTTTCTGGTTCTTTATTCTTCCCTCCTCCGTGCTGCACGTTAACTTTGAAGCGCTCAGATGGGGCTTAAGTGAATACACTTTTGCAACTTCCTTCAAGTCGTTTGAGCATATTTAGAATCTCTATTTTATAAAAAGGCTTGTTTTTTTTTTAATTGGGCAGCATCTGGGGATATTGGCGTTATATATGTTATAAGAAATTACATCTCTCTCTCTATATATATATATCTATCTCTCTCTCTCTCTCTCTATATATATATATATATATATATATAAGAGAGAGAGAGAGATAATTACAACATCTCAAGTTGTTGAATTTAGACTAGTGGATACAAGGTGGAGAGGTTCACTTTGTTCCGAGTCTACTAGTTAATCTATTTCATGGTTTGTTTTCGCACCGCTAGAGTATCGACGAACTTATTGACAATACTATTCCTACGAGCATCCGCCTCGCCAGACCCTTGAGAATGGACGATCCCGTCTGTGAGTAAACACTATTATTTTTTGGGGGCTGTTTGTATTAATAATGCCGATCGGAAGGTGATGGCAGCGGGTCGGAGTGTCAACGACGGATGTTCCTTTCATTTGCTACATTGCAACATAAATTTCAGACGCGACCCGGACCCTTAGCCTTATTAGGTATAGGTGAGGTCTGGTGCTTTTTTTCTACAAATCACAAGAGCAGGGGAGGAGATTGTGATGATAAAGCCGCTTAGCACCGTGTAAAGTTCATTTGTTCCGGTGCCTCAGGCTGTGTGTAGGAAACAACTGCAGATGCTGGTTTGAAGATAGAAACAAAATACTGGAGTAACAGCGGAACAGGCAGCATCTCTGGAGAGGATGAATAGATGACATTTCGGTTCTTTATTCAATGCTGCACGTTAACTTTAAAGTGCTGAAGAAGCGTCTCGACCCGAAACGTCACCCATTCCTACTCTCCAGAGATGCTGCCTGTCCGGCTGAGTTACTCCAGCATTTTGGTGTCTATCTTCTGCGGAGTCTGGCCCGCTCCAGATTTCAACTGGCGGGGTTCGCCCGCCCGGTTCCCTCGGACTGTGCCAGGTGATTCTTTCGCCACTCTCGTATCCACTTCCTAGAGATGTGCGTGACACATTTAAAAGTTGTGAAACTCTTTTAATCTAACGGTAGAAAAAAAAGAAAGGACTGAAAGGGTGTGAAATGCCTCCCTTTTGGGTCTATGAGAACTTGGATTAATGTTGTTAAAGGCCTTCAAATGTACCACTTGTCATGATTCCTTCCTTGGCACCGAATGTTTATTTAGAAATCTTCTGCACCACCCTCCCTTACACCCTGCCTTAACCATTGAAGCATAAAACACAGAAACAGGCCCTTAGGTCCACCACGCCCATACTGATCATCTAGCACCCATCACCACACTACGCCTTAAAAACATGGCAACATAGAAAAATAAGTGCAGGAGTAGGTCATTCGGCCCTTCGAGCCAGCACAGCCATTCAATATGATCATGGCTGATCATCTGAAATCAGTACCATGTTACTGCTTTTTCCCCCATATCCAGGGCCGGATTTAGATGAAGAGAGGCCCTAAGCTGTTCCACTTGTGTCCCCTCCCAATCCCCCCCACCCCCCACGACTAGAGGAAGATGGTCCACCAGATTGACACCGATTTGCAGCCAAGCGTGGCCAATGAGATAAGGGGCTGAAAGCTGCATTTATTTTTTTATTTATTTATTGCCAGTGCTAGTGTCGAGTTATTGGCTGAAAAACTATTATTCTGAAATGGACGACAAGGAAAATTAGTGAAGGGTTGTTTAGAGACTACAGTGGTTGTGACCCGCATATGAAGAAAGGCCTTATGACAGTGTCAAAAATTATATCAACCTTGCAGGGCTCCTCATATTTTTTCTTTTTTCTTTGTTGTCAGCTGGGCAACCGTGGCAGCTTTTTAAGTTGCCAAATACAGGTGGTCATTTAAGACGTCTTGCATACGTCATGCGATAATGTGCACGGACGAAGTGCGTATGTTACCAGTCCGAAATTTACTCAATTGAAGCATTCTCATATTATCTCTGCTTCAAATAAAGTCACAAACTAAACATATTCACCAATCAAGACATGATATATAACCACAATCACACACAACACACACACACATAAAATATTATATTATATAATATATTTTATATTTTTTTTATATGTTATTTTTTATAGTTATATATTCATATCTAAATATACACCGTTTCTCGTTTATAACATTGTTTACAGAATACAATGTTTACATATTCTGTTGTGCTGCTGCAAGTAAAGATTTCATAGTTCTAAATGGGACGTGGGAGAATAAAACACACTTGACTCTTGACTTACTCCGCTAATGTGTGGGATAGAACTAGTGTACGGTGGTCGGTGTAGATTCAGTGGGCCAAAGGGCCTGTTTCCACGCTGTATCTTTACATTAAACTAAAAACACTAAAACCAGGGGGAGTCTAAAGAAGGGTCTCTACCCGAAACGTCACCCAATTTCTTCTATCCAGAGTTGCTGGCTGCTCCATGGAGTTCCCTCGCATAATTAAAGCATGGAATAGTCTTCACCCTACCGTAGTTACCCAACCAGTCGCAACTAAATTTAAGGTACCTTAACAACTTAAATTTAAGGTACCGTAGACAAGCATGGGAAAATGAATTAGTTCAACCCATAACGAAAGATATTTGGGATGAAAGCCTACAACATATACATCAATGTTCGTTAAACGCCAGACATTCTTTAATACAATTTAAAATATTACACAGATTGTATTATTCTAAAACAAAATTAAACAGAATGTTTCCTAATATCTCTCCTATCTGCGATAAATGTCAATACTCTGAGGCTAATTTAACCCATACCTTTGTAAATTGCATAAAAATTAAAACATTTTGGGTGGATATTTTTTAAATTATTTACGTGGTGGTTAATATTCAACTGGATCCCGATCCTAAATTAATAATATTGGGCATATCTGAACAATACCTAAAACTGACAATAAACTAAAGAAATTTCCTGGATTATAGTATAATAACTGGGAAAAAACTAATATTAAAATTTTGGAAAAACCCTGCATTCCCTACAATTAAAATGTGGATTATGGAGATGTCGGAGACCTTAAATCTGGAAAAAATTAGATTTGTCTTAATTGACAAACCTGAATTATTTATTAGAATATGGTCCCCGTTCATAGATTATTTGAAGGGGTAGAATGGGCCAGCGCTGAGGCTCGACGGAAGCTTGAACCCAGGACTAGACGAATAGTTTTGTTTTCTTACCTACGGACCTATCTCCTAAGTTGTATTATAAAATTAAAAAAATAAAAATAAATAAGGTACCTCTTTTTTCTCCAAGAACCCTTTTTTTTCCTTAAGTCCCGGTCAAGAGAGTTTTATTGTCATGTGTCCCAGATAGGACAATGAAATTCTTGCTTGCTGCAGCACAACAGAATATGTAAACATAATACAGAACACGAGATAAAAGTTCTGTGAGTTTATATACCATAAACCATAAAAATACACAATAAATAAACAGATAAACTGCAATAGGCTGTTATTGTTCAGCCCTCCACCACCCCCAGTTTAAATTCCATTTAGAATATTTATGTAGGACCAGGAAACCAGAAGCAAGAGCTACTCCAGGGAGTTACTCTAGATTCAGGTTCAGGGAGTGATTCTGCGTTGGTTTCCAGCAGTCGTGGCGAGGCGGCGACCACACAGCAATGGCGGCCAGACCTCCCACAATTCAAAGCGAGGGAGAAAGTGCCCAGCACCGACCAGTTGCCGTGGCAGTGCGCCCATCGCAGGGCGACCGATGATGTGCTGGCCATAGTAGCGCGCATGTGCAAGGCGGCCTGCCGTGCTGGCAGATGAGAAGCAAGCGGAGAACGGAGACCCGGCGGCCCGGACATGGATGGCGGGCGGAGGTGGAGATTGACAGACAGACAGACAGAAAGAAATAGAGAGGGGGGCCCGCCCAGAGTTGAACGGCAGGTGTCCTGCCTTGGCCGGAGGCCCCCTAGGTCTCGAGGCCCTAGGCTTTAGCCTATGAAGCCTAGTGGTAAATCCGGCTCTGCGAGCCCCCCTTGGATCTCGAGTCCTAAGCTTAAGCTCGTTAAGCTTATACGTAAATTCGGCCCTGCCCATTTCCCTCGATTCCTTTCACCCTAAGAGCCTTCTGTGGCAGAGAATTCCACAGGTTCACAACTCTGAGTGAAAAATGTTTTTCCTCATCTCAGTCCTAAATGGCCTACCCCTTATTCTTAAACTGTGACCCCTAGTTCTGGACTCCCCCAACACCGGGAACATTTTTCCTTCATCTAGCCTGTCCAATCCTTTAAGAATTTTCCATGTTTCTGTAAGATGCCCTCTCATCCTTCGTTTTTCCAGTGAAAACGAGCTCAGTTGACCCATTCTTATGCCTTGCCTTTCTTACTAGATTCGTCCCTTTTATATTCTCCACTTATCACTTCCTGTCTTGGAGGATATCACTTCTATCCTATCTTCACCCACCTGTCCTCCAACTGACTCATTTGCCAATCAACCCTTCCACACCTATTACTTGCTGGCTCTTGCCCCATCTCTTCCCCTTATCTCTTTCTACCAGCTATCTCCTCTACTCCATCAGTCCTGACCCAAAACATAATCTTTCCATTTCACTCCACAGATGGTGTCTGATCTGCAGCTTGTTTGTTCATTTTTGCTCAGGATTCCAGCAACCACAGTCTCCTGCATTCCCATTTTATTTAATGGAGCATATAACAGTTGAGCTCATGAGCAGGTCCCATCACCCCACCATGTCTGTGCTGAACATGGTACCAAAGTGAATTAACCCACTTTGCCTGCCTGTGGTCCATATCCCTGCATGGTCCATATCCCTGCATTCCTTGCATATTCATATGGCTTTCTAAAACTCTCTTAAATGCCTCTTATTATATCTATCTTCACCACCACATTAAACAACACATTCCAGTCATCCACGATTCTCAGTGGGGAAAAAAATTGCCACACGCATCTCCTTTAAACTTCCCTCTTTGATCCTAAAGCTATGTTCTAGCCCTTGACATTTCCCACTTGGAACAAAGTTTCTGACTGTCCTCTCTATGCTTCTCAATTTTATACAGTTATACAGTTCTATCAGGTCTTCCCTCAACCTCCCGAATGGAAAATTTCTCTTCATATATTGACTCCCCTCAGGATTCACGCCCACTACCTAAAATTAACCTTACAAATTTCATGTCTTTGGGGTGTGGAAGGAAACCAGAGCAACTGGGGGAATCCCACATACTCACAGCGAGAACATATATACACCACACAGGCAGGACTCACAGCGAGAACATATATACACCACACAGACAGGTCAAGACTAAACCCGGTTTTAACATGGGAGATAACTTTATCTCATGGGTAAAATTATTATACGATAAGCCGACGGCTAGAATACTGACTAATAATATATTATCCCCGAAATTCCAATTAGCAAGGGGCAATAGGCAGGGGTGCGTACTATCGCCCCTGCTATTTGCACTAGTGATAGAGCCTTTAGCACAAAGTATAAGAAGTCATCCGAATATTCATGGATATAATACCAAACACTCAAATAATAAAATCTCATTATATGCAGACGACATATATATATATATATATATATATACAAATTCGCAAATTAGCATACCAAATATACTAAATTTAATAGAGGAATTTGGTTCTTTTTCAGGATATAGAATAAATTGGAAATAAAGCGAAATTATGACGATAAAACCTCAAGAGCCGACACATCTGTTGAAATTCCCTTATAGAATTGCAACAGAAAAATTACTAGGTATATCCAAATTACTAGGAAATATATATCACTACTTAACGCAAACTATATGCCTTTATTAACTAAATTAAATGGGTTGATTAAATTTTGGAAAACACTGCCAATGTCCTTAATAGGCAGAATAAATGCGATAAAAATGATCATCTTACCACAAATACTGTACCTATTTCAATCAATACCAATATATTTACCAAAAAAATTATTTAAAAAACTCGATTCTGATATTATAAACTTCATCTGGGATTATAAATCACACAAATTCAAAGAAAACACTTGTGTAAATCTAAAGAATCAGGGGGACTGACACTCCCTAACTTATTGTATTACTATTGGGCAGTGAATATTAAAAATATAATCTACCTGTTGGGCAGAACTGTCCAACCAGTAGATTGGATAAGAATGGAGAAAGAGGATTGTTCCCCTTATAACATAGGAGCAATCCTTCTTTCCCCGATGAAACTGAACAATATAATATATAAGGAAAATCCAATTTGGAATCACAGTATAATACGGGAAACAAATAAAATTAACTTTAAAATCAAGAAAAACTATGCTTTTTTCTCCAATAACTAATAATCCCTCATTCAAACCATCTATTATTGATAAAACGTTTAATCAATGGGAAAGAATAGGAATTAAAACGATGGGAGATATGTATGAAATGGGAAAAATTTTATCATTCCAACAATTACAACTAAAATATAATTTGAAAAGTAGTCAATATTTCAAATTTCTTCAAATTCAAGATTTATTTGAAAAAATATATACAAGGATATCAAACTTTAACCCCAGATTTATTAGAGGAAGGAATGAATAGAAAGGCAGAATCAAGCAATTTTATATCTTACATATAATATAATTCTAAATATAGAAACACCAACGACAGAGGCAATTAGAAGGGACTGGGAACAAGAGTTATTGATAAAAATTCCGAACGATAAATGGGGAAAAAAAATATTATATGTAACTAAATGTTCAATTAATGTGAGACATAACCTAATTCAATTTAAAATTTTACATAGATTATACTATTCGAAAACTAGACTGAGTAAAATATTTTCAAATGTTTCCCCCATCTGTGATAAATGTCTAACTCAAAATGCCACTATAGCACATTCCTTTGTCTCTTGTACAAAACTGCATACATTTTGGAATGAAATTTTTGGAATTTTTACAAAACTATTTAACACAAAATTGAACCCCAATACAGAACTGATTATCTTTGGATCAATGGAAGAGGGAAGTAAACTAACTATATTCCAAGAATCTTTTCTTAATTACAGTTTAATAACAGCAAAAAAACATATACTCAAATTTTGGAAAAACGCAACCAAGCCAACATTCAAAATGTGGATTTCAAATATGTCTGAAACGCTACATCTTGAAGAAATGAGATTCCTCCTTCTAGGCAAAGTAGACCAATTCTTAAAGACTTGGTCTCCTTTTATCAAGTTTTTACAAGTAGATGGTGCAACATAACATAACCGTAGAAATTAAATGGTTTAGAACCGGGTGACGGATGGGCAAAAATACGAAATAGGTAGATCTCTCCTAATCTCTCTTTTCTCTACTTTCTCCTTTTTTTCCAATCTTTTTAGCTTCTCATCTCTGTCCTTTATTTCTTTTGCTATCTGTTTCTACTCGCTTGTCTATCTATTCCGACACGCTTTATTTATTTTTTCTCTCACTGTTCTTTTATTATTAAATTAAAAATACGAAGTTGTACAAGAATGGAAATATGTATTTATGTATTAGGTACTCAAGTACCACACTGTTGTACTTACTTCTAACAAAAAAAAGAAGAAAAAAAAGACTGAACCCGGTTTGTTGGAGCCATAAGGCAGCAGCTCCATTAACTGTATCGACTCTTAACAATCTTTTCTCAACCTAGTAGGATTTTCTTTCAATCATTTTAGACATTAAAACATATCCCTAAAAATGACACAAGAGAGGTTGATTGGTCCTCGGGACCTGGCCGATATCTGAAAAATGATCTGCAGTTAATAGAATAATCTTGCCACATGAACTTCCAATGTTTCTATTAAGGATGTCACTGTGGCACAGCTGATACAGCCACTGCCTCCCAGCTCCGGCGACCTGGGTTTGATACCCGTCTGTGCAGAGTTTGTATGTTCTCCCTGTCCTCCAGGATCTCAGGTTTCCTCCCACATCCTGAAGATTTGTGGGTTTGTAAGTTAATTGGTCTCTGCAAATTGCCTGTCGTGCATAAGGAGTGGACGAGAAAGTGAGATCACATAGAGCTTGCGTGGACTCGGTTGGCCGTAGTTAATCGTATGCTGTATCTCTAAACTAAACTTAATTAAACTGAAACAATCCGAACTGAATGCTGAAACTACATTATATGCTTTGATTACATAACCACATTTGTCAAGTTTATTGTCCTATTGCCCAAGTATGATGAGGTATAGGTACAATGAAAAATGTTGCTTGCACCAGCATCACAGCCACGTAGATTCAGACAGGCACACAAACAACAAATTTTACATAAATCTACATAATATTTTTATAAGCAGAAGACTGTGCAACAAAAGCTCATTAGAAAAATAAACAAGTCCATAGTAGTGCAAAGTTGGACTGTGGTGTTCTGTTGTAAAAATAGAATTAGGGTTGTAGAATTTGATTCAAGAACCTGATAAATGCAGAAAAATGCAGTAGCTGTTCATGAACCTGATGGCGTGGGACTCGTGGCCTCTGTACCTCCTACCTGATGGTAGCAGGCCCGCGTCTCAGTGAGAAGAGGACCCGACCTGGATGGTGGGGATCCTTGATGATAGATGCTGCCTTTTTGAGGCTGTGTGCCATGTAGATGCTAGCAATCGGGGGGGGGGGGGGGGGGGGGGCGTGAATGCCATTCCTTGCTTTCTGACTGCTCTGTGCTTTAAGTAATTTCATCTCTTGCTCAATGCAGAATCTTTTAACGCACTTTATTATGCATCCTGCTTTTTGGACAGATACTCCAAGGTTCTGTTCCACTTCGACACTTAAATCATATTGCTATGAGTGCAGAAAAATCCAAGTTTAGGCATCCCCCAAAAAGCCCAAGATCCTGTCAAGATGGAACTTGATCTGACTGGACACAAAAAGCTGGAGTAACTCAGCGGGACAGGCAGCATCTCTGGGAGAGAGGAATGGTGACGAGACGTTTCTTCAGACTGCCTGGCTACTTGGCCTAGAGTGAATACTCTACGTGACAGTGAACCCCTTTGCTTCCTGTCACGGAGAATTGTAGATTAATTGTATGTTTTCCTTTCGGACTGCTCTGCCATGCAGGACCTTGTTCATAAATGCCTTGGTATATTATTGTCGACCAATGTTAGTTATGCACAAGTGATCCTGTAGAGAATGATTGAATAGGAGTTTCCCCACGGGACTTGCTCTGAGCTTCATGATATTGGGGCCTGTTGTGACCATTTAATGTAATGTTGCTAAATTTCTGCAGTAGATTCAAATCACACTATTCATCACAAGTTCCCTTTTCTCGCATATCTGGTGACATAACAGTAAGACCATTGATTTTCAGAGCAATTCCATTTTCCCACTTATTCTGCTGGAACCTATTCTTGCTCTCATACCGTTCAACTCCACCATGCATTCCAAACCACTCACTTACAGCAGCCTATTAAATACCAAGTAGTAAATGGTAAATGTTGTAAATCAACCCTGACTCTGCACTTTTACTTACTAATCCATGGGCTCAACATGCACCGCTGGATGGTAAAATAAAAAGGTACAGTGTTTAGTTGGGTTTTTTTCAGTACTTATTCCAATTTTATCCCTAATTGTCTCTCCTGTTTACCTTTTGAATGAATTAATTCTTTATTGAATTAATACTTTATTGTCGCATGTGACAAGTCACAGTGACATTTTTTGCTTGTGTGCCCAAGGTATGCAAATAGTCGCCACAGATGGTGCTTACAAAGTTACAAAGTATCCGCGCCGGGTCCCCCTTTGTTCTCCCCCACACACCTCCGATCCGGGGGTCTCCGGTCTCGCCGGCTCCATGGCTCGCCTGGACGTGTCTTTTGTACACCTAATTTAGCATCAAATTCGTCCGCTTATAAATTGTATCTCCTTTTCATCCTCGCACCGTTTATTTTACAATCATTTGTTAGTCCGATTTAGTGAAGGAGGTATTCAGTTGCATTTCCCACTCTTTTGGGTGCTGAATACGGAGAAGAAAGGGAATAACTGATGGGACAGAGACAAAGCAAGACTGAATGACTGGGGTGTGCAGTGAGTGAGGATGAAGAAGGCTTACTAATGGCAACTGATCTGTCCGGAGGCGAGTTGTAAGTAGGACGGAGAACAGAAGAAAAGGAAAACTGCTGATCAACAAAGGCAAAGCATGCAGGAATAATAAATGCAAAGGCAATGTTGCTGGAATTCTGAAATAAAAGAGAATGACAGGAAATACAGTAAGTTAGGACATTCAACAGGGAGAGTTTAGTTTAGAGATACGGTGTGGAAAAAGGCCTTTCAGCTCACTGAGTGCACGCTGAGCAGCGATCACCCACACACTGGTCCTATCCTACACACAAGGGACAAAATACAGACGCCAATTAACCTACAAACCTGTACGTCTTTGGAATGTGGGAGGAAATCGCAGGACCCGGAGAAAACCCAGTCACAATGAGAAGGTAGAAACAATGCCTGCAGTCAGGATCAAACCAGGGTCCCTTGCACTGTGAGGCAGCAACTCTACCGCTGCACCACCATGCTGCCTTCAAGAGAGAGAAATACTGAGTGACGTCAGGACTGTCGGGCTTTAAAAGTAAAATATACTTCGGATGCTGATAATCTGAAGCACAAACAGAAAATGCTGGAAATACTCAGCACATCAGGCTGCATCTGTGGAGAGAGAATCTAGACTTTGGGCCGATGACAGCGCATGATAGACCTGAAACTCCAACTGTGCCTCCTCCCCAAGGGTATTGCCTGATGCACAGAGCACCCCAACCCACAGTGTTCTCTGCTCCTGCAGCAGAGCCAGCCTGTTTTTGGGGACATTTCAGGAAGGTCAGAAATTGTTGAATTCGGTGTCAAACCTCGCATTGTGCTGAGGAGTTCTGGCCGCTCTCGGTGTAGGAAACTATATCCATGAGCACAAATGCAACGTTAAACGGAAAGAAGTGCAAATGAATTGCTGCTTCACCTGGATGAGGTTTTGTGGTTCCTGAATGGTGGAATAGGAAGAGGTAGAACAACAGGGACAGCACAGTGGTGCGACTGGTAGAGTTACTGCCTCACAGCACCAGAGACCTAGGTTCGATCCTGACCTCGGGTGCTGACTGTGTGGAGTTTCCCCCTGTGGCCACATGGGTTTCATCCTGGTGCTTTGATTTCCTCCCACATTCCAAAGATGTGTGGGTTTGTAGGTTAATTGGCCTCAGTAAAATTACCCCAAGTGTGCAGGGAGTGGATGAGAAAGTAGGATAACACAGAACTTGGGCGAATGATTGTCAGCATGGACTCGATGGGTCAAAGGCCCCTTTTCCATGCTAAACCTTTCAGTCAATGAATCAACAGGGAGAGGGCAGGTTACATGGGAAGGTACTGAGAATGGCTGGAGGTGGATGAGTGAACTGTTGAGTTATGATATAGTGAATGGTTCCTTCAGAGTGCTGAAAGGAAGAGGGTGAGATAATGCATCTAGTGGAGGTGTTTAATTGAAGGTAGCAGAAATTATAGAGGAATAAGGTGGCGACTGATGGGGTGGAGGATGGAGGCAGAGTTAACCCTATGTTTGTTTTGGATGAAAGTAGAAGTGCAGTAAATGGATCAGATATAGTTGAGAACCTGTCAACTTTGATGGAGTAAACCTTGGTTCAGGATGGCGGATGGTATCTCAAAAGTACTGGTGTGGTGAGTGCTGTGATCAGAACAAAGTAATGAAACGAGATAAACTGAGAATGAGTGGAATCCTAGGCTCTCTCCACTCGCCCCCCTTCTCTGCAACTTAAATCATTCTAATTTTCTCAATGTGTCCCATTCCGATGGGGGGGGAAAATCATGACCTGAAATATTGACTTCATCTTCATCTTGCTCTCGGCTTCCAGACCAATTTGTTTTCAAGTACTACCTGCACTCCCATACCCCTCCATTTGTTGTTTTGACCACCTCTGCTAAGCTGATTTACAGCACATGTTGTTTTTTGAATCTTCCCCTCCTCAATGCCACGGTTTAGAATAAGTTTAACTTCTGTAGTAAAGTAACTTGTTCAATTTCTCTGTGTCTCGTTATGATTGTGTAGAAATAAGGGTGTTTGTTACTCAAGCCCCAGGAGGAAACTCGGCAAAGGAAGAAATTATCTTTTTGGTATGTTACAGCTGATGCCGTGAAGAAAACTGCAGTGTCACTTAAACTTCAGTAATGGTGCACATTCACTGTAAGAAATACTAACGAGAACTCTCCTAAAGTTCTTTCAATAATTGGACATCATGCTGCCACAGAGTAGTGGCGGTCAAATCCCTGTCATTGATTTTGAAGAATTAAGAAGGTGACATGAGATTCTTTGCCCAAGTATTTTCTGCTCTTGGGTTCAATCTGTGTGTGATTCTTATAAACCTCAATTCCTATTCCCGTTATTGACAGCAACTGCTATGCAGAAAGGAGATTCAAAGACTGTACTTTCTGCCTTTCATTTGCTTTGATGTAAAGCATGTAATCGGGGTATGATTAAGATAATGAGTGTTACAGTTTTCTCCATATTGTTTTAGTTGTAGAGGCAGTTTGAATGGAAAATTTCTGCAGGTCATATGGAGTAGGTAACTTTGGAATTCTCTTTAAACTTTACTAAATAATACCATATGTTTCAAGCCCAAGCTTAATGTCCAAATGCACGTTTGTTTTAACTCGAGGCACTAATGGTATTCGGATTCAGATTAGTTTTGTATCATGGACAGCAGGATGCACTGAAATTCCTTGCTCGCTTGAGGCTCGTAGAGTACACGATATACATGATAATGATAGATGCAGTGATAAATACCATGACGAATGCAAAACAGTAGCATGGTGCAATCCTGTAGAAGTACTGCATAAAAAATACTGTGATACGATAATGAAATAACCAAATGAGGTCGGGTTGAGTACAACTATTTGAGTTGTACAATATAGTTGTACAACTTGTTTTCCAGCAAGTCCTGATCCATGGTCTCAACACGAAAACATCGACTTTCCCTTTGCCTTCACAGAGTTCCTCCAGCAATTTGTTTTATGTTCCAGATTACAGAATCTACAATCTCTACTGTCTCCAGTCAAGTCGCATTTAGTTTCCATGAAAAAAAGACTCAAAGAGCTCGAGTAACTCAGCAGATCAGGCAGCATATCTGGAGAAAATGGATAGATGATATGTCGGGTCAGGACCCTTCTTCAGACTCCAAGAATTTCATGGATGTTGTAATTCTGTACTCTCCTGCACCTCGTGCAAAAACGTCCAGGTTTTTCCTTTGATGTCAAGATATAGAGTTGGCACGGTGGCACAGTGATAGAATTGCCGCCTTACAGCGCCAAGACCCGAGTTTGATCCTGACTATGGATGCTGTCTGTACGGAGTGTGTATGTTCTCCCTGTGAATACATGGGCTTTTCCCAGGTGCTCCAATGTCCTCCCACATTCCAAAAACGTACAGGTTTGTAGTTTAATTGGCTTCAGTGAAGAATGTAAATTGTCCATAGAGTGTATGATAGCGCAAGTGTACAGAGATCGCTGGTCGATGTAGACTTGGTGGGTCGAAGGACCTGTTTCCACACTGTATCTCTAAACTAAACTAAAACTAAACATTAGACATGAGACTCAAAAAGTGCAACAAGGTTCGATTTCTTTCCAGGCATCTATGTGATGGTCATTTTGTAGATTATAGAAGAATAGGAGACATTTTGTAGTTGGAATATAAGGGGCGCTAGTGAACCAATTAAAAGGGGTAAGATCTTTGCCCAATTAAAAGCCTTAAACAGTGATATCATTTTCTTACAAGAGACGCATTTGAAATATCAAACACAGATAATATTGAAGGTAAATTGGATTGGGCAAACATACTACTCTTCATTTACTTCTAAATCTAGAGATACGGCTATTATCATTCGTAAAGGTATACCATTTAAATTAAAGAATACCATAGCAGATAAAGAGGATAAGTATGTCATAGTCACGGGAGAAATATATTCTACTCCACTTACTTTGATAAATATTTATGCTCCTAATTTTGACAACCCCCAATTCTTTAGTAACATTTTGGATACAATTACAGAATTAACTATCAAAATGTGATAATAGGGGGAGATTTGAATTGTGTTTTAGATTCATATCTGTATAAATCAGCAAAACAAAAAAGGATTAACATAAAATCTAAAACTAGTGAACTCCTAAATACATACATGAAAAATACCAACATAACAGATGTATGGAGGATCGCTAACCCAGTAGGTAGGGAATATTCATTCTATTCAACGGTACATAAAACATATTCACGTATTGATTACTTCTTAGTGGACACAAAACTAATTCCATATACATATAACTCTAAATATCATAATAGTATTATTTCTGATCATTCCCCACTAACTTTTTCTTTAAAATTAGATGGAATGCCTGATAAAAAATCATTTTGGAGGTTTAACCCCCAAATCTTAAACAACTCACAAGGATGTACATATTTAAAAAAGCAGATGGGATTCTTTTTTGAGACAAATGATACACCAGATATTTCACCCTCCTTATTATGGGAAACTTTTAAGGCATTTATTAGAGGAACTATAATCTCATATCAAGCTTTCCAAAATAAAAAGAATAACACTGAACAATTGCAGTTAGAACAAGAAATTAGACATTTAGATTTAGAAAATGCCAAAGAACCAACTATAGATAAAGATAATAAGATAACAATACTAAAA
Source organism: Okamejei kenojei (assembly GCA_035221665.1). Taxonomy (NCBI): domain Eukaryota; kingdom Metazoa; phylum Chordata; class Chondrichthyes; order Rajiformes; family Rajidae; genus Okamejei; species Okamejei kenojei. The sequence continues at coordinate 80,606,117 of CM069133.1, forward strand.
TATAAATTAAATAAAATTTTATCGGCCAGAATAATAAGATTATTTCAAACTACAAAACAAGAGAATTTAGAATTTGGTGATAAACCACATAAACTCTTAGCACGCCAACTGAAAAAACGGGAAACAGAAATTACAATTACTAAAATTAAATCAGACAAAGGGGACTTACTAATACTACCTAAAGATATTAATAAAAGATTTGCTCAATTTTATCAAAATTTATATACATCGAAAACCTCTGCAAATAATACTCAAATTACAAATTTCTTAAACAATTGTAATCTTCCAAAATTAAATATGGTGGAACAAGAGGGATTAGGAGCCCAGATTACACTACAGGAAATAGAAGAAACAATAAATTTGTTGAAGAATGGCAAAACGCCAGGAGCAGATGGCTTTAGTAATGAATTCTATAAAAGATTCTATGAAAGAAAATAAACTACCAAAAACACTAACTGAGTCAACGATTATACTTATACCAAAAAAGGATAAAGATCTAGAAGACCTAGGCTCATATAGAGCTATTGCACTCCTAAATACAGATCAAAAAATATTAGCAAAGACCCTAGCGAGAACATTGAGTAAATATGTTAGCAACCTAATAAACCCGGACCAAACAGGGTTTATACCAAAGAGATACTCTTTTAACAATTTGAGACATATAATATAATGTACTCACATAATACTGAAGAAGAACTAGCAATTATTTCATTGGATGCAGAAAAAGCTTTCGATCAAGTAGGATGGCAATATTTATTCAAAGTATTGCAAACATTTAACATGGGAGATAACTTTATCTCATGGGTAAAATTATTATATGATAAGCCGATGGCTAGAATACTGACTAATAATATATTATCCCCGAAATTCCAATTAGCAAGGGGCAATAGGCAGGGGTGCGTACTATCGCCCCTGCTATTTGCACTAGTGATAGAGCCTTTAGCAGAAAGTATAAGAAGTCATCCGAATATTCATGGATATAATACCAAACAATCAAATAATAAAATTTCATTATGTGCAGACAACATATTACTATATATTACAAATTCACAAATTAGCATACCAAATATACTAAACTAAATAGAGGAATTTGGTTCTTTTTCAGGTTATAGAATAAATTGGAATAAAAGCGAATTTATGACGATAAAACCTCAAGAGCCGACACATTTGTTGAAATTCCCCTTTAGAATTGCAACAGAAAAATTTAAGTATTTGGGTATCCAAATCACTAGGAAATATAAATCATTACTCAACGCAAACTATATGCCTTTATTAACTAAATTAAATGGGTTGATTAAATTTTGGAAAACATTGCCGATGTCCTTAATAGGCAGAATAAACGCGATAAAAATGATCTTCTTACCACAAATATTGTACTTATTTCAATCAATACCAATATACTTACCTAAAAAATTATTTAAATTAAACTAGACTCTGATATTATAAACTTCATATGGGATTATAAATCACACAGAATTCAAAGAAAACACTTGTGTAAATCTAAAGAATCAGGGGGACTGACACTCCCTAACTTATTGTATTACTATTGGGCAGTGAATATTAAAAATATAATCTATTGGTTGGACAGTTCTGCCCAACGGGTAGATTGGATAAGAATGGAGAAAGAGGATTGTTCCCCTTATAATATAGGAGCGATCCTTCTTTCCCCGATTAAACTGAACAGTATAATATGTAAGAAGAATCCAATTATTCACAGTAGAATACGAATTTGGAAACAAATAAAACTAAATTTGGAAACAAATAAAACGAATTTGGAAACAAAAAAAACGAACAAAATTAAGAAAAATATCGCTTCTTTCTCCAATAGCTAATAATCCCTCATTCAAACCATCCATTATTGATAAAACGTTTATCCATTGGGAAAGAATAGGAATTAAAACGATGGGATATATAAATGAAATGGGAAAACTTTTATCATTCCAACAATTACAGCTAAAATATAATTTGAAAAGTAATCAATATTTCAAATATCTTCAAATTCAAGATTATTTGAAAAAAATATATACAAGGATATCAAACTTTAACCCCAGATTTATTGGAGAAAGGAATGAATAGAAAGGCAGAATCAAGCAATTTAATATCTTTCTTATATAATACAATTCTAAATATAGAAACACCAATGACAGAGGCAATTAGAAGGCAATAAGAGTTATTGATAAAAATTCCGAACGATAGATGGGAAAAAATGTATTATATGTAAATAAATGTTCAATTAATGTAAGACATAACCTAATTCAATTTAAAATTTTACATAGACTATTATTCGAAAACTAGACTGAATAAAATATTTTCAAATGTTTCCCCCATCTGCGACAAATGTGTAACTCAAAATGCCACTATAGCACATTCCTTTGTCTCTTGTATAAAACTGTATAAATTTTGGAATGAAATTTTTTGAATTTTTACAAAATTATTTAACATAAAATTGAACCCCAATACAGAACTGATTATCTTTGGATCAATGGAAGAGGGAAGTAAACTAACTATATTCCAAGAAGCTTTTCTTAATTATGGTCTAATAACAGCAAAAAAACTTATACTCAAATTTTGGAAAAACGCAACCACGCCAACATTCAAAATGTGGATCTCAAACGTGTCTCAAATGCTACACCTTGAAGAAATGAGATTCCTCCTAATAGGCAAAGTAGACCTATTCTTAAAGACTTGGTCTCCTTTTATCCACTTTTTACAAGCAGATGGTGGAACATAAGAAATTAAAGGGTTAAGAACCGGGTGACTGATGGGCAAAAATACGAAATAGGTAGATCTTTCCTAATCTCTCTTTTCTTTACTTTCTCCTTTTCTTTCAATCTTTTTAGCTTCTTATCTCTGTCCTGTATTTCTTTGGCTATCTGTTTCTACTCGCTTGTCTATCTATTCCGACACTCTTTATTTATTTTTTCTCTCACTGTTCTTTTATTATGTGAGGTTATCCACTTTGGTGGCAAAAACAGGAAAGCAGACTATTATTTAAATGGTGGCCGATTAGGAAAAGGGGAGATGCAGCGAGACCTGGGTGTCATGGTACACCAGTCATTGAAAGTAGGCATGCAGGTGCAGCAGGCAGTGAAAAAAGCGAATGGTATGTTAGCTTTCATAGCAAAAGGATTTGAGTACAGGAGCAGGGAGGTTCTACTTCAGTTGTACAGGGTCTTGGTGAGACCACACCTGGAGTATTGCGTGCAGTTTTGGTCTCCAAATCTGAGGAAGGACATTATTGCCATAGAGGGAGTGCAGAGAAGGTTCACCAGACTGATTCCTGGGATGTCAGGACTGTCTTATGAAGAAAGACTGGATAGACTCGGTTTATACTCTCTGGAATTTAGGAGATTGAAGAGGGGATCTTATAGAAACTTACAAAATTCTTAAGGGGTTGGACAGGCTAGATGCAGGAAGATTGTTCCCGATGTTGGGGAAGTCCAGGACAAGGGGTCACAGCTTAAGGATAAGGGGGAAATCCTTTAAGACCGAGATGAGAAAGACTTTTTTCACACAGAGAGTGGTGAGTCTCTGGAACTCTCTGCCACAGAGGGTAGTTTGAGGCCAGTTCATTGGCTATATTTAAGAGTGAGTTGGATGTGGCCCTTGTGGCTAAGGGGATCAGGGGGTATGGAGAGAAGGCAGGTACGGGATACTGAGTTGGATGATCAGCCATGATCATATTGAATGGCGGTGCAGGCTCGAAGGGCTGAATGGCCTACTCCTGCACCTAATTTCTATGTTTCTATGTTTCTAGTATTAAATCAAAAGTACAAAGTTGTACAAGAATGGAAATATGTATGTATATATTAGGTACTCAAGCACCACACTATTGTACTTACTTCTAACAAAAATAAACAAAAAAAAAAGAATAGGAGACATTATGACCCATCTCAGACTGTATTCACTGACCACCCATTGCTTCAGTTACACGCCAATATTCACACTTGTTCTTATCTGACCATAGTTCAATAAGTGAATAGCTCTAAGGGGAAGTTTGCTACAAAGCTGAGAATGCTCTGAGAAAATGTAACAGCACAGACGCTAATCAGGAACCAGTGTTTACATGCCCGTGGTGTCATCACATGAAAAATCTGCATTTTGTGCACATGTAAGTTTCACAATAGCATGTGTGTATAACTGACCTTTGGCATAGTAAATGTCCACAGTACTTTGTACACTTCCATTATTGATCAGCATTAATCGCCTGAACCAATGTCACCAGACAGTATCGACATACTGTAGCACGGACTGGCTTGATTTCTCTTTTAATTCTGTTCTATATCTGTTAACATTGATGACTGGATTTCCTTTAATGGGTACAGAGCAGTTTTATTTTAAGTTTTTTTTTTACTTTCAGTATTCTGATTTGTTTTGCAAGTCTGACAGAAGCCATTCACCCTGCATAGAAACATAGAAACATAGAAATTAGGTGCAGGAGTAGGCCATTCAGCCCTTCGAGCCTGCACCGCCATTCAATATGAATCATGGCTGATCATCCAACTCAGTATCCCGTACCTGCCTTCTCTCCATACCCTCCGATCCCCTTAGCCACAAGGGCCACATCCAACTCACTCTTAAATATAGCCAATGAACTGGCCTCAACTACCCCTCTGTGGCAGAGAGTTTCCAGAGACTCACCATTCTCTGTGTGAAGAAAGTCTTTCTCATCTCGGTCTTAAAGGATTTCCCCCTTATCCTTAAGCTGTGACCCCTTGTCCTGGACTTCCCCAACATCGGGAACAATCTTCCTGCATCTAGCCTGTCCAACCCCTTAAGAATTTTGTAAGTTTCTATAAGATCCCCTCTTAATCTCCTAAATTCCAGAGAGTATAAACCGAGTCTATCCAGTCTTTCTTCATAAGACAGTCCTGACATCCCAGGAATCATCTGGTGAACCTTCTCTGCACTCCCTCTATGGCAATAATGTCCTTCCTCAGATTTGGAGACCAAAACTGCACGCAATACTCCAGGTGTGGTCTCACCAAGACCCTGTACAACTGAAGTAGAACCTCCCTGCTCCTGTACTCAAATCCTTTTGCTATGAAAGCTAACATACCATTCGCTTTTTTCACTGCCTGCTGCACCTGCATGCCTACTTTCAATGACTGGTGTACCATGACACCCAGGTCTCGCTGCATCTCCCCTTTTCCTAATCGGCCACCATTTAAATAATAGTCTGCTTTCCTGTTTTTGCCACCAAAGTGGATAACCTCACATTTATCCACATTATACTGCATCTGCCAAACATTTGCCCACTCACCCAGCCTATCCAAGTCACCTTGCAGTCTCCTAGCATCCTCCTCACAGCGAACACTGCCCCCCAGCTTAGTGTCATCCGCAAACTTGGAGATATTGCCTTCAATTCCCTCATCCAGATCATTAATATATATTGTAAATAGCTGGGGTCTCAGCACTGAGCCCTGCGGTACCCACTAGTTACTGCCTGCCATTGTGAAAAGGACCCGTTTACTCCTACTCTTTGCTTCCTGTTTGCCAGCCAGTTCTCTATCCACATCAATACTGAACCCCTAATACCGTATGCTTTAAGTTTGTATACTAATCTCTTATGTGGGACCTTGTCGAAAGCCTTCTGGAAGTCCAGATATACCACATCCACTGGTTCTCCCTTATCCACGCTACTAGTTACATCCTCGAAAAATTCCACAAGATTCGTCAGACATGATTTACCTTTTGTAAATCCACATTATGCATGATTTATGATCTGCATGATTTATGATCTTCTCCGTGTATACCTAGAGTCAACCAAGTCTGTGAAATCTGTTCATTCAGGGTGCATACCTGGATACAACTTGTTTTTTTTTGTCGAACTTGCGTTCTGAGACCCCGGTGATCTTGTTTGCAACGGTTCGGGAGGGAAGGGAATAATAAAAGGTGAGTGAGTAAGATCCTTGTGTATTTTAGGTGGCATGCCAGGTGGGCTTGGGTGGAGGATTCTAAATCTAGAGGGCATAGGCTCAAAGTGAGAGAGGAGAGATTTGATCGGGACCTCGGGAGAAATTTTCTCACTTGGAAGGTGGCCCGCATCTGGATTGAGCTGCCAGAGGATGCTGTATGCCAACTTGGTCGGCATGGACAAGGACCGTTTTACGTGCTGCACAGCTCTAAGCAATCATTCTGCATATAAAAATATACCATTTTACAAGCAGCTGCAAAAGTTTAATTTTGTGTTGCAAAAGAAATGACAATTTGATTAAAATTGATTAATTACAATAATTCATGTAATTATAAACCCTTTTAATTTTCTCTCATCTTTTTTTTCTTTCCGTTCTTTTTTCTTCTCACTCTCTCTCTTTCATTATTGTTGATCTGAAGAGACCATCACGTGCCTCGTGAAAGCTTCCTGTCATTATGCCTCCCCATCTGCGGTTGATTCCTTTTTAATGAATCTGTTTGTCTTTGGATTTGACCGATGGGACGGATCCCAGTTTGGTATCAATTCCTCGATGTTCATGTGCTCTATGTTCCTATAGACTACTGCTGTGTCCTACATTTCTACTTTGCACCCCAGCTTTTCCGATCTTGTATTTTTCTGTAAGATTGGCATGAAAGGGAACCCGCTCTGATGTTTTAAGTGGATTTCTGGTAAGGGATATCTAAGTTTCAAATACACCAGTGACTCTTATAAAACTCTTGCTCTTCTCGCCCTTTGGATATTTCTGGGATGGTGAAGTACTTGGCTGTAACAGTTAGGTTGGAGACGTTGATTGCTTGCTTTGATTTGCCTGAGCTAGAGGTTTCTGGTTATAATCTGTGGTGTATCAAACAGGTGAGGTCGTCGAAAGCTGCTTGAAGATGGTATTAAGAAAGGAATGTTGATCAACAAAACATTTGTGTTTTGAGGCATGTTCCTGAGGGTATGTGTGCACGGAGTGATGATCAGGAGCCCAGCCCTGCCAAATGAACTCAATGACAGAAGGAGATTTCATCATCTTGGAAGGGCTGGGTTTCCAAATCATAATCATAATCCTGGGTGGGGGCACACATCCTCCCCATGTTTTGAGAGGTGGGGGTCAATCACCCCCCATGTTTTGTAATCCGTATTTTGAAATTCGGTGAAAAAAAAACCTATTAAAATCTCCTCTTTCCGCTAGACAGTGGGGGTGTCACTGTTAAACGCTTGTTAAATGTCTCCATTAACATCGTTATTAACATGATGTGTCACCAATTGTGTTTTGACCTTCAAGTATTACTGAAGGTATTCAAGGAGAATTTTGTTAAAGCTGTCAGATGTGGATACAATTACCATTTGAATTAATTGGATGGATTGGGAAAGATTTAAACGGGTATTGGTTTTAAATGGGTCAGGTCATTAAGGAATCCGGTCGAATGTGTTTCCTGGTTGGCTTGTGTAAGTCCCTCATTCACGTTATTTAGTATGTTTTTCCCCTCTCCCCCCTCCCCCTCCCCCCTCCCCTACCCCTCCCCCTCCTCCCCCTCTCCCTCCCCACCCCCTCTCTCTCTCTCCCCCCCTCTTCCCCCCTCTCTCTCTCTAACTCTCTCTCCCCCTCTTCCCCCCTCTCTCTCTTCCCCATCTCTCTCTTCCCCCTCTTCCCCCCCTCTCTCTCTTCCCCCTCTCTCTCTTCCCCCCCTCTCTCTTCCCCTTCTTCCCCCCTCTCTTCTCTTCCCTCTCTCTTCCCTCTCTCGTCCCCGCTCTCTCTCTTTCCTCTCTCTTCCCCCTCTCTCTCTTCTCTCTCTCTTCCCCCCTCTCTCTTCTCTCTCTATTCCCCCTCTCTCTCTTCCCTCTCTTTCCCCCCTCTCTCTCCTCTCTCTTCCCCCCCTCTCTCTCTTCCCCCTCACTCTCTCCCCCCCCCTTTCTTAACCCCCCCTCCAAAGTTGGTTCTTCTGTTTGCCTTTATTTGCTTCAGTTTTATTTGTTTATGTCTTATTTATCACATTGTAGCTTTTGAAAGATTCAAGCAGGTATCAGACGCTTTCTAAGAGCTGAATCGGCCCGTTCGGGGGGCTTTCATCGCCCTGCGTGGCTTAAAATCTATCTGCTGCGTCGAGGTGATCGAGGCTCCCGATGTTGAAGCCCCCGCTGGCCGATTTTAAGCTGCACCGGGCGATTAAAGGCCCCGCAAATGGGTCGATTCAAGCCCCACGATTCGGGGCGGATGAAACTGCTGTTGTTGGAGTTCAGAGTCAGTCACCAACCAGGTCAGCTCCCAATGTTACCGTCCTCGGGGCCCACGGCCAAAGCCTCGCGCGTGTGTGTGTGTGCGCGTGGCCACCAAGAAATTGTGTTCCCCCTCCCCCCCCCATGCTTTGACATCAATTTCCGCCCCTGACAATCATAATAATACTTCATTAACCAAGTATGTTTTGCAACATATGAGGAATTTGATTTGCCATACAGTCATACAAATAAAAAGCAACAGAACACAAAATACATTTTAACTCCTCCACATTCCTCACTGTGATGGAAAGCGGAAAAAAGTTCACTCTATTCCCTTTTTTGTTCTCCCGTGGTCGGGGGCCTCGAGCCTTCCGTTGACTGGACGATCTTGGCTCCCGTAGCCAACGGCGTTTGGGCCCTCGCATCGGGCGATCAAGCTCCAGCATAACACCATTCCCCATCTGCAGTATTTTCTCCATTGCATACATAGCCTGGTGGGAATGCTCCCACAGTCCCACTTGTCTACCAATGCATCACTAGGAGCTTCCTTTCTAGTTTAGTTTAGTGTTTAGTTTTGAGATACAGAGCAGGAACAGGCACTTCGGCCCACCGAGTCTGAACCTACCAGCGATCCCCGCAAACTACCACTATCCTACACCCTTGGGACAATTTACAATTTTTACGGAAGCTAATTAACCTACAGACCTGGACGTCTTTGGAGTGTGGAAGTAAACCAGAGCACCCGGAGTGAACCCATGCTGTCACAGGGAGAATGTACAAATTCCATACCAACAGCACCCATAGCCAGGATCGAACCCGGGTCTCTACCGCTGCACCATTATGTGCTGCGTGGTGCCACTGCCCCAATTCACATTGTTTGAGCTAAAAAAACATATAGGGTAGTAAGGAGTGTTTTAAGAAGAAGAGTTCTTGATTCCATATTGTAAGCTTTGCCCTAAGTGCAAATTGTCTTGAACAGTCTCTTTGCAAAGGCAATTTTCAACTGAAGTCTCCAATTTTCAAACATTTTATGTATGAAAGAAATATTAAAAACATAAGCCTGCATTAATGGCCTATAATGTTTTTGTGATGATTTTTAGATGTATAGGTCATGTGAATTGGTTCTTAGTTCAGTAATTAAGAATTATGTTGGCAAGTAGGGGAGAGGAAAGAACATATCAATCAGCTGTTTCCTGTGGCAGTTATTAATACCCATTTAGCATATCCTAGCTGCATTTTCAACGCAGTTTATTTGCGCAATCTGAGACATGCTCTGCGTGTTTGTACAGTAAACCCTCGCAATTGCGTACCTCTATGTAATGGGTAGACACATAAAGCGGGAATAACTCAGCGGGACAGGCAGCATCTGGAGAGAAGGAATGACATAAGGGAAACGAGAGATATAGAAGATGTGTAGAGGCGATATAGATGATGATGTAATGAATTAATTATATTTAAAAAAAGTAACGATGATAAAGGAAACGGGCTATTGTTGGATGTTTGTAGCGTGAAAACAAGAAGCTAGTGCAACTTGGGTGGGGGAGGGATAGAAAAGGAATGCTGGGGCTACCTGAAGTGAGAGAAATCAATATTCATACCACTGGCCTAAGCTGCCTAAGCGAAATATGAGATACTGTTCCTCCAATTTGCATTTAGCCTCACTCTGACAATGGAGTAGACCGAGGACAGAAAGGTCTATGTAGGAATGGTTGAAATGTCTCTTTATTGTCGCGCGTACCAATTAAGGTACAGTGAAACTCGAATGGGAAGGAGAATTAAAGTGTTTAGCAACCGGGAGATTCAGGTATGTTCAGGCGTACTGAGCAAAAGTGTTCAGCGAAACGATCGCCCTGTCTACGGTTGGTCTCGCCGATGTATAAGAAGAATGGGTTTTGGTTATGGCAGTTGGTGGTGGTGGTTAGCGGGCGACGTGCACCACAGCAGAAAGTCTGCGGCAGGGAGAGAGGAGGTAGTAAGACGCTCTCGTAGAGCTTTGTATTTGGTATGGGTTGGCAATGGCTCCCACAAAGCCATCAAAGGATGCAGACACAGGGCACGACACTGACTCACTGGGAACTTACTTCCTTCACATTGTTTGAGCTCGATGCTCGAGACTGCCTTTGGCAATCAGGTTTTGCTCTATGCTCTGGGTTCTTTTTTCTAAAAAATACTTGTTCCTCCCCTATTTAACTCAACTTTTTTTTTCTCCCTGTCCTTCCTTCCCCTTCTCTGGCTGATTATTCTCATAGTGCTCTACAACATGGAATCAGGTCCTTAAGCCCAACTCGTCCATATCAACCAAGTTGCCTTCTTGCGCTAATCCCATTTGCCTGTGTTTGATCCATATCCCTCCAAACCCTTTCTATCTCTGTGACTATCTAAATCTGGTAGCTCATTGCACATACCCTCCACCCTGTATATGGAATGAGCAATCCCACAGATCCCCTTTCATTCTTTACCCTCTTACCTTAAATCTATGATCTCTAGTTTTACACTCCCCTACTCTAGGAAAAAGACTATGACCATTAACTTTACTTTGCGCCCCTCATTATTTTATAAGCCACCATAATCTCTCCTCTCGTTCTCCTACACTCCAAGGGGAAAAAGCTGTAACCCATCCAGTCTCTCCTTGTGTCTTTAAGGCGCTGTTTAATGTTTTTTGTGTTCACTAGTTTCTGAGTAATTTGTTAGTCTCCAGATTTGCACTAGCATTTTTATATTAGAGGTATCTGTATACTGCAAGCTAAGGTCATGTTGGAAAGTGTTGATCAATGGTGAATAATTACTGCATCACCATTCTATAATTTTTCAACCCTATTTTGTTTCATGATAGATTTATTTTTTTATAAAAATTGCTGGCTAATGTAGACGACTAGGGGGATCGTTAATATTGTTCCTTGCCGAATCTCCGTAATCTTCCCAGGAAGTTGAATCGCTGATGTGCCTTCTTTATAATTGCAACAGTGTGCTGGGTCCAGGAAAGATCTTCGGAAATATGCACGCCCAGGAATTTGAAGATGTTGACCCTCTCCACCATCGTCCCATTGATATGAACAGGATTGTGGGTCCTGTTCATATCATACAAGTCTCCAATTTTAAATCACTTTATTTTAAAATAAATATTGAAAGCATGAGACTGCATTAACAAACTACAATGTTCCTGTGATGATTTGTAGACGTATGGGTCATGTGAATGGGTTCAGTAATTAAGAATTCTGTTGGCAAGAGTTGTGAATCTGCGGAATTCTCTGCCACAGAAGGCAGTGGAGGCCAACTGGATGTTTTCAAGAGAGAGTAATGCCCCAGTCCCACTTAGGAAACCTGAATGGAAACCTCTGGTGACCTTGCGCCCCACCCAAGGTTTCCATGAGTCGCCAGAGGATTTGGTCACACGCCTATAAAGCCTCGACCGAAGCGTGAGCTATACCTACTGACCAAAGATCCTACAGGTTCTTTGCTACCGTCTGCACACGCACACAAACACGCACACAAACACGCACACAAACACGCACACAAACACGCACACAAACACACACACAAACACACACACAAACACGCACACAAAGACTCCGAGACTTGCTCTGTATGATTGTACAGTAAACCCTCGCAATTAACGGACCTCTATATAACGGATCTTGGTTATAGCTGACCAAGGCATCTGTTTGTGGTGGTAGTTTGTTTGCGGGCGGCGAGCAGTGTTGTGGAAAGACAATGACGGGGAGAGAGCAAGTAGCAAGATGCTCCTGGCCTGGGTGTGCAGCGACTCCCACCAAGCCAGGTCCAGGGGTGTTGGATGGAGACACAGTGCGCGACGCTGCTCCTGCATCGTCCTAACACTACGTGCCTCGGTTGCCTGGGAACGGGGTGAGGTTCCTGTTGCACCGCTCCCACTTCCACCAGGTTACCCAATGAGCTGGCATCACATGGCGTGCTTCACGTGGCGGTTGTGGGAGTGGAGAGAACAAGCAGCATGAGTCCCTGGCGCACTGCATGTGAGGCCGGGTGCTCTGCAGCTCCCCGGCCTGTGAATCTCCACTGGTTTAAACCCCCTCAATGCCACGTTTTTACCAGGCCTTGGGTTAAACATCAATATTTACCCCCGCACGCACAGAGCACAATCTGCAATAACGGACACCTCTCTCTAACCTCTCCCCCTTCCCAGCCCTCCCACCAGCCCCATTGTCTCCCCTCCCCTGACATCAGTCTGAAGAAGGGTCTCGACCCGAAACATCACCTATTCCTTTTCTCCATAGATGCTGCCTCACCCGCTGAGTTTCTCCAGCATTTTGAGATATATTAACTGGGATCTTCACTAATCTGTAGCTAATTAGCCTACCAGTGTATATTTAGCGATATTAGCTGACAGTATTGCCAACATGAAGAAACTTTGGGTTACGGACAGTTTTCGGAACACCTGCAACTCGGGAAGTATCCGTTCTTAAATAGAACAGTTGTACTCAGAGCAAGATGTTTTGGGGGCACTTTCTGTGGACTGGCATTTTCTGGTTGGGTCCCAAGAGTGCAGGACTGGATACTTTCATCCACAGAAACACAATACTTGCAAACTGCAGGTTGATAAAATTGCATTTTTATTCATTTCAAGTCAAGTTGACTTGAGTCAAGTTTATTGTCCTATGCACAATCTTAGCAAACTCTTCACAATTGATATACCTTTCATTTTGAGCGGACATTTGGAAATCTGGAAGTGTGAAGAAACAAGCAAACTAACTTCCTTTTGCTCTTGCACTCTTCAAATTTTGCATTTTATTTTGTGCAAGGTTTGATGAGTGCAGCTGTAAGTTAAAATGAATACTTTCAGGACGTTCTATGCAGCTGAATAAATTGCTTAGCAATAATTAGTACGTGTACAACAGAAAACATTTTAGATGATTGATTGTGTATTTCTTTTGCAATTCTAAGAGTTGGATTTTAGGGAGCCCGGCTTTATATAAAGTGGTAATTTGCTGCTGTTTAATGTGCAAAGAGAGAAGTCTGCATGTGTTGCAGGAATGCCATCTCTTGTTGCAATGGCTTTTTGATAGGTTGAACATTGGCCTTTGTGCTAACAGCCACTAGCCCTGTCTAATTGCATTGTGTAAGAATGATTTAGGAACAAAAACCATACTGTTAGCCTTTGCTGAATAAGGAGCTGGTTAATAATAGCTGTCTGTTTCTGTTTCCTTTTGATGCATTCTGCAGTGCCTGTTTAAATATATACTCGGTGCCCATTTCCCTATTAACTATTCCCTGTATAAAATTCCTTATCCTCTGTGCATTTGGCACATTAAAATGATTAGCCAGTCCAGTAAGAACAGTAAAATTATTTGCTAAAATAATTGTTGTGAAATTTAGTTTTTAATAACATGCTTTATTTTAAAAGCAGGGGGTGGGCTCCAAGAACAGTGATACGAGTATAGCAATTTAGTTTAGAGATACGGCACGGAAACAAGCCCTTCGATCCACCGGGTCCGCACCGATCAGCGATCCCCGCACATTAACACTATCTACACACAATTTTTGTAACCAATTAACCTGCAGACCTGTACGTCTTTGGAGTGTGGAAGGAAGCAGAAGATCCCGGAGAACGGAGAGGCAGGTGCTGAAATGCCCGTACATGCAGTTGCTCCCAGTTGGAGGTGGATGACTTGTCATTTCCCTTGGAATAGAGCACGACAGGGAGAGTGAGCCAAGAGCAGACAGTGCAGAGTTACCTAAGGAAGGGAGATGCTGTAAAATACGAAGAAACTCTTGTTGTGGAATAAGGAGTTAGACCAGGCTGATCAACAATGAAATCCTATCCTACGTCAGCTAATAAATTAAACCAGAGCCTGAGGGAACAACAGAAAGCCACAAAGCTCTCAACACCTGACATCACCTGACCTGTTGAGTGTCTCACAATTTTTGGTTTTTATTTTACATTTCTAAAATGTTTTTGTTATGTGCATGTACCATCAGGCCTAAAGTACAAAAGCTGTTTCCCAAGAACAGGCAGTACATTTGAACTTGACTAAAGAGCTGAGAGTAGACACAAAATGTTGGAGTAACTCAGCGGGACATGCAGCATCTCTGGAGAGAGAGACGTTTCGGGTCGTAACCCTTCTTCCATCCTCGAAACGTCACTCGTTCCGTCTCTCCAGAGATGCTGCCTGTCCTGCTGAGTTCCTCCAGCATTTTGTGTCTATCTTCGGTATAAACCAACATCTGCTGTTCCACCCTACTCAAAGTGTTGAGAGTGACTGTTCTTAAATGTTCAGTTAGTATATTCTTGTCATCGACTGCAACCACAGCTGGGAACTCTGAGCAGCTGCGAGACTGACATTGCTTTTGACAGTCAAGTTAATTAGTCACAGAGTGATACAGTGTGGAATCAGACCCTTCGGCCCACACCAATCAACCTATCCCAGCTACACTAGTACCATCTGCCCGCGTTTGGTCTATATCTCTCCAAACCTGTCCTATCCATGTACCTGTCTAACTGTTTCTTAAATGTTGGGATAGTCTCTGCCTATATAATCTGTTACCCTTCACCTTAAACCTATGTCCTCTCATCCTCAATTCACCTACTCTGGGCAAGAGACTGTGCACCTACCCGATCTATTCCCCTCATGATTGTATACACCTTTAAAAGATCACCCCTCATCCAACTTCTATACTCAATATTCTGACTCATGAAGGCCAATGTGCCAAAAGCCTTTTTGACCCAGCCTAACTGCGACTCCGCCTTCAAGGAACCATGCACCTGCACTCCTAGATCCCTCTGCTCTACAACATTCCTCAGAGCCCCACTATTCACTGTGCAGGTTCTGCCCAGGTTAGACTTTCTAAAATGCAACACCTCATATTTCTTTGTATTAAATTCCATCTACCATTCCTCAGCCCATCAGGCCAATCGATCAAGATCCTGCTGCACTTTTTCACAATTTTTCACAACTATCTTCACTATCTGTAAAACCAACCGCTTTTGTATCATCTGCAAACTTACTAATCTTGCCATGTTTTTTTCTCAAACAAATCCTTGATTTGAATTCACTGAAATCTGGACAGACCTCTTCCAAGCAACGGTTTAGACTTTTAGACTTTAGAGATACAGCGTGTAAACAAGCCCCTTGGCCCACCGAGTCTGCACCGACCAGCAAACACCCCGCACACTAAAACTATCCTACATACTGGGGACAATTTAGAAATGTACTGAAATCAATCAACCTACAAATCTGCACGTCTTTGGAGTGTGGAAGGAGCACCCAATGAAAATCCACGCATCACAGGCAGAATGTATAATTTGCGTACAGGCAGAACCCGTAGTCAGAATCGAAACCGGGTCTCTGGAGCTGTGAGGCACCAACTCTTTTGATACGGTTCACTTCTTAATAAACAGGCAACTCACAAAAATGTTAGGTAGATCAACTCAAGCTTTATTGATCATCGGCCGGGAAGTGACAGGGATACACAGTCAAGTAAGCAACACAGACACTTGACTTCCCCCGCGCCACCACTTCAATGAACAAAGCTTTGCAATGTGTTTTTATATAGTGTAGCAATGTTACAACATTTTGAGATTTTAAAAATCAAGTATGCAATTTATCCCACCAGATAAAGCATAAAAAGAAGTTTAATTTGACACCTAATTCACTTTCATATCTTCAGTATTAAAAAGGTTATGGCCATTTTCATATTCGGAAATTAGCAACTTGTTTCCTATTGCTTTTCTATTGACTTAACACAAAAGTTGTGATCGAGGACAGTCAAAAGCCCATAACGTTCTTAAATTAAGAGAACTGAAATAAATTTTCAGTTATTATAGATTGAAGTATTCTGAAACAAATATGAAACAATCTTACTTGGAAGACCTGAAATTAAAGCATATAATTAGTTAGTTACCCAATTGTAGC
Source organism: Okamejei kenojei (assembly GCA_035221665.1). Lineage (NCBI taxonomy): Eukaryota > Metazoa > Chordata > Chondrichthyes > Rajiformes > Rajidae > Okamejei > Okamejei kenojei. The sequence continues at coordinate 80,622,146 of CM069133.1, forward strand.
TAATTACAAAATTCAATTACTAGATCTAAACATCTATTGATTTCATAAGAAATAATTAACATTTTTTTTAAAGCCTAAGTGTCCAATTAACATTCACACAATAATTCACAATATAACATGATTTTTAAATCTAATTGTCATTAATTTATAGGGCAAATTGAAGGAATTTAGTGCTTAATGCCTGTAGATTAATCGCCATCAGCTTGCGAGTGGGATTTTCTGGAACGCGATGGATTGGAACGTTGCGGTTGCGTTGAATTTAAACCCCATATCGGCAGGAAAAAGTCTGCCGGTTCGTATGAGGAATAAATCACCGTTTCACAACGTTAAAGTTTGATTGTCATCTAAAAAAGCAGGTTTATATGTAAAAATAAGCAGCTTTCATTTACCTGTTCCCTATTTAAAATCCGTCCCCGTTGGCGGCGTTCACGGCATTAGGAGCTAATTTTTATTTTACTCCAGCGCTGAAATAGTCGGGCTATTTAAAAAAAAAAATTAACTTACCGGCAGTCGGAACGAATCTCCAGAAATAACTCGCGCTCCGAGAAAATAAAGCTCCGGATGGCAAGGGGAATACCACATTTTTACCCCGCCCCCCCCAAAGGCGCCAAAGTCGCGCACACGGCCAGTGACAGTAACTGCAGCACCGCTAAAGGTAAGTTTTGTAACATAGCTATACAGTGTGTCACTTAATCACATTAGTCATGGCTACATTCCTTAATCACATTCCAAAGAGGTCACCAGATTCAGCCAAACACATCACTACCCGACGAATCTGAGCTTGTCTCTCTCTTATCAATTGTTAGACACATTTCAACAGTATCGGTCATTGTCTCAATATACATCAACCTGAGGCAAACCTGGGCTTGTGTCTCTCTCTTATCAATCTACTGGAGAAGGCTTGCTTGAGACGAAATATAAGCTACAACCTAGTCAAGCATTCCACTATATTATACCTTTTATATAATTGAAAGCATTTAACTTTTCATTCCCTCCTGTTTATCATTTTGATGATAACAATTACAGTCCTCGCTGAGTAAATAAGAAAGGCCATAAGCATTGCAACAGACAAATTAAGAGTACAATTTGTAATACAATCAATCCATAGTGGACAATAATTCCCCAAGTCCTTCCAAACATATTAAATGGCCACCAACCTCCCCCAGAGCTATAATCATGGAATTCAGCTCCTACCTTCTTTATTTTAGGTACTTCCATTCTGATATGGGTACCGAAGCCGGTAATGTTAGAGGAAGCATTGGGAATAAAAGTACAACATTCCTGACCAACTATGGCGCACGTCCCTCCTTTTACTGCTAGGATAAAATCTATGGCCGTTCTGCTCTGTAATACTACAGTTCTCATAGGTACCATCTCAGCTATTACCCCTTCTATCTCCTCCTGGGTTTCACTCAAGGAGAAGGCAGTGGCATTAGCAAGCGTCTCCATAGCGGAGGCCATTTTAACGAGTTCCCGTGATACTACGATACTACCATGGGACGGAATGAGGATCATAAAAAATCGTTAGGCTTCGCTTGGAAATCCCCGTGTGCTGGTGTAAGTGGTTCATGCTTCTCATGTGTGGGACAACATATGCATCATAACAACACCCTGTCCAGTGATGGGGTCCTTTTAGTCGTTTCCCAGTTGCCCCGTCTGCCGGCAGCATTCCTGGTAACCATGGGTAGGCCCAGGATCCACATATAAAAATATGTGCCATTAACTGGTCGGGGTGGGCCGGCTATGGTGGCTGACTGGGTTGTCATACACGTACTGTTTCCCAAAAATACACAATGCCTTGGTTGTGGCAAAAACAGGTGGTATTAACTGGCCTGTACGGATCTCTTACTATCTGCAGTCGGGGTATATCGGCTGCGATTGTCATGCTTAATTTCCAATCTTGTTTAAAGGGAGGGGTGTACAATCCTTTAAATATGGGTTAGTCCTCAAGTTTGCCATTCTGAAGGCACCCATTAGTTATTGCCCTATTTCGAAAACAGTTCCTCCTCCATCATTACATGGGATGTGCGTGCACACCCAGCATGCACTTATTATCATCACGAAGGGCAAATTCAAAACTGATAGACAAATTATTATCCCAAGTCCAGTCCATCTGGGCCAACCCCAGAATAAAAGGAGGGTCAATAGCCCCATTGTCATTTCTTGGTTCTCCGAACTGTTTCAGTCAATCAGATGTATCCAACGGGGGTGATCTTCAATCTTCACGGCGGTTGATGTTGTTGGTAGCACTTGGTTCAGTTCCTTTCAATACAGTCTCAAATTCTTCTGGTCCCAGTACCTTATCAGTATGTAGTCTGACAGTATGGACTCATCCTTGTGTTCAACTAGTAGTAGATAGAAACATAGAAAACAGGTGCAGGAGGAGGCCATTCGGCCCTTTGAGCCAACACCGCCATTCATTGTGATCATGGCTGATCGTTCCCCATCAATAACCCATGCCTGCCTTCTCCCCATATCCCTTAACTCCACTAGCCCCTAGAGCTCTATCTAACTCTCTCTTAAATCCATCCAGTGATTTGGCCACCACTGCCCTCTGTGGCAGGGAATTCCATAAATTCACAACTCTCTGGGTGAAAACGTTTTTTTTCTCACCTGTCTTAAATGAGCTCCTCTTTATTCTAAGACTGTGGCCCCTGGTTCTAAACTCGCCCAACATTGGGGATTTTTTTTCCTGCTTCTATCTTGTATAATTTGTCCTTTTATAATTTTATATGTTTCTATAAGATCCCCCTCATCCTTCTAAACTCCAGTGAATACAAGCCTAGTCTTTTCAATCTTTCCTCATATGACAGTCCCGCCATCCCAGGGATCAATCTCGGGAACCTACGCTGCACTGCCTCAATCCCAAGGATGTCCTTCCTCAAATTAGGAGACCAAAACTGTACACAATACTCCAGATGTGGTCTCACCGGAGCCCTATACAACTGCAGAAGAACCTCTCTACACCTATACTGAAATCCTCTTATTATGAAGGCCAACATTCCATTAGCTTTCTTCGCTGCCTGCTGTACCTGCACGCCAACTTTAAGTGACCGGTGTACAAGGACACCCAGGTCTCGCTGTACCTCTACCTAACCTAACCCCATTGAGATAATAATCTGCCCCTTTGTTTTTGCCGCCAAAGTGGATAACCTCACATTTATCTATATTATACTGCATCTGCCTTCAAGGGACCCACATTTGACTTTGCTACAATTTAAAAATCATTCCCAAAGAGTGCCTTCGTGATGGATTCCTAGAACAGCTTGTATTGGAGCCTACCAGGGAGAAGGCAATTCTGGATTTAGTGTTATGTAATGAACCGGATTTGATAAAGGACCTCGAGGTTAATGAGCCATTAGGAGGTAGTGACCATAACATGGTCAGGTTTAATCTACAATCGGAGAGGGAGAAGGGTAGATCGGAGGTGTCAATGTTACAGTTGAATAAAGGGGACTAAGGGGCCATGAGGGAGGAGCTGGCCAAAGTTGACTGGAAAGATACACTAGCAGGGATGACAGTGGAACAACAATGGCAGGTATTTCAAGGAATAATACAGAAGGTGCAGGATCAGTTCATTCCTAGGATCTTCTGGAATTTTTTGAAGATTTAACTAGGAAAATGGACAAGGGAGAGCCAGTGGATGTAGTGTACCTGGACTTTCAGAAAGCATTTGATAAGGTCCCACATTTGATTTGATTTGATTTAATTTATTGTCATTGTCTTCAATTAAGAGACAACAAAATTAGTTTTCCCTTAGTCATACAAATAATAAAAAACCCACAAAAACACAGAACACAGTAGTCCACAACACAAACATCCCCACAGCGGCACAAAAGTTCCCCACAGTGAGTGAAGGAACCAAAGTCCAGTCAACCTCCTCACTGATGTTCCCCAATGTTCACCCGTGGTCGGGGCCTCCCGAGCACCCCGTATTCGCCGCTACGGGCGGCCCGATGTTCAGGCCCACTCGCCGGGAACGATGGAACCCGGCAAAGGGTCCCAGGACTTTGCGATGTTGAGGTCAGCGCCGCCCGCATTGGGAGCTCCGCACCCACAGCTCTGCAGCGGCCCAACACTGCGGAGCTCCAAGCGACGATCCCAGGTAAGGCCTCGACCGCTCCGCGATGGTTCCAGTGCCTCGCCGCCGCTGCTGAAGCTCTGGTCCAGTCCAGCAGGAAAGGCTGCACCAATCCAGGTAGTAGGCAGCCAGGAGGGGGGCGAGGGCGCGACTCAGATAATAGTCGCATCCTCGTCAGGAAGTAACTGAAGGACGGTTTCCCCCTTACCATACCTTCTTCCTCCCACATAAAATACTGAAAAAAAATTTAAAAACATACTTTAAAACGTAACAAAAAGACAACCAGACTGTGGGCCGAGGCAGCCAGTAACAGCGCCACCGGATGTCCACATAGGAGATTAGTGGGCAAAATTAGGGCACATGGTATTGGGGGTAGAGTGCTGACATGAATAGAGAAGTGGTTGGCAGACATTAAACAAAGAGTATGGATTAATGGGTCCCTTTCAGAATGGCAGGCAGTGACTAGTGGGGTACCGCAAGGCTCGGTGCTGGGATCGCAGCTATTAACAATATACATCAATGATTTGGATGAAGGGATTCAAAGTAACATTAGCAAAGAATAGGAATTAAAACGATAGGAGATATGTATGAAATGGGAAAACTTTTATCATTCCAACAATTACAACTAAAATATAATTTGAAAAGTAATCAATATTTCAAATGTCTTCAAATTCAAGATTATTTGAAAAAATATATACAAGGATATCAAACTTTAACCCCAGATTTATTAGAGGAAGGAATGAATAGAAAGGCAGAATCAAGCAATTTAATATCTTACATATAATATAATTCTAAATATAGAAACGCCAACGACAGAGGCAATTAGAAGGGACTGGGAACAAGAGTTATTGATAAAAATTCCGAACGATAGATGGGAAAAAAATCTATTATATGTAAATAAATGTTCAATTAATGTAAGACATAACCTAATTCAATTTAAAATTTTGCATAGATTATACTATTCGAAAACTGGACTGAATAAAATATTTTCAAATGTTTCCCCCATCTGTGATAAATATCAAACTCAAAATGCCACTATAGCACATTCCTTTGTCTCGTACAAAACTGCATAAATTTTGGAATGAAATTTTTGGAATTTTTACAAAACTATTTAACACAAAATTGAACCCCAATTCAGAACTGATTATCTTTGGATCAATGGAAGAGGGAAGTAAACTAACTATATTCCAAGAAGCTTTTCTTAATTACGGTTTAATAACAGCAAAAAAACTTATACTGAAATTTTGGAAAAACGCAACCACGCCAACATTCAAAATGTGGATTTCAAATATGTCGGAAACACTACATCTTGAAGAAATGAGATTCCTCCTACTAGGCAAAGTAGACCAATTCTTAAAGACTTGGTCTCCTTTTATCAACTTTTTACAAGTAGATGATGCAACATAACATAACCTTAGAAATTAAATGGTTTAGAAACGGGTGACGGATGGGCAAAAATACGAAATAGGTGGATCTCTCCTAATCTCTCTTTTCTCTACTTTCTCCTTTTTTTTCAATCTTTTTAGCTTCTTATCTCTGTCCTTTATTTCTTTTGCTATCTGTTTCTACTCGCTTGTCTATCTATTCCGACACTCTTTATTTATTTTTTCTCTCACTGTTCTTTTATTATTAAATTAAAAATACGAAGTTGTACAATAATGGAAATATGCATTTATGTATTAGGTACTCAAGTACCACACTATTGTACTTACTTCTAACAAAAATAAACAAAACAAAAAAAAAAAAAAACAACAAAAAATAAAAATAAATAAAACAAAAATAAATAAATAAATAAATAAATAAAACCGTTTTCCCCACCCAAATGCGCTCATAAGCTTGTCCACCATTCCACATGTGATGTACTGAATTAACTTGGAAATTTCACTAGGGAAAATTAGGTTTTGAAATTGTGAGGTGATACTCCGTTGTTTTCCCTACTTACCAACAAGCATAAGGTGGTGTATCATATCTATCTATATACTTTTAAAACTGCAACCGCAAGAAATGCAACACTTGTCCCTTCACCTCCCCCCCACCACTCCTTTCAGGGACCCAAGCAGGCCTTCCAGGTCCGACAGAGGTTCACCTGCACCTCCTCCAACCTCATCTACTGCATTCCGCTGCTCCAGATGCCAGATGATCTATATCGGTGAGACCAAGCGAGGCTTGGCGATCGCTTCGCCGAACACCTCCGCTCGGTCCGCAATAACCAACCCGACCACCCGGTGGCTCAGCACTTCAACTCCCCCTCCATTTCGCAACCGACCTCTCGGTCCTGGGCCTCCTCCGCGGCCAGAGTGAGCAACACCGCAAGCTGGAGGAACAGCACCTCATATTCCGCTTGGGGAGTCTGCATCCTTTGGGCTTGAACATTGAATTTTCTCAATTCTGTTAACCCTTGCTGTCTCCTCCCCTTCCCACCTCTCCCTCAGCCCCCCTCGGGCTCTGGCATTCCCTCTATCTCTATCTCCCTCCCCCACCCCAGTCGCACCAGCTTCTCATTTTCACACCACAAACAGCTTACAATGGCTTGTTCCCTTTATCATCGATACTTTTTTGCATATCTTTCATTCATTGTTCCTTATCTCTCCACATCACCGTCTATATCTCTCGTTTCCGTGATCCCTGACCAGTCTGAAGAAGGGTCTCGACCCGAAACGTCACCTATCTCCTTTCGCTCCTTAGATGCTGCTGCACCCCTGAGTTTCTCCAGCTTTTTGTGTACCCTTGATTCTCCAGCATCTGCAGTTCCTTCTTTAATACTTTAAAAACTGTGTGGTGTGTCTGCCGACCGTCGTCCGGCCCGGCTGGCTATCACATTCCGTTTCTTTTTTCAGATAAGATTTTCGCCCTTTGATTCCCTGCTCCGCCAAAACCGGACCCTCAAACGCCGCCGTGTTTTCCATTTCGCAAGACATTACGCTTGTACATTCACAAAGGCGCTCCTCATTACATTTAGACATTCTTTAAGTACACCCATTTTTTATAAAATCCTTCCCCCCCCCCCCCACCCCAATTTTTCAAAAATCTTAGAACAATCAAACTGCTCTCACCCCATAGAATGTTGGTGAATGTTCCATCGTGTGATGTCACAATGCCCAATGCTCACAGATGTCCAATCAGAATGGATCTCATTTACATCTGCCCTTGCAACCAGCCCCACCCCCCCCCCCCCCCCCACACCGCAGCCTGTGTCGGAGCGCATGATCACGTGTGTGGGAATAGAAAAAGAGGATTGGGGGTGATAGGGGGTGAGGACTAGATGGACTTCCCCTCCCACTCTTCCTCTCTACCACCCCACTCTTTCCCCTCTCTCCCCCTCTCCTCTCCCCCACCCCTCCCCCCTCCCTTCCACACTCTTCCCCCTCCCCCTACCCCATCTCCCTCCTCTCCTTTCCTCTCCACCCTCTCAGCCTCTCCTCTCTCCTTCCTTCTTCTTTCTTCCTTTTTTCCACTCCTTTCTCCTTACCTCTTTACCCTTCTTTCTCCTTCTCCTTCCTTTTCTCCTTCTCTCTCCTTCTACCCTCCTCATTCTCCTACCTCCTATGTCCCTCCTCTCCTTCCTTCTCCTTCCCTTCCTCGATCTTCCTTCCTCTCCCTTTCTTTCTCCTTATTCCCTCTATTCTTTACTCCTTTTTCCCTCCCACCTTCTTTTTCCTCCTCCTTCCTCTACATCCTTTCCCTCCACTCCTCCTCTATTCGTGTCATACCTTCCTTCTTCCTACTTTCCTCTCCTCTTTCCACCTTTTTCTTCCTTTCCTTTCCTCCTATCCTCCTTCTCCTCCTCTACTCCCTCTTCTCCTCTCTCTTCCTCCCCCTTCTCCTTCCTTCTCCCTTTTCTTTCCTCCTTCCTTCTCTCCTTTTTACCCCCCTCCTTTCCTCCTCTCCCTCCTTCTCTTATCTTGCCTCCTTCCCCCTCCTCCTCCCCTCTTTCTCCTCCCCCTCTCCTCTCCTCCTCATTTCCACCTCCCCTCTTTTCTTCAATCCTTTCTTCACCTCTCTTTTTTCCCCCTCCTCCTTCCTACCTCCTTTCTCTCCTTCATTTCCCCTTTCTTCCTTTCCCTCTTTTCTCTCCTCCCTCCCCCACTCCACTCCACCCCCGTCCCCCACACCCTCTCAATCCCCCCCCATCTCTCACCCACCCCTAGAACATATAGAAACATTTGAAACATAGAAATTTAGGTGCAGGATTAGGCCATTCAGCCCTTCGAGCCTGCACCGCCATTCAATATGATCATGACTGATCATCCAACTCAGTATCCCGTACCTGCCTCTCTCCATACCCTCTGATCCCCTTAGCCACAAATGGGCCACATCCAACTCACTCTTAAATATAGCCAATTGAACTGCCTCAACTACCCGCTCTGTGGCAGAGAGTTCCAGAAGACTCTCCACTCTCTGTGTGAAAAAAAAGTCTTTCTCATCTCGGACTTAAAGGATTTCCCCCCTTATCCTTAAGCTGTGACCCCTTGTCCTGGACTTCCCAACATCGGGAACAATCTTCCTGCATCTAGCCTGTCCAACCCCTTAAGAATTTTGTAAGTTTCTATAAGATCCCCTCACAATCTCCTAAATCCCAGAGGAGTATTAAACCGAGTCTATCCAGTCTTTCTTCTATAAGACAGTCCTACATCCCAGGATCAGTCTGGTGAACCCTTCTCTTCACTCCCTCTATGGCAATAATGTCCTTCCTCAGATTTGAGAGACAAAACTGTAGCAAATACTCCAGGTGTGGTCTCACCAAGACCCTGTTACAACTGAAGTAGAACCTCCCTGCTCCTGTACTCAAATCCTTTAGCTGTGAAAGCTAACAGACCATTCCGCTTTTTTCACTGCCGGCTGCACCTTGCCTACTTTTCAATGACTGGTGTTCCATGACAACCCAGGGCTCGCTGCATCTCCCCACCTTTCCTAATCGGCCACCATTTAAAATAATGTCTGCAGATAAAAATATAAGAACCCAATTATATCCCTCTCCACAACTCCCTATGCCGCATCCTCCTCCCACACACTCCTCCCACCAGACTCTTCCACACCCACCCTACCCTCTCCCCACATCCCATTCTCTCTCCCCCCCATCTTCCCCCTCCCTCCACACTCTTCCCCCTCTCTCCCCACCCCTTCTCCCTCCTCCCCCCTCTCCCACCCGCAAATCTCCCCCACCCCATCTCTACTCTCTGACACTCCCCCCTCCCCCTCTCCATCTACCGCAGAGCTCCCTCTCCTCACCCCTCTTCCCTCTCCTCCCCTCCTCCTTCTCCCCCATCCCTATCTCCCCCCACCCCCTTCCCTCTCCCCCACCACTTTTCCTACCCCTCGCTCCCTTCTCTACCACTCCCCCTACCTCTCTCCCCACTTCCACCACTCCCCCACCCCTCTCCCTCTCCCTCACCACTCTTCCACTTCTCTCCCCCCCCTCCCCCACCCATTCCCCTCCCCCTCCCCTCCCTTCCCCCTCCCTCCCCACTCTTCCCTCCCCCTCCCCCTACCACTCCCAGGGCTCCCCCTCCCTCCACACTTCCCTCTCTCTCCCCTATCCCTCCCCCTACACCCCTCTCCACACTCTCCCCCCTCTCTCCCCTTCCCCCTCTCCCTCCTCTCCTCCCTCCTCTCCCCCTCCCTCCCACCTTCCCCACCCCTCTCGCACCCCCTCCACGAACCCTCTCTCACCCCCTCCCCACCCCTCCTCCCCCCCCCTCTCTCACCCCCTCCATCTCCATCCTCTCCTCACCTCTCTCCCTCCCTCCCCTCCTACCACCTCTCCCTCCTTCCCCCACCCCTTCTTCACCCCATCTCCCTCCCACCCCTCTCTCTCTTACACCACTCCCTGCTACCCGACTCCCACTCACTCCCCACTCTTCCCCTCTCCCCCTCCCCACCTCTCTCCCCCATTTTTCTCTCTTTCCCCCTCCTCTCTCTCATCCTCCTCTTGTCTCTCCCCCTCCACCTCTCTCCACCTCTCCCCTCCCCCTCTTCCTCCCCCTCTCGTCCTGCCACCGCTCCCGTTCCTCCCCTCTTCACCACCTCCCCCCTCTCCCCTCCCCCCCTTCCCCCACCCCTCTCTACCCCCCTCACCCCCCTCCTCCTCCCCACCCCCTTCCCTCTTTCCCCAACCCCCCTTCCTTCTCTCCCCCCTCCGCCCTTCCCTCCCTCTCGCTCCCCCGCCCCCTTCCCCTACCCCTGTCCTCTTCCACCACTCCCCCTACCCCTCTCCCCCAACTCTTCCACTTTCCTCCCCTCCCTTCCCCGCACCCCTTTTTCCCTACCCATCTTACTCCCTCTTCCACTACTCTCCCCTACACCTCACCCTCCCTCCCTCCCCACTTTCCAACTTCTCTCTCCCCCCATTCCCCACCTCCCCATATCCCTCCCCCACCCCTCTCTCACCCCTCCCCTTCCTCTCCCTCCCTCCCCACTCTTCCCTTCCCTCTCCCTCCCCCCCAACCTTCCCCTCTCTCTGCGCTCCCCCTCCCCTCCCCACTCTTCTCCCCTACCACTCTCACCCCCTCCTCCTCACTCCATCTCACCTCTCTCCTCACCCTCCCACCCCCCTCTCCCCCACCCCTGTTCACCCCCATCTCCCCCACCTCCTTCGCCTCGCTCTTGCACCACTCCCTGCTACCCCTCACCCCTCCTCCCCCCCACTCTTCCCCCTAGACCTGCCCTTTCTCTCTTCTCCCCCTCCTCTCTCACCCACTAATTCTCCCTCTCTCTCCCCACATCTCTCCCTCTCATCCTCCTCTTTCTCCCCCTCCACTCTCTCTCTCCACCTCTCCCCTGCCCTCTCCTCTCCCCCTTCTCCTAACCCCTCTCCTCTTCCCTCCCCCTTCCACCCACCCCTCTCCTACCCTCAGAGATGCTGCCCCGCCCCCACCCCCCCCCCCCCCCCCCCCCGCAAACGCACGTTGGGGGAACAGATCCCACGAGTCTGCACTTGGTCTAGTATCTATTAAAACTGTGTGTGTGGGTGTATGTCATTTTGCCTTTGAAACCTATTTCTCGAAAACCAGACGCAAATACGCTGAGATTTTTATATATTTCAGACAACGCACAGGCGCACTTTCCACCACCCCTTCCCCCCCCCCCCCCCCCCCCCCCACACAGTCATTTTTTCGCTTCCCGTTGTGCTGCGGACCAAAGATCCAGAGGGAGTAATGGCCGCCAGGACCACCTTCTCATCGCATGCCCCGTGACGATAACAGCTGCTGCCGCCCGGCTCTTCTGCACTATCCCCCTTCCCCCCCCCCCAGCCCAGCTCTGTCAAACTGGCGGAAGCCACTATTGGCTGGTTCCCCCGCAGCTCCGTTCCACCATAGCTTCTTTGTTCCACAGATCTCAGGGCAGCGACTCCTCATGCGCTGAACCTACTCCTCATAAGTCCTCCTCATACACCTCCGTTCCGCTATAGGATCACGCGCTGAATTTTCTCATCACTGTTGGCGCAGCTTGTGAAGCCCTGCGCACTCATTCCAGCTGTGGGTTTCCAGAGTCAGAAGCCGCTTCTCTCTATCACTTCATTTGGCAGCCCGGCTCCCCTCCACCCCCCCCCCCCCCCCCCCCTCCCCAACTCCTCTTCTCACCCTCTCCCCTCTCCTTCCTCCCTCTCTCCCTCTCCTCTCTACCAAAGATCCTATCCCCTCTCCTCTTCTACCAAAAGATCGTCTGCCCCCCCCCCCCCCCCCCCCCCCCCCCACCCCCCCCCCCCCCCAACCCATCCCTGGCCCGGCCCGGCTCTGTCACGCTGGCGGAAGCCACGATCGGCTGGTTCCCCCCACTGCTTGTTCACTGTCCTCAGATCGCTCTGACTGCCACCCGGCCCGGCCCCGCTCTGCCCCTCTCCTCTCTCTCTCTTTCTCTCCCTCCTCTCTGTCTCTCTCTCCCTCCCCCTCTCCTCTCTCTACCTCCCCCCTCTCTCTACCTCCCCCTCTATCTCCCCCTCTATCTCCCCCTCTATCTCCCCTCACTCTCTCCCAGCTCTCTCTCTCTCCTCTCTCTTTCTCCCCTCTCTTCCTCCCCTCCCTCTCTCTCTCTCTCTCCCCCTTCCTCTCCCCCAACCCCCTGCCCTCCACCACCCTCCCTCCCCTAAACCCCTTTCCCCCCTCCACACCCTCCCCTCACCCCTCCCCTACCCCCCTTCCCTCCACTTCCCATCCCTTCCCCCACCTCTCCCCCTCCCTTCCCAACCCATCTCCCATTCCCTCCCCCCTCTCAGCCCCCATTTCCCCCCTTCTGTCTCCTCCCATATCTCGCTCCCCTCCTCCACCACCCTCCCCCCTCACCAACCCTCCCTCTCCTCCTCCCCTCCACCCCCACTCTCCTCCTCCCCTCCACCCCCCTCTCCCTCTGTCTCTTGCCCTTCTGTCTGTCTCTCCCCATTCTCGCTCTTCCCTCACTCTCTACCCTACCCCCTCCCTCTCTAGACACGCCTGCGAGTTGGGGGCTATGCGTCAATGGATAGGGCGGTTATGGGGTAAAAGGAGCAAATTAATAATATTAATATAATATCAAGGGGGTAGTTAGCGTGTTTGATGCTGCATGCCGCCCACCCCCCCACCCCTGTAACCACACGTTGGGGGAACAGACCCAACGGGTCTGCACTGGGTCTAGTATAATATAAAAGAACGGACAGAAAAACACCAGTTTCACAAAACAGAAGGGGTTAGCCTGAGGCCCATCAAAGAGTCAAGGGCGCCACGCTCTCGTTTCCAAAAATCACACTGTGCGCTAAGAGGCGTCCTTCTGTATTAACTTTACATCACCCATGTCTTGGCATGGTCGAAGAAGGGTTTTGGCCTGAAACGTTGCCCATTTCCTTCGCTCCATAGATGCTGCCGCACCCGCTGAGTTTCTCCAGCACTTTTCTCTATCTTAGCAAGGCCACTCAGTTTACTAGAATCTTTGGTTCTGTGGGGACCAATGTGCAGAATTCGGTGCTTTGGCAGAGGCAATGGGCAACAGTAGTATCCTGTCTCAATGATACTGTGGCTCTGCATTGTTTAACTCTCACTGCTGGATTCATCTGTGCTCTTCCTTCCTCTTCTGCATCAGCCCTTTCTCCTCTTTTTTCTCATCTTCCTTTTTAGTCTCCGAGTTGCTATTTGTTCCCCATTTCTCCCCCCCCCCCCCGAATTTGTTCCTTATCCCCCTTTCTTCCATAAACAGTGTCGCCATGCCAGACAAGGGGTCCCCGGGTTATTTCGTTTTAGCGCCTTTTTTTTCCTTTTAATTTTGCGACTCAATCAGGCCTTTTCTTTTTTTTGGCCTTTTCCTCCTGTTTTATCATGCCAATGACATTCTGCTTGTAACACATCCCAATTCTTAGGTATACCATCATTTTTCATATTTTCTGCCTTTTTAACAGTTTCTACATTCCATGTTCTTCCGACTGGCCAAGATTCATCTCACAAATGTTAGCTTATAACTTAATATTCTTTGATACTTTTAGGATTCAAATTACACATGTTGGACGGGTGTCCCCCCGTCTTTTTTATTCAGATTATTCCTCATAGCCACGAGTCTCTTCTCAGCCCGGCTACTTTGTGAACGACAAACTTGTTTAGTTTGCAGAGCCAATTGCCGACTACATTCCCAATAGCAAAATCTCTTTCCAACTACTTTCCTAGTAGCAAAAATACATTAATTTACGACAAACCATTTTTGTTTGCTCTATCCAATCACCGACTACTCTTGGCAGCAAAATACATAATTTACGACTAACCTATTTTGTTTGCTCTATTCAATTGCCGACTACTCTCTTGGTAGCAAAATACACACACAATTGGTCTTACCGTTGTCTGTTTAAGGACCTTGACGGGGAACCAAATCAACCTTTGACGAAGGACAACAGATGTTACTGGCAGTTTCTACAGGAGTCGGTCTCAAAGATTGGAGCTCAGTTTTCTCCCTGTCCGATCCCAGTCACTCTGTAGCCTCTTACACAGTCATCTGTTGACAGTCCCAGCGATATCTTACCGACTACACCAATGATACAGTTCACTTCTTAATAAACAGACAACTCACAAAAACGTTAGGTAGACCAACTCAAGCTTTACTGATCATCGGCCGGGAAGTGACGGGGATACACAGTCAAGTAAGCAACACAGACACTTGACTTCCCCCGGTCTTCACTCCTCTCGCATTAGGGAAGAGTTACAGAAGTTTAAAAACGCACACCTTCGGATTCAGGGACAGTTTCTTCCTAGCTGTTATCAGCAACTGAACCATCCTATCAACAACTAGACAGTGGTCCTGACCTACCATATACTTCATTGGAGACCCGCGGTCCATTATTTATCGGACTTTACTGGACTTTATCTTGCACAAAACGTTATTCCCCTCATCCTGTATCTGCACACTGTGAACGTTTTGATTGTAAGCATGTATAGTTCTCTTGCACGCAACAAAAAAACTTTTCACTGTACCTTGGTACACGTGACAATAAACTAAACTAACAAACTTGGATGCTACATCAGGGTTCCTCTCCTAAGCTCTTCCTGGAGTTGGCTACCACTTTATTGCTGGGTACGATGGGGTGCCAACGTGTATGGCAGGTTGATGCTGGATTTCCTAATTCACTGGAGATCGCGTGAGGCCTTTTGCCAGTGGATCAATCATTTTTATTCTGATGATTGTACTGATAGTCTCTCTAACCTGCCCACCAAAGTCCCTGTGCAATTCTCCAAAGCTAGTTGTATGTGACTGCTCTACCCTTTGCTCCAGCTCCGGTTCCAGTCCAATCAATCTCAGTGTCCTGTCACACAGCACATTCCACTTCCTAAGCAGCCCTCTAAATTTACAACTAGTGCTAATATCTGGTGGCTGGGATTGTTGATTTATCCCCATCTTCACCCTCCCTCTTTCGCCACTTCCTGGCCAGTTTGCGAATTTTGTTCACCCGAAGGGAGGAAGGCACAAGGGTGGGGGGGTGCGCACTATAGACAGCTTGTAAATCCAGAAGAGATTATGTAATGCGAGGCGAGTTAAACATGAGGAGAGGATCGTTGCTTGTTTTAGACTGGCTGCTGGGCAGATCTCCAATGATGACGGTATTCTGAATGTCAATTAAGTAATCAAGATTAACCCTGGCAGCTGCTGCCTCCAAGTCTGTGACACCTTGGAGTACAACAGAAAACAGTTGTCAGCGTCACTGTTTATTTAATGCTCTGTCCGTGTTTTTAAAAAGTTGCCGTTAGGTATGCGAGGACGAGGTGGAGAGTGTGGATGTTTCTGAGGCATGATTGAGAGAGATTGTTGGTAAGTGGAGTGGCACAGTGGCGCAGTGGTCAAGTTTCTGCCTTGCTGCACTAGACTCAGGTTTGATCCTGACTACGGATGCTGTCAGGTACTTTGCATCCGTCAATCTTCCTGATGTACAAGCCAGAGGATCTGGGGTGATGGAGGAACTGAAGGAAATCAACATTAGGCAGGAAATTATGTTGGGTAGACTGATGGGACTTAAGGCTGATAAATCCCCAGGGCCTTATGGATTACATCCCAAGGTACTTAAGGAAGTGGCTCTAGAAATCGTGGATGTATTGGTGATCATTTTCCAATGTTCTATAGATTCAGGATCAGTTCCTGTGGATTGGAGGGTAGTTAATGTTATTCCACTTTTTAAGAATGGCGGGAGCGAGAAAACAGGGAATTATAGACCAGTTAGCCTGACATCGGTGGTGGGGAAGATGCTGGAGTAAATCATAAAAGATGAAATAGCGGCACATTTGGATAGCAGTAAGTGGATCGGTCCGAGTCAGCATGGATTTACGAAGGGGAAATCATGCTTGACTAATCTTCTGGAATTTTTTGAGGATGTAACTAGGAAAATGGACAAGGGAGAGCCAATGGATATAGTGTACCTGGACTTTCAGAAAGCATTTGATAAGGTCCCACATAGGAGCAGACAGGAAACAAAGAGTAGGGGTTAACGGGTCACTTTCACAATGGCAGGCAGTGACTAGTGGGGTACCGCAAGGCTTCGTGCTGAGACCGCAGCTATTTACAATATACATCAATGATTTAGATGAAGAGATTCAAAATAACATTAGCAAATTTGCAGATGACACAAAGCTGGGTGGCAGTGAGAACTGTGAGGAGGATGCTATGAGAATGCAGGGTGACTTGGACAGGTTGGGTGATTGGGCAGATGCATGGCAGATGCAGTTTAATGGAGATAAATGTGAGGTTATCCACATTGGTAGCAAAAACAGGAAGTCAGATTATTATCTAAATGGTGACAAATTGGGAAAAGGGGAAGTACAACGGGATCTGGAGGTCCTTGTTCATCAATCAATGAAAGTAAGCATTCAGGTACAACAGGCAGTGAAGAAAGCGAATGGCATGTTGGCCTTCATAACAAGAGGAGTTGAGTATAGGAGCAAAGAGGTCCTTCTGCAGTTGTACAGGGCCCTAGTGAGACCACACCTGTGTGCAGTTTTGGTCTCCAAATTTGAGGAAGGACATTCTTGCTATTGTGGGAGTGCAGCGTAGGTTCACAAGGGTAATTCCTGGGATGGCGGGACTGTCATATGCTGAGAAAATGGAGCGGTGGGGTTGTATACTCTGGAATTTAGGATGAGAGGGGATCTTATTGAAACATATAAGATTATTAAGGGTTTCGACATGCTAGAGGCAGGAAACATGTTCCCGATGTTGGGGGAGTCCAGAACCAGGGGCCACGGTTTAAGAATAAGGGGTAAGCCATTTAGAACGGAGATGAGGAAACACTTTTTCACACAGAGAGTTGTGAGTTTGTGGAATGTTCTGCCCCAGACTTGTGGAGTCCGGTTCTCTGGATACTTTCAAGAGAGAGCTTGATAGGGCTCTTCAAGATAGCGGAATCAGGGGATATGGGGAGAAGGCAGGAACGAGGTACTTATTGTGGATGATCAGCCATTTAACTGGTTGAATGGCGATGTTGGCTTCGAGGGCCGAATGGCCTACTCCTGCACATATTGTCTGTTGTCTGTACAGTTTGTATGTTCTCCCTGTGACAACATGCGTTTTCTCCGGGTGCTCCGGTTTCTCTGCATATTCCAAAGACATGTGGGTTTGTTGGTTAATTTGCTTCTGTAAATTGTCTCTAGTATTTAAGATAGAAGTGGTGTGAATGGGTGATTGTTGGCCGGCATAGACTCAGTGGGCCGAAGGGCCTGTTTCCATTCTGCATCACTAAACTAAACTAAGGTGAGTGGATTATGATGTAATGAGGTGCATCTGAAGTGATGGCATCAAGCTACCAACTGCTTTGGGTAGTGAAAAGGTTATTTTTCCATTTTAAATGGCTTGTTTACTTTGTCAGAACGGAAAAGGGAACCCTTCTTGGTTAATTTATTCCTATTGCATTGCCGTTTAAATGAAGAGCTTGACTATATATTTGGAGAGCTGCACGTCATATATGTGCATTTTTGGAGTTTATTACAGTTTGTGTTATAATTTAAATACAGTAGCCAATTTACACACATTAGCAATCGGACATGAACTGAGCTGATCAGTTTATTGTTGTTCTTTCTGAAAGTTGACTGAGAGGGCTGTGTCGACCCAGACAATATTAGTTACTCCACAGCCTTGGAAATATCTCCATAGAATCACTGGATGTCTATTTGAGAGCAAGCACAATCTATGTGTGATCGTCACTGAAGATTCAACTTCCAGCACAGTTGCTAATAGCTGATGTTAAAGGAGAGAGAGGTTGCTCAGGAACTGTAATAGTGCAGGAATTGGTTCTGATCCAGGCTCTGAAGACCTGTGACTTCCCATCTGGAATGGTGGTGGGATAGCTGGACAGCCGGCTGGAGTAGCAGTCTCCAGGAGCATTCTCATCACTGAGATGGGAGGCCTAGCCAGTGCGAGGGACAGGACTGGGGCATTTCCAGCCTTGTTTAGTTTAGAGATACAGCGCGGTAACAGGCCCTTCAGCCCACCGACCAGTGATCCCCATGCACTGGCACTATCCTACACACTAGAAACAATTTACAATTTTTACCAAAGTCAATTAACTTACAAACCTGTACGTCTTTGGAGTGTGGGAGGAAACCAGAGCAACCGAGGAAAACCCACCAACCGCAGGGAGAACGTACAGACTCCGTACAGACATCACCCATAGTCAGGTTCAAACCTGGGTCTCTGACTCTGTAAGGGCCATCACACCAGGAAGTGATTGGGGAGGGCATGTGATTGGTGTAGTACAGTAGAGTGCCTGAGAATGAAGGTAAGTGATGCAACTCGGTGCAGTTTGCTGTTCAGCACTGGAGAAGTAAGAGTTTATTGGCCAGATGTGTCCTGTTGCTACAGGATATTGTAATCCAAGTTCCCTTTCATTGCCCCCTACAATATATTTATACGTCACATGTGGGAATTGCATAACCATTTTCTTTCAGGAGTGACACATAACAGTGACTAATTTGGAGTTGTTTTCTTTTTGTTCCAGACTTTTTTTATGTAAAAAATATGCTTCATAAAAAAAATATATAGACAGACACTTCACTATACACATTTAATTCATAAATATATATACTTTTTATACATGTAGTGTATTTTTGAAAATGTAAACAAAAATTCTGGAGCAACAAGAAACACCAAATTAGTAGAAACAAGGAACAGTAGATGCTGGTTTACAAAAAAGGACATTAAGTTTTGGAGTAACTCAGTGGGTCAGGCATCAATCTCTGGAGAACACCAAATTAGTCATTGTTATGTGTTACTCCTGAAAAAAAATATTATTTTCTACAGTTGCAAAAAAAAAAACTGGAATGAAAAGCTAACTCATTGGTAGTAGAGTACAAATAAAGCTCAAGGCATATGCATTTGGCACTAGATGTAAGCACTCTCTGCTGTATGTTTTAAAAGGCAAAAGTATTGCCAGGACATTTAAGAAGCCAGAAAGGAGATGAAAACATAACAAGGGACTAAACAGCAGTAACTTTCTTCTTTTAAGTAATTTGAGGGAGAAATTTGCAAGTTATTCTACACCTTGATAACTATTGTATTAATCAGTTTTGTTTAGAAAGCTAACGCTAATTGAAATAGCGTCTATGTCCTCGCATCACCATTAAAGGCAAAACTTCAGTCTGCTTTGGTGCTACTGTATTTTTAAAACTTAAATACTTAAAACCAAAATTAAACTATTTTGGTTAAACTTTGGAAATGTTGCGAGTTTTATTGTGTTGTCTCTTTTGTGATAAATATGGCTTTATTTGAAGTTGTCCATCAATCTACTTTAGTTTAGCAAAGTATAATAGGCTTTATGTACTGTATATAAGTATAAACTAGGCTGAGATTTATTAACTGCAAAGTGTGAAACACTCAACCAGTTTTCCAAGCTTTTTTTAGATTTACTCCCATTACCACATTGAGGTATTTTAATTATTTGTTTGTAATATTTCAAGTGAGATCAGTCGAATCGATTTTGGTTTTTTTCCCCCCTTAGGTGAAAATGAAATCCTTGCCAGTCTACACAAGATTGCAAGCAAGAATAAAATCTGGAGGTCTTACATTGGAATGGGCTATTACAACTGCTCAGTACCACAAGCAATTATCCGCAACTTGCTGGAAAACGCAGGATGGTAATAAAGCTTTCTCATTTTATATGTACTTCTTAACGGTCTGAATTCAAGAGTGGTTGTTTCCCTCATTGTTGAATGAATAAATCAAGTGTGCAGTGTACACATCTACAATGATTAGAAGGTGCCAGCTTTCATTTTGCAAGATAGGTGATCTAAGTTGAGGAATAATTGGAATTTGCAACCCTGCGCCAGAGAGATGTTTCAATGGTCTGTGCCCCCCAATCTTAGAAACATAGAAACATAGAAAATAGGTGCAGGAGGAGGCCATTCGGCCCTTCGAGCCAGCACCGCCATTCATTGTGATCATGGCTGATCATCCCCTATTAATAACCCGTGCCTGCCTTCTCCCCATCCCCCTTGACTCCACTAGCCCCGAGAGCTCTATCTAACTATCTCTTAAATCCATCAAGTGATTTGGCCTCCACTGCTCTCTGTGGCAGGGAATTCCATAAATTCACAACTCTCTGGGAGAAAAAGGTTTTTCTCACCTCAGTCTTAAATGACCTCCCCTTTATTCTAAGACTGTGGCCCCTGGTTCTGGACTCGCCCAACATTGGGAACATTTTTCCTGCTTCTAGCTTGTCCAGTCCTTTTATAATTTTATATGTTTTGACATGTTCTGAAATATATTGCACATCCATGGTTGCCCTTGAGAAGATGGTTGCTGGCTATTAGCTGTTGAATGCAGTATGGTTGTAAATCTTTGTCATTGCTGAACTCAAGCTAAGGATGAAGAGGTTTAAAGAAGGTCGAAGGAAGGATTGTAACGCAGGTAGTAGATAGAATCATTTACTGCCCAATTGGATGGTGGAAGCAAACCTCTCAACATTTAAGGAGTATTTCGACGAGCATTTGAATTGCCATGTTGTTCAATTGTCAATTGTTGGTGAATGGGTTTAGTGCAAATAGGTAATTGCTAGTTGGTGCGGACACGATTAGCCACAGAGCCTGTTTCTATGCTGCATATCTCAATTTCTCTGGGATATTGAGGAATGGTCAATAGACAAATTGAAGAGCACAAATCTGTTTCTAGTCACAAATTCAAAAGGAAATCAGGATTGGCTGAATCGGTCAAGTAGACACCACATCATCTGCAATGGATTAGTTGATGTTGCCTGAAGTGCAAATAGCCTTGCTGTTAGCTCTGCTATGGCATGTTCCAAAAGCACGTATCTGAATGATGCAAAATCAGTTATCTAGGAAAAATATGTTGACACCCTTCACCAAAGAGGTTTTGTGAATCATGTCAAATATTACACTTGGTTCATCAACATCAACCCTTACTCTGACTCAATAAAATGCATCCTTTTTTTTGCAATGGCAGCCTGCTTAATACTTACCCATACTTGCCTTTAAAGATGTGAAAATCAGTGGCTAGACTGACATATGTTGCATATCCATGATTGCCCTTGAGAAGATGGTTGCTAGCTATTAGTGAAGGTGTTGGCATTGTGCTACTGGGCAGGGAGGTCCAGGATTTGTATCCAAGTCTGGAATGCAAAGGAAACAAAAGGCAGAGACAAGGAAAGAAAAATTGGCTAAGCTTTACTTAGACTTTGGTGCTAAGACTTATGATTTAAATTGTATAACATTGTTATGTTGTTGTTAGCATTGTGCATTTGAAAGTCAACATTTCCAGTGGAACAGAATTAACATTTTCAGGATGTATAGTATCACTTGGAAATTCAGACTCTGCTTTCTCTGGCTTCGGTGACCCTTGCGATTGCAAAGGCAACAGAATTGTGCACAGAATGATGTGGGTTTTTTTTCCCATCCAACAATATTTTCAGAATATTATCTGACTCACCTGTGTTTGGGACAATTAAAAAAACAACTACAGATGTGGGAAAAATGAAAAAAAGAAAAATTGCTGGCAAAACTCAGCAGGACACATGGCAGTTGTGGAGAGAGAAGCAGTCAATGTTTTGGTTTTACAGGTATATCCCTTCCTCAGAATGGCCAATACCTTTACTTTTGACTTGGGTACAGCAACAGGCCCTTTGGCCCAACGAGTCCACACCAACTAGCGATCGCCCCACTATTCTACACACTAGGATCAATTTACAAATTTTTACCGGAGCCAATTAACATGCAAACCTGCGTGTCTTTGAATTGTGCGAGGAAACCAAAGCACCTGGAGAAAACCCACGCGGTGGCAGGGAGAACATACAAACTCCATGCAGGCAATACCTGTAGTAAGGCTCCAACCCAGACCACTGGCACTGTAAGGCAGCAACTCTGCCACTGTGCCACCCTGTGTACTTGAATTTCTGGGCAAGAGTTCTTGAAGTGCATTTCGGATAATGTCACCAGCACATCACAAGGCTGACAAGCATGGAGATGATGTGAAAATCAACCTGGGTGTGTACAAAGGATGGCTCTGGGGGATCACTTTTACGAACCAATGACAGTAATTGAGTTACATGGTCTGGAAAAGGACCAAGGTATACTGGGAGTAAAGTATTTGATTGGGTTAAAGTGATATGTACTTGTTGCACATGTTGAGGATGTGCAGGGTAGAATAAGGGAATTCAGAGCAGATGCTAAACGGAGAGCCGAGGGACGTATTTTAATAACACAAGTGCAGGGGTGAGGTAGAAAATACATTTGGGAGGCATGAAAGGAAAATCCCGATAATTTAAATCCATGCTGGAAAAGGAGCGAGACCATGGAGAGGTACAGCACAGAAACAATATCCTTCGGCTCACTGAGTCAGTGCTGTTCATCACCAGGCATTTATACTCATCCTATCTTCTTCGGTCTGAAGAAGAGTCCCAACCCGAAACATAACCTATTGTGTTCACCAGAGGTGCTGTAGTGTCCGACCCGCTGAGTTACCCCATCACTTTGTGTCTCTTTTTGTAAACCAATATCTACAATTCCTTGTTTCTACATCTGACTTTAGTACTTTTTTTGTATTCTCCCCACTTTCTCATCGAGCTCCCTACATTCTACACACTAAGGTTAATTAACTAGGACAGTTTTGTGTAGATTTTTGTAACTCAACCATCCCATCAACCAGCTGTCACCCTGGGGATAGACGCAAAGTGCCGGAGTAACTCAGCGGGTCAGACAGCATCTCTGAAGATAAAGGGTGGGTGACGTTTCCGGTCGGGGCCCTCCTTCAGACTATGACCGTGACGTCCCTGAGGCACACGATACAGCACTATCACACCATCGCAGTTTCATTTAACCCCAGAAGTGCTCAACAAGATGAGTTCAGAGCTGTGGTGGGAGCTATAATTTGGAATATTTGTATTTTTCCTTCATCCAATGATATGATGGAATGTCATTTGTAAAGTCAAAACAGTGGAGGGTTAGCTTAATTTGTAAATTATAAAAGTAAAAGTGAGGCAATTAGAAAAAAGTTGTTTAAGAAAGCTATTGCTTCCCATTCTTTAGTTGAATCTGTTTGATTCAGCCATGTACTTCCAGTCACAAGACTATATCATGTGATGCTGAATATCAACATAGTGGACAGTAAGCAAGTATTGTTTTAGCCTCAGAGTAATATTTGAAATGTTCCATCAAATATTCTTTCTTGCTTTCTCCAAATCCCACCGTCTCGCTCTTTGCAAATGAACTCAATTACATGACTCTTAAGACCCGTGGTTCTAATTTTAAATGAATGTTGCATTATTTGAGGGGAAAAAAATCCCAATTTAGGCACTAATTTAATTCTGTTCTCGAGCTACTCTGCAAAGCTATAATTGTAGCTTGGTAACAAATTGATGACACTGTGGAAATCAGGAACTTTTAACAACGCTCAGTTTCAGTAAGCAAAAACTCGTGGGAGTAGTTGGGCTGGCAGGCAGTCTGCTTATGGATACACGGAACCGCAAATGCTGGATTACAAAAAATAGATAAAGTACTGGAGTGCAATGGTTCAGGCAGCATCTCTGGAGGACATGGATAGGTTCGCCAAGGCCTGCTGCAAATGCCTGTTGCTAACCATTTTAACTCCCATTCCCATACTAGTTTCACTGTTCGTGTCCCTTCATTATCACCTCTTCCACAGCCAACAATGAACCATTGTGGGCTCCACCTTTCCTTGGTCATCAGTGCTGGCTCTGATTTGCTCTGTAGCCTTTCATGCCTCTAGTTTCCCTCTCCCCTGACTCTCAGTCTGAAGAAAGGTCTCGACCCGAAACGGCACCTATTCCTTTTCTCCGGAGATTCTGCCTGACCCACTGAGTTACGCCAGCATTTTGTGTCTACCTTCGGTGTAAACTCGTGTCTGCAGTTCCTTCCTAACCATACTAACCTTTCTGTCCTGGCTGCCTCCATTGCCAGGGTGAGACCACATGCAAACTAGAGGAGCAGTACCTCCATATTCTGCTTGATAGCTGACAACCCAACGTTATGGACATTTGGATTCTCCAATTTTAGGGATCAACCTCTACCCCCCCTCCTCCAGCCCCTTTTCTCTCCCATTTCTTCCTTATGCCCAAGTAGATGAACACCCATTTTTCCCACTATCCCACTAAACTGGAGCAAAAACCTGCAGATGCTGTAAATTGAAAACATTATGAATACCTCTGAGATACCAGCCGGTTATCACTTAAATTCTCAGTCCCAGTCCCACTGACTTTCCCATAGGTCTCTCTCTAAGTTATAGCGAGCTTCAATACAAACTGATTTAAACACTGAAATAATTTGACCAATCAAGCAGCACTGGGAGAGAGAAACCAGTCAACATTTCAGGTTGAAGACCATTCCCGATAGCTGTCCCATTTAACTATAGTTTATCTTTCATTGTGAAATACATTTTCATATCCATCTGATTTCACTTTGTCCTAAACCAGGGGTTGGCAACCTACAGCCCCCGGGCCGAATAGTGGCCCGTAACCCAAAATCATCCGGCTCGCAGGCGGATTTTTTTCCCCGTAATCATCCGACCCACCGAGTGCCCGCCGAGCGTGCGGCCGAGCTCTGCCCCACCTGTGAACACGTTGAAGAAAGAACAGCAGATGCTGGAAGAATCGACGGTTGACAAACTCAGCTGGTGAGACATGCAAGGATTGCATAAGGCTGCCTCACCCCCTGAGTTTCTCCAGCATTTTTGTATACCTTCTATGAACACGTGATAGATGTGGCCCGCCATCCGCTCACAGGCATGCATCCCGGCCCCTATGCAGAACAAGGTTGCCGGCCCCTGTCCTAAACGCACAACACACAGCTGAAGCTAAATGTTTATCTTACAGTGATATTTAATGGTAGGATCTTTGTTTTTTTACAATGACAAGGAACTGCAAATGCTTGTTTATACCAAAGATGGACCCAAAATGCTGGGGTAACTCAGCCGGTCAAGCAGCATGCCTGGAGAAGATGGGTAGGTGATGTTTCGGGTGAGAACCCTTCTTCAGACCATTAAAAAAAAAAAGTATATTAACTAACATTAGTTAAATTTCCCCTAGCGATTAGGAAGCCAAAGTGGGATAACATAGAACCATGTGTACGGGTGATCGATGGTCGGAGGGACTCAGTGGGCCGAAGGGCCGGTTTCCATGCTGAATCTCTAAATAAATTAAGCTAGAATGTTCAAACTGTAGGTCAATAGTAGGCCTGGTCAAAAACATATAATTAACTAAGAAATTACTTCCGCATAAAAAAAGGTGCTGGAGAAACTGTGGTTCAGACAGCATCTGAAGGGGAATGGGCAAATGATATTTCAGGTCGGAACCCTTCTTGAGACTGATGGGAATGGAGGCGAGGAGAAAGCTGAAAAAGATGATTGGGTATGGGACAAAGCTTGGCAAGTGTTAGATGAATACTGGTGAGGGAGCAGTGATTGTCTGATGGGTGGATATCGTTTTTTGGACTCTATGACTTTTGCTTTATGCTCAATATTCCAGCATTTGCAGTCTCCTATCTCCAGGAAATTACTTTCTTAGCTAATGCTTATACCTGTAAAAAAGCAGAAGCTAATCATTAACTTAAGAGGTCAGCAATTCAAAGTAATGATAGTTGTTGCCAAGTGTGTTCACAGACGGAGGTGAACTCTCAACCATTGTATTAGATTGACGCTCTGCAGTTCTACGACAGAGTAACAAATTAAGATGAACAATTAAATAGCAACAGGAAAAGGCAACTTCAAAAACATCTCCAACCCCGAACCATGGCAGGCCGAGCATTTGAGTTTTCGCAATACAGTGTGGAAAGAGGCCCTTTGGCGCACCGGGTCCTTGCCGACCTGCATTCACCCGTACACTAGTTCTAACCTACACACTAGGGGCAATTTGCAGAAACCTATGAACCTACTTATCTTTGGAATGCTGGAGGAAACCAGAGAACACAGAGAAAATCCACACTGCCACAGGTAGAACATACACACTCCATAAAGACAGCACCTGTATTCAAGATCAAACCCGAGTCTCTGGCGCTGTAAGGCAGCAACTCTGCCGCTGTGCCGCCCTTGAGTGTTTTTTGTCACATACAGCAGAGTGAATGATCCACATAGGCACAAGGAACTGCAGATGCTAGAATCTTGCATAGAGCACAAAGTGCGGAGGTAACTCAGCGGGTCAACCACCATCACTGGAGGACATGGATAGGCAACATTTCAGTTTGGGACCCCTATTCATACTCGTAGGTAGGCAACATTTCAGTTTGGGACCTGAAACCAGAGCACCTGGAGAAAACCCATGCAGTCACAGGAAGAATGTACAAACTGCGCACAGACAACACCTGTAGTCAGACATGGGTATGCAGTGATGGAGGGATATGGATTATAAGCAGGCAGATAAGAATTTCTCGTGGCATTACCACAGACAATTTGGGCAGAAAGGCCTGTTCTTATGCTGTATTGTTCTGTGCTCTATTGTGGCAACAAAACGTAACCATATTAGTGGATTTGTAAAATCTGCATTCAAGTTTATATGGTCTGTTTTCTCAGGAGCAGATAACCAAACAGCTGATTCAGGTTAGTGTTCATTTTGAAGTGTCTGCAAGTGTATGTCTTTGCATCAGTTTTTTTTAAAGCAGGATGTTGCAAAAAGGTAGCTTGTACACGCCTTTCGGATTTGTTGTATTTCTATGCGTTCTGGCGCATAAAATATTATCGATGAAGTTGGAGAAGAGGTTGCGACAAACCAGTAAAATGACAAACCTGGCATTCGTGTCTTTAGTTTAGTTCGGAAACACCCTTCAGCCCACCAAGTCCATGCCGACCTAGGATCCCGATACACTAGCACTATCCTCGGAACAATTTATAATTTTTACCGAACCTAATTAACCTACAAACCTGTACATCTTTGGAGTGTTGGAGGAAACCAGAGCACCCGGAAACATGTCACACGGTCACAGGGTGAAGGTACAAACTCCGTACTGACAGCACCTGTAGTCAGGGTCGAATCCGGGTCTCTGGCTCTGTAAGGCAGCAACTCTCCCGCTACACCACCTTGTCACCCTTTCATGCATAAAGTGGGAAAGTTTTGAAAAGATTACATCAAACTTTAACTTTTGGAACATATTTGGGTAGATAGTAGAAAATGGAGAAGTATTTTCCACAGAGTTATCTCTGTTTAGTTTATTGCTTGCAGACCAATGTAAAACAAATTATCAACAAATTCTTACCTTGCAGTACAGAGGTCATATATTATCCTACTGTCTCAGCAAAAATAGTTTCATTAGATTATCAATCTGCTTTATCTGCAAAATTAAAAAAATATGTAACCGGGTTTAAAAAAAAATTAGCTAGCAAAAACAATATGCCCTTGCTGGCAAGCATTTTATCTACAGTGCCCTGTTAGTTTTGAAACTGTTTAGTGGTATTTGTCAGTCTCTTGTGAATAAGAATAATTTGCAAAGGATTGTGAAATAAAATGTTGGCCCCTGCGGTTTGATCATTGCTTCCCTAAGCAAAGTTGGCCGGAAGTGAAGCAATGTTGCTTGAAGTTAGACACATTTAAAAACTGCATTTATTTTAGAAATAAAGTGATGCAAATACTCAGCTGGACAGGCAACTTTCTGTGGGGAGGGAGGGAGAGAGGGAGAGAAAAACAAAATGAATGTCTCAAATCAGTGATTCTTCATTAGAATTACAAATGTTGATCAGCAATATCAGTACCAATGTTCGTGTTTACTTGCATTTGTTCCCGTAGTGCACAGGAATCTGTCCACACAGCTGCTTGTTGAAGTAGTTTATTAATAAGAATTATAGTGAGAAGATGGTTTAGATCACTTAATGGTTATAAATTGGCCATTTAGAGTCATACAGTGTGGAAACAGGCCCTTCGGCTCAACCTGCCCACACCAACCAACCTGTCCCATCTACACTAGTCCCACCTGCTTGTGTTTGGCCCATATCCGTCCAAATCTATCCTATCCATGTAACTGTCTATTTTTTTTCTAAACGTTGCAACAGACCCTGCCTCAACTACCTCCTCTGGCAGCTCGTTCCATACATCCATCACCCTTTGTGTGAAAAAGTTATCTCTCAGATTCATATTAAATCTTTCCGCCTTCACCTTAAACCTATGTCCTCTGGTCCTTGATTCACCTACTCTGGGCAAGAGACCCAATCTGCATTTACCCAATCTATTCCTGTCATGATTTTGTACAGCTCTCTTCCTCCTGCACTCCAAGGAATAGAGTCCCAGCCAGCTCAACCTCTCCCTGTAGCTCAGACGTTCAAGTCCTTGCATAATTTGAGGAAGATGTGTAATGTATATTAATATGAACAAATTTAACACATAAATATATATTGACTTATACCAAAGGGGAATTGTCAGTTCATTTGTGGGAGTGACTTTGATTGTCGAAGCAACATTAGCTAGGCCACTCTATTCTTATGGTGCCAGTAAGGACATTTCACTATTTCAGGGCCACTGCCAATTTTCCGGCAACTGATCGTCCGGCACCACCTTTAATCCCGACAAAATGACATGAGCATTACATGTGGCGCACGCTCTTACTGGGACGTGTGCCTCTGTCCTGAAAGAGTTAGTTGTTTGCTTTGTTGTTAATTGTCCTAGCAGTCCATGGTGCATTAGAGACACGGGAGGGGTATAATTAGTGGGTCAGAGGTGTATTGTTGAATTATTATTACGAGACCTCTGGTGGTCTGGCAAAATGGATAATCCTGCAAGGCTCCAGGACCAAGGGTGCCGGTGGTAAGTCCCATGGTCCCATCGGGACTTACCACCAAAGATCGATGGTAAGTCCAGCAGACTCTCCGCGATGGAGCTGCTGGTCGATCACCAGCAAAGGCCGCCAATTGCTCGATGTTAGGCTGCAGTGTGGACGGAGATATGATATGAAAAAAAATCGCATCTCCTTTGAGGTAAGAGATTAGAAAAAGTTTCCCCTAACTCACCCCTCCCACCACATAAAAACAACACTAAAACATACATTTAACATACTATTTAAACACAAAGAAGGAAGGAACAGACAGACTGTTGGCGAGGCAGCCATTGTTGATTCTCATAATCTTAATACTTAATACAAGGCCACCACAGTGGCCTTTCTGCCTTATAGTGCCAGATATCAGGATTTGCTTCTGACTACGGGTGCTGACTGTACGGAGTTTGTACGTTCTCCCTGTGACCGTGTGGGTTTTCTCCGGGTGCTTCAAATTCCTGCCAGATTACAAAGACATGCAGGTTTATACTTTAATTGGCTTCTGTAAATTGTCCCTAGTGTGTAGGATGGAAACTGGGATGCCATAAAACTAGTGTATGGGTGATCATTGGTTGGTACGGACTCAGTGCATCGAAGGGCGTGTTTCCATGCTGCATCTAAAACTGTAAACTTGTTTCAGGTCACCCGCTCGCCTTCCTTCACTCCAGATAAAACAAGCCCTACCGATCCAAACCCTCCCCATAAAGTCCTTGAATCAAGAAAACATGCTCAAGCATCTCCTTTCCACTCTCTCCAACACAGCCATGACATTTCCATGGCGTGATGACCACAATATTCCAAATGCAGTCGAACCAGTGTTTTGTAAATTTGCAGGCACAATCTCCATTTCTTTTATTTCTTGTATTCTGTGCCTTGATCGAGGAAGGCAAGCCTGCTATTTGCCATTATTAACATCGAATCATGCAGCGATCTTGCGGCTGGAGGGACCTGGATTCAATCCTGATCTCCAGTGCCACCTGTGTTGAGTTTGCAGAGGCCATAGAACAGTACAGCATAGAACAGGCCGTTTGGCCCGCAATGCCCATGCATAACATAATGACAAGTTATACTGTGTAGGAAAGAACTGCAGATGTTGGTTTAAATCGAAGGCAGACACAAAATGCTGGAGTAACTCAGTCACCCAATGGGTAACGTTTCAGATCGAGACTTCAAATAGCCCTTGCTTTCCCTCTCTCTCCATCCCCTCCCCATTCCCAGTTCTCCCAGTAGTCTTACTGTTTCAGACTACATTCTATCTCTCTCCCGCCCACTCCCCCTAGTCTGAAGAAGGGTCTTGACCTGAAACGTCACCCATTCCTTCTCTCTCTATGCAGATGGGACATGTTGGTCTGCCGAAGTTTGGGTAAGTTTGGCCGAAGGTCCTGCTTCCTCTCTGTATGACTCTGAATAGGCATCTGTAACCCTGAATATTTGCACAGATGGATCTTAAAGAACCCGTGCTTTGTTTGAACAGTGTTTAGCCATGAGCCAAAACTGTTTGACCAACGCTTAGCTGTGAGCCAGAACTGTGATCCTGTGATCCAAAACCTTTTTATTTTCAACTTGGCTGCTACGTCTGACTGTGTAGCAATGATGTGACTTCAAGAAGCTGCAAGTTGTCGTGTATTTTGTAATCATCTAAAGATGAACAATAGCTCTTACAAAATACAACGTACTGGAGTAACTCAACAGGCCAGGCGGCGAGGATGGGACAAAGCCTGCTGCATGATAGTTGAATACAGATGAGGAAGGTTTGAATTGGCAGATGAGTGAAGTAAGTGACAAAGACTAGAGACAATGGGGTCAGATAATGAGCGGAGGAAAGAAATATATGGCCAAAAGGACGGAAATAGATGAAAGGGATGAGGCAGGGAGGGGAGAAGGAAAGGATAGTTTAAAAAAAAGGTGCACACCACGGTGGAGGGGGGCACGGGAAAGACAGGATGGGAAGGGAGATTGTTACTTAAAATTGGAGAATTCACTGTTCATACCAGAGTAGCTCATTACACTCTTGCGTTTTTGCAAATTAAAATAGAATAGATTGTAATCACACTAACACAAGTCACGGATGATTCATTAAAGAGATGTCCAACTTGACATCTCTTTCACCGTGGCCTTTTCATTTCTTTCTTTTTCTTTTCAAAATTTAATAGTTTGTTTTTAATTTATACTATTGCAATTTCCTTTTTCCACTAGGTAGCATATTGATTCCAAATTGCAACTACTTGTATTGCAATCAAATCTGATAGTACATCACCCAATGGACCAAGATTTAACGCCATTGATGATTGAAATCTCTCTCAATAGATTCCTTTGGCATTTACTCTTGTCAAAAAAACTTTTTGATTCTGAGAACTTATGCATCATTTTCGAAGAATGACACATAAACCTGCCAAACCCACTTGACAATTAAATTGTTTTCCTTTTAAAACCCCATTGAAGATCAGCCGTGGAATTCTACTGCTGCTTGCCAGATGTTTTGGGTCTCGTGCTCAATTGAGGGAAATATAAAAGATTTATGACATTTACCGTGAAAAAAAATGTTCTTACTAAAAGGCACTGCCAAATCTCCAATTAAACGTGCCTGCAGAGATCACAGAGGTCGTGGCTGTTTTGGAATTAGTTTGTAGACAGCATGTTTATATTACAATCTTGTCTTAATTTATCAGAGGTATTCCCTTACCCATCCCGCCCAAACACACTCTATAACCTGAAAAGCCGGTAAACAAGTTAGAATAGAATACTTTATTGTCACATGTGACAAGTCACAGTGAAATTCTTTGCTTCCATACCTTGCCAATATGCAAATAGTCGTCTATAAAGGGTGCTTATAAAGTTACAGATTCCCTCCCCCCCCCCCCCCCCCCCCCCCCCCCGTGACGTTACCCCTTTGTTTCTCCCCCTCTACCCCCCTCATGGCGGTCTTCCCATGGTGGGTCCCCATTGCTCTTCCCCCTCCTTCACGGTGGTCCCCTCATGCCGGGTCCTCCTTTGTTCCGTCCCTCGGCAGCGATGTCTTCACTTCCACGTGTCCTTCGGTCGGCGCCATCGTCGACTGCCGCACCGACCTCTCCACTAATGCTGCCGGGTCCTCTCTGGACGGTTCTGTGGCACCGACTCAGGCCCCAGCTGCGGGCACCGTCGACCCAGGCACCGATGGCCGAGGGCTCCGTTGACCCGCGAGGTCAGGGCTCTGGCCTGCGATGTTCCACCGCTGACCTGCGAGTCTCCGGCCTCGACTTCGCTGCAGCAGCCGCAGCGCCTCCCGTAAGGCTTTGTTTTCAGTTCTGACGAAGAGTCTTTTCACTCTTCGCACTGACAAGTCTTTCAGCATGTTCTGTTTACATTCAGGGTTGTATTTCCTTCCCCTCCACTCTCGACTTGACTCTCTTGACTCTGAATATTGATATTACATTTGTTATTTTGAATTCAGTCGCACCAAACCAGTACCCAGGCAGTTTTGGCGAAATCCACCATTTCTGCAGATTTTATAAATCCTATGATGCAGACACAGTGGCACAGAGAGCGGCAGCACTGTGATGCCGCGGTAGGAGTTGTTGCCTGCCAGCGCCAGAGACCCAGATTTGATCTTGACTATGGATGCTGTCCGTACGGAGTTTGTACGTTCTCCCTGTGACCCCGTGGGTTTTCTCCTGGGTCCTCCGGTTTCCTCCCACATACCTAAGACATGCAGGTTTGTAGGTTAATTGGCTTCTGTAAATTGTCCCCAGTGTGTAGGATAGAATTAATGAGCAGGTGATTGTTGGTCCGCACAGACACGGTGGGCCGACGGGCTGCTTCCACACTGCATCTCGAAACTAAACTAAACATACCATTGGCTTCAGAAGAATTGTCAAAACAGAGATCGATATATTTCTGGATCGTAAGGGTTTCAGGGAATGTCGGGATAATATATGGTAAATGGTGTTGAGAGAGAAAATCAGACATGGTCTTGATATATATGTGGAGCATTAACTGTTCTTGTGTGCCCAGAAATTATCCTGACTCTTTATTGCATGCTCTGGTATGGCAATTCCAATCCATAGGAATGCCAAACACTCCAGAGAGTGGTGGACTCAGCTGGGTCCATCACCGTCACAGCCCTTCCCTCCAACATAAGCACAATGAGGCGTTACTCAAGCATCTATCATCAAGGTTCCCCACCATCTGGACCATGCCCTCTTTTTGCTGTTGCCATTGGGCTTAAAGTCTCACTACCAGGTTCCACAGCTAATTTCCTAAAACGATCAGGTTCTTGAACCGATCTACAAACCCTAATCCCACCTTGATAATGGAACACAACAGACCACCTCTGGTACTCCCATGGACATGTTTTCTAATTGTGTTTTTGCTATGTCTTTTTCTTTTCATTCCCTTATTATGTATATAATAATTATGTATAATTTATCCGTTTATGTATTGCCTGAGTTCTACATGCCTGCGATGCAGCTGCAGGCAAGATTTTAATTGTTCTTGTGTAAATGTCAGTGAAATTGACCTAAACGTACAACCCAAGTTCAGCCGAATCTGTTGATCTTGCCACCCCACCTCCAAACGCTGGGGCAAGAAGCTCACAAAATACCAAGTATACAATTAATTGGAGATATCTTTGGTTGTTACTTTATTTATGCAATAACATTTTTCAAGTCAATTGTTTGTGCTGCATCAGAGTGTTTCATGAAAAGTATCATTTTCAAAACCTTTAGCAATCAATGTTCAGTTCACATGGAGCTATGTTCCCACTTAACACTCGACAGCTCAACTCGCCCACACCGACCAACATATTCCGTCTATACTAGTCTTTCTTAAATGTTGCAATAGTCCTTGCCTCATCTACCCCCTCTGGCAACTCGTACCATACACTTAATTTTGTGTGAAAAAATACCGCTCAGATTCCTATTAAATCTTTCCCCTCCCCCTCACCTTAAACCTATGACCTCTAGTTCTCGATTCCCCTCTCTGGCAAGAGACACTGCATCTATTCCTCTCATGTTTTTGAACACCTCTTTAAGATCACCCCTCATCCTCCTGCGATCCAATGAATAGAGTCCCAGTCTACTCAACCTTTCCTTATAGCTCAGAGCATCCAGGCATGACAACATCCTCGTAAATCTACTCTTTCCAGCTTGACAACATTTATCCTGTAACATGTTGCGCAGAACTGAACACAATTTTCTAAATGCGGCCTCACCCATGTTTTACATAACTGCAACATGAGCAGTTGTCCCAACCTTCAGCGTCCCAACCACCCGCCCTTTTAAATTCTCCTTGTCTGCTTCCACCCGTCATCCACCAGATTCAGTCTCCAAAGCCCACTCCTCAATCTCCCCAGGAGGCTGCTACCTACTGTCATCCTTCACTCTTCACTGTCCCACCTACCACTGGCTCTCGTCACAACCCTCTTCATATTGACTATTTTTCCCTCGCCACTCTCAGTCCTGATGCAGCGTCGCGATCAAAAATGCCGGCAATTCATCCGCCTATTTCCCCCCCCCCCCCCCCCCCCCCCCCCCCCCCCCCCCCCCCTCCCCCCCCCACCCCCCCATCCCCGAACCAAACAGGCGCTCTAAGTTTCTCGGGCAGATTGTATAACTTAGAACAGTACAGCACCAGGACAGGACCTTCGGGCCACACAATGTCCATGCCAAACAAGATGGCGAGACCATCTCTTAGCTACCTGCGCATATTCCATAACCCTGGATATACATATGCCTATCCAACAGCTGTTTAAACACCATCATTGTATCTACCTCAACCTCCACCCTGGCAACACGTTCCAGGCACTCACCACCCTCTGGTAAAAAAAAAGTTGCCCCGCGCATCTTTAAACTTTTAAACTTAAACAACGTTTATGCCTCATTTTACTTCAGTTTCGTTTATTGTTGTGTTTACCGAGGTACAGTGAAGAGGTTTTGTTCGCGTTCTAACCAATTTTGTTGCATTCTACTCAGTAGACCAGCAACTCGGAACTTTATCAATTAAAAACGGGGCATGTTTACATTAAAAACTCTGTAAAAGTGTGTTTTCCATCTACTGCAGGGTGACCCAGTACACTCCCTACCAGCCTGAAGTTTCGCAAGGCAGATTGGAAAGCTTGCTCAACTATCAGACTATGGTGTGCGACCTCACGAGCATGGATGTGGCCAATGCCTCTCTGTTGGATGAAGGAACAGCTGCTGCCGAGGCAATGCAGTTATGCCACAGGTAGTAATTCTCTTTCTCTTGTACAGATGCTCCCCGATTTATGATGCTTCGACTTACGATATCTTGACTTTACGATGGTGCAAAAGCTCGGCAGCAGCAGCGAGCTGCAGCTCACTTCCGGTCACGTGATCACATCGTATTAAGCACGTCTTCGACTTACAATATTTTAGATTTACGATGGGTTTATCGGAACGTAACCCCATCGTAGGTCGAGGAACAGCTGTACACTAAAACTCTGATAATCCAGTGTCCAATTATTTAAAAATCCCAATTGTTCAGAATAGGGCCCAATTCTTCATATTCTATTTGGCTGTCCATCCTTCCTCATCTCCAGTGGAGTGCAAAGCTCACAGTGTTTTGGTGTCCAAGGCTTATTAGAAATGCAGGATGCCATGGGATTTACATGCAATAGAATAATTTTATAAATACATATGTTGTAAGAGCAGAATTAGGCCATTCGGCCCACAAAGGCTACTCTGCCATTCGATCATGACTGGTCTATTTGTCGCTCCTAACCCCATTCTCCTGCCTTCTCCCCATAATCCTGGACACCTTTACTATCAATCTCTGTCTTAAAAATATCCATTGACCTGGCCTCCACAGCCTTCTATGGCAATTAATTCCACAGATTCACCATCCTCTGAGTAAAGAAATTCCTCCTCATCTCCTTTCTA
Organism: Okamejei kenojei; assembly: GCA_035221665.1. NCBI lineage: Eukaryota > Metazoa > Chordata > Chondrichthyes > Rajiformes > Rajidae > Okamejei > Okamejei kenojei. The sequence goes on from CM069133.1 coordinate 80,657,785, forward strand.
AAGGTGTATCCTTTTACTCTGAGACTACGGCCTCTGGTCCTAGACTCTCCCACGAGAAGAAACATCCTCTCCACATCCACTCTATCCAGGCCTTTCACTATTTGGTAAGTTTCAATGAGCCCTCCACTCATCCTTCTAAATTCTAGCCAGTACAGGCTAAGTGCCATCAAGCGCTCATCATACGTAAACCCAATCATACCTGGGATCCGGGTGGCGCCAGCAATGGCTGCCTCACCAGCAGCTGTTAGTCCTTTCACCCTTTTTGTTATTTTTAGTGTGTCTAATTGTATGTTTTAAATGTTTCTTAGTATGTGTTACGTGGGGGTGGTGAGAGGGGAATAGGGGGAAACCGTTTTCAGTCACTTACCTGGACGGAGATGCGTCTTTTCTCGGTGTCGCATCTTGGGCCCCCCCCGCCTCCACCAACTGGATTGGCGCAACCTTTCCTACCGGAGACCGGCCAGAGCTTCAGCAGCGGGCGCAGCGCTGGCTTACCATCGCGGAGCAGTGTTGGAGCTCTGGAGTGTTGGGCCTGCTGTCTTTAAAACCGTTGAACGGTGCAGACTTTAACATCGCGGAGGCCTGGGACCTTTTGCCAGGGATCGCGTGTTGGAGCTCCGCCCAGATCGGCCTGTCGACTTCGGAAGTTGCGGTATCCGGTAAGAAGCGGCCGATTCGGAAACTCCAAGCCGCGAGTGTGTTCCTCCGTTCCCTGAACATCGGGCTGTCCGTAGTGGCGACTGCGGAGGGTTCAAAGGCCCCGACCAGAGGTGAACAAAGAGGAAGATTGTAGAGAAGGTTCACAGACACCTTAAAGTCTTCACTACTTTATTAAGCATACATTATATATAGCCCTGGCTGTACGTGGTCTGTCACGATCACTAGAGAGCGAGCTAGGGGCGTGTGGGTTACAATTATACTAACTGGTGGGGGGGTGGTTAGCATGGACATCGTTACTATTAATTAAAGGTATATACACATCATCTACATCCTTCCTCTACCAAAACAAACAGTGAGTGACAGGGCGACCACGTCTCATGCGCCAGGGTGAATGCAAACAGTAAAGCACGGGAATACAGGATCACACGTAATCGCTGTAACGGACCGGCGTCCTGACCAGGCGACCAGACCGGGTCCGCACCTCGCCATCACCTCCTTCCCCGACGGGAACAAGCGGGGACGCCGGGGCATGGTGGGGGCTACGGACAGGAGAACCCCTTGGCAACGAAGGCATCGGGGGGGACGGCGAAGAGAAGGGCGAGGAAGCCGGAGAAAGCGGGACTGCAGCCGGGAGGCGTTCAGGAGGAGGACGAGGGGAGGTCGGCCGCAGAGGAACGGGCAAAGCACAGGGCCGCGACAGTGGCAGCGGGGGGGCATACGGAGCCGCCGGGGGAGGGAGAGGCTCGTTCACGAGCCGGAGATGCTGGCGGGACCGGCGGTACACCCTTCCGTCGTGGTTGACAAGGTACGAACGAGGGGAACCGGCAGAACCGACGACCACGGCCAGCTTGGAACCAGAAGAGGACCACATACGGACGACCTGGCCGGGGAGAAGAGGGCGGAGGACACGGCAGGACCAGTCGTGGGAACGCTTCTGGATACTGTGTTTTTTGGCAATGCGTTCCCGGACCAAGGCAGGTTTAAAGACAGGGACTGCTGAGACACCGGGACCGTGGGCCTCGTGACTCGGGACATGAGTCGCTGAGCCGGGGAGCCCAGGGCATGGTCTCGAGAGATGTTGCGGAGGTTCAGCAGGGCCAGGTAGATGTCGGAGCGGGATAGGCGACAACAATCCTTTAGCACTGCGGACCGTGCGCTCGGCCAGTCCATTGCTCTGTGGGTATTCCGGGCTGCTGGTGTAATGACGAAAGTTCCAACGCTCAGCAAAATCACGGAACTCGGCACTGGTGAACTGGCTGCCGTTGTCCGACTGCAGGCTGACCGGAGACCCGAAGGTGGCAAAGTGGCGGCGCAACTTGTCGATGACCACGGAGGAAGAGAGGGAGTGGAGCTGGTCAACTTCAAACCAGCTGGAGTAAGAGTCGACAAGCACCAGGAAGTGCTTTCCGTGCCACTCGAAGATGTCGGTTGCTAGTGCAGACCATGGCAGGTCAGCAGCTGGCTGCTGCAGGAGCGGCTGCCGCTGTTGCTGTGGAGCGAGGCTGTTGCAGGTAGGGCACGCGGAGACCCTATCCCGGAAGTAGCGAGGCATGTCAGGCCAGAAAAACTGGCTCTGAGCGATGGAAAGGGTCGCCTCGGCCCCGGGATGGCCACGATGAGCGGTTTCGAAGTATTGTTCTCGTAGTGCTGCGGGCACCACCACCTTGTGCCCCTTCACAATCACACCATCACGCAGCACCAACTCGTCACGAACCAGGAAGTAAGGCACCGCTGCGGCCGGCAGGGAAGAACGGCGGTCTGGCCAACCCTGCTTGATGATCGTGGCCAGCTGTTGTAGCGAAGCGTCTGCTGCCGTGTGCTTGGCCAGGGACTTCAACTGACCGGAGGGCACGAAGTTAACGTTTAGGACTATCAGATCGGACGTCTCGTACGGATGCTGGGTTGTGGATGAGAGAGGCGCCCGAGACAGCGTGTCCGCAACAACCATGTCCTTGCCCTTGCGATAAACCACTGTGAAAGTGAAGCGTTGTAGCTGGAGCATCATGCGCTGGAGCCGGGAGGAGGCCATGTGTATCGGCTTGTTGAGGATGGTGACCAGAGGCTGGTGGTCCGTCTCGACAGTGAAGCAGTTGCCCAGGATATAGTCTTTGCATTTGGAGCAGGCAAAGACAACCGCCAGCAGTTCTTTCTCAATCTGGGCATAGTTTTGTTCAGCGGTCGTCATTGTGCGGGATGCGTAGGACACAGGCAGTTGCACCCCGTCATGGATCGGCAGGCAGGCGGCCCCGAGGCCAAACTTAGATGCATCACACATGAGAACGATAGACTGGATACGCAGAAAGAAGCACTTCTGACACCATGTAGAGAAGGTACACAGACACCTTAAAGTCTTCACTACTTTATTTAGCATACATTATATATAGCCCTGGCTGTACGTGGTCTGTCACGATCACTAGAGAGCGAGCTAGGGACGTGTGGGTTACAATTATACTAACTGGTGGGGGAGTGGTTAGCATGGACATCGTTACTATCAATTAAAGGTGTATACACATATCATCTACAAAGATGACTGAACTTCATTGCCTTCCCTCATAGTGGGAAACGTTGATTCTGCTGCGGTGGATGTTTATGTTAAACTCTATTGTGTATTGTGTTCTTGGTGTGTAAGGCCAAATTAAAGCACATCCATATTAAGTATAAGTCCCCTAATTTATATGGAATGGAGTGCAGTGAATTGGACAATATCTGAGTCCAGGGATGAAGAGATGAAACTTACCACTATGGCAATAAAAGGTTCAGGCTCTCTAACTCTCAACTAGTTTTAACTTTTGTTTTTACTTTAACTTTACCTGGTGCTAATCATTCAGCAGTGGTACCCTGCTGAAGCATCCAGCCAGTGGTAAGACATTCATTACAATTATCAAGCAGATCAACATTGGTGAGATGTCTGCATTGCATTTCTCCAGAATGCACATCATTGCATTTGTACATGCCGTGTGTTTACCTCTGGTCTTTGTAAGCTCAACACGTAAATAGTAAATCATTCTCTGGAATACAAAGCTGTAAATTTATAGATCCCAATCATTGTCTCCACATTCTAACTGAACAAGTAAAATGTTATGGATTAAGAACTTCTTTTTGTATTCACTATTTTTTTAAATGTTTTCTTCAGATACAACAAGCGAAGCAAATTCTACGTGGACCCTCGATGTCATCCTCAAACAATCGCTGTAGTGCAGACAAGAGCAAAGTATGTAAAAAAATATAATTCTTATGTATAAAATAAATAGTTTCAAGGCCTCATGGTCAGTTTATTGTCACATGTACCAATTAAGGTACAGTGAAATTTGAGTTACCACACAGCCATACTAAGTGAAAAGCAACAAGGCACACAGCCACATAAAAGTTAACATAAACATCCATCACAGTGGATTCCACATTCCTCACTGTGATGGAAGGCAATAAAGTTCAATCTTCTTCCTCTTGTTCTCCCGCGGTCGGGGCAGTCAAACCATCCGCAGCCGGGGCGATCAATGACCCCGCAGCCGACGATCGAAGCCCCCATCGGGGTGATCGTCGGGGCGGTTGAAACTCTGCGGCATGGAGCTCCCGAGTCGGCCTCTTCTTACCAGAGACCATTGGCTTCACGATGTTAAAGTCCACAGACCCCGCAGTTGGAACTTCGATCCGTGACAAAGGGATCGCAAGCTCCGCGATGTTAAAGTCCCGCAGACTCCTACGGCTTGAAACGCCGTGTCTGTCTCCAGGAAAGGCTGCCAACTGCACGATGTTAGGCCACAGTGGGGATGGAGATGCAATACAGAAAAAAAAATCCCATCTCCGTCGAGGTAAGAGATCGAAAACAAGTTTCCCCCAACCCCCCCACATGAAACAAACCAAGGATCACTAAAACATACTTTTTAACACATACTTAAAATAACAAAAAGAAGAAAGGGCAGACAGACTGTTGGCGAGGCAACCACTGCTGGTGGTGCCACCCGGTGTAAACATGAGTGAGAGTATATTGGTGTCTGCCAGTACACAGAGAAACCATCAGCACATCATTGACAGCACAGGAGCATTGCAGTAGGTAATGACTTTGCTTCACAGACAGCACTTGAAGTTAGGTGTAGAAAGGAATTGCAGACTCTGGTTTACATTGAAGATAGATACAAAATGCTGGAGTAACTCAGCTGGACAGGCAGCCTCTCTGGAGAGAAGGAACGGGTGATGTTTCGGGTTGAGACCCTGCTTTAGACTGAGTCAGGGGAAAGGGAAACTGGAGGTACAAAGAATGAAAGGTATAAAAGGAAAGGTCTGAAGAAGGGTCTCGACCCAAAACGTTACCCGTTCTTTCGCTCGAAGATAAGTTGTGGCTGTCCTCAACGCTCCGGCTGAATGAATTGTACTGAATGAATTGTACTCCAGGGCTTGTTTGCAGTCCTTTCATGGAGCTAAAATTTGGAAGACAAGTTGCTGTTTGGGTTGAAGACACCCATGTTCATAGTACTAGGATTTGTGAGATGTTAGTTTATATTAATGGAAACTTACTCTTGTTGCCAATAGTGATGATGAATTCCCTTGATTTAATAAATTCCAATGTTGTCCAAAGTGCTCAAAGCCCAATAATGTGTCTTCAGATCCATCTTTGCATAATTGTCAATATTTGACTTGATTTCTTATTATTTAACCATGTAAAATTGTACAGGTCCACCACTGATTTTCCAACAAATGGTGGCTCAGCACCTCCTTTAATTCAGACAAAATTACGATAGCCCCCCTGGAGGTCACTCTGAAAATATGGCGCCTAGGCCGGGCGAGGTGGCCGATATCGATATCATCGGGAATTCTGCACCGATCGAAGGGTTGGATTTACCCCCTGCGACCGGAGCTCTGGAACTCTGGCCCGGCTGACTTTGTGGGCCAGTATCTCGGCTCCTTTGCAGCCTAGGCAGAACGTTCCAGTATAATTGGACTCCTCTCGGAGACCGTGACCTCTGTTGGTTCGGCATAACGGATAATTCAGAAAGGCTCTGGAACCAAGGATGCCGAAAAATCATTGGTGGACCTGTATTCTCTGAACCTTTAAACTCTCCAGCTCCCGGAGAGTTTGTTCCCCAATTTGGTAATCCTGAGCTCTCAGAAATGAAACTTTCCACAGCTCTTCTGATCCCTCCATCTTAACAATGAATCTGTTCCCAGTTACATAGGGGTGACGACGGAACTGAAATTGCCCCATGAAATGGATTTCAGCCGGAAGGATATCAGTGGAGTATTATTCCAGTACCCAGACACTGAGGGAAGAGTAGAGGACTTCTCCGCACTTGTTGACCTCGCTCATCAAAATGGAGTGAGTAATAAAAGTTGGGACTGTTGTGATGACGGTTGAATGCAAGCACCGTGTAATTGTTGAGTTCAGAAGGTTCACGTGTCCCGAAGTTGCATGACACACTCTCCCTCCCTCCCTCTCTCCCTCCCTCCCTCTCTCACTCCCTCCCCCTCTCTCCCTCCACCTCTCTCCCTCCACCTCTCTCCCTCCACCTCTCTCCCTCCACCTCTCTCCCTCCACCTCTCTCCCTCCACCTCTCTCCCTCATCCTTTCTCCCTCTCTCTCTCCCTCCCCTCTCTCTCTCGCCCATTCTCTCCCTCCCCCTCTCCCTCCCTCTCCTCCTCCCCCTCTCTCTTCCTCCCTCACCCTCTCTCCCTCACCCTCCTGCTCTCCCCCTCCCCTCTCTCTCCCCATCCCCTCTCTTCCTCCCCCCCTCTCCCCTCTCTCCCACCTCCCTCCCTCTCTTTCCCCCTCTCTCTCCCTCTCTTTCCCCCTCTCTCTCTCTTTCCCCCCTCTCTCTCCACCCCACCTCTCTCTTTCTCCCTCCCTCTCCCTCTCTCTTTTTTTCTCTGGTGTTTCCTGCAAGATGTTACAGGGCATAATCTCCTGGAGTATAATCAGAGCCAATTCCCAATAAATATTCCTAGATTGGTGAAGCCTTGACTAGTGTCGCAGAAAGTTTCCCAGTGCCGCAATCCATCTCAAACTTAAGCAATTGAGGAGCGAAAATTAAATAAAATCTCCAGTAGCAATTTGTTTGCTTCTAGTTCTGTTAATTGCAGTGTTGCCCACCAAAATGCCGCACAGTCTCTTTTACAAGTACTAGCAGGTAATTTAATAGTCAATCACACCCTGAATCATCCCTTGCACTAAGCATGAACTGCACCAGAATTACAGATCAACATTCCACCTTGGCTTCCTCCGACACGAAAAGAAGCTTCTGGAAATAAAATTAGCCAGTCAGGTTGAAGCTGATTAATATGCTGCTTAAGAATTCTTACTGCAGTTCCCTGTTCAATAATGGGTGGATTATAAGCTGTTGTATAGGCTGCCTTAACCTTGTCAGTTAACCCACACAATTCGGTATCAAGCTTGTATTTGCACTGCAGTCATTCTGACTCACCTTAGACTTAAATTTAAAAAAATTGGTGTGGCCAACAAATTAGTTCAACAATTCCCACAGTAGAAAATAATTATTGAGAGTAACTACGGGTTGGGAACAACACAAAATAAAACATTTCATCAATTCAGTTCATTTATGGGAATACTGTAACTGTGTTGCAAACCAATAAGAATTGAATTGGCCGTAGAGAGCTTCCAGGAGCGGAAAAATGCAAAAAGTTGTGAGCTCTGCCCAGTCCATCGCCGGCTCTGACCTCCCCACCATCGAAGGGATTTATTTGAGTCGCCACCTCAAAAAGGCAGCTAACATCATCAGAGACCCACACCAACCTGGCCACACACTCATTTCACCACTGCCATCAGGAAGAAGGCACATGAGCCTGAAAACTGTAACGTCCAAGTTCAGGAACAGCTTCTTCCCTACAGCCATCAGGCTATTAAACACGGCAACAAATAAGCTCTGAACTACAACAGACTATTATTATTATTGCACTATATTTGTTTGTTTTTTGAGTATGTGTGTATATATACAAACTGAACTTTTTTTCTCTCGTTTATGTACTATGTTTACATATTCTGTTGTGCTGCAGCAAGTAAGAATTTCATTGTTCTATCTGGGACATATGACAATAAGACACTCTTGACATGAACTCTAAGATTCCTTTCAGTATTAGCAAAGAAGGAAGATTTCAAAAGATATGATTATTTCATGTGGTCCAAAAAGTTTCTGCAAGTACAAAACTGCTTCGAGAAAGATCAATGTTTATGGTCTTTAAAGAACATGATCACGTTTCCACGTAAAGTTTAGATTGAAATAGATCTGAACAAAATGGAGCAGGAAAAGCTGTAAAAGCTGCACAATGTTGGGTCGACTACAACTATTCAACAGCCAGGGTAACACAGCTGATGGTTATCCATTACCCATGTTATCTGCAGGTTTAGGTTTGTTATTGTCAAGTACTGAGGTACAGCGAAAAACTGTGTTTTGCATGCTATACAATCAAATCTGATAATACTATACATAAATACAATCAAATCATAAATACAATCAAGCTATTCACTGTACCTTGGTACATATGACAATAAACTAAACTGAACTGGACTGAATGAAACTCAAGTACAATACATAGAGCAAAGGGGAAGATCCCAAAAAGTGTTAATGCAGCCAACAAATCGGTTCATCAATTCCCACCGTGTAAAATAACTAGCGGATTTCTGTGAAACGAGAGTGGAAAATATTTAGCCAATCAATTGAATATTGTGAATGTCCTTTTCTAATAAATACGAGTGGAGTCTCATACTTCTGCATCTACATCACGGCTGGCCAATGTTTGGTTGGATAAAGAATTATTTTGTGTGACCAAAACAGTCTCACTTGCAATGGACAAATTCGGACTGAGGAATTATTAGGCTTGATGTAAAGGCAATTGTGGGCAAAGTGCTGTAAGTGCTTTTTCATTTGAAGATATAATCAGTCCTATAGCAGGAGAGCAATTATGCAGACAGTAGCCAAATATAAAGCCACACATTCAGACATTTTATCACTAAGTTATATTTTTGAGTTGTCTTGGTGATACAACTGCAAAGGTACAGAGGTTTGAAGACACATTCCTCCAGATTCAGGGACAGTTTCTTTCCACTGTTATCAGGCAAACTGAACCATCCATTCACCAACTGGAGAGCGGTCCTGACCTCCCATCTACCTCATTGGAGACCTTCGAACTACCTTTAATCAAACTTTACTGGACCTTATCTTGCAGTTAATGTTGTACCCGTTATCCTGTATCGAAACACTGCGGACAGCTTGATTTCAATCGTGTATAATCCTTGGTTGACAGAATAGAACGCGACAAGCTTTTCACTGTACCTCGAAACACGTAACAATGATAAATTAAACCAAACTAAACAGAACCAATGTACCAATTACCTTTGGAATTTAAGATTGAATCAGGTTATTTTTCATAAAGGTTGTTTAAAAGTTAAGATATGTACATCAATGACACATTTTTGATTTGCTTCAGGCCTTGGCATGTTGTGCTACTGACCTCCTGGCACTGTGTGTGCTGCGACCACCAGGGGAGTTTGCAACAGACATTGTACTCGGTAGTTCACAGAGGTATGGAGTGCCACTGTCCTATGGAGGGCCACACGCGGCATTCTTCGCTGTGAAAGAAAACCTTGTCAGGCTGATGCCCGGGAGAATGGTTGGAGTTACCAGGTATGCACATGCTTGCTATTGACCAGCCAGTGTCATACATGTGACACGGACCAACAATATTTTGTCATCTTCTTTATTATTAAAAGAGTATCTAGGAAAAGGCAACTTTCTATTGAATCCATGTGGAAGTAAAAAGGACACTGACTGTTGACGTAACTCAGCCGGTCAGGCAGCATCTCTAGACAAAATGGATAGGTGATGTTTCAGGTCATGATCCTTCTTCAGACTGATTGTAAGGGAGAAATAAAAAGCTCTAAAACAAAACCAGAGATATTTAAATGGGTACAAATGCTGTTTATTTGTGGCTCCATTGCAGACAACTATTTGGCTTTATGAAGGAGGAAAAGCCACAGATGTGAGGTGATAAAGACATGAGTCACTGGCTTTGAAAGAAGAGTGGCAGGAAGGGTGAAAGTAGGGAGTAATTTCTATATTCTAAGAAATTAGACTGTTGATACGTACATTCACTAAGGTACCTTTGTTTTTGTCCAGCAATTTATCTTTAAGATGCAAAGCATTTTTCACCTACAGGACAAGATATAAAATAGGAGGATGAAAATTAAAAATAATTGCTATGTGGCCAACATTTTGACTCAAAATTTCGAGAGTATAAAAATATTATATTGTTAAAATAAAATATAGCATTTTCACGTGAAAACCATTAAATCATTTTGTTTTTTTAAGTGCATCGATTATCAATATTCTAGATCAAAATATTTCCTTTATTTCCCTTTTGGAGTTTGAGAACAGTATAGATTTCAATGTAAATAAACTATTTCTGTAGACATTTTTTATTTTTTATTTTTTTATTTTTATGGTTTGGGAACAGCTCCATCCAAGACTGCAAGAAATTCCAAAGAATTGTGGATGCAGCCCAGGCCATCACACAAACCAACCTCCCCTCCATTTACTCTACACTTCACACTGTCTGGGCAAGGCTACCAGCATAATCGGACCAGTCTCAATCCCTCATCTCCCCTCTGCCATTAGGCAAGAAAAATGCATGCCTCCAGATTCAGGGACAGTTTCTTCTCAGCTGTCATCAGGCAACTGAACCATCCTATCAACAACTAGAGAGCGGTCCTGAGCTACCATCTACCTCATTGGAGACCATCGGTCTATCTTTAATCAGATTTCACTGGACTTTATCTAGTACTGTACGTTTTTCCTTTAATCATATATCTGTGCACTATGGATGGCTCGATTGTAATCATGTATAGCCTTTCTGCTGACTGGATAGCACGCAACAAAATACCTTTCCCTGTTCCTCGGTACACAAATTACATAAATTAATATTATATATTATGTAGATACATAAATTAAACTAAACTTTGCAACTGGTTATATTGTACAGGGATGCTGCAGGGAAGGAGGTGTACCGATTGGCACTACAGACGAGGGAACAGCACATCAGGAGAGATAAAGCCACCAGCAACATTTGCACAGCTCAGGTAAAGCAGTCAGTTCTTTCAACACCAACATTAACATGAAATGTGCACATGATTTGAGATCAAACAGCATAGGTACAGCACCTTTTTTCCCCTGAGTATTCTAACGGTTCAACATAATGGTATTGAATGGAAATAATATTTGCTGGACTATAATTTAAAGAAAGCTTTGGGTTTATCAATCTTCATATTCCATGATGAAAGGCTTGCCTACTGTCGTAAATAACCATGATGCCTACAATATTGTATTGCGCAAGTGCAGAGTTGTAACTATATTAATGTAGCTAAAATAAGTAAAGCTGATCTGTGGCACTAAAGTCAATAAGTAATGTAATTGTGACCTTGGGTTAAAAGGAAAACAATATTTACGAACAATTCTCCAAAGCCCAATTATGTTTTCAGATTATCTCACGGATATTTATCTTTTCTTTCCATTTCAACAATACTCTGCAATGATACAACCTCTGATTTAGTATAAGCATTGATGCACCCCAGTGCCTGCTTTGTATCTTGAAGGTGGTAGAAAACAGGGGTTGATTTTGTAGTGATTGAACTAACATTGAAAGGTTTGTCTTGCTTGTATCTCACAATAAAGCCATTTTCCATACATTGACCAAACTGAGACCCTGAGAGTGATGACAGTGACCAACTAATTGTAGCATGTCTAGAGTTACAATCCTTTGGCACTGCCTCCAAAAGAAGAACGGGTGTTGGCAAGTGGGGGTGGAAGAAGGAGCAGGAAACATGAAAAAACGTTATCATGAGGTACAAGCTAATTTCCTAAATTTTTTACAGGGCACCCAGACTTTGTGAGCATAGAAAAGGCTCGAAGTAAGAAGAGGGCTGCTTCCAAGCATGCCACGGAGAGCCGCCGGACTTCGGAAAAAGTTCAGTGGCCTAATTCCCCGGAGCTGGCCGTTGAATTTACGGCAGCCCCCGTTCCGCTGTCGGGAAAACCACCGCGGACTGGCGGGAAGGTAGCGCGGAGGTCAGGTAGCCCCGTTCATACGGCAGGCCCCGACTCTCCACCGCTCAAGTCCAGACGACCGCGGACTGGTGGCAAAACTGTGCGGAAATCGGGTAGCCCCGTTCATACGGCAGGCACTGACTTTCCACCGCTTCACCGCGACAGTCCGGAAGACTGCGGACTGGCGGTAATATCGCACGAAAGTCGAGTAGCCCCGTTTATACGGCAGGCACCGACTTTCCACCGCTTCAGTCCGGAAGACCGCGGACTGGCGGTAAATCCGCGCGGATGTTGTGTAGCCCCTTTCATACGGCAGGCACCGACTCTCCACCGCTTCAGTCCGGAAGACCGCGGACTGGCGGCAGATCCACATGGAAGTCGCGTAGCCCCGCAGGAGCAGCATGCACCGGCTCTCTACCGCTTCAGTCTGGAAGACCGCGGACTGGCGGCAGATCCGCGCGGAAGTTGCGTAGCCCTGCTGGAGCGGCAGGCACCGACTCTCTACCGCAACAGTCCGGGAAAATCCACCCCGACAGGGTACGGACTAGCGGTCATAGCCCCATTGACTCAGCTGAGTCTGGGGAAGACGACCTGCCGTTCGCAGATAACGATGGCGATCGCATTGCCCGCATGGAGCGGATGATGGAGCAACTGCTCCAGAGGGACCTACTCCAGCAGGAGCATGGGTCCCGTGGATCACACAGGTCCACAGCTCGTTATCCAGGACTGCCCGACATCTCTCCCTCCTCGGAGGGGAGTGCCAGAAGTCAAGGGTTGGCTGACTTTGAGGAGGGGTTGACGGAAGATCCAAAATTGCATGGGATGCAGGAAGAGGAACTTCTGGAGATGGTGTCCAAATTTGCACAGCCATCCCAGAAATGACAATCACTTCAGCCATGGTTAGCTACAAGCATTAATTACCTGACTACGCACCAGCTATAGGAGCAGGTAATAACCGAGACCACAGCCAAGTATTTGGCCCCAGAGAACTGCGTATCGCTGAATGTGCCTACCGTCAATACTCCCATATGGGGAAAATAAGCCCTAGCATCAGGGCACAAGAATTGAAAATGCAAAAAATTTTTAAACTGCTAACTGCAGGAATTACTGCATTTGCCATGTCCATTGATGGTACAGACATGACGGAAGAGCAGCAGGATGCGTTAGCTCTGTTCTGCAACGTTCAATACGAAATAAATTGTTTCAGGAAGAGCTCAATCCGTCCCACGCTCAACCCCAAATCTGCGGGGTTGTGCAAAGCCAGCGCTACGCCGTCGCCAAACTTGCTGTTTGGGGATGACCTGCCTAAACAGGTCAAGGACCTCGATGAGGAAGCCAAAGCAGTGGGCTTGATAAAGCCACCTTCCACTAGCAGGCCACCAGCTTACCGACGGCAGCATCCCCACACAACACCCAACAGGCCCCGCTTCCAACCCGACAGGGTGACGGATGCAAACCCGTCGCGCCATATCCACAAAGGTCTTTTTTAGGCCATGGCCCGGAGCGACCTGCATGGAAAATGCGTCAACCCCACACACAGCGCCTCCACTTCCCAAGAACCAAGGACGGAAGACCAAACACCACCGGTAACCATGGAGGTAAGTGGGTCTGGTTCCCTTGGGAAAACTGCATATATAACCTCACAAGTGGGAGGTAGGTTGCGCCTGTTTGGGGATGCATGGAGCTCCATAACTTCTGACCTCTTTATATTGCACAGTATTCAGGGTTATAAAATTGAATTTATTAACAAACTCCTCCCTCCTAGCCGGAATTTGTTCTTTCTCAAAAAGAGAAAGTGGAAGGACATGCAGAGCTATTTAGATTATATACTAAGGGAGTAATAGAGAAAACCAAACATGAACCTCTTGCGTTTGTATTGAACATCTTTACCAAAACCAAAAAAAGATGGTGGATGTCGTATTATTATTGATTTAACTCAACTGAATACTTTTGTGCAATATACCCACTTCAAGATGGAAACATTTGAAACTGCCAAACAACTGATTTCCAGAGGGTACTACATGGCCTGCATCGACCTAAAAGATGCATACTATTCAGTACCTATACATAAAGATCACCGCAGATATTTGAAATTTGTCTGGATGGGGCAGCTGTGGCAGTATAGAGCACTGCCTAATGGACTAACAACAGCTCCCAGGTTATTTACCAAAATATTGAAACCGACATTGGCATCTCCACGAAAACAAAACCACATAGTCATGGCCTATCTTGATGACATCTTGATTGTGGGAAAAACCTTGGTAATTGGCTAAATTAGCTGCGACAGCCACCAAGTAACTATTTCAAAAGCTGGGGTTCGTCATCCATCCAGGCAAATCAAAATTAACACCTTCTGTCGTAATGGATTATCTGGGTTTCACGATTGACACAAATCACATGACCGTTACTTTACCAAATAACAAAACGGCAGATTTAATAGAGGCATGTAATAGCCTTGCTTGCGCCAAAAAAACGACTATTCGACATGCTGCTAAGGTAATTGGCAAATGTAGCTACATTTCCAGCTGCACAATATGGACCATTGCATTATCAAAACTTACAAAGAGCAAAAATCTCAGCACTAAAGTCTCATACTGGGCATTTTGACAGACCTATGCAGCTACTGGCCAAAGCAAAAAATGAGCTGCGATGGTGGATTAGCAACATTCGACATTGCTTTCATCCCATCGTAGTTACAAACAAACCAGTCGTGTTACAAACTGACGCCAGCGCCTATTGTTGGGGAGCTACCGACACCACTTCCAGTGGTGGTGGTAGATGGGACTTGAATCTACGTTGCTTCAGTCACGAGGTATAAACTATTTAGAAATGCTGGGAGCGTTTCACGGGCTACGGGCCTACTGTACAAACATGCATCATCTGCATGTTCATATGCAAATAGACAACACCACAGTGTTGGCATATTTAAATCTTGATACCACACAGTAATGGTCTCTTCAGAACTTGTCATAACTCCTGACAAGTTATGTTTTGTCAGGAACATAACAGGTTATGTTCCTGACAAAAGTGTATTTTGTCAGGAACATACAGTGGCTTGCAAAAGTTTTCATACCCCTTGAACTTTTCCACATTTTGTCACGTTACAACCACAAACATAAATTTATTTTATTGGGATTTTATGTGATAGACCAACACAAAGTGGCGCATAATTGTGAACTGGAAGGAAAATTATACATGGTTTTCACATTTTTTTACAAATAAAAAACTGAATAAGTGTGGCGTGCAAAAGTATTCAGCCCCCTTTACTCTGATACCCCTAAATAAAATCCAGTGCATCCAATTGCCTTCAGAAGTCACCTAATTAGTCAATAGAGTCCACGTGTGTAATCTAATCTCAGTATAAATACAGCTGTTCTGTGAAGGCCTCAGAGGTTTGTTAGAGAACATTAGTGAACAAGCAGCATCATGAAGCCCAAGGAACACACCAGACAGGTCAGGGATAAAGTTGTGGAGAAGTTTAAAGCAAGGTTAGGTTATAAAAAATATCCCAAGCTTTGAACATCTCACGGAGCACTGTTCAATCCATCATCCGAAAATGGAAAGAGTATGGCACAACTGCAAACCTACCAAGACCACCTAAACTGACAGGCCGGGCAAGGAGAGCATTGTTCAGAGAAGCAGCCAAGAGGCCCATGGTAACTCTGGAGGAGCTGCAGAGATCCACAGCTCAGGTGGGAGAATCTGTCCACAGGACAACTATTAGTCGTGCACTCCACAAATTGGGCCTTTATGGAAGAGTCGCAAGAAGAAAGCCATTGTTGAAACAAAGCCATAAGAAGTCCCATTTGCAGTTTGCCACAAGCCATGTGGGGGACACAGCAAACATGTGGAGGAAGGTGCTCTGGTCTGATGAGACCAACTTTGAAGTTTTTGGCCTAAATGCAAAATGCTATGTGTGGCGGAAAACTAACACTGCACATCACCCTGAACACACCATCCCCACTGTGAAACATGGTGGTGGCAGCATCATGCTGTGGGGATGCTTTTCTTCAGCAGGGACAGGGAAGCTGGTCAGAGTTGATGGGAAGATGGATGGAGCCAAATACAGGGCAATCTTGGAAGAGTCAGCAAAAGACTTGAGACTGGGGCGGAGGTTCACCTTCCAGCAGGACAACGACCCTAAACATACAGCCAGAACTACAATGGAATGTTTTAGATCAAAGCATATTCATGTGTTAGAATGGCCCAGTCAAAGTCCAGACCTAAATCCAATTGAGAATCTCTGGCAAGACTTGAAAATTGCAGTTCACAGACGCTCTCCATCCAATCTGACTGAGCTTGAGCTATTTTAGCAAAGAAGAATGGGCAAAAATGTCAGTCTCTAGATGTGCAAAGCTGGTAGAGACATACTCCAAAAGACTTGCTGCTGTAATTGCAGCAAAAGTTGGTTCTACAAAGTATTGAGTCAGGGGGGCTGAATACCTTTGCACGCCACACTTTTCAGTTTTTTATTTGTAATAAAATTTGGAAACCATGTATCATTGTCCTTCCACTTCACAATTATGCACCACTTTGTGTTGGTCTATCACATAAAATCCCAATAAAATACATTTACATTTGTGGTTGTAACGTGACTAAATGTGGAAAAGGTCAAGGGGTGTGAATACTTTTGCAAGCCACTGTAAATATGCAGGGAATGGAGGTATCTGGATCATGGGAGGAGATTGGTTTAATTTGACATTATGTTCAGCACAGGCACAATGGGCCTAAAGGGCCTGTCCAATTTAGGCATTTTTTTCGGCGACTGCCATAGTCGTAGCAGGTCGCCGAAAAACCACTGAAATTTTTTGAACATTTCAAAATCTAGCGGCGACCAGAAAAACGCTACGACTCTTTGGGCCACAGAGGAGACTACTCACAACCATACAGGCGACACACCGGCGAACATGTGGCGACAGTCTAGTCGCCTGTGTTGCCTAAAAATTCACAGGTTACTCTTTTGCATACCTTTATGCTTAGTAGTGAAAATAAGTTTAAATAATCAAATATAGTCAAAAACATTTACAAACGCCTACAGTTGTAATTTCTTCATTGAAATAGTCCCCAAATAAACTCCCATTGCTTGTTAATGAAAGATACATCTGCCATCATAATGCAGGCTTTGGATATTTATAACCTAATCTACTGCTCCATTGCTGTGAGCCAAAGGAAAATCTGCAGGCAGTATGAAGAATTTTACAGAAATAAAAACATTCTTTCAATTTTTATAAAGAGCAAACTGTGGAATATATGCAAGGTAAATTTATTAAGAGTAATAGTAAGATTAAACAACAACTTACCAGTTTGAAGTTTGATCCTTATTTTATGAGGAGTAACGATGAGGGACTCCTCTTTTGTATCTGCTTCCTCCACCAGTCCGGTCATTGCACCTACTATTCTCTGTGTAATTAAAAAACTGGCCCCACACATCCCCCTTAAATAATTTCCCTTCTTAACTTAGTCCTATGTTTTCTAGTATTTTACAACTCCAACCAGGGAAAAGAGGTTCTCACTGCCTACTCTATCTATGCTTCTCATACTTGCATATAATTCTATCAGTTATCCCTGCAGCCTCCGAAGCTCCAGAGAAAATTATTTAACTTTGTCCAACCTCTCCTTATATACCTCTCCAATACCCTCTAATCCATGCAGTATTCTGATAGATTTATTCTGCAACCTCCACATGCTTCCTGTATGGGGAGACCAGAACTGTACATAATTCCCTAAATGCAAGGTAACCAAAATTCAATTCTCTTCCAAATGTGAGTAAATCCTTCCGCTAAGAATCCTCTCCAATGGTTTTCCTACCACTGATGCGAGGCTCACCAGGCTATCATTTTCTGGATTATCCTTATTTCCCTTCTTAAACAAAGAAACAACATTGGCTCCAGAAACACCCTGTTGTTTAGAGAAGAAACAAAGATCTTCATCAAGACCCCAGCTAAACGTTATTTTTAAGATTACTTAATCCATTCCTATCTGTATTGCTATAACTTGCTGATTGCATTTTTGTTTGCATTCTACTTTCATATGTTTTCAGCAGTGTTTTACTGCAAATGTATTCAGATATATTGCAAAAATGGCATGTTGGCATTTAAATCACACTTGTTCTAGTTTTATCAATCTGAATTTGGGGGAAATTGACGTAAAGCTCTGAAATATTTAAGCTGAGGAATAACAGTCAGAGAAAATGAGCCTAGATCCTAAGGTTTTGTGAAATGATCACTTGGAATGTAAGATTTGTGTTTCCCTAATCAATTTGTGTTTGGCATACCTTGTAGCTGGAGTTGTAATGTACTTTGCTCCTTCTGTTTACATTTAGGCACTTTTGGCCAATATGGCGGCAATGTTCGCTGTTTATCATGGCCCTAATGGACTGAAACACATTGCAAAAAGGGTACATAATGCCACGTTAATCTTAGCTGAAGGTAATATTTATTAATGATAGTAAAATTTGGTTTAAAACCTGTCGATCAATGCACTTCTGATCTAATCTCTTTGAAATCAGGTTTGAAACGTGCTGGGCATAAAATACAGCACGATGTATTTTTTGGCACACTGAAGATTCACTGTGGCGTGGCTGCTCAGGAGATAGTTAGCAGGGCTAGCCAACGGCAGATAAACCTCCGAGGATATGGTGACTCCGTGGTGAGTTAACTTTCAGTTATGATTTTACTTTCTGGTGAAGAGTTTTAAAACCATTCTTCCGAGAACACCTGTCATATTACTATGTTCTTTTGAGCACCAGCAGAATTAACAGTGGTGCACATTGTTTTAGTTTGTTTCAGGCAACTGGCAAATAAAATGGATCTCCACTTTCCCCATATTAGAGAAGAGAACTCAGCCAAATATCCTCCTTAGTGATTCCAAACCAGGGGTGGGCCTTCTAGGTCATTAAGTGCTGCCTTTTGAATGAATCCAAATTTTGTAATTGGCCAAATAAAATATGTCACAAAATGGAGAATCTCTGTATTTGCAACGCCTGCTTGGCCTCTTTCTGTGAAAGTTGCAAGCTGTGAGTTACAGATCCAAGGAGTCTGGACCCTAGATGGAAGTTGAGGATAAGGTGAGGTCCAGATGTCCTTCCTTTTGTAAATATGTGTGAGGATTTTGCAGAAGAACTGAGCAGGTTTGCAAATGCATGATTAGGATTGGTCATAGGATGGAGTGATGAATATTGTTAATTATGTTGCAGAGTGTTTGTGCTGTTATCTTGTGATTGGCTAAAGTGTGAAGCCATGTTCAAATTGTTTATACTACCTGGGAAAAATTTTCTTTACTTTAGTTAACTGTCTTCCAACTAGATGGAAGTTGAGAATAAGGTGAGGTCCAGATGTCCTTCCTTTTGTTAATATGTATGAGGGTTTTGCAGAAGAGCTGAGCAGGTTTGCAAATGCATGATTAGGATGAATTAGCCCTCAACGTAACTGAACAACTTCACGCAATACTCCAAAAGGAAAATATATATTATTTAATAGCTTTGGATGAATCAACTGATACTACTGACTCGGCGCAGGTTTTATACTTCGTTCGGGCCATAACAGAAGATTTTTTTTGCTACGAAGAGTTACTCGCTTTGGGCACTCTTACGGGTAGAACATGAGGAATAGATTTCTTCAACAACTTTCAAGATAAATATCGTGAAGTTTGACTGGATTTGGTTAATTTAGTGAGTGTATGCACAGACGGTGCACCTTCCATGACAGGAAAATGTGAAGGGTTTATTGCACAGATAAAAAAGGTATTATCAGATCCAGATGAGCTCATTTCTTTTCATTGTATCTTACATCAGCAACATCTCTGTGCTAAATCTACTATTTTAAGTGACAATTTGCAACAAGTTGTAAGTATTGTTAACTATATTCGGCAAAGCTATCTTTTCTTCAAAACTCTTCTTCTTCAAAGTGAAATTTCGGATGAACATTTTCCCCAATTAGTGAAAGTCATTGACGAGCAGGAGGATTCATGCGAATCATTTGAAGAATACACAGCTGCTATAGACTTTTATTAAGTAAAGAATACAATAGACAATAGGTGCAGGAGTAGGCAATTCGGCCCTTCGAGCCAGCACCGCCATTCAATGTGATCATGGCTGATTATCCCCGATCAGTACCATGTTCCTGCCTTCTCCCCATATCCCCTGACCACTATTTTTAAGAGCCCTATCTAGCTCTCTCTTGAAAGCATCCAGATAACTCGCCTCCACTGCCCTCTGAGGCAGAGAATTCCACAGACTCACCATTCTCTGTGAGAAAAAGTGTTTCCTCGTCTCCGTTCTAAATGGCTTACTCCTTATTCATAAACTGTGGCACCTGGATTCCCCCAACATCGGGAACATGCTTCCTGCCATTTGCGTGTCCAAACCCTTAACAATCTTATATGTTTCAATGAGATCCCTCTCATCCTTCTAAACTCCAGAGTGTACAAGCCCAGCTGCTCATTCAATACAATGAAAGGTTTACTGACTTTGAGAATCATTACATCACACTCAAATTAGCATTTCAACCTCACCTAGTTGATGTCTCCAAGGCTCCTAAAGAACTACAGATGTAATTGATTGAGCTCTCAGAAGACGACATTTTAAAGTCCTTATTTGACCCATTAAGGGCCTGTCCCACTTTCACGACCGAATTCACGACCTTTTTTATTCGTGGACATTTTTCATCATGTTGAAAAAACGCCTCGACCTACTTGATGCCACAAGTACCTACGACTAGCATCACGACCTGCTATGGCCTACCAACGACCTCCAACGACCTTGTGACGACCATGCTGCGAGTATGAGCAAGGGCAAACTCGGCAGAGGTCGTGAATTAGGTCATGAAAGTGGGACAGGCCCTTATGAAAGATCCAATTGAAACATGGAAAAATGCACTAGGATACCCATGTCTTCGGCAACATGCACGGAAAATGCTTTCTTGCTGTTCAACCACGTTTTGCTGCGAATCTACATTCTCCTACCTAACCCAAATCAAGACGCCCTTAAGGTCACAAATGACGGATACCCATCTAGAAGATCAGCTGAAACTGCGTACCTCCTTGTTGCAACCAAATATTCAAATGCTTTCTCACAAAAAGCAGCCACAACAAAGTCATTAAGAGGTTAGTTAACTTTAGAATTAACACATTTTTTTCATTTTCTTGAAGTTAGTACATAGTAGTTAGATTTTTACAAAA
Organism: Okamejei kenojei; assembly: GCA_035221665.1. NCBI lineage: Eukaryota > Metazoa > Chordata > Chondrichthyes > Rajiformes > Rajidae > Okamejei > Okamejei kenojei. The sequence continues at coordinate 80,678,667 of CM069133.1, forward strand.
TAATGTACATTTTAGAGTATATTTAATTGAAGTTTCTTGGATGCAACCATATTAGATTACAGCTAACTTAACGCGGCATTCCAATATGAAAAGGTTCCCCACCCCTGTCCTAGACTCCCCCATTAGTGTAAACATCCTCTCCACATCTCCTCTATCTAAGCCTTTCACTAATTGGCACTTTTCAAAGAGGAGCCTCCTTATTCTACTAAACTCCTAAACTCCTTCTAAAATCCTCTGGGGATCATTCTTGTAAACCTCCTATGGACCCTCTCCAGGGCCAGCACATCCTTCCTCAAATATGGTGCCCCAAATTGCTCACAATACTCCAAGTGTGGCTTGACCAGCACCTTATTGAGCCTCAGCTCTATAAGCTCTAAAAACATCCCTGTTTTTGTATTCTAGCCCTCTTGAAATAAATGCAAGCATTACATTTGCATTCCTTACTACCAATTTGACTTGCAGATTAACTTTCTGGGAATCCTACACCAGCACTCCCAAGTCCTTTTGCACCTCTGATTACTGGATTCCCTCCCCATTTAGAAAATAGTCTATGCCTTTATTCCTACTACCAAAAAGTGTGACTCTACAATTTACTACACTTTGCTATCATATCGATCGCTCATTATTTTATTGTCCAATAGTAGGTAAGAAATTGAAGTAAGAAGTGATATTTGCCACCTCGAGTCCGAGGTGCCATTCAGTAAAATCATGGGTGATCTTTTACCTCTGCACCATTTTCCCATCATGATTTCCATATCCCTCAATCCTTTTAATATTTGGAAATCGTAGTGACATTCTGACCCAACAACTGGAGCAGTAGCTGTTAAACCTTTATGCAATTGTGTGACCAGTGGTTTATATATAGATATATAGATATTTATTTATTATTATACCAATTGTAACTTGAAAATGAAAAAATCTTTCTTTCTGGAACCTCAGTGACCTGCAATTCTGATTCATTTTCTGGTGCACCATGGATTTTTATTGCACTCTTAGATCCACACCTTTCGATCATTTGACCTTAAGCTCGGAAATGATCTCACCAAACTTTTCTCTCTTGCTTTCTTTCTTTCTCTCTCTTGCTTCCTTTCTTTTACTTTCTCTCTCCCATTTTCTTTTCTTCCTCTTGCTGTCTCTCTCTCTCTCTCTCTCTCTCTCTCTCTTTCTAGTGCTCCTGTTGCTTTCACACAATTTCCTTTCATCCATATCATCTTTTATCCAATTTTTTTATTTTTTGAGAAGCATGCATTATTTGACTAAGCTTTACGTCATCTCTGCTGTGGTGTCCAGTTTTAATAATTTATTTTCATTTGGCAGTTGGGAGTGTCCCTGGATGAAACGGTGACTGAGAGGGACTTGGATGACCTTCTTTGGGTCTTTGGTTGTGAATCATCAGCTGTGAGTAGTTTTAGATGCAATAATTACACTGTTTCATTGGTTGTAATTGTAATGCAAATTTTGCACATATAGTTACAGTACTTGAACTTGCTCTCCTCAGAGACACCAATTACAAGTTGCAATTTGTTCATCCCTCTTTTTTTATGCACATTTTCATGTGTAATTCCAAAGTGGTTTATAGTTGGCACACTGTTAATGAAATGTAGTCGCTTCTGTCGGTAATATTCAAAGCCCCTAGAAACCGGTGCAAAGTAAATAATCAATTAATCAGATTTGGTGGTGGTGGCAAGGTTACTAAAAAAATTTGGATGCATGAAATATTTCTAGGTGAGAGTGGCAACAATTTAAAGAAGACTAGACCAAGTGCAGACCCATTGGGTCTGTTCCTCCAATGCGCGGTGGCTGGGGGGGGGGCGACATGCGGCGTCACACGCACTAACCACCCCCACACAAACACTATTACCGCCTTATCCACTGACGCATAGCCCCCAACTCGCAGGCACATCTCGAGAGGGAGGGGTAGAGAGTGAGGGCAGAGAGAGAATGGGGAGAGACAGAGAGAGAGGGGCAGAGACAGAAGGGCAAGAGACAGAGGGAGAGGGGGGTGGAGGGGAGGAGGAGAGGGAGGGCGTGGGAGGAGGGGAGAGAGAGATGGGAGGAGAGAGAGAGGGGGGGAGAAAGAGAGAGAGAAAGAGAGAGGAGTAGGGTGTGACGGCAGGTCGCGGGGGCCCCGAGTGAGCCCGGTGTGATCCGAGGACCAAAGATCCTATAGCGAGTTATAGGTTCTTTGCTGAGGACTGCCAAAAGCTTCCGCCAGCGTTTCAGAGCATCGGGCCGCGGACACGAACATGGAGAGGAGGTCGGGGAGAGGGGAGGGAGGAGAGAGGAGGAGGTGAGAAGGGGGGGGGAGTGAGCTGGGCGAGTGAGTTGGCTGCGAACAGCGGGGAGAGACAGCACCGGCTTGACTCTCTGGAAACAGGCAGCTGAGTGAGCGGGCGGGCGAGGGATGGGAGGGGCGTGGCTTCACAAGCTGCACGGGCAGCAAGAAAACTTCTTCAGTGCGTGGGCGCCTCTGACCAAAGATCCTATAGCGGAGCTTGCTATAGGATCTTTGCCTCTGACCTCGCGATCTGCAGAACAAAGATCCTATTGTGGAGCAGAGCTGTACGATCTCTGTTGTAGAACTTTCTCGATCTTTCTGCACCTTTTGAAGAAAGGGGGGTGGGTGGGCTAACATACCTTGTGGAAAACTGCGCATGCGCGTTGACAGCAGCTGCATTAATCCAGAGCTGCGGGGAGGCACAAGGAAAGGCATTGTGAGAGCACAGTTTTGTTATAAATCGGGAAATAATTGACCAAATTTATAGAGGATTGGATTTTTGAAATCATAAGGAAGATGTAAAAAATGTCACTGCTAGTGTAATGTCAGCAGCTGGGCAATGGTCAGATTTTTTTTTTAAAAAGGTTAGATTGTTCAACAATTTTAATTAAAAAGTCAGGAAAATAATGTACCAAATGTACAGAGGAGTGGATTTCAGAGGAGAGAAATCACAAGGAAAATCTCTACTGATATATGTAAAAATGTCCCCGTTTAATCTGGTTTTCTAGGAGATACGTTTCAATGGCAAAATGACACACACACATCCACCCACATACACACACACAGTTTTAATAGGTACTAGACCAAGTGCAGACCCGAGAAGGGGGGGGGGGGGGGGGGAAGGGGGGGGGGGAAGAGGGGGGGAGGTGAGAATAGGAGGGGAAGAGAGCCGGGCGAGTGAGTGGGCTGCGAAAAGCTGGAAAGCTGCGGGTGAGTGAGAGGACGGGCGGGGGAGGGGAGGGGCATGGCTTCACGAGATGTGGCGACAGTGAGGAGAACGATCTTCAGCGCATGAGTGACGCTCACCTCCGAATCTGCAAAACAAAGATCCTACAGCAGATCTCTTTCTTTCTGCGCCTTTTGAAGAACAGGGGGGTGCGTGGAGTAACGTAACTCGGGGAAAACTGCGCATGCGCGTTGACAGCGGCTGCATTAATCCACAGCGGCGGGGGGGGGGGGGGGGGGCAGGAAGCAGGTGGGCCTCGATTGGGCATGCGGGCATTGTGACGTCAGCAGCTGACAAGCGGCGATTTTTTTTTTTTTAAGTGAGTTTTGTGAACAATTTAATTCAAAATCTGGGGAAATAATTGAATTTTAAATAGATATGATATGATGTGTTTAGCAAGTATTTTACACAAAGAGTGGTGGGTGCCTAGAATTATGTGTATAAGATCAGGTACAATGTAGGCATTCATGCATGGGCGGAAATCGCTTTTAAAACATGGGGGGGGGGACACAATTTCCCCCACCCCCCTAGTTACCTCCTCCCCCTCTACACACACATATTACACACCTTACACGCATCTTACTATAACGACCCTGGGGCCTGGGGAAGACTTGAGCGGCAGTGAAAGAAGGCCAAATGTGGTGTAAATTAAAATAGATATATATTTATGCTGAGGCCTAACATCGAGGAGCTGGCGGCCTCCAACTGGAATCGACCTTGAGGGCTCCAGTCGCAGAGCCTGTGGACTTACCATCATGGAGCTGGCTGACCTCGGAGGCTGTGGTGGCGTTGCGGCTGCGACTCGACTTCGGAGGCTTCGGCCACAGGCCCTGTGGATGGTAACATTGGGAGCTGTAACGTTGGTGACCGGCTTACGGGAGCTCCAGCAACAACAGCAGCTTCTTCCGCCCCGAATCATGGGGCTTGAATCGGCCCGTTTGCAGGGCATTTCATCGCCCATCACGACTTAAAATGGGCCACAGGATCTACCATCGCCCGGCGGGGGCTTCAACATCGGGAGCATCGATCGCCTCGACACAAAGCATGGAGAGGATTGTCCCCCACCTATCAAATATGGGGGGGACATGTTAGTGGGCCTGTTCCTGTGCTGCACTGTTCTATGTTCTTAAGTTGGCCTTAGCTCCAAAAGATAACAACATTGCCATAGAAGCGGTCACATCATGTTGCACTGCAATCTGCACATGGGTTCTGATTTCAGTTGTAGGAAAGAACTGCAGATGATGGTTTAAATCGAAGGTAGACACAAAATGTTAGAGTAACTCAGCGGGACAGGCAGCATCTCTGGAGAGAAGATGACGTTCCGGGTCAAGACCCTTCTTCAGATTGATGTCAGGGGAGTGAGCGGGACAGAGATAGAATATAGTCGGAGACAGTAAAGGGCTTGTCCTACCAGCATCCGACTCCATGCGGTGAGCGCGGCCAAACCGGCAGCGGGGGCCGCGCGGAGGTGGGGTGAGTGGCGCAATGCGGTGGTAAGTGAGGCGAACTTGGAGCGAAGTCTGAAAGGTAAGTTCGCCAGGACAGAGAGGGACACACAGAGGGGGGCACAGAGGCACACACAGAGAGGGCCATGGAGCCACCTACAGAGAGGGTCACGGAGGCACCAACAGAGAGGGTCACGGAGGCACGACGTCGAGGCGGTGTGTAATGCGTCGAGGTGACTGCAAGCCGACAAGCCGTTGCCGCGCGGAATTTTTGAACATGATCAGATTTTCGGAGCCCCGCGCGATGTCGGGACGAACTCCGCACAAGTCCGCACGGCTCCGGCGATCGAAGTGGGACCAGCCCCGCGACGCCGGACGGCTCAAGCGTCCACGTTAGGTCGCGCGCATTGCATGGAGTTGCATGCAGGTGGGACAGGCCCTTAAGACTGATGGGAGAACTAGGAAAGGGGAGGGGATGGAGAGCGAGGGAAAACAAGGGCTATTTGAAGTTAGAGAAGTCAATGTTCAAACCGTTGGGGTGTAAGCTACCCAAGCGAAAGATGAGGTGCTGTTCCTCCAATTTGCGATGGGCCTCACACTGACAATGTAGGAGGCCCAGGACAGTAAGGTCAGAATGGTAATGGGAAGGGGAGTTAATGTGCTGAGCAACCGGGAGATCAGGTAGGTTAAGGCACACTGGCCGGAGGTGAAACGATTGCCAAGCCTGGTCTTGGTCACGCCGATATATGTTTTGATAGTGCTGTGAATAAAATAGCAATTTTGAATGGTGGATAGAAACATACAAACATAGAAAATAGGTGTACGAGGAGGCCATTCGGCCCTTCGAGCCAGCACCGCCATTTATTGTGATCATGGCTGATCGTCCCCAATCAATAACCCGTGCCTGCCTTCTCCCCATATCCCTTGATTCCACTAGCCCCTAGAGCTCGATCTAACTCTCTCTTAAATCCATCCAGTGATTTGGCCTCCACTGCCCTCTGTGGCAGGGAATTCCACAAATTCTCAACTCTCTGGGTAAAAAAGTTTTTTCTCACCTCAATCTTAAATGGCCTCCCCTTTATTCCAAGACGGTGATCCCTGGTTCTGCACTCGCCCAACACTGGGAACATTTTTCCTGCATCTATCTTGTCTAGTCCTTTTATATTGTTTTATGCTTCTATAAGATTCCCCCTCATCCTTCTAAACTGCAGTGAATACAAGCTTAGTCTTTTCAATCTTTCCTCATATGACAGTCCCGCCATCCCAGGGATCAATCTCGTGAACCTACGCTGCACTGCCTCAATCACAAGGGTGTCCTTCTTCAAATTAGGAGACCAAAACTGTACAAAATAGTCCAGATGTGGTCTTACCAGAGCCCTACACAACTACAGAAGAACCTCTCTACACATATACTGAAATCCTCTTGTTATGAAGGCCAACATTCCATTAGCTTTCTTCACTGCTTGCTGTACCTGCACGCCAACTTTCAGTGACCGGTGTACAAGGACACTGAGGTCTCGCTGTACCTCCCCCTTACCTAGCCTAACCCCATTGGGATAATAATCTGCCCCCTTGTTTTTGCCACCAAAGTGGATAACCTCACATTTATCTATATTATACTGCATCTGCCATGCATCTACCCACTCACTCAACCTGTCCAGGTCACCCTGCAACCTCCTAACATCCTCTTCACAGTTCACACTGCCACCCAGCTTTGTGCCATCCGCAAACTTGCTAGTGTTGCTCCTAATTCCCTCTTCCAAATCATTAATATATATGGTAAACAGTTACGATCATTTGGTTCTTACTGTAAAATATTTGTTATTTATCATCAACCTTGCTTCTGATCACAAATGTGAAGCAGTCAAAATATAACACCTGTAGTCCTATTTATGTGTTCATGATTGAATAGTTCGGCACATTCCCCAAGAGTTTGATGTGTGACAATATTATTTTTTTAAAGGAATTGATCGCTGAGTCCATGGGAGATGAGACAAAAGGTATCTCAACCACGCAGTTTAAAAGGACAAGCAAGTTCCTTTTGCATCCAGTCTTCAACAGGTTGGTAAGAAGCTGAGATTGTGAAACTACTGCGTAGGAGTTCAATTGAATGAGTCACACTGCAGCAGATGAAAACAAATTATGTCAATCATCATTTTTTAGGTTCTTCTTTCATGCACTTTGCCTCCCTACATATCGTTGAGATGGCAAAACCCACATCTACTCTGAGGTTGATGCTGGCCAGATTTTCATCCTGGATGTGGGATGTACCACACACCTGGGAAGGTAGCTAGCAGAGTGTGATGCATCGCACTCGCGTGCTGAGTTGTCCTTTATATGAGTCTGTGGAGATTCAAGCATCCAACCTCTGAGGAATTCTCTTTTCCATTCGGTCCATAAGTTATCTCAGATGGACATCATTGAATTATGCAAGAAACGTGGGATGAGAAACAGTATCATCCCATGTTAGAGCCATACAGCACAGAAACAGGCCCTTTGACCCACTATGCCCCTGCCAACTATTATGTACACATTTATATTCATTGCCTGTGGCATTGTTATGGTGCTCCTCTAGCACTGGGCCCATTCCCACTCTGTCGCAACAGAACTTGAGCCTCATATCTAGGAATGTTACTTAAATTTGAGATTAAAAAAAATCAAGCCTGTAATTTATCCCATCAGATAAAGTATAAAAATAACTTTAATTTGATACCTAATTCACTTTTCTTATCTTCAGTATTAAAAAAGATATGGTCATTTTCATACTCGGAAATTAGCATCTTGTTCCTTATTGTTTTCCCATTGACTTAACACAAAAGCTGTGATTGAGGATAGTCAAAAGCCTGTAACTTTCTTAAAAATTAAGAGAACTGAATGAAATTTTCAGTTATTAGAGATTGAAGCATTTACAAAATTGACCATTGTGACAGAAATAGTAATAAACACCCAGACTGCCTTGAAAATTCAAAAATGTGATATTCTCAAGGTCAGAACGTTAATATTATTGGATTATATGCTGTAAGTCCGTAACAGACAAGTAAAGAAATTACAATTTCTAGCAAAAGTTTTGGAGAAGATCAGTTGCTAGCTGGTATTGGCATATCATAATCAGTAGCGTCATCATACTCCTCAGATTGTAACCAATAAGAAACTCTGTACACCTTGTTTTTCCTCAACTTTTCAATTGTGGCAGTATAAACTAGAATTTTTTGCTGTTCAAACCACTCATGACATGCCTTTCTGCCCACTACATTCCCATTAAAAATGTCCTGCAGATCATCACATTTGGAGTATTCTAAATTTGGATAATCTCTGCGAATGCTGTCTAAACAAGTCTCTTTTGCTGGGCATTTGGATTGACAATGTTGCATTTCTTCTTTGGAGACATCTGTTTAAAATGTAGAGAAAAAAAAAACACCGAACAGCATTAACAGAAACAAGTTATTATTTGCAGTTTTAGAAAAAAAGGTAAAAATGATAAAGTTATACACTAAAACAAATAGTAAATACCCAACAAAAAATTCATATTCATCAGTTTCATCAAATCAATTAAATTAATCTAAATTCAATTACTAGATCTTAACATCTATCCATTTCTTAAAAAAAGGCAAACGAATTTAAATAGCCTAGGTATCCAAATAACAAATAACAAGGTGATCCCATTCACACAAGAATACACAATATAGCATGATTTTGAAATCTCATTTTGTCATGAATTTATATGCCAAATGGAAGGAATTTAATGTTTAATTCCCATAAATGAATCCAGAAACATCCACTCTCAAGATAATCAAAATTATTATTTTTTTGCACAATACAACTGACTAAAACTGTACTCTGGATATTTGGCATGAAAATATTGATCATAGATAGACAATAACGCAAAATATAGATGATTTAGATGTTCTTATGACATGATTGTGCAACAAAAAAAAAATTGATTATCTTGAGTGGATGTTTCTGCAATGAGATCGATTGGAATGTTGCCGTTGCCATAACTTTAAGCCCATATCGGCAGGCAAGACACGGCCGATTCATATGTGTGCCTATATAAGATTTTTCGCATCTTAAGATTAAAATTTAGCCACACCAAAAAGCAAAATAATATGTAATAATAAACAACATACCTTTTGTTTTGTCCTGATATTGCGATCCGTGATGTTGAAGGCATTGAAGGCCGTTTTTAGTTGCGTTTAAGTTTAACCCAGCGACGTAATCGTCCAGCAACATTTGTTTTTAAACCCACGAACGGAAGCCGAACGATTTTTCTTCATCAGCTAGCAGCCCGAGGAAATCCCGCTCAGAAAACCAATACAAACCTGCATTTTAATCCCGCCCCCCTCCCCACCAAGCCTCCGGAATCGCACGTACAGGCAATGGCAGGTTTGTAGCGCCGCCAATGGTCGGTTTTGTAACAGCGCTTTCATATCTGATAGGTTTTCTACCCATCGTCCACTTTCTGTATTTTGGATGACTATCTACCCAATATGTGTCTCTCATAGTTTTATAAACTCTTATCAGGTCACTCCTCAACTTCCGAAACGCCAAAGAAAATTATCCAAGTTTGTCCACTATCCATTCTCTCTTTATAATCAATACGTTATAGTCTCAGCAACATTTTCTGCACACTCGTCAAAGCTTCCACATTGTTGATGCAAAGCAGAGACCAGAATTGCACACAATGCCTTTAACGTGGCCCAACCAAAGTTTTATAAAGCTGTGACGTGACTTCCTGACTTATACACTCAATGCCCCAACCAATGATGGTAAGCTCCCAATACAGCTGAGGGATCTTGGGTATGTCAAAAGCTCCCTGAAAACAGCTATACAAGTATATAGGGTAGTACCTTCATTATTGATTCTTAGGGTCTGGCCATTTACTCTATACTTTCCCCTTACATTTGACCTCCCAAAGCACAATACCTCACCCTTGCCCAGATTAAACTCCATCTGCCATTTCTCAGTCCATATCTCCAACTGAATTATACCCTGCTGCATCCTAGAGCAGGGAGGTTCTACTGCAGTTGTACAGGGTCTTGGTGAGGCCACACCTGGAGTATTGCGTACAGTTTTGGTCTCCCAATCTGAGGAAAGACATTCTTGCCATAGAGGGAGTACAGAGAAGGTTCACCAGACTGATTCCTGGGATGGCAGGACTTCCATATGAAGAAAGACTGGATAGACTTGGCTTGTACTCGCTGGAATTTAGAAGATTGAGGGGTGATCTCATAGAGACTTACAAAATTCTTAAGGGGTTGGACTGGCTAGATGCAGGAAGATTGTTCCCAATGTTGGGGAAGTCCAGGACAAGGGGTCACAGTTTAAGAATAAGGGGGAAGTCTTTTAGGACCGAGATGAGAAAATCGTTTTTCACACAGAGAGTGGTGAATATGTGGAATTCTCTGCCACAGAAGGTAGTTGAGGCCAGTTCGTTGGCCATATTTACGAGGGAGTTGGATGTGGCCCTTGTGGCTGAAGGGATCAGGGGGTATGGAGAGAAGGCAGGTACAGGATACTGAGTTGGATGATCAGCCATGATCATATTGAATGGCGGTGCAGGCTCGAAGGGCCGAATGGCCTCCTCCTGCACCTAATTACTATGTTTCTATGTTGCTATCCTTTGACAACCATCTTCAAGACACACAACCTCGCCAATTTTTGTGTTGTCTGCAAACTTTCTGATCAGCCCTTCAGCATTTTCATTCAAATAATTTATATCTATATCACAAACAACAGAGATCCTTACACTATCTTCTATGGAAGTCTAGTTTTTAATCCAATCTACCAAGTCGCCATGGATTCCATGAGTCTTATGGGTCAGTCCACCATGAGCAACATTGTGAAATGCCTTACCAAAGTCTACATGGACACCATCAACTATCTCACCCTCATCGAACATCATCGTCACCTCCTCAAAAACTTAAATCATAAGGTCATAAGTGATGGGAGCAGAATTAAGCTATTCAATCATGGCGGATCTATCTCTCCTTCCTAACCCCATTCTCCTGCCTTCTCCCCACAACCCTAAATTGAGTTCCTAAGACACGACCTGGCATGCACAAACCCACGCTGACTGCCCCTAATTAGTCCATGATTTTCCAAATGCTACGTTCTACTTAAACATAATTTATTATTCTGCCTGAAGCATATGGTTCTGAAGTCAATTAGGTTAATTTTATCATTTGTATATAATTGGCTCGTTCTGGTATTTCATTGTTGACTTATACTTTTCAGTTACCACTCGGAAACAAATATTGTCCGGTACATGAAAAAGTTGGAAAATAAAGATATTTCACTGGTTCACAGTATGATTCCTCTGGTGGGTGATCGTTACTTTTACACTTTTGTCCACTGCTATATGTTTCTTCAGATTTTATTTAGTCTTCATCACTCGTGTTTCCTCTCTTTGACCAGGGGTCTTGCACTATGAAGCTCAACAGTTCCTCAGAACTCACTGTAAGTTTGCTAATCTTTATTCCAACTCCAGTAATGGTGATCTGTATCTCCTGAAGTGTATTATGATTTTAATGGCTGTTCAGAACAACACAGTATAACTATCACACCTAAGAGAGCAGAGTTGCTTAATTCAAAACCTAAATGCTGGAGGAACTCAGCAGGTAAGGCAGCATCTGTGGAGGGCATGGACAGACGTTTCAGGTCAGGATTCCTCTTCAAACCGAAAAGTCGTCGCCAGTTCATTTCCTCCACAGATGCTGCCGACCCGGTGTTTGCTCAAGATTTCAGCATCTGCAATCTCTTGTGTCTTCATTCTGCTGCCTAATTCGTGGATGCTTTCAAAGTGGTGAATATTCAGTCATCTTATGCTTATAGTCCAGGCTTTCTTACTGATAGTTGGGTCTGGAAATTTGGCTGTCCAGATGTTGCATAACCTCCAAAGCCTCCAGTACAATAGATAAAAAGATCTAATTTGGCCTCATTTCATAAAGAGCATCAAATCTAAGTGCATTGAATGTATACGGAACAATTATTGGAATTTTTCAATTAAACTACCTCAAGCCTGTTTTAGATTTTAGGTTTATGGCTGCAAGCTGGCCATATTTAAATGCAGTCCTCAAAAGTGAGGATGCTAAAAAAAAACCTTCTTAGGATTTTCAGCAGCTAATCGATTGTCATGTGGCATATGTGAAGTGGTCTTCTCGTTCATCGCAATCGTCCTCGTTTATGGATGCTCTATGTTAATGTGAAGCCCCTGCAGTAAAATGTTGAGTGAAAGTTGGAATGTTTGTATCACTAGATCCTTGTGGGCAAAGATAGTTGTCAATTTGATTTCACATTGAGTTATCATGATGGCCTCTAGAGAGGTTCACCATTGATCAATGGGAAGTGTAGTTTTCACTGTAACATTACTAAATCACCAAGCTTGCAACAACTGAATCTGCAGCTTCACACTAGCCAGGACCTTCCTTGAAGGTCCAGCCGATGTGCACTGAAAATATCAATCTTAATCTGGATTATCTGTTGACACAGCTATAACATTAAGTTGCTAAAACTGTCATGAACCGTGTAAGGCAATCATTAATTTGCAGTTTGAAATGTAAGATGCATGTTTTTTATAATGGACTTTTTGTTTTTGTGTTTCTTTTGTCTCATGGTCTCTATACTTTACAGCCTATCACATGGCCAGAATTTGGAAATGTCCATCCTTTTGTCCCTCTGGATCAAGCTCAAGGCTACCAGCAGCTATTCCATGAATTGGAACGGGACTTGTGTGAAATAACAGGATATGACAAAATCTCTTTCCAGCCGAATAGGTAGGTCTTCAACTCTGACAACCTTTTTTGAAAAGGTTGAAGGTCTGAAGAAGGGTCTCGACCTGAAACGTCGCCTATCTCCTTCGCTCCTTAGATGCTGCTGCACCCGCTGAGTTTCTCCAGCTTTTTGTGTACCCTCGATTCTCCAGCATCTGCAGTTCCTTCTTTAAAACCTTTTTTGAACGTCTGGTGTAACTCCAGTGAAATAGTACTGTAATAAATACAATCCTTCCCACTTAATAATCTCTATTCCCTGTCAATCGTTTCATGCAAATTTGCAATTTCATTTGGGTTTTAGAAAAGGCATGGGATACTGCAATTTGTATTTGCAAAGCAATGGGATTTGCATTTTCTAACCTGATTAGTACTGACTCAGAGCAATTCAATGTACAAGCTTGCCTCAGTATTATGTACCTTGGCAATCATGCCCAAATGTACTTGTGGCCAGCAGTCTTCAACGGGTCATGTTGTGGCAGGAGACATTATACTCTGGTCTCTCTCCCTGTTTACTTAACAGATGTTTCTACACTGAGCATGTAATAAAATGATACTGATCTCTGTATAAAACCATACTTTGGACTGTTGTCATTTACAACTGATCTGCTCTGCAAGGAACTGATTGACTTTGCTTAATTGGAATAGAACATGCTGATTTAGCACAATGCCCCCACAATGTATGTTATTATGATAAAGTGCACTTGATAAGGATGTTCATTTGTTCATTTTCTTAATGATAAGTGCCAAACAGAGTGAACTTTGGAAGTGATTATCCTTCTGACTAGAAATGCTGAAAGAACTGGTTCCGCTGTTCACATTTTAGCAAACAAGTTTGTTTTTCTTAGTTTTTGTTTATCGCAGTTATGTTCTTAATTATGTTTGAAAAAAATATTTCAGAAGCATTTTTGATGTTCTGCAAAAATTGTTGCACTATGAGTTGAATATCGCTTCTCAATTTTACTTTACTGGAGGATACATTTTCTGTGCACCAGAGTAATCTGTCAGGTCATAGATTACCTAGATCTTTATCTATTCCAACAAATCCAGTGCATGAGCACCGGATAAAAATAAAAATAAAACTGAAGGCAGTAAAATATGAAAGATATTGAAAGAACATGAAAGAAACAATAAGTGAACAAAATACACAAAGAGCTGAAGCTACAGAATAGTGTGGTTATGAAAAGATGCAATGACCCTTCCAAGCGCTGTGGTGATGTACCAAATCTTTGCTCTCGCTGTAAGAGTGCTCTCTAACTCATTACTTTTTAGGAAGAAATTTAAATTGATTTCTTTCCCCTGGTCCTAGCCCAACAAATTCTGATGGAGCTGCAGGTTTATGACTGTGGAATATTCAGCTCACTCATTTCATCGTCCTGCAGACCCTTGCTGTTTGAGGGCTCACTGTGGGGAGCGAGAAGGCAACCAGGGTGTGTGAAACTAACCCAGAAAAGAGTTGCCTTCAAGAGGTGAAAGGGAAACCAGCTTTTGTTTCCAGTGCAGTGCATCATTCAAAAATGGGAACTTTCTTTCAATGGGAAAGCATTTCATTGTTAATGCTAATCCATGTACTACTGAGGTTCATGAACTCATACTGGTTCATCAGTTCCCCAAACCTTGTTCGTGAATAAAACAACAACAGTGCATTTTTGCCTGATAATGGCCATTTATATTTGAGGTGAGCACAAACAGCAATTTACTCACAGTTATTGCTGAAATGCTTTTCATGTAGAGTATTGAACCTTTGCATTATCTAATCTGACTGTCCATTTGAGTCCATATGTAAACAAAGACAGTGTCTCCTTCTCGGTGTAGTGTTTTTACTCTGTGCTGAATATATATTTGTATTGCATATCTTTACTGAGCTTAAAGCAGATATTTTGGGTAACTTCATGTACTGTTAACATGTGGCATTCATCTTGTGGCCTGAATTTAATTTCTAGCCAATGTCAAAATTTTGCTCCAATGACCACCTACTGCTCTGAGAGGGATTGTGCTGCTGAAACGTAAAATAGACATAGCATTGACGAATAAGGTGGTGATAAGACTTTTTTGTGTAATTTACAATCGTGCTCACTATTGATTTGGAGAAAACTATAGTTAGAAGTTTTCAATAACTTACGCACATTCTGTGACTCAGTATAGTTATCATTCTATACTCGCATTATGTAAACATTTTTCCATATGGAATTACTGGATACCGATGATGGCCAAACAGAGTGAATGAATCCCTCTGTTTTCACATTGACAGAGCTAATTATGGCTCGACAACTGTTTGATCACATCCATATTTATGGGTGGCACGGTGGCGCAGCTGGTGGAGCTGCTGCCTCACAACACCAGAGACCCGGGTTCAATCCTGACCTTGAGTGCGGTCTGTGTGGCTTGCACGTTCTACCTGTGACTGCGTGGGTTTTCTCTAGGTGCTCTGCTTACCTTCCACGTCCCACAAGACGTGTGGGTTTGTAGGATAATTGGCTTCTGCAAATTTCCCTGGGTGTGTAGGGAATGGATGTGAAGTTAGAATAGCATAGATCTTGTGTGAATGGGTGATCGATGGTCAGCGTGGACTCAGTAGGCTGAAGGGCTTGTTTCCATGTGCATCTTTGAGCTAAACTCAACCAATATTGGTAGAAAGATTATGATTGTTTGAGTTAGTGCACACCAGGTGAAATAGGCCACGGTAAAACCCATCGGTATATTTAAGAAGTAAATAGTAGTGGCCTTTTTTCTTATTGTGTACAATGAACCAATGCGATGATAACTTGATATGTGGGAGCGCACCAATTGTAAGATTAATTCCCAAGTGTGTCGGGTCAATGAGACAAGATCGTAGTTTCCCAAACACCCAGAGAAAGGTCCCGAAGTTCCTGAATTGGAAGAGCGCCTGAGTTTCTCCAACCAAACCTCAACAATGTTCAGCTCTTAACATGATTGAGTGAGTGAGCACCAACTCTCAACTTGAAGAACAATCTCATTGCAAAGCACTGGGGAGACTGGACAGATCGGTGGAGGCAGGTTCTCTGGATGCTTTCAAGAGAGAGCTAGATAGGGCTCTTAAAAATAGCGGAGTCAGGGGACATGGGGAGAAGGCAGGAACTGATTGGGGATGATCAGCCCTGATCACATTGAATGGCGGTGCTGACTCGAAGGGCCAAATGGCCTACTGCACCTATTGTCTATTATCTATTATCAACCATCAACCAGTTTGCTGTGCACTCCTTTATCAGGTACTTCAACCATCAGATTCCTCTTTGTTAAGGCAGTTCAATGTGTATCTTTCAGCTCCTGCATCTGTACAGATGATTGTTATGCCCCTGACAGAACTGATGGATAGTTTAGGGTTATGCATTTGGTGGTTTGTCCCCTGCATGTTTCTCTTAAGTGCTATAGGACTCTAAGTGTGCAGTTTATTTGTGATAACTATGTATATGTTGGAACCTACAGGCAGGTTTTCTGCTTGGGTACTATTTTTCAAATCTGTTTCATAGAAACATAGAAAAAAGGTGCAGGAGTAGGCCATTCGGCCCTTCGAGCCTGCACCGCCATTCAATATGATCATGGCTGATCATCCAACTCAGTATCCTGTACCTGCCTTCTCTCCATACCCCCTGATCCCTTTAGCCACAAGGGCAACATCTAACTCCCTCTTAAATATAGCCAATGAACTGGCCTCAACTACCTTCTGTGGCAGAGAATTCCAGAGACTCACCACTCTCTGTGTGAAAAATGTTTTCCTCATCTCGGTCCTAAAGGAATTCCCCCTTAGACTGTGACCCCTTGTTCTGGACCTCCCCAACATCGGGAACAATCTTCCTGCATCTAGCCTGTCCAACCCCTTAAGAATTTTGTAAGTTTAACAATGGGGAAGGTGATACGGGGATGAAGGAGAAGGCCTGGATAGAGTGGATGTGGAGAGGGTGTTTCCAGCAGGGTGTTTACAACCAGAGGGCACAGCCTCTGAATAAATGGACGTACCTTTAGAAAGGAGTTGAGAAGGAATTTCTTTAGCCAAAGGGTGGTGAATCTGTGGAATTCATTTCCACAGACGGCTGTGGAGGCCAAGTCATTGGGTATTTTTAAAAAGGAGATTGATAGGTTCTTGATTTGTAAAGGCACAAAGGTTATGCGGAGAAGGCGAGAGAATGGGGTTTACTGTGAAAAAGCCATGATCGAATGGCGGAGCAGACTCAATGAGTCGAATGGTCTAATTCTACTTCGGTGCCTTATAACTGACATTCCTGTTTAGTTTGGAGATACAGCGCGGAAACAGACCCTTCGGCCCACCGGGTCCGTGCTGTCCAGCGATCCCCGCCATTAACACTATCCTACACCCACTAGGGACAATTATTACATTTACCAAGCTAATTAGTCAACAAGCCTGTGCGTCTTTGGAGAAAACCGAAGATCTCGGAGAAAACTCAAGCAGGTCACGGGGAGAACTCTACTGCTGCCCCACCATGCCGCCCACAAATCATGATGTTACGTCACTGAACCATCAGTGCATCAGAGGGGCTGGAGACACATGGGAAATATGCATGAGACGAGTGCAGGTCCACCCCAGGCTATGAATGGCTGACCTGTGGACATTCGTACATATACGAACAACTGTTTGGATGACTGGCTGTATGTTTGGGGGTATATTTGCTGGCTGCTCTGGGGCTGTAGAACTTCAGATTCAAGTTAGTTTGTTGTCATCTACATCCGGGTGCAATGAAATTCCTTGCTCATATGAAGCTCACAGCATCAACAGTATACACACAGTAATGATAAATACAACAATAAATTTAATGGCGAGTCCATTACAACAGAATGGTGCAAGGCTGTAAAGCAGATCCGAGTAGTTCAAACAAAATTCAAGTACAGTGATGGAATCAATGAATGAGGTAGAATTACATGTAAGAGGAGGCGGCAGCAACTCCGGGAAGTGCATGTGAAAGAGGTGATATAAGGAACTGCAGATGTTGGTTTATACCAATGATAGACACAAAATGTTGTTGGGTCAGGCAGCATCTCTGGAGAAAGTGGACAAGTGACACTTCGAGTCAAGACCCTTCTTTATTCTGAATGCTTAAAATAAGGTATCTAGCTGGATGGAATGCTTGCTGTATGTAGGTCTGGTTACCTAGTATAACTGATAATTTATTGTATTGTTGTTTATTGTATATTTATTTGCTGTGTTGTTGCGTTAATCTGCAAGTAAAGCTGCAACAAATAAGTATTTAATTGTTCCATTGCTGGTGCATATGACAATTAAACACTCTTGACTCTTGTAAATTGCACTAACATGTGAGTTGGTGATGGCTTTGTAGTTAGGATAAAGGACTGAATATCCCAGTGTCAGAACTCATATAGACCATGACAAAGAGGAAAGAATAGTTCTGGCTGCAGTAGATAACCACACGAAAGATGTGCAGTATATCGCACAAGATTATTCATAATCTATTCCACATTTTCTTTCATCTTCCAATGTCCAGATAATTTTGTCATTTAGCCATTCACACTCAATCTTGCATTTCAGCAGCGACAGCACCTTCATTGATGATAAAACATTCATTTTCTTAGAGGTCATGAAAGATGCTACAGAAATTTAAGTCAATTTCTTTTTACTTTCACTTCTTCCACTCAGTGGAGTTTGTATTCCATGAGGCTCAAAATATATAATTAGATCTCGGAATGAAACAGACCCTATGATTTCTACCCCTGGAACAGGGTACTCCTGGAGATGAAGGCCTTTTTATGGTTTTAATGCTTCTGCCTTGGAAAGAAGTGAGCCCTGGGCACTGGAGTCTGATTACTGGCCTTAAAGTGGGACATGGGTCTCTTGTAAGAGAATACTTTAAAAATAATTAAAATCATCTGTTTCCTTGAAATTGAAATTGCATGCTTATATAGCTTTGCAAGGGGAATGTTTTGTTGGTTTGTTTTTTTAAAGCAACCATATATTGCCATGTATCTTTCTGAAATATCTCTACTTTGTTTTCTGTTGAACAGCGGCGCCCAGGGTGAATATGCAGGATTGGCAGCAATTAAGGCTTATCTAAACTCAAAAGGAGAGCATCAGAGAACTGTAAGTAACCAAGTGGATAACACCACGTTTTTGTCTGATGAATGATAAAGTGTGTGCACTTTCTGGCAGGAGTCATTCAATATCAGTCAAAGCAAAAACGTGATTATTTTTGCACTAGTACATTGTTTGTCTCTCTCAGTTGCCTTCCTCATCCAAGTAAAAAGCCTAATACATTGAGAACTTTGGGAATAAATCTGAGCAATTTTTGTTTTTATTTGAGAATACTACAAAAAGTAGTATCACACTACAGGCAAGATAGCACACCAGAAACTCTACTTCCTCAGATAACTAATGAAATCTGGCGTGTCTTCAATGACTGAACAATTTCACAGATGCACAATAGAAAGCATCCTGTCAGGGTGAATCATAGCTTGGTATGGCAGCTGCTCTGCCCAAGACCACAGGAAATTGCAGAAAGGCAGGACTGCTGGACATGGTGACCTACTCCCGCTCTTACTTTAGGGTAGTGGTCAAGTCAAGTCAAGTCACTTTTATTTCTACAGCACATTTAAAAAACAACTCTCGTTGACCAAAATGCTTTACATTGGTGGAGGCACTAACGTTATACAACAGTGGTTCATAGATTAAGTACATACATAAATACATACATATAGCCCTCCCTCAGAGGACGTCAAGAAAGGCTTGAGAGTAAAGATGAGTTTTAAGTCTAGACTTAAAAGAGTCGATGGAGGGGGCAGTTCTGATGGGAAGAGTGATGCTGTTCCACAGTCTAGGAGCTGCAACAGCAAAGGCGCGGTCGCCCCTGAGCTTATGCCTAAACCGCGGGATGTTCAGTAACCCCAAGGCGGTCGATCTGAGGGACCTGGAGGTGGTGTGGTGGGTAAGCAGACTTTTGATGTAGGTGGGGATAAGCCCATTAAAGGCTATGTAAACATAAAGAAGGATCTTGAAATTTATTCGGAACTGCACAGGGAGCCAGTGGAGAGAGGCCAGGATCGGGGTGATGTGGTCCCTTTTCCGGGTGCCCGTCAGGAGTCTCGCTGCGGCGTTTTGGACCAGTTGCAGGCGGGACAGGGAAGACTGGCTGATGCCAGTGTAAAGGGAGTTGCAGTAATCGAGGAGGGAGGAGATAAATGTGTGGATGATCTTTTCGAGGTCGTCAAACTGGAGGAATTGTTTTCTTTTAGCTATCATTCGAAGCTGGAAGAAGCTAGCTTTTACCACGGCATTGACTTGTTTGTTTCAATGCTGAGTCAAATATCATGCCAAGCTTTTTGACGTGAGGTATGAGTAATGGGGTAAGGCTTCCAAGGCTGCCTGCTATCGTTTTGATTGAGTCAGAGGGGCCGAGAAGGATGACCCCAGACTTACTCTTGTTTAGTTGGAGGAGGTTCTGGGCCATCCACCACTTTATATCCACTAGGCAGTGGAAAAGGTTAAGCTGATTTGATCGGTTGTTGGGCTTCAGGAAAATTGTGGTGCAAAGAAAGAGCAAGACAACCCCTACAGAAATTCCTATCCACTCTCCCCTTTCCATGAGGAGTACACCTTTAAATAAACAAGAAATGTAGCTGAATTTCCAGTGCCTATCTTCTGATTGCTTTTCGGAATAATTTTATCCATAAAGATTTTATCACAATATGTAAACTTCCAGAAAAAGACATTGGTTCTTGTTGAAGGACTGCTTCCCTCTGGTGGCCTGCTGGGGTCTGGATTCTGAACTGCATCCAGAGTAAATGAGTAAACAAAATGGGAATGCTGCAGGCAGTGGAACTCCCTCTGGCACGTGAACGACTATGAATAGATAGCAGGCATTGGCAAATGATTAACGTTATAGTCATACCCTGGAATAAATGCAGAAACTTTATTTGGGACAACTTGTTAATCACATTAGATCTGAATTGTAATCCACAGCATAAATGGATGTTTTGCAACACTGACACATTTTGACCTGACTTTCCAGGTAGCGGATTTGAAATTTGAACCTGTTTAACTGTTCCAGGGGCAGCACAGTGACGCAGCTGCTGGAGCTGCTGCTTAACACCACCAGAGACCCGTGTTCAATTGAGACCACTCTCCCTGTTTCTTCTGGGTGCTATGGTTTCTTCCCACATCATAAAGACGTGCGTATTAATTGGCCTTTGTAAATTGCCCTTGGCACGTAATGATTGGATGTGAAAGTGGGATAACATAAATCTAGTGAGAACAGGTGATTGATGTTCAGCGGGCACCAAAGGCACAGTTTCCATGCTGCACCTATCCATCTTTCAGTCAATTAACTACACTTTTAAGCTCATCAGCGCCTCTACTTCCTGAGAAGATTACGGAGAGTCAGTTTGTCAAGGAGGACTCTCTCTAACTTCTACAGGTGCACAGTAGAGAGCTTGCTGACCGGTTGCATCGTGGCTTGGTTCGGCAACTTGAGTGCCCTGGAGAGGAAAAGACTACAAAAAGTAGTAAACACTGCCCAGTCCATCATCGGCTCTGACCTTCCGTCCATCGAGGGGATCTATCACAGTCGCTGCCTCAAAAAGGCTGGCAGCATCATCAAGGACCCACACCACCCTGGCCACACACTCATCTCCCTGCTACCTTCAGGTGGAAGGTACAGGAGCCTGAAAACTGCAACTACCCGGTTCAGGAATAGCTACTTCCCCACAGCCATCAGGCTATTAAACCTGGCTCGGACAAAACTCTGAACATTAATACCCCTCCATCTGTTATTTGCACTTTATTGATTTATTAATTAATGTGTGTATTTAAGTATATAATTGTAGCCAATGCCTACTATGTTCTGTTGTGCTATGCAAAGAAAGAATTTCATTGTCCTGTCAGGGACACATGACAATAAACTCTTTTGACTTTGACTTTGACTTTCATAACATAGCAGTACCAAGGAGCTACAGATGCTGGTTTACACAAAAGTGCTTGTGTAACTCAGCGGGTCAGTGAGGAGAACAGTCTAGAGAACATGGATAGATGAGGAACATGGGACCCTTCTTCAGACTGATTATAGGGGGGGGGGGAGGAAAGTAAATTGGAGGAGTGGAGAGGTAAGACAAAGCTTGGCAAGTAATAGGTGGACACAGGCAAGGTTTTTTTTTAAATTGGCATATGGTTGGAATAAGAGGCAAGAAATTAAATCAGAAGGTGTGAGACAGAAGGATTGAAGAGTTGCAAATCATGAAGCCAGAGGAAACTTTCATTACAGTTACCTACATGTCGAAAGTATATTAAGGGCCTGTCCCACTTAGCCGATTGTTTTTGGCGATAGCCGGAAAATAGGCTGTCGCCACATGGTCGCGGGGTGACGCCTGTATTCTCGTGAGTTATCTCCTCAAGTGTCATAACTTTTTTCTTGTTGCCGCTGGATTTTGAAATGTTCAGAATTTCGGCGACAGTTGGCGTCATCCTACATTAACCGGCGACTGAATTGTCTTCAGTTGCCTTCAGTTGTCGCCAACAGGGTCGTTGCTTGTCGCGGGTGGACGTAGGTTGGCTTCGGTTGTCGTAGGTTGTTGCCTGTGTGGTGGTAGGTTGTCGTAGGTGTGGTCGTAGGTGGACGTCCTAAGTCGCGACGATTGGGTCGCTGTTTGTCAGTAGCTTGACGTCGACTAAGTGGTAGGTTGTTGTAGACATTGTCGTAGGGGGGGGTCCAGTTGCCGCTTTTTCGGCGACATGCCACGACTGTGACAGTCGCCGGCAGTCACCGAAAAAAATCGCGCTTTAGCTTTTCAATTCCAGGTGAAATAGGACGTCCATTGTTCTTTTTGCCCTCTTTTACTGCCTCCATTATCACTGCCACCTATCTCATCACAACTCTGAATTCATGAATAATTATGTAACTTAGTGGAACCTTCCTGCCCACTGCAAACTGTATAATAGCCTAGCCTCGTAACGGTGGGATGGTAAAGAACTCGTGAAGTAATCTGGGTCACAAAATAGTGCACAGGTAGTGCAGTTAAAGGAAACAGAATTCTGAATTAGTGATACAGATAAAGAAAGTGTAGATTTTTAAAAAAGTACAAGGGCTGTTATGAGGTGGATTGGGAGATCAGGAATACAGTTTATGAGAGGATGGCAATCTGGTAACAGCGGGGAGTAATTTGGTAACAGCGGGGGAAAAACTGTTCTTGAATCTTGGTACATGCTTTAGCTTTTGTATCTTCTGCCTGACGGGAGAGGAGAGAAGAGAGAAGTGGGAAAGATGAAGAGGAGGTGAATGATTCTTGAGTATGTTGGCTGCTTTCCCAAACAAATATGTCGCACATTTTTGTACAGTCTGCATAAGGCTATTTAGTGTGATGATACAGAGAAGGGCACTCACCTAGGGCCAGTTTTCATACAGACTGATAGAAGCAACACATTCTCTGAGCTGGAGAATTTGACATTGAGTCCTGCAGGCTGCCGTGTGCTAGATGGAAGCTGAGATACTCTTCCTTGAGCTTGTTTTGTATACAGTTGAAACAAACAGTGCAGGAGGCCACAGACAGAGAGGTTAGAACAGGAGGGTGGGAGGCACACTCCTGCAGGCTGAACACAGGCGCTTCATCAAATGCTCACTTAACATTAATGTTTGCCATACAAGTACTTAAAAAAAACCTGTACTTCAGTACTTTATTCTAAGAATAATGCATGATGCCTCAACAGGTAAATATACTCACAAATAGACACTGTGTAACCCAAATGCTGATAGCTCAGATGACTGTGCAACTTTGATTTGTTCAGGCGACCGTTTTGATTATATCTTCTACTACCACCATACAAATGCCACGCTGAATTATAGTTCATCCAGATTAATTTGTCAAAATTATTTCACCCAGAGAGTTGTGAATCTGTGGAATTCTCTGCCATAGAAAGCAGTGCAGGCCAATTCACTGGATGTATTCAAGAGAGATGTTGGATATAATTCTTAGGGTTAACGGGATCAAGGGATATGGGGAGAAAGCAGGAACGGGGTACTGATGATCACCCCGAATGATTAGTCATGATCATATTGAATGGCGGTGCTGGCTCGAAGGGCCGAATGGCCTACACCTGCACCTATTTTCGGCTAGTACTTGCTAGAATTTAGAAGATTGAGGGGGGATCTTATAGGAACTTACAAAATTCTTAAGGGGTTGGACAAGCTAGATGCAGGAAGATTGTTCCCGATGTTGGGGAGGTCCAGAACAAGGGGTCACAGTTTAAGGATAAGGGGGAATTCCTTTAGGACCGAGATGAGGAAAACATTTTTCACACACAGAGTGGTGAGTCTCTGGAATTCTCTGCCACAGAAGGTAGTTGAGGCCAATTCATTGGCTATATTTAAGAGGGAGTTAGATGTGGCCCTTGTGGCCAAAGGGATGAGGGGGTATGGAGAGAAGGCAGGTACAGGATACTGAGTTGGATGGTCAGCCATGATCATATTGAATGGTGGTGCAGGCTCGAAGGGCCGAATGGCTCACTCCTGCACCTATTTTCTATGTTTCTATGATAATTTTTTTTGTAGTCAGATGGCTAACTGGTCTTGAAAGCCTTTAAGCTGATTCCACCTTGAATCAGTGACTGGGGTATTTCTGTTAAACACTGAATCAAGATTAATGTTTGAAAAGCCGTAATGCATTGTGGAGCAAAGTTTCAGTTTAAATGGATTTATTTTAGTCATATATTGTTCACTTTAGTTTGCTCTTGATGTTAGAATAAAGATGTCAAGGATTTTCCCTTATCCTTTCTACTTGGTGTGATCACCAAAAGTTACAGTTTAATGGAGGCTCGTGTACTTACCGTAGCTTGTGATTTCTTAAGCTCTTTTACACAAGTTATGACAGATTCCTGCTTAGCCTGCGCACAGTTAACTAGTCAACACTGGCATTGATTCAGTGTAGGGAGTATCAAGCGTTTTACCAAATTTGCTGAAAGGATTTTGAGCAGCAGATTGTCTTTGGACCTTCACCATGTAAATGTTCCTTTCCTCCTCTATCCAGGTCTGCCTTATCCCCAAATCAGCTCATGGCACTAATCCAGCCAGTGCACAGATGGCAGGGATGAAAATCCAGCCAGTTGAAGTGGACAAGAATGGAAACATAGATGTTGCACATTTAAAGGCAATGGTATGTGAAATAACACAGCGCCCACAGAATAACTGTGGTAGAATCAGTATTGAACTTGGCAGAGACCATTAATATCACCCTTCACTAAAAAGTAAAAACCATGGAATGCTGTAAATGTAAATACCAGAAATACTCATCCGGTATGCTGATACTGTGAAAACTGATGATGGTTTCCAGGAATGGGGGCGACACAGTAGCGCAGTGGTAGAGTTGCGGTCTTGCAGTGCAAGAGACCCGGGTTCGATGCTGGCTATAGGTGTTGTCTCTGCGGCGTTTATACGTTCTCCCAGTGACCGTGTGAGTCTTCCCCGGGTGCTCTGGTTTCTTCCCACAATCCAAAGACCTACAGGTGTGTAAGTGAAATGGCTTTGGTAAAAATTGTAAATTGTCTCCAGTGTGTAGGATAGTGTCAGTATATGGGGATGATCATTGGTCAGCACCCACTCGGTGGAACGAAGGGCCTGTTTCCGTGGTGTAAAGTCCAAACTGCGATAACATTGTTTTTATTGTTTTCATTCTTGATGTTCTTGTTGCTTTACCCTGATCCTTTGCTCTGCAGTTTGGATCTTCTGGGGTCCACTTCTCCACCACCCATCTCACTCATTGTTATTGGAATCGGTCACCGAATTACGATGCCTGAAATGCCAGGCTCAGAGTGCAAGCAGCTTTGCATCAGAGAATGTTGGATGGTGTGGAATTATTTTAGGCAGCTGATAGTTCCTGTTGCCATCTGCTGTCAGCAAGTGATCTGAGCCGCCTATAACTTTATCTGTGGTAAAAACAATAGTTTAATACACACAGACTACTGCATTGCAGCGCCGTCATAGAATGCAATACCAAGTTTAATTATTCAGTGAAGGGTGGGTTATTGAGGCTACAAACTGGCTACTTTAGATTTACACCACCAATATTTCTGATATGAAATGATTTGCAATGTAGATGTATTGCTGTCATGCAAAATAATTTGAATTAATATTGTTATTAATGCAAAATCATTTGTATTAATTGATTCTGCTATTTTAATGCAAAAGTATTTGCATTGATAGTCTCTTATTTAACACCTTATTCACAAGTGTGACATGCCACAAATGTAAGTGAGCAGCATGTCTCCTTTCATAAATTAGGCACGCTGCTCTCTCTGGTATGAGCATTAGTAAATATCAGAGGCAGACATGGCCAAATTAAGTTGCTGCTGACAAATAAAAATTCTTGCGCAGGTACAGATTCTAACGATCTGATAGAAAGCAGTATTAAGGAAAAAAATAATTTAATAGTTGTAGGAGAAATAATGCCTAGCCATGGAAAACAAATTTGCAAAGCTGTTCTTTCATGTTCTTTTCAGCCTGCAAAGAAAGTATTCCATTGCAAAGTATTGTCTTGATCAACACTCGATTTCTTTATGTTCTGACATGTTTATAACTTGTCTGGTGAAAATGCTGCTAATGAGCCGCCTGTACATACAGAGATGGGCTGCAAATATCCTGTTTTATATTGGATTTTTTTTAATGCAGTGAATTTTCTAATGCATAATGGTCTTAGCCTTTGCATGTTTTTCTTTACAACACATCTTTATACTCTGCAAAGTGTGCACACTACTGAAATGTCTGATATCCCAAATTGTTCTTGAACTGTGTGCCTTACAAAGGTATTTCCAAGGGCATTTCAGCGTCAACAGCTTCACAATGGCTCTGTAGTCACCTTTACCAATGGGCATCAAATTATGTAGCCTCAAAGGACATCAGCGAGCCTGAGAGATATTACAGCCCTACCTTATGACCTTTACTAATGCTACCTATTATCCCAGGTCATTAATTATTCCTGCAATCCCCATTTATCCTGATGTAATTTGAATTTGTGTTTCAAGAACATTAGTCCAGGTTTTGTAACGTAACCAACATTCAACCAGACCACCATGTTCACTGTAAATGTAGTCACTCACAACATGATGCTTCTCATTTCAAATGGTTTTATTTTCAGCGGGTTCTCATGTTGAAAGTTACTAAAAAAACAGTGGATCTATACAACAAAATGAATGCAGTTTAGTATTTTTCAGCAGTTAGAACAGCCAGTTTATACGTTCATTCATTCATTAGCACTGGGGGAAAGGCCAAAGTTACAACTACCTCTTGCCAAGACTCTGGGTTCCTGTCCTCATTTATAGCACTTTGTATGAACCCCTCACATTGCATAATATTAATCATCCCTCATAAAAATAAATACAGGTCTTCCCTCCCAACCTGGCAGAAGCTTTTGACACAGTTGATCATACTATTCACATTTTATATCTCTCCTCAGTTGTAAACTCGATGAATTGTCCTTCCATCGTTCCATCCCCATATTTTCAGTTTCAGTTACACAAACCTACTGTGAGTCTCAGTACAGCAAGACCCTGACTTTAAGACTCTTATCCTTTGGCTTGAACCTTTTGAGTTTACCTCTGTAGATTCCTGCAGCCATTAAGCTGAATGTGCTCCTCCAAATCTGGTACTTTGTGAAGCTCCGATTTCCTTCACTTCACTACTGTTGGCCATATTTTTAAAGTCCTTAAATCCTAATTTCCATCCCTCAACACTACTAGTCTTTGAAAGCATTAAAACAATCCCTCTTGACCAAGCTTTTAGTCACATTGCTTTTAGACCTTAGAGATACAGCGCAAAAACAGGCCCTTCGGCCCACCGAGTCCACACCGACCAATGATCAATGTGTACACTAGCAATATTCCACACACTCGGGACCATTTACAATTTTACCAAAGCCAATTAACCAAATAACCTGTACGTCTTTGCATTGTGGAAGTAAACCTGAGCAGAGATTTTGATTCTGTTCGAATCACTGTTTATTTATGCCTGTAAAGAAATGTTCTTTCTGCTCAAGGTTGACAAGCACAAAGATAATCTGGCTGCCATAATGATCACCTATCCATCCACATACGGAGTGTTTGAGGAGAATATCAGTGACGTGTGTGGCCTCATCCATGATCACGGGGGACAGGTTTACCTAGACGGGGCAAACATGAATGCGCAGGTGAGTAATATAACTTAACTGTTTTTCAGTGCCATTGAGCCCAACGCACTGTAACTATCAACATCAATACAACAGAGCAGGTGGTAGCTAACTAATATCAAGAGTTTCGGAGAACTTATTTTGTGTATAGAAGCAAATAATGAAGCTGCTACACCAGACAGCTTACTATTTTCTGTGCTATTGCTGCTGATTGCATATCAGGAAAATTAGCACTTCCATCATCTGGATGTCTATAGATCGAAAATACACGTTTAAGAATTTGAGATTTTTCAGAATAGGAGTGGAAACCCACATTCCAAAAAAAAAGTATTTTTCCATTTTAAACACTTTCCCAGACAATCCCAGAACCAGTAGCGTCCTCAACCACCTCCCCCCACCCCTCCCCCAGTTTTAGATTGTACATCTGCAGTACAGAATATTCAATTTCAAATTCAGACCTTCACCACAGCCATCCATCTTCTGATGGATTGTGGGAGTATTTTGGCTTTCCATCCCTTGACCAGTGATTATAAATTGTGTATCTTTCAGTTACAGTCGTAGAGATGTGCAGCGTGGAAACAGGCCATTCGGCGCACCTTAATGATGGGAAATTATCATAATTATACATGATATCTAGGAATTTAAAATATAAGGTGGTCTATATAGATTGAAATCTTGCACAATAAACAACATTGTTTGCCATTGCTCACTGTGTTGCTTGTCCTAAACCAATATTAATAGGGAGGTCGTTGATATATTAGATGTTTGGTATCGTCATGGAGACTTAGAAACATAGAAATTAGGTGCAGGAGTTTCAGCCCTTCGAGCCTGAATTCAATATGATCATGGCTGATCATCCAACAGTATCCCGTACCTGCCTTCTCTCCATACCCTCTGATCCCCTTAGCCACAAGGGCCACATCCAACTCACTCTTAAATATAGCCAATGAACTGGCCTCAAACTACCCTCTGTGGCAGAGAGTTCAGAGACTCATGGAGACTTCTTGGAAGAGTGATGTACTTGTACAGCTCTCACCTGTTCATACACATTGTCTTAAACTTGGGACGCCCACTGCACCCCTTTTAAATTGAAAATGATATCAAAGAGCCAAGGAGGTTTGATCATGTTGATTCGACCATGAATGATTTTAGTTTAGGATTTAGAACCAGCTTACAAAGTGCCAGGTTCACATTGAAGCACGGTATCATTGTATTTTCCATTTCTATTACAATAAATGTGATTAGAGTAACTGGGCTTTTCCATGTCAGCCAGTTGCTGACTTGAGCTTCTAACCTGCATGAGTGGGGATTGGTGATGGAACCGTGTATGCCCCTCATGATTATAATTCGCGCACAAAATGCAATAGCATCCTTACAAGTGACACTGTTCTGTAGGATGCTGTCATAGATTGGCGCTTCAGTGGAACCTCACCTTACAAATAATAAATAAATAGCTGCAATCATATAAGTGTAATATCCGTTATGTGGATCTCCGCAAAGGTTTTATCAGAACAAACATATGTCTATGTCCTATCCCTCTGAGAACCATAGATCTATCTGCCTGATTTCAATGAGTTACAGAACTCCAGTGACTCATAACTCTTTATTTCCATGATTTATGTCTGGGTTCATCAGTGCATCTTCAGGATCTTGCCAGCAGTTTGAAAGCAGGACAATAGGGTGACAGTTTGAAGTCTGAAGCTCCAACTGTCAAAACATGGATGAAGTGTGAAATTTTGTATGATAATGTTCCTGTGTTAGGCCTTGTGGGTTGATGGGAAGATGGAGAGAATAAAAAGGGATTAGAACATAGAACATAAAAATGGATCAGCACCCTGCAATGTTTGCGCCGAACATGATGCCAATGACAATAGACAATAGGTGCAGGAGTAGGCCATTCGGCCCTTCGAGCCAGCACCGCCATTCAATGTGATCATGGCTGATCATCCCCAATCAGTACCCCGTTCCTGCCTTCTCCCCATATCCCCTGACTTAGCTATTTTTAAGAGCCCTATCTAGCTCTCTCTTGAAAGCATCCAGAGAACCTGCCTCCACCGCCCTCTGAGGCAGAGAATTCCACAGACTCACCACTCTCTGTGAGAAAAAGTGTTTCCTCGTCTCCGTTCCAAATGGCTTACTCCTAATTCTTAAACTGTGGCTCGTGGTTCTGGACTCCCCCAACATCGGGAACATGTTTCCTGCCTCTAGTGTGTCCAAGCCCTTAACAATCTTATATGTTTCAATGAGATAACCTCTCATCCTTCTAAACTGCAGAGTGTACAAGCCCAGCTGCTCCATTCTCTCAGCATATGACAGTCCCGCCATCCCAGGAATTAACCTTGTAAACCTACGCTGCACTTCCTCAATAGCAAGAATGTCTTTCCTCAAATTAGGGGACCAAAACTGCACACTATACTTCAGGTGTGGTCTCACTAGGGCTCTGTACAATTGCAGAATGACCTATTTGCTCCTATATTCAATTCCTCGTGTTATAAAGGCCAACATGCCATTCGCTTTCTTCATTGCCTGCTGCACCTGTATGCTTACTTTCATAGACTGATGTACAAGGACCCCAAGATCCTGTTGTACTTCCCCTTTTTCCAACGAAACCATTTAGATAGTAATCTGCCTTCCTGTTTTTGCTACCAAAGTGGATAACCTCACATTTATCTCCATTAAACTGCATCTGCCATGCATCTGCCCAATCACCCAACCTGTCCAAGTCACCCTGCATTCTCATAGCATCCTCCTCACAGTTCACACTGCCACCCAGCTTTGTGTCATCTGCAAATTTGCTAATGTTACTTTGAATCCCTTCATCCAAATCATTGATGTATATTGTAAATAGCTGCGGTCCCAGCACCGAGCCTTGCGCTACCCCACTAGTCACTGCCTGCCATTCTGAAAGGGACCCGTTAATCCCTATTCTTTGTTTCCTGTCTGCCAACCACTTCTCTATCCATGTCAGCACTCTACCCCCAATACCATGTGCCCTAATTTTGCCCACTAATCTCCTATATGGGAACTTATCAAATGCTTTCTGAAAGTCCAGGTACACTACATCCACTTCAGCATCTTCCCCACCACCAATGTCAGGCTAACTGGTCTACAATTCCCTGTTTTCTCTCTCCTGCCTTTCTTAAAAGGTGGGATAACATTAGCTACCCTCCAATCCACAGGAACTTATCCTGAGTCTATAGAACATTGGAAAATTATCACCAATGCATCCACGATTTCTAGAGCCACTTCCTTAAGTACCCTGGGATGCAGACCATCAAGCCCTGGGCATTTATCAGCCTTCAGTCCCATCAGTCTATCCAACACCATTTCCTGCCTAATGTGGATTTCCTTCAGTTCCTCTGTCACCCCAGATCCTCTGGCCACTACTATATCAGGAAGATTGTTTGCATCCTCCTTAGTGAAGACAGATCCAAAGTACCTGTTCAACTCATCTGCCATTTCCTTCTTCCCCATAATAAATTCACCTTTTTCGGTCTTCAAGGATCCAACTTTGGTCTTAACTAATGTTTTCCTCTTGACATACCTAAAAAAGCTTTTACTATCCTGCTTTATACTCTTGGCTACCTCATCTTTTCTCCCCGTATTGTCTTTTTCGTTATCTTCTGTTATTCTTTAAACATTACCCAACCTCTTGCTTCCCACTCATCTTTGTTTTACGTTGTGCTTCTTCGCTTTAATTTTTATACTGTCCCTGACGTCCCTTGTCAGCCTTGGTCGTCCCTTTCTCCCCTTGGAATCTTTGTTCCTCCAAGGAATGAACTGATCCTGCACCTTCTGTATTATTCGTATAACACCTGCCATTTTTGTTCCACTGTCATCCCTGCTAGTGTATCTTTCCAGTCAACTTTGGCCAGCTCCTCCTTCATGGCCCCATAGTCCCCTTTATTCAACTGCAACACTGACACCTCCGATCTACTCTTCTCCCTCTCCAATTGTAGATTACAATTAAAAGTAAAGTGGATAGGTATATGGACGTGAAGAGAATGGAGGGGTATGGTCTGAGTGCAGGTAGATGGGACTAGGGGAAAACAAATGGTCGGCACGGACTGGAAGGGCCGAGAGGGCCTGTTTCCGTGCTGTAATTGTTATATGGTTATATGGTTATTAAACCTGACCATGTCATGGTCACTGCCTCCTAATGGCTCATTAACCTCGAGATACTTTATCAAATCCAGTTCATTACATAACACTAAATCCAGAATTGCCTTCTCCCTGGTTGTCTCCAATACATGCTGTTCAAAGAATCCATCACAAAGGCACTCTACAAATTCCTTACCCTTACAATTCCTTAGTTCTATCCATACTGACTCCACATCTCCTGTTTCAATGTCCCCCCTTGCAAGAGACTGAATTTAATTCCTCACCAACAGGGCAACCCCACCCCCTATGCCCACCTGTCTGTCTTTTCGATGGGAGGTTTACCCTTGTATATTCAGTTCCCAGCCCTGGCCCTCTTGCAGCCATGTCTCAGTAATTCCCGCAACATCATACTTGCCAGTTTCTAACTGAGCCTCAAGCTCGTCCACTTTATTCCTTATACTTCGCGCATTCATATACAGCACTTTGACCTCCGTATTCACTTCCCCCCTCGCAATTGGCCCTGACCTTAATCTGTTGTCCATTCTCAAGCTTTCCTTCCCATTAATTCAAGAATCTTTTGTAATTTTTCCTGTAGCCACTTCCCCTTCAACTCCATCTTTATGCTCCCAATTTGTCAATCAGTATAAGATCAGCGTAGATGGATACTTGAGGGTAGGCTTGGGCTGAGGGGTCTGTTGCTGTCCTGAATCAATCTTGAGGGGTTTTACTACCATAAAGATGTAGAGGGGGCTAGCATTTGCGAAACCTGAATTTATCCACAACAGATGAAAACTCCACCTAAACTTATCCTTGTAGCTTGAGCTGAAAAGTAAAGACGAATATCCACTGGTGATTTTCAGCCCTTTGTCCTTTTCTTGGTACCTGTGGTAAGGATATTGTTATAGAGGTGTCTGATATACTGGTACTCTCTCCCCTAATGGTGCAATCTTTCAGGTGGGCCTCTGTCGTCCTGGTGACTATGGATCCGACGTGTCTCACTTAAACCTGCATAAAACCTTCTGCATCCCTCATGGAGGAGGTGGACCAGGAATGGGACCAATTGGAGTGTAGGTCTAAACCATTTTCTTTACAGTTTTGAATTGCTGTGTTGATCTTTATTTTAACAACAATATGGGATTTAAATTGAAGACCACAGTGACTCATTTTAAAACACAATGAATATGCTAATATGTGCAACTCATGTTAACTATATTGTCACTACCATAATTCACTTGGTGATTATAAGTCTTTGATTATGCCGTGTCTGGATTTATAAGATTGAGGATTACACATGATGTTGCATTTGATGTTTAGATTAATGAATTTTGATGCAAGGGACCTGCCAATGGAGTGGAGACAATGGAGGGAGGAGTTTGAGCTCTATGTTGATTTGAGCATGGCAGGGAAGGATGACAAGACAATGAGGAAACTGCTCATGTACCTAGTTGGACCGCAAGGGAGAGAGAGCTACCGAACGATAAAACCGCTAGAGACATGGGCGCAGGGGGGTAACGTACAAGAGGTTACGCATGAGCAGGCTCTCGATGCTTTCAAACAGCATTGTCAACCCATGAGGAACAAGACCATCGACAGGTATCGATTCTTTACGAGGAGCCAAAAAAGAGGGGAGACTTGGTTCTTTTTTAATAGAACTGAAGCTCTTGGCAGCTCATAGCGGTTTCAGAGAGTTGAAGGATCCACTGATACGTGATAGACTAATACGCGACATAAGATATGACATGCTGCTGGAGAGACTTCTCCGAGAAACCTCACTTGACTTAGAAAAGTGTGTGAAGGCATGCAAGGCTTCGGTGCTTGCCAAGGCCAGAGTTGATGTCCTGTTAGGTGACCAACGACAAGATGTCTGTGCAGTGAGACAAGAGAGGAAAAGATACCAGCCAACCATACTGTGCAAATGCTGCGGATACCAACATGAGAGGAAGGAGAAATGTCCGGCATATGGGCTTGTCCAGCAAATTCGGCTTGTACTCGCTAGAATTTAGAAGACTGAGGGGGGATCTTATAGAAACGTACAAAATTCTCAAGGGGTTGGACAGGCTAGATGCAGGAAGATTGTTCCCGATGTTGGAGAGGTCCAGAACAAGGGGAGACAGTCTAAGGATAAGGGGGAATTCCTTTACAACCGAGATGATGGAAAACATTTGTCACACAGAGAGTGGAGAGTCTCTGGAATTCTCTGCCACAGAAGGTAGTTGAGGCCAGTTCATTGGCTATATTTAAGAGAGAGTTAGATGTGGCCCTTGTGGCTAAAGGGATCATGGGGTATGGAGAGAAGGCAGGTACAGGATACTGAGTTGGATGATCAGCCATGATCATATTGAATGGTGCAGGCTCGAAGGGCCGAATGGCCTACTCCTGCACCTATTTTCTATGTTTCTATGGCCGGGAATGTTTCCAATGCCATAAGAAAGATCATTTCGCATCACAATGCACGGAAAAGCAGGTGCAACAGAAGAACCAGAAGAAAAGAAAGGGAAAAAACTTGTGCATGCAGTGGAGGAAGTGGAGAGTTCCAGTGATGAGTATGATGACAGTCAAGAGGATGATGAAATTCACACAATGGAACTGCAACCACAAGCAGTAAAAGCAGAAAGTGTGCACAGTGTTGGGGAGACTCAATTCCCAAAGAAAATCTTTGCGACCATGATGCTGAAAGGGAAGGAAGTAAAATTCCAGGTGGACAGTGGAGCCACATGTGACATCATTCCCAAGATGTATGCAAAGGATGTGGATGAAACCAAGCAAGTATTGTCGATGTACAAATTCTCAAGGGGTGCCTCTTGGGAAAAGCAAGGTGAGACTAGTGAGACTAGAGACTAGTGAGACTAGTGAACCCAAAGAATGGAAGAAAATACAAAGTAGAGTTTGTAGTCCTGGAGGAAGACTGCATTCCAATCCTGGGAAGCAGGGCAGCCCAGCAGATGGGGCTCATCTCAGTGTGTAAAGAGAACATAATGACATTGAATGGCAGTGAAATCCTTCTGGGCAAGGAAAGACTGATGACTCAGTATGCTGATGCATTTGAAGAGACAGGTAAATTCTTTGAAATTCCAGCAACGCCATGGGCGAAGGTGGGTGCAGATTTGTTCCACTTGGATGGAAGGAACTATTTGATCACTGTGGACTACTTCTCAGGATATTGGGAAATAGACTATCTAAAGAAAACGCTGGCGTTTAATGTCATCCATAAAATCAAAGGCCAGCTCATCACAGATAATGGGCCACAGTTCACAGCCGAGGAGTTCAAGAGATTTGCCAAGAAGTGGCAGTTTGAACATACGACCGCATCACCCCATTATCCACAGATTCATGGAAAGGCGGAGAGCAGTGTGAAAGTTGTGAAGTCATTGCTGAGGAAGGCTAAGGCTGCAGGAGCTGACCCTTACCTGAGCATATTAGCTTTTTGCAACACACCAACACCTGGCATGAGCAGCAGTCCAGTACAAAGACTGATGAACAGACATACCAGGACCATTCTACCAACTACTCAGAAGCTACTCAAACCTGAATTTCAGAAAAAAGTAGGAGATGAGTTGAGAGCAGCTGGAGACAGACAAGCAGACTACTACAACAGTGGATCCCAAGATCTGATTCCCCTGAAAGCTGTTGATCCAGTTTGAATGAAGCCGAGTTGGTGACCGACATCAGCCCTGGAGGAAGGCTGTGGTTGTAGGCCGTGTTGTGCAACCCAGATCCTATGAAGTCAGAACCGAGGACGGTGTCATCTAACGTTGGAATCGGCACCATCTGTGTAAGACCAAAGAGCCATTTCATCGTGCCGATGTTGACCTGGATGACCTGGTGATGTTGCCTGAACCAGAGCAAGGCAATTGACCTATGAGCCGACCACCGGTCCGCAGGCAGCATCAAACCCTGACAACAAGATCTGGTAAATGCGTTTGAAAACCACGCTGTCTGCAGGATTATGTGCCCAAATAAGGATAGTGCCTGTACATGTAGTTGATTATAGATTTAAAAGACTATTAGGTTATGTTCAAAATGTTAATGTAATATTGTTCTTCTATAGTTTGATATGCATAGTTTTATTTAGAAGTAGTGGTAATGGCCATTTTAAAACTAAACAAATTAATAAATAAAAAGGGAAAGGAACAAACAAACAAACAAACAAATAAATAAATAAATAAATAGATAAATAGATAAATAGATAAAATGGGGAAAGAAAATGAGGGACCAGATATGTGTTGTTCAAAGTTTAGATAATTCCGAGCACTGAACTGTCGCAGATGCAAGGAATGAGAATTTGAAAGCTACCAGGGAAATGGACTGTCAAATGCATGTTGGAAAATGGACTGTTGGACACAGCAAAATAATATGCCATGGAAGAATGTTGGTTTAGTATAAATAGATGGTTGGCATGTAGTCAGAGGGCTGTGGGGCATGTTCCTTGCTATATCTATGACTCTATGCCTGTAGATCCCAATTGCTATATCTCAGTCTTTTCTACTTGCCTTGTCACTTGTAGTTACAAATCTTTGTAGTTAAAATCTGCAGATTTTAGAGTTGGCCTGAGTTTGGAGAAGGGTTCCAACCCAAAAAGTCACCTATCTGTGATCTCCAGAGATGCTGCCTGACCCACTGCATTACTCCAGTCCTTTTGTCCGGAAGTCTCTTGGAGTCAGGGGAGATCTCCCAGAGACTTCTAAGTTCAACAAGGGAGATAAATCTATCCCTAGGTTGTGGGGAAGATGGAGCACATTCAGGGGATGAATTGAACTACCACAGAGGATGGTTCAATGTGTGCCCTGAGCCACTCCATGAAACGGTGCATGAGCTTTCAGTTAGCCGGTTGACAAATTCAAAGGGATTATACTCTGACATGGGCAGCTGCATGGTCAATAATCTTCCTTCCCACCTTCCACCACCCACCAATTCTCAACTTCAGACTTGGACATGAGGTGGGGCTGGGGCAAAAGGTGCAGCAGTGGTTCATTGGAGATTAAACTCGCAGCAAGGCCTAAAACTTGGACAAGAATACGGTGCTTAATTCAATTGAAGAACAGGTGGGGAGTTCCTCCTAGCTTGGTTTGAAGCAGTCATGTGTTGGTCGTTGATGTGATGTGTTGTATACAATGTAATTCTATTTGCCACGAGACATGGTGCAACCTTTGAGGACATGGTCTGCTATCTCTGTTTCTAACCCCTTTAGACGTTTACCACTTTTAGTACACTTGCCCGTCTCCATTTCTTTTCACACCTTGCTGCATTAATTTTTTTATGGCCCCATGTACAGTACTTTCTTTGAATCCTTTGCATTGTGTACTGGGATAATTTTATCATTCATCTTACAAATTGTGCCTACGGCACACAAATTGAGCAAGCAAATATCAAAATTGGCTATAAGATCAATCCCATTTACCTTCCATCTCTCATTTTAGCTTTTAAAATTAGTCTGAAGAGGAGTCCCACCCCAAAATATCACCTCTCCATGCTCTACAGAGATGCTGCCTGACCCACTGAGTTAGTCCAGCACTTTGTGTCTCTTTTTGTAAATCAGCATCTACAGTTCCTTGTGTCTATCGTTTTTCTTCCTGTAGGCTAAAGAAATAAATCTTCATCTCCATTCTCTACTTTCTGTCCCTTAACCAATCTTGCCCACCAGGCCTTTCATATGACAGATTGTAATTATTCTACCAACAAATATTCCATGTTACACCTTTGAAAATACAGCAAACTTATCATGAATCTTCTCTGAAACTTAATCAAAGGACTCATCTTGACAAAAATAAAATGTGCCCTGGTTAAATTGGTTTATTGATTTACCAAATTACGTCTCAGCGGATCCCTTGCGACAGGCATTTGGGTTGAATGGTGGTGTTGCCCTGTTTATCCCTCTCCCCTTAAAAAGGTGCAATACTTGGTATAAAGTTCCATCCTCTGACAACACCCCTCTTGCCTTGAAAGATTGAGAAATTCTGGCAAGAAATTCACACTCCCATTATTTCCTCCCTTGTTTCCCTCAATGAACTTGGAGGTGTTCCATCTGGATGGGTGACTTTCAGCTGTTAACCAGATGATGGTACTTGTTATGAGGAAACTTATGGGAAACTAATCCAAAGAATAGTTTCATGTTTAAAATAAGAAATGGTGAGCGGCAATTTGTTTCTTACAATAAACACAAAAGTTGTATCAAGCCTCCATGTGTTGTTTTGTAATATTTATGTCTTACTGTCCTTCTTTAAATGTTTTGAGATTTTGAGTAGGAAGGAGAACATTTCCAGTAATAGCGTTACCTTCAGGGGGAAAAAATCCTTGTAATGTAATGAGAACTACTTGTTCACACTCCCATGTTATACAGGCACTGTGTCTACTCATTAATTCTCAATCCGTTTGGCCATTTGAAATGTTTTCCTCTTCACTTTCTTCCCACGTAGAAGTGGTGTTTTGAGTTGTTTATATTTCTACGTCCATTACCTCTCTTGCTGATACTCAGAGCCTCCGGTTGTTCTGGCTGCTAAAAGAGCCAATCTCAAAGGTAGAGACACAAGGAACTGCAGATGCTGGAATCTTGTGTAGAACACCAAGTACAGGTGTCAGTGGTTATGGGGAGAAGGCAGGAGAAAGGGTTTAGGAGGGAGAGATAGATCGGCCATGATTAAAGAGCAGGGTAGACTTGATGGGCCAAATGGCCTAATTCTGTTACTATTCCTTATGGCCTGGATTAACTCAGCAGGTCAGGCAGCATCTTGCCTGACCCATTAAGTTACTCCAGCTCTTTGTTTCCTTCGCAATTTCAAAGATATTCATGCCTCCAAAATCAGTTGCACATGAAAGCATGGACTAAAATAGCTGTCTTCTGGGAACGGCAGCAGTTTGCTCGAGTGCTGCTGGTGTCTTATTTCCATGTTAGCCCCATCTGCAAGAAGTGCCAGTCACAATGTTTTTCATATTCGTGTTGGTAGTGTCTGGCATTGATACTAGTTTCATTGACATCGATGCATCGGAGTTGTTTCTGGCACTCTTTCACCAGTGCAAACAAGGATGACCTTTTGCTGCCTTAGTTGACCAGCCAATGTTACATCAGGATCCAGATTTAAGAATAAGAAAAATCAGATAGGTTTTTGATCGTTCTCCTGAAACAGCCCAAATGCAGGCTCGACTGTGATCCTTCCTGTACGAGAGGCCCTGCTAAGTACCAAAATTAAACATGTCACAGTTGTCCTCCCTTGCTAATCATTGCCTTAATGTTTCAAATGCTACAATTCGGACCACTTGCCTTGAGAGCTGTGTTATTGAAGGAACAATCTGATCAACTGCGTCTAATGTGTAACTTTTTTGTTTTCTGTACTTTTTCAGAAAGAAGCATCTCGCTCCGTACTTGCCCAGTCATCCTGTGATCTCCCCAGTGTCCGACAGAGACGCCCGGCCCCTGGGTACAATCAGTGCTGCC
Source organism: Okamejei kenojei (assembly GCA_035221665.1). Classification (NCBI taxonomy): domain Eukaryota; kingdom Metazoa; phylum Chordata; class Chondrichthyes; order Rajiformes; family Rajidae; genus Okamejei; species Okamejei kenojei. The sequence continues at coordinate 80,717,758 of CM069133.1, forward strand.
CCTTGGGGCTCCAGTGCCATTCTGCCCATTTCACTGGCATATATTAAGGTACAACACATCACTGCATTCAGATTTTCTTCATAACTGAGTAAAATATTCTTTGTGTTCTATTTATTTCTCTTAAACCATCTGCTGCCTCAAACTTGCTTGTAATGGATTACCAACCTTTCCTTCACTGCCTCCCCACAAAGTATTTTTCTGTTACTTTCCCCCCCTCGCCAAATGTACCCTGGAAGCCACATTAACGGATCTAAAAAAATAGTGTCAGTATGGGGAGACAAAAGAGAGTGAGTTATCCAGCATTTTGTGTCTATCCCCAAGACAGACGTGAAGCTCACCGTTTGACCTGATTTTACAAAATGTTAAATGGTCAGCTCGACATAGATTACAAAACCTACACCAAACCCAAACCAGTTAGGAGCAGATGAGGTCATTCGATCCAATTTGAGATACGAGCTACCAAGTCAGATGTGTACAGCAATTCATTCTTCCCCTGCACAATTAAAGCATGGAATAGTCTTCACCCTACCATAGTTACCCAAGCAGATGCAACTAAATTTAAGGTAGCTCTTTCTGCCCAAAAACCCTTTCTGGCCGAAGTCCTCCCTCCACCACCTCCAGTTTAAATTCCATTTGGAATATTTTGGAGGACCAAGAAACCAAGAACAACCAAGAACCAAGTGCAAATGTTAGCATATGGAGCTAAAAAAACTGCTGCACAACTGTGAGGAAGGGCCCCGACCCGAAACATCACCTACCCATTGTCTCCAGAGATGCTGTCTGACCCTTTGAGGTACTCCAGTACCTTGTGTCTGTCTTTGCTGGAAGAACTCAGTGGGTGCCCGCATCCATGGAGGGAGCGGCGATGTTCCTGTTGCCTCCATGGATGCTGCCTGATCCACTGATAGGGTTCCTGATGCAAGATCTCAACCCATAACATTTTTTTGTATCTGCAGACGCCACCTGACCTGCTGAATTCTTCCAGCAGTTTATCTTTTGCTCATACATCAGTAGGCACTAATGGATTATTAATTATTACAGTTTTTACATGAAATTTCTTACAGGATTATGCAGAGCAGGCTAATGGGCAGTTTAGGCAGGGCTGCCAACTCTCACGCATTGAGCATGAGACTAACGCATTTGAGGAAATTCTCACGCTCTCACACTGATGACAGAAGTTCTCACGCTCAAAAAAATATTTAAAAATATATATGAATAAATAAATAAAGTCACACTCCTCCACACTCACCAATGAGAATAGTTTTTTGTCGGCAGGTTCCCCATAAAGAACGAGCAATTCGCACACTATTTAAAATGGCAATGTAGACAACAGTGCTGGAGAAACTCAGCGGGTGAGGCAGCATCTATGTGTGAGTTTGACCCTTCTTCACACGCAAGCATTTCTCCAGCATTTTTGTCCACCGCTCTATAGATGCTGCCTCACCCGCATTCACATTCCCGTGCAGATGGTGTGAGAGGTGAGACGCGCGGCGGCTCCGGCGATAGCACCGACCCCCCCCCCCCCCTCCCCCAGGCACCAGGCACTGCTCACACCTCCCACCCTCACCTCCGGCAGCTCTGTGTCCATTGGCCGCTCTGACCGCACTGCATGGGGTTGCCAGGAGCGAACCGGGTGAGTGGGGAGCGTCTGTGCCGTCGCCGGAGCCGCGGGGATGGATCTCGGGATATAGCTCCGCTCCGATGCCCGACCCCCGGGCCACTGACCCTCACCTCCCCCGGACCCCAGCTGGACACAGAGCATCAAGGCCGGCCCGCATTCCCGGGGAGGAGGGGAGAGGGAAACGCTCCCTGGACATCGCCAAGTCTCCGCTCACTCTGGGTGTTGTCGCCGCTTCACTGACACACACCCTTACACACAACCTATCACACACTCTCACACACAACCTAACACACACCTTTACACACACACACAAGGTTTAAAGGGATATGGGCCATATGCGGATAAATGGGACTAGTTTAAATGGGGCATCTTGATCTGTGACACATTGTAGAAAGGGTGCAGTTGCTCTGGAGAGGATCCAGGGGCGATTTATGAACATATTGGCGGGGCTGGAATTTTTTTTTCACTTTGAAGAAAGATTTGATAACTGGGATTGTATTCTCTGTGGCAATGGAGGTGAAGAAAAGACTTAGTTGAGGTGAATAATATTATGAGAATAGGACCTGTTTTGCTTAACAATGAGTGTACGAAGGAACTGCAGATGGTGGTTTAAACTGAAGATAGGAACTAAAAGCTGGAATAACTCAGCAGGACATGCGGCATCTCCGGAGAGAAAGAATAGGTGATGTTTCGGGTCGAGACCTTCAGACTGAAGAGGTTGAAAAGCAGCCATAACACACAATGACTGGAGATGTGTGTTATCCAACTAAGGGCAGAAATTATAATCATGTGTTCGTCTTTATTGACGTGAAACTATAATAAATATATTACTGAAAAAATAATTTAATGGGGTGGCACGGTGGCGCAGCGGTAGAGTTGCTGCCTTGCAGCACCACAGACCCAGATTTGATCCTGACTACAGGTGCTGTCTGTACAGTATTTGTACATTCTCCTTATGACCACATGGGTCTCTCTGGTATTCCGGTTTCTCCCACATCCGAAAGAAGTGCAGGTTTGTAGGTTAATTGGCTTCTGTAAATTGTTCCTGGCGTGTAGGATACAACTGGTGTAAGGTGGATTGCTGGTCGGTGTGGACTTGGTGGGCTGAAGGGCCTGTTTCCATATATATGTTTTACATATATATCTTAATTTCATTGAACCATATACAGTTGAATATGTGGCATTATTTTCGTCTTGTTTCTATAGTCAAAGGGTAAGGTTGATTGATTTATTTGTCCAGAACAGTGATGGAAGTCCAACTCCTCTTGCCTTGTTTCTAGGTTTTTGTTTCTCTCTATATATGCATAACAGCATGAATTATAATCTGATTTCCATACATGAATATACTAAGGTCATTCATGTGCTGCACCTGTTAATCACAGCCTGGCTCTACTGTGAAATGTAGTTAGCAATGTAATTTAGCTTAACCTTATTCATACCTAATCCAATTTGAAGCATAAATGTTGCATTCAAGTGTAAGTTAAAAGACTCACTACAGTATGCACCAGATTGCACAAGTTCAAGCTGAAAAATGCAAAAGTCCCTACCAACCCCCCCCCCCCCCCCTCAACACCCCCTCGCAATTTCTCACTCTCAACTCTCACCCAATGTTGGCAGCCCTGGTTTAGGTTCCATGAGGAAGCAGCAGTCGATAGTTCCAAACTGATAGGTTACGATACGGTAGAACTGTATTTATCCCAGGAGGGAAATTGATCTGCCAACAGTCATAAAACACAAGATACATGAAACATGAAATTAAAGTGACAAGTGGAAAGGATTGGGGATGTGCAAAGTTTGGGGAGAGGGGGGGGGAGTCAATCTACCCCACGACAGAAGGGGGAGGAATTGTAGGGTAGACTGACTCCCCTTCCCCTCGCCCTCTCCCCAATCTTTGCACATCCCCAATCCTTTCCACTCGGAGCAGTTGAGAGTTACCAAAGATAGACACAAAATGCTGGAGTAACTCAGCTTGTCAGATTGTGGGTTTGATGAAATATCCTCCATCCACCAAGGTGTTAATTTCTCCCACTGCATCGCCTTAACATTCACTGAAAATCTAGTTAATTTGCTAAAGATTAGTAATGGCTTTGAGGAATTTTCAGGCATTATTTTTATCCCTATTGTTGGTGAGGAGGAATAGGTGGTTTATGTTTTTTTTTTAATTACGCATCAGCACACTAATTTCAAGATAATTGCTATTAAATTCTCTTGGGTATTTTTTTTCCAGTCCAATTACTTGCCTCAAAGGGAGCAAAATCCAAGGAATAATCTGGTTAAATAATTTAAATAGCAGACTGGTCTTTTACAGCCAACTGGTCTTTTCCATGTAACTGAAGTCAGAAGGTGAGACGTGTTACAGCAGTGTGTTCCCAGTCTTATGACAATAGCTGACTGCCGTAATATGTATAGGAGGAACTGCAGATGCTGGCTTAAACCAAAGATAGGCACAAAAAGCTGGAGTAACTCAGCAGGACGGACAGCATCTCTGGAGAGAAGGAATGAGTGACGTTTTTGGTCTCTACCCATTCCTTCTCGATTTTCCAGCATCTGCAGTTCCTTCTTTAACCCATTCCTTCTCTCCAGGGATGCTGCCTGTCGTAATATGTAAACACTTGCAGTTACATGAAGCAGCCTCTAAATACATTTGAGTTTAGAAAGGAGGGTGTGCAGGGAACAAATTATAAATTGAAGGTCTATGTGCTGCAATGTTCCTCACCTCACTTTATTCCTCACTTTTTTAATGCCGCTGTGATTTTTTGTCTTTTTTCACACAGTTGATGGGATCAAAAGGACTTCGCCATGCTACTGAGATCGCCATTCTAAATGCAAACTACATGGCTAAGAGGCTAGAAACTTTCTACAGAATTGTTTTCAGGGGAGCAAAGGGTGAGTTCATGATTCAAGAGTGTTTACTTGATTTTTGATCATGCATTCTACAAATATATTTTTAACTATCGTGAGTTACATTTTGCTCAGACAATTGGCCCTAGTGTGATTGGGGAATCTAGGTCAGAATGGGCAAGTTGGGCTGACTAGCCTGTTTCCATATTCTATGACTATAACTGTTGACTTGAGTTGACTTCATTTTCCTGGAATCAATTTTAAGGACTGTGTGGAATATTCAGTTTCATGTTTTTAACAAAGGGATTCTGGATTTCCATTGTGTTTATTGAAGTCATGAACAAATCAGGCACATGTGCCCCTTTTACAAACTGTCTTTTTTACATTTATTTCTGCTCTCCGTTTCTTACCCTTTGATCTATCTATTGTATTTGAGTTTGACGATTGTATTTATGTATGGCATATCTGATCTCTTCTTTCACCATACCATGGTACATATGACAATAATAAACCTAAACCTATTGAGTTTTACTGTACTTTTTAATATCTCATGATTTAGTCTTGAAACAGGCTGCACAGAGAGATGGAGGGGGAGGTGGGCGGGAGGATGGGGGAGGGGGGTTGAAAGACGAACTGTGATTAACGCCCATCAGAACTTTACAACCAATACTTTTGAAGCTTAGTCATTGATTTAATATAGGATGCTCAGAAGTTGATTTAAAAGTTGTAGGCTCCTGCAAACTGCACTGCAATTATGCACTGTACTGCAATGTCTTTCACAGGATTTTACTCAAGTTCTGTTATGTTAGTTTACTCACCTGCGGTTCAAAATGCATTAGTTAGCCATACAACGTCCATCACCGATGTTGAAGGAGATGCTATTCCCTTTGCAGCCTGGCATCAGCGTGGAAAATATTTGAAAGATGTTCCATCTGGCAGCGAAACATTCCTTCAGCATCAGGAATCAGGGCAATTAATTTATATCTGATCCTTTTAGGAAAGGCAGATTAAGGCGGAACGGTGGTGCAGAAGTTGAGTTGCTGCCTTACAGCGGCAGAGACCCGGGTTTGATCCTCACTACGGGTGTTTGTCCGTGTGGAGTTTGTATGTTTTCCCTGTGACTGCGCGGGTTTTCTCCAGGAGCTCCAGTTTCATGCTGCCTTGGGAAAGCAGCCAACATAATCAAGGACCAGTCACACCCCGGTCATTCTGTCTTCTAGCTTCAACGTCAGGCAGATTAAGTAAAAGCTTGAAAGTATGTACCACTAGATTCAGGAACAACTTCTTACTCACTGTTATCAGACTCTTGAATGGACCTCTGATATGCCACAGGTGAACTCTCATTCACACAATCTTCTTTGCTGTGCCCCTTATTTTTTTTAAAATTATCTTCACTTTCCCTGTAGCTGTAACACTACATTCTGCACTCTGCTTCCTTACACTTGCACTAACTGATGTAGTTATGTGTGACATGATTGGCCTGGATAGCGTGCAAAACATATTTCACTGTATCTCGGTGGACGTGACAGTGAGAAAGTTCTGTGACACTGACTTCTTGATATTAATAATCTTTCTGGCCATGCAGGTTTTGCATCCTCAGTAGCATACTACTCGAGTGACCTACTGCAAAAGAATTATGGTCCAATACCTTCGATGTTATGTCAGACTTCTAATTTATGTTTTAACAGGTTATGTAGCTCACGAATTCATCTTGGACGTGCGACCATTTAAGAAAACAGCAAACATCGAGGCAGTGGATATTGCCAAGAGGCTACAAGATTACGGTGAGGTGCTTTACTTTTCTTTCTCCATTTGGTTGAATTTTAAACTAATTATTATCCGGTTCACCAGACTGATTCCCGGGATGTCAGGACTTTCATATGAAGAAAGACTAGATACACTCGGCTTGTACTCGCTAGAATTTAGGAGATTGAGGGGGGATCTTTTAGAAACATACAAAATTCTTACGTGGTTGGACAGGCTAGATGCAGGAAGATTGTTCCCAATGTTGGGGAAGTCCAGAACGAGGGGTCACAGTTTAAGGATAAGGGGGAAGTCTTTTAGGACCAAGACGAGAAAAACATTTTTCGCACAGTGGTGAATCTCTGGAATTCTCTGCCACAGAAGGTAGTTGAGGCCAGTTCATTGGCTATATTTAAGAGGGAGTTAGATGTGGCCCTTGTGGCTAAGGGGATCAGGGGGTATGGAGAGAAGGCAGGTACAGGATACTGAGTTGGATGATCAGCTATGATCATATTGAATGGCGGTGCAGGCTCGAAGGGCCGAATGGCCTACTCCTGCACCTATTTTCTATGTTTCTATGTTTTGCTTTTCATGAACCCCAGAACATAAATACCATTGGCAAGATTTGTTTGAACCCTGTATTACAGCATCATATAATTGTATACAAGAAGAAAGGTTGTTTGCACCCTTTGATAAGATGGTGTTAAAAGATCAGATAATTAAATGGGGGCAAGGATGGGTATTGAAATGTTTTTAAACAGGTTATTGTTACAACATAGAATTTTTTAATTATTGGCATAGTCTTTCAGAAAGGAAATGCATTCTTTGGGGTATTGGAGGATAATAAACATATACAATTTGCATGCAGCTAAAGCAAAACATCATCGGCAGAAATGATGAGCGCAGGATTTTTTTAATCCCCTTATGCCATTTCATTCTGGGATTGAGTTAATGTAACTGATGCAAAGATGAAGTTGGAAATGGAGGTTTCTGTAAATTATTGAACTCAACAGAATTTAAGGATGCAGAATGAATGAATCTGAAGAAGGGCCTCAACCTGAAAAGTCACTTATCATCTGAAACAGGGTACTGACCTGAAACCTCACCTATCACCTGAAGAAGGGTCCCGAACTATAACGTCATCTATCCATGTTTTCCAGAAATGCTGTCTGCCCACTGAATTACTCCTGCACTTTGTTTCCTTATTTTTAAAATGCAGAATGAAATAGTTTATCATAACTGAAAGTGGGATTGACTTAATGTAGCTGATGAAAAGATGAAGTTGGTGCAGGAGGTTTTTGAACATTATAGAACTTAACAGGATTCATGGTGCAGAATCGAATACTTTGTTACAACTGAAGGTGCATCTGTTGCTCTGCCAAAAAGTTATCCAGTTCTTACATCCTGCAGGGTTCCACGCTCCAACTATGTCCTGGCCGGTTTCTGGCACGCTAATGATCGAGCCGACCGAATCGGAAGACAAATCTGAACTGGATCGATTTTGTGATGCAATGATAAATATCCGGCAAGAAATAGCGGACATTGAGGAGGGAAGAATGGATGTGCGAGTAAACCCACTCAAGGTAAGGCATCGAATTTGCCCAGGGACCCTACTTGAATTGAATGTTTGAGCCGAACGCCGCAGGTTCCTGCAAAGGTTCATTTAGCCTTTGCTGTGAATTGTGCCTTCAGTTGCTTTGCCCCTGTTCCCAAGGTTTGCGAATTTAGCGGTGTGTCAGGCACAAAGCCAAAATGTTTAAGCACAAGTAAAAGTATGTGCTGAGGAGAGGTGAAAAGGGATGGGGCGGTGCTTCATTCAAGTGTTGAATAGAAGGGATTGGGGAAATGGGAGGTGGGGATGATGTTGTGAGCTGGAATATACTGTGGAGAAGTTAGTGGGCCTACAGGAGATGTGAGCGTAAAATATATTTAGACAAGTACATGGATAGGAAGGCAAAGGCCAAATTAATGGTGGAGCTCAGCAGGTCAGACTGCATCTGTGGGGGAAGTGGACAGATGCATTTCAAGTAGGGAACCTTCTTCAGACTTCTAGGTCTTCAGAAAGTTCCTGACCCAAAATTTTATCTGTCCATTTCCCTCCACAGATGCAAACTGGCCTACTGAATTCCTCCAGCACTTAGTGTTTTGCTCAAGATTCCAGAATATGCAGTTCCTTGTGTTTTCATTGAAGGACGTTGTGCTTTGGCCAACAAAGGATCAATTTTAGAACAGAGAGAATGTTGAGCCTTCTAAATAAAAGATGGCTCAAGGCAAAGTGTGAAGGCTATGTGCATGCACGTCAGGCGGGGAAACCACTTTCCCACTGAATAGGCACAGGAATGCTCAACAGATGGAACAGTGGGAGCAAAGCAATATGGTGGTGATGAGGCTTAGGGAGGAATTGGGCTCGAGAAATATAGGAAAGAGACAATTTGGGTCATAATTGCAGTGTTTGTTTTGACTAACGAGCAAATTGAATTTATAGAAACAAGGAGCTGCGGATGTTGAAAGACACAAAGCACTGGAGTAACTCAGCAGGACGTGCAGCACTCCTGGAGAACATGGATAGGTGAGGTTTCGGGTCGGGACCCTTCTTCAGACTGATGGAGTGCCCTAACCCAAATCCTCAACTATCCATGATCTCCAGAGATGCTGCCTCACCTGCTGAATTACTCCAGCACTTTGTGTCTATCCTTGATTGAATGTGTGTTATTTTTGTCTATAAAGAACGATTTGGATCAAAACCCCCTCCCCCCACCCACTCCACCGTGAGAGGCATCAGCTGTTTCTTAGCATCAACGTGGACAAGTCAGGGCTATTGTTTTTGCTTGAAAAAAAACAGTCATTACTTGGATTAACTGCACCAATCATTTATTTATTTGGATTTTCATACTCGGTTGAGGAATCTATAGACTCCAAGGTTGTTGTGCCAATTTAAGACTGGAACTAATTAAATGCAAGTTAAAGGAGAAAGGCATTTGGAGACTGACATTGGAGACTCACCTCTAACTTTAACTTCAAATGATAGAGTTGTCATTGCGTCAAACAACATGAAATCAGTCCCGTTCTGCCCATTTACATGAATCCCATTTTATTTGCTTCACTCTTCCACACACTAGGATCAATTTTCAGTGGCCAGTTAACCTTTGTGGAGGTCATCTTGTATCAAAAAGAATTGGAATATCATAGTGAAGAAGGAATCAAAAGGAGTACGGGAAATAGGGTGGGCAGCAGCAGCAGGAAGATCGTTAATGCCATGCCGATTGCCATTTGAAATTCCGTGTTTTAGGACCTGTGATCTATGTTCCTTTCTGCACTCCAACCACAGTTGTAGCCTGGATGCAAAGGTTTCTTCATGCAAACACCATCAGTATCTAAAGGGTGTGCTTAATAGCAGCTCCGACTACTGAGATGGCTGCAGTCAGAACCATATCTAAATTTGCAGGAGATATTAAATTGCAGGGTAAAGTTCATATGGAGGAAGAACTCCATATGTAAACGACAAGTAAAAACATATTAGGTGTCAACAAACAGACTGAGCATTAAAATAAAAACAAAACAAATTTTACTGTAAGCAAGTAGGATTTATTCAGAAGATTAAGGAGGTGACTTAAATCCTGAGGAAATAATCTAAACAGGATTGGAGTGCAGATGGGTGTGTGTGTTGCAATACTTACTCCATTTTGTTATCAAAACAAAGCACTAATATTAATGTCTATAGAAATAAAAAAATTATGGTGCAAATGCGTTAAATGCGACCACACTTGGAGTACGGTACTCAGTTTCTGTTTTGATATTGCTATTGGAATATGGAAACACTATATTTGGAAAAGATTTACTGGAATAACACAAGAACGAAGAGATTGCAGTCACCATGCAAGGGCAAAAAGATGGGTTTTCTTTAGAAAAGAGAAATCTCAAGAGTCAAGAATATTCAATTGTTAATATGTACCAAAACAGAACAATTAAAGTTTTACTGGTAACAGCGTAACAGTTTTAGTTTAATTAATTTCAAGGACCAGAGGACATAGGTTCAAGGTGAAGGGGAAACGACTTATTCGGAATCTGAGGGGTAACGTTTTCACACAAAGGGTGGTGGGTGTGTGGAACAAACTGCCAGATGGGGTAGTTGAGGCTGTAACTATCCCAACATTTAAGAAACATTTAGATAGGTACATGGATAGGACAGGTTTGGAGGGATATGGACTAAGCGCAGGCAGGTGGGACTAGTGTAGCTGGGACACGTTGGGACTGTTTCCACACCATATTGCTCTATGACTATTATTGGCACATATCAAAGTACAGTGAAAAGCTTTTGTTTGCATGCTATCCAGTCAAAAACAGATTATAAATCAATAAAATCAAGGTGTCCACACGGATAATGGTACAACATTTAGTGTAAGATATAACATTGAAGCCTGATAAAGTCCGATTAATGATAGTTCAAAGAACTCCAATGAGGTAGATAGGAGGTCAGGGCCGCACTCTTGCTGATGACAGGACCGTTCAGTTGTCCAATAATAGCTGGGAAGTGACCCTGAATCTGGAGGTATGTGTTTTCAAACTTCTATACCTCTTGCCTGACGGGAGAGGGGAGAAGATGGAGTGACTGGGATGATACTGAACCTTGATTATACTGGTGGCCTTGCCGAGGTAGCTTGAAGTGTAGATGGAGTCAATGGAAGGGCGATTGGTTTCCGTGATGATCTGGGCTACGTCCACAACTCTGCAATTTCTTGCAGTCTTGGATGGAGCTCTTTCCAAACCAGGCTGTGATGCATCCCGATAAAATGCTTTCAACAGCACATCTGTAGAAATTGGTGAGGGGTTGTTGGGAACATGCCAAACCTCCTAAGCCTTTTAGTGTGCTTTCCTGGCCAGCAGCTTTGTTAACACAGTTCACAATAGATAACATGATAAGCAAATGAAAAAAACTTCAATAAATTAAAAAAAAAACAATATGGTGGAAGACAAGACAAAAGCCTGAAGTCCCTGGTGCAATCGTAGCTCGAATATATTTAAAATGGTGAAGAGACTCCGTGAGGGAGATGTCACAGCGGTGGAGTACAAACTAGAGGTGATGAGCTAGAGGAATGCTGGCAGTATTGGAGGAGCATCTCCGTACATGGAGATGATAAGTGATAAAACGTGGTTGCAGCAAGTGGTTGAGGCAAATAGCATAAATACCATTTAGCTTAGTTTATAGATACAGCATTGAAACAAGCCCTTTGGCCCACTGAGTCTATGCCAACCGTCAATCACCAGTTCACACTAGTTCAATGTTATCTCACTTCCTACACATTAGAGGCAATTTACAGAGCCCAATTAACCTACAAGCCTGCACGCCTATGGGATGTGGGTGGAAACCAGAGTACCCGGAGGAAACCCACCCGACACAAGGAGAACGTGACAGTCAGCAACCGAGGTTAGGATTGAACCCGGGAGTCTGGTGCTATAAGGCAGCAACTCTACCAGCTGTGCCACTGTGCTGCCCAAATGTAAGAAAAAACCTGTATACAACCAACTGAGAGAATAGAACTTAGGGAGAAATTGATAGGAACTTAAATACCAAGCATTTAACAGTTAACCTCAGTACTGTTAATACAATATACAATGCCGTAAGGTTTAGGAAGGATTCAGAGCATCAACTGGTCAAAGGTCTGAGGAAAGTTTAAGATTTATTTGTCTAGTTCTACGCATGATTCCAGGTTTATAAATAAAACAACTTTAATACCAATGGTTAGGAAAACCATTGGAACTACTGTCAGCAGGGAAATTAACAAATATTAATTGGACTTGTGGGCAACGCTACCCAAACACATATATCTGCAGAACCAAATAAGTTTCAATGTCTCTTATGTGCGGCTTTATAGGTTAATTGGTCTCTGTGCATTCGCCCAAAGTGTAGGGGGTGGATGAAAACATGGGATAACATACTGTAGAACTATTATGATCGACTGATTAATCATCAGTGTGGGCTCGGTGGATCGAAGAGCCTGTTTCCATGCTGTATCTCTAAACTAAACTAAAACTATTATAGACCAATGGGAAATTAAAGTGTATCTATCTAGTTATAATTTATTTGATTATAGTTAACCTTTCTTTTTGTAATTATTTTTATCTGTATTTTGTAATTATTTCTCTTTTTTTTACTAAACATGCAGGAGTGTTTGACCATTGACCTTTGAATCCTTTTGCATTTCAACAAAAACACCAATTAGTGATGTAGGATTTTATTGACTATATTAAGTAGCAGTACTAGGAATATCCTGCAGGTGGTGCTGCTGTGCTTGTAACTAAAATTTTAGTGTTTGTAACTAAAATTTTTAAATCACCCTTTGCAGTTGTAAAGTTTGCAATTGGAAGTCATTAAAATGCAGTTACAATGAGCAGCTGGGGGACATGACTTCCACAGAAAACAAGGTATTCTGAAAAGCAGCCTCTGTGGAGAACACAGGCATTGTACTGCAAACCCACTGATTCCCAGTTACCTGGCCTGCACATTCTCCCAACTTGCCTCTTGCAATGACGCCATCCCTTTCTCTTGCTCTTTCCATCTCTGCCGCATCTGTTCTACTGTACTCTATATTTTACTATGAACTTACTATAACAATTTGTAACGCTTGAAAAAAAACAATAATCCTGGAGAATAATTCTAATAGCGAATGGAGCTTACAAACAGATGATAATATGATGGTGAAGACACCAGAAAAGTATAGAAATATACTGAAGAAGGGGTTTTGGCCCGAAACGTTGTCAATCTCCTTCGCTCTATAGATGTTGCTGCACCCGCTGAGTTTCTCCAGCATTTTGTGTACCCTATTTTCTATGTTTCTATAGAAATAGCCTGATCATTGGACAAAGTGCTCCAGAAAGAGCAGCAAATATTTGAGCATTAAATTCATTTGGCAAACTTGTGTTTAAGAATATGCAGCTCATTCAAAAGTAAGATGAAGTATAAAGGAGGTGCTATAGACATACAAGTTAAGCTGCAACTCCAAATTCACAAAAAACTTTGGTTAGACTACAATCAGTGTTGTGTTTTAGTCATCACACTATAGAAAGAGATGGAGATGAAGGAAACAGTAGGGCACACACTCGGCAGGATGCTGCTAGGTGGGAGTTCAGATTGAAACGATAGCTGGGAATGTAACTCTGGCAAACTTGAGGTGTTGTACTTTTGTACTTTGGTATGACAAACCAGGACCGACACAGTAAATGATGGTCAAGAGTGTTGCAAAACAGAGATCTGGTGCATTGTTCTCAGAAAGTGGTGAGCCAGGTGGACACTGTGGTCAAGTCAGTGTTTGGCTCGCTTGCCTTCATTGGGAAGGATATCGGTTCAAAAGCTGACACAACGCAACACAGTTGTACAAGGTGAGAACACTCTTGGGTGTATGGTGCCGTTCTGGTCGCCCAGCTCTTGGAACGATGTTAACATGTTGGAAAGGGTGCAAAGGAGATGCACTAATATGTTACCCTGGGCTCACAGACTTCAGTTACAGGGAGAGGTTGGATAGGCTGAGACCTTTTTCTTTGGAGCATAGGAAACTGAGGAGTGGCCTTATTGAGGGCTACAAGATCATGAGAGGCATGGATAAAGTGTATGTTCACAGTCTTTTTCTCCGGGTAGATGATTCTAAAATCTGAGGGTATAGGCTTAGGGCGAGAGAGGCAACCATTCACTCAGAGGGTAGTCCGTATCTGGATTGAGCTGCCAGAGGAAGCTTTGGAAGTGGATTCAAATAGTTTAGTTTAGTTGATTGTCACATGTACCGAGGTGAAAATTACAGTGAACAGTGAAAAGCTTTTTTGTTGCATGCTAACCAATAAGCAAAAATTATAATCGTACCATCCACCTTGTACAGATATATGATAAAGGGAATAATGTTTAGTACAAGATAAAGTCCAGTAATGTCCGATTAAAGGGTCTTCAATGAAATAGATAGTAGCTCATGACTGCACTCTAGGTTTTGGTCAGATGGTTCCCTTGGCTGATAACAGCTGGGAAGAGACTGACTTTAACATTATGAATTTTTAAATACATTTCAATGTATATATGAAGAGGAAGGGTTTAAAGAGCTATGGGCTGGTTGGAGGCAAATGGGACGAGCCTAGAATGCTAACGGTTGACATGGACAAGTGGGCCAAAGGACCTATTTCCATGCTGAATAGCTATATGGCTCATAGAACGGGAGATTACAATATAATCTGGCCTTATCTGGCACTTTTCTATTTCCTGGAGCATGCTATATGCAAATTGGCTTCAGTCTTCCGTTAATTATAGAAAAGTGGTTATGCGATGCTTTGGGAATGCCAGCGGTGCTGGTTCGAAGGGCCGAATGGCCTACTCCTGCACCTATTGTCTATTATCTAATTACCCAGACCTGAATCAGTTTTGGATTGGATGCAGTAATTATATAAATATACATATATGAGGCACATCAACCACTTGTTAGTACAAAAGAGAACCTTGCTCTATTTCTAGAGGTCAATCATTTGAATTGCTATGAAAAGCTTTGATTCTTTATACCTCGTGAAGCTACTGTAAGTAGCAGCAGTGTCAATGAGGTCTGTGGACTTCCAGTGAAAGCAATGGTTTCTTGTTTCCAAATGTAATGGTAGCCACATTCTGGACTGACTTTAAATGATACTCCTAACCTTTCACTGACCTCTGCTTCACCCACCATCTCCAAGACCTGCATGCTGTTCACTGTAATGGATCTCACGAGTCAATAAGCATTTGCATGAAGCAGCAAGACTCTCTTCCACACGAGTATGGTAATATTTTGCCATCTGGCGAATGGTTGAGCAAACAGCCAGAAATTCAAGTTCGATCCTGACCTTGGGTGCTCTCTTTGTGGAGTTTGCAAGTTCTCCCTGTGACCGTGTGTGTTTCCCCTGGGTGATCTGGTTTCCTCCTACACCCCAAAGATGTGTGGGTTTGTGGGTTAATTGAAGAAGGCTTTCACTGTCATTGAACATGTGAATATCCTGTTTGTGTACTCCCTGAGTGTAATCTACAATTCTTACTCTTGTACAAAAGTATAATTGTGCCTATGTATAGTAAGATTTTTATTGAACTGTATGCAAAAAGGATTTTCACCATACCTAGGTACATATGACAATAAAGTATAATTGAACCATTGGGAATCCTGTGGGAATCCCAGCGCTGGAGTAGTTGTGTCCTGGCTTTAACTCTGGCAGAACAAAGATCTGACCTGATATCTGTTTCTTCCTCCACAGAGGCTGGCTGACCAGCTGCGTATTTCCCACCCTAATAAATACTGTACTTCTACCATTCCACCGATTTGGTATGCAGCACCTCTGAGAAACGCTAACCAGAGATTTTTGTGTTAGTAGATGAGAGAGTTGACTTGCTGTTCAGTTCACTGGCAGCTAAAATGAAAATGGATAGGCTGTGGTTGAATTTGGGCGAAACATGATAGCACACCAAAAGCTGTCTGATTCCATAGAATATTAGAGCACAGGAACAGGACCTTCAGCCCACAATGATGATGCTGAACAGGGTGCCAAGTTAAACTAATATCCTCTGCCTACAGGTGTCCCAGATCCCTCCATTCCGAACATATCTCTGTATCTCGTAAATACCACTATTGTATCTGCCTCGACCCGAAACCTTACGTATTCCTTTCCTCCAGTCTGACCTGCTGAGTTACTCCAGCTTTTTGTGTCGATCTTCTGCCTCTGCAACCCTGGCAGTACATACCAGGAACCCATCACTCTCTGTTTGAAAAACTTGCACCTCTTGCCTTAAATCTATGCCTACTGGTCTTTGACATTTTCACCTTGGGGGGGAAAAAGGTTTTCTCTATGCCTTTCCTCACTTTATCAACCTTTGATGTTCCGGAGAAAACAATGCAAGTTTGTCCAAACTCTCCTTATAAAATAACAGCCATTCCAGTGCAATTGTCAACAGATTTGATGGTATCATTTTGGCATATCATTCCAGTACTTAAATTACTATGTATTTTCCCTGACCACAGAACCAGACGATAAATCTTGAGGCTTTGTTTCAAAACAAGTTCCACATAATTGGCAGTAAAATCCGCTTGATAAAGCAGTTTTTGTGCCCACGCACCATTTGTTGGAAGGAAAACTAGGAATATTGCAAAAATAAATCCTTGTATAATGGAACACTGTTCACGGTGTAATTAGCTGATATTATAAGGGATTTGTGTTTCAGATGCTTTCTGCGTGTAGAAAACAATTAAGACATCCAATAGAATGAAAGGTGGTTTCTGATTACTGTATTAACACAAGTACTTGCAGATTCCTCTGTGGCAGAAGTGCTCTGGAATTTAGCAGAGAATTCTCAGTTTCAAAAGTTTTGTCCTTTATCAGTGAAGACATTATTGCAGCGGAAATTCTCAGACACCGCCAGCTTCAATAGCTGTTTAGTTTCTTCTCTGAACATGACCGGATTCAGTTGGTGGACATCTGGTGTTTTCAATGCTTAATCCAGGTGGATGTTTCTTCAAGTGACAAATTACACAGCAGCCTCCTACCATAGGAGCATAATGCCCAATCCTGACTTTCAGTCACTGTTTTGACAAAAGATCATTGGACAGTGGTAACTTTGCTTAGCTGATGGTTCTGTACTTCCAATGGCAGGGAGTACTGTTGCTAATTGTAAATATTCAGCTGCAGGTTGATCATGCCCGGCAGTCTGGACGAATAGAAACTAGAATTGGGCCAAAATGGTGACAGGAAGAAATACCTTGGGGTGCTGATGGTGAGCCACATCGACAGATGCAAGAAGGTGGCCGGGCTGGCGTAGCTAACCGTACCATTGTGTTGCTTCACTTACGGACAGGCCTGACCCAATGAGGCTGGTAGATTGTCTTTTCTGCAAGACTTGCGTTTAGACAATAGACACGGGGCTGCCAACTCTCACGCATCGAGCATGAGACTAACGCATTTGAGAAAATTATCTCGCTCTCACGCTGCTGACAGAAGTTCTCACGCTCAAAAAAATATTTAAAAAAATATATGAATAAATAAAGTCACACTCCTCCACACTCATCAATGAGACTAGTTTTCTGTCGGCGGGTTCCCCGTAACGAACGATTGGCTTAAACCTATCGCACACTATTTAAATGGCAATGTAGACAAAAATGCTGGAGAAACTCAGCGGGTGCGGCAGCATCTATGTCTGTTTGACCCTTCTTCAGACTCAAGCATTTCTCCAGCATTATTGTCTACTGCTCTATAGATGCTGCCTCCCCGCATTCACATTCCCGTGCAGATGGTGTGAGAGGTGAGACACGGAGGTGGTCCCAGCACCGACCCCCCCCCCCGAGGCACCGCTCACACCTCCCACCCTCACCTCCGGCGGCTCTGTGTCCGGTGGCCGCTCTGTCCACGCCGCATGGAGTTTTAACTCCGGCCCAGAGCCAGGAACGAACCGGGTGAGTGGGGGCGTCAGTGCCACCTCCGGAGCCGCGGGGATGAATCTCGGGCTAAGGCGCCGCTCCGATGCCCGACCCACGGGCCACTGACCCTCCCCTCCCCTCCCCTGGACCCCAGCTGGACACAGAGCACCTGGGCCAGCCCGCATTCCCGGGGAGGGGGGGAGAGAGGGAAATGCTCCCCGGACATCGCCAAGTCTCCATTCACTCCGGGTGTTGTCGCCACTTCACTGACCCACACTCTCAAACACAACCTAACACACACCCTTACACAAACACTGGCACACACAAGGTTTAAAGGGATTTGGGCCAAATGCAGATAAATGGGACTAGTTTAGATGGGAGATCTTGATCTGCATGAACAAGTTGGGATGAAGGGCCTGTTTCCATGCTGTAAGACTATGACACACTGTAGAAAGGGTGCAATTGCTCTGGAGAGGATCCAGGGCCGATATATGAACATATTGGTGGGGCTGGAATTTTTGTTTCAGTTTGAAGAAAGATTTGATAACTGGGATTGTATTCTCTGCAGCAACGGAGGTGAAGAAAATACTTTGTTGTGGTGAATAATATGATGAGAATAGGACCTGTTTCGCTTAACAAAGAGTGTAAGAAGGAACTGCAGATGGTGGTTTAAACTGAAGATAGATACTAAAAGCTGGAATAACTCAGCAGGACAGGCAGCATTTCTGGAGAGAAGGAATAGGTGATGTTTCGGGTCGAGACCTCCAGACTGAAGAGGTTGAAAACCAGCCATAAAACACAATGACTGGAGATGTGTGTTATCCAACTAAGGGCAGTAATCAGAATCATGTTTTAAAGAAGGAACTGCAGATGCTGGAGAATCGAGGGTACACAAAAAGCTGGAGAAACTCAGCGGGTGCAGCAGCATCTAAGGAGCGAAGGAGATAGGCGACGTTTCGGTCTGAAGAAGGGTCTCGACCCGAAACGTCGCCTATCTCCTTCGCTCCTTAGATGCTGCTGCACCCGCTGAGTTTCTCCAGCTTTTTGTGTACCCTCAATCAGAATCATGTGTTCATCTTTATTGACGTGTCACCATAATAAATATTACAGAAATATCACAGTGGCGCAGCGGTAGAGTTGCTGCCTTGCAGCACCACAGACCCAGATTGGATCCTGACTACGGGTGCTGTCTGTACAGTATTTGTACATTCTTCTCATGACCACATGGTTTTCTGTGGAAATTCCAGTTTCTCGCACATCTGAAAGAAGTGCAGGTTTGTAGGTTAATTGGCTTCTTTAAATTGTCCCTGGCGTGTAGGATAGAACTGGTGTGCGATAGATTGCAGTCGGTGTGGACTTGGTGGCCGAAGGGCCTGTTTCCTTATATATCTTAATTTCATTGAACCATATACAGTTGAATATGTGGCATTATTTACATCTTGTTTCTATAGTCAAAGGGTAAGGTTAATTGATTTATTTGTGTAGAACAGTGATGTAAGTCTGACTCCTCTTGCCTTGTTTCTATGTTTTTGTTTCTCTATATATGCATAACAGCATGAATTATAATCTGATTGCCATACATGAATATACTAAGGTCATTCATGTGCTGCACCTGTTGATCAGAGCCTGGCTCTACAGTGGAATGTAATTAGGAATGTAAGTCAGCCTAACCTTATTCACACCTAATCCAATTTGAAATATAAATGTTGCATCAACTGTAAGTTAAAAGAATGCACCAGATTCCACAATTTCAAACTGAAAAATGCAAAAGCTTCCTACCGTGTGAGGGGGGACACGGTAGGATGCTTTGGCAGCCCTGATAGACAATAGGTGCAGGAGTAGGCCATTCGGCCCTTCCAGCCAGCACCGCCATTCAATGTGATCATGGCTGATCATCCACAATCAGTACCCCGTTCCTGCCTTCTACCCATATCCCCTAACTCCGCTATCTTCAAGAGCCCTATCTAGCTCTCTCTGCCATTGATGCAGTTGAAGTACTTGTCAGTGGTGTCACTGTTCTGCTGCAGAAAAATGCAGAAGCAGTCCACTCCAGCAGTAGAGAAAAATATAGAAAACAACATAAAATATTCTGACTTATTTAGTGACTGATTTTTAGAGCACTAGTGGCCGTATTGAACTTGTCCCTCGAGCATGTGTCCTGGTTTCCACATTACCTGAGTAACCACTGTATTACCATTACCATACACCACACAAAAAACAGGGTCGTCCCAATATCTACTCCATCAGCTACAATATGATCATGTGCACTGACCCCTACATAAATACTTGAACTTAAGTTCAAGTTCACAGCCCTTTAATCTTCCTGGATTTGGAGGTTGAGCAAGATCAATGATTGTTAAAGTTAGATCAGTCTAATAGTTCCTATTTTCCAATAATTTCAATAGCTAAAAATGTAATTTATGTTTTTATGTTAGAATTGGATGTTGAGGACTAGTCATTGGTTTTCATAGCCTCTGGTTCATTGAAGTCCACCACTTTCATCGGCTTTGTGTCATCTTAATCTTTATGCATGCTGGTTCCTCCTTCAATCTATGCAGTATTATTTTAGTCTAGAAGATTGTCAGTCGACTGTTCAAAGATATTCAATCTATATTAGAATTTCTTGCTAGCTCCAGTGCAGTTTTAATTTACTCATTTATTGATGTGGTTAGCAGAAAGTAACAGATTTTTAATTGTCATTTAAAGATGTCTCCTCACACACTGGCTTGTATTGCTGCATCTAACTGGGACCGACCGTACTCTCGAGAACAAGCTGCATTCCCATTGGTAAGTCCAGCTCCAAATTCCATTAAAGGCTGGTGGTGATTGCTTTGGCTTTAATCTGGGTGCAGTACAATATATTTTTCCAGTGCAGTGGTAGCCTTTTTTTCCTCACAATATCAGTTTACCATGATGTGTGTCCTGTGAACCTTCCGGTTTCTCTGCCTCTCACCCACATCAGACAAGCAAATAACCACAATGTTTCAGACTTGCACATGGAGTGCTTCATTCTCAAAACCCATCGCAGCCAGATGCCTATAAAGGTTCTGTATATGACTTTTAACCTGTGATTTTCCCAGATTTTAAACCAGCCTTCTTTAAATATGAAAAAATATGCTCGCCTGAATTTGTGCAAGTCCCTTTAACGCAAGGTAGCGGCTTACTTTGGAAGGTATTAGATATGCCTTATAATTTTCATAAACCGTCGAGGTTGCCTACGATATATATTTGTTCTGAGACACAGCCACCAATTCTATGAAGTTTCCATCATGGGAGGAGGCCATAAAGGAAGCACCGAAACATCTACCACAGGGATGTCCACTATTGTGTACATATATATTACATTAGGGCAGCACAACGGCACAGCTAATAAGCGTTGTGGCCTCACAGCACCGGGGACCCAAGTTCAATCCTTAACTTGGGTGCTGTCTCCGTGGAGTTTGCGCATTCCCCCTGTGGCCGTGTGAGTTTGCTCCGGTTTTCTGCCACATCTCAAGGATGTGTGGGTCTGCGGGTTAATTGGTCTTGGTAAAACTGCCCTTAATGTGTCGGGAATGGGTGAGTAAGTGGGATTACATAGAATTAGAAATCGATGGACTCAGTAGACCGACAGGCCTGTTCTATGCTGTATTTCTAAACCAAACTAAAATATATGTTATTTATGGTGGCCTAACATGAACATCTATACATTGAGCATCTATCACAATGTGAACATTGTGGCGGCACTGGGTGATGGGCCACGCACTGTACATAACCTTCCACTCTTGGGGGGGGGGGTGACAAGAGAAAGGGGTCACGGTTTGGTCACAGGTGTCCCTAGGGAGTATTTAAGGGTTAATCGCGCACGTGCACACAGTGTTCGTGAGTGAGGAGAGTTAGTGTAGAATTAAAAACAGTATTTCGGATAAACTTTGTTTGTCTGCCTCGTTCGTTAACGGACAACTCCGCGTCCGCTACAACATCAAACATCGTGCTCATTGTGGTAGGTTTATTAAACATCACCGACCACGGTCGTTACCCTGGGTTAAGACAAGGCCTCACTAAGCTTGAATCAGGCCAGCATAGAGGTGTAGCTGCTACAGCCATTCACATTCACCAGGTTTAAACTTGATTGTGACCATGTGGGTTTTTCTCCAGGTGCTCCAGTTACCTCCCACCTCCCAAAGAAGTGAGATTAATTGGCCACTATAAATTGCCACCAGTGTGTAGCTTGGATAAGTAAGTGGGAAGAATTAAAATAAAATGGGATTAATGTAGTATTAGTGTAAACAATACACACAAAGTGATGCAGTAATGCAGCAGGTCAGGCAGCATCTCTGGAGAACATGAATAGGCGACATTTCGGGTCAGGACCCTTCTTCAGACTGACCCGAAAGATCATCTATCCATGTTCTTCCAAGATGCTGCCTGGCCCACTGAGGTACCCCAGCCACTTGGTGTCAGTCAGTTTACAGGGAACATGAGACCCTGGGTGGTGGGTGGGAGAAACATAATGTGCTGGGTCAGACACCAAACCAGCAATTAAAATTAGAAAGGGAATGACCATTGTATGTTATTAAATTACAAGTCTTGAGCCAATTGAGTATTTTTATTTGAATGAGTAACCCGAAAAAAATATTTGTTTTTTACAGCAATTTGTGAAGCCAGAAACCAAATTCTGGCCGACAATTGCTCGCATTGATGACCTTTACGGAGATCAGCATTTAGTCTGCTCCTGCCCACCAATGGAAGCTTACGAGTCACCCTTCATAGAAGAGAAAAGAGCTTCATCCTAAGACTTGATCGTGAGTTTATTTTTACAGTTGGTAATTACTGTGAACAAACTCATTTACAATTTTTTGGGGGGTTTCAAAATCAAGATCCGAGAAGTCAAATATCTCAAATTGTAATGAAGCCGCTGCTAAATGTTTTTTAAGAGAATAGAAAATGTCTTCTCAGCCACACTTCAGTTGATGGTAATCAGTGCCTCAAAATTAAGCACCATTCAATTGCATAAGTGGCCTTGCTCCTGTGCACTTTTTTTCTCGGCGAGTTATGAATGGCTGCAATTGCAGCTGTGATTGAATTTAACGAGTTCATTTATAGGACGGTTGGCTTGCAGCAAATTATCAGACTATAGAAGACTATGACTGAGCGAGAACGTGGTCCCAGGCAGTAGTATTTTCAGTGTTTGCCTTTGATATTCTTCTGTGTAATTGTCAATACCTCTGTAGATGTAACCAGCATCTTCTGGATAATAGTTTTTAAAAAGTATGTAAATTTTAACTGGCTTATTATTCCAATAAAAATTCTTGAATTGACCTGCTTTTTTCCCCACGCGTGTCTGTTACAATTTTTTTAAATATTCATATTTTCATACAAAAATCATAAATATATGCTAAAGTTGACATATTTCATGGGGTGATATTCTGGTTGCTACATCTGGTAGAATAGGAAATTGGACAAATCATTCAGTCCCCAATCGGTTCAACTCATTACGGTCTCGCACAGAAAATATAACCATTCATTTTAATGCTAGATTCAATACTGCTGTGGGAAAAGACCATGGAAGGAATTCCATTATACAGGTTGCCCCCAGGTTTTAAGATATATGAAACATAAGAGCAGAGTTAGGCTATTCGGCCCATCAAGTCTGCTCTGCCATTCAATCATAGCTGTCCTATTTTTGCCACTAAACCCCATTCTGCTGCCTTCTCCCCATAACCTTTGAAATCCTTACTAATCAAAAGCCTATCGATCTCCACTTTAAAAATATGCAATGACGGCCTCCACAGCCATCTATGGCAATAGATTCACCACCCTCTTGCTAAATAAATTTCTCATCTCTAATCTAAAGGTATGTTCTTTGATTCTGAGTCTGTACCCTCTGGTATCCTACTGTAAACATCCTCTCCACATCTATGCTCGCTTGGCCTTTCATAGAAACATAAGAAACAGGTGCAGGAGGAGGCCATTCGACCCTTCGAGCCAGCACCGCCATTCATTGTGATCATCCACAATCAGTAACCCGTGCCTGCCGTCTCCCCATACCCCTTGATTCCGCTAGCCCCAAGAGCTCTATCTCTCTTTTAAATTCATCCAGTGAATTGGCCTCCACTGCCTTCTGTGGCAGAGAATTCCACAAATTCACAACTCTCTGGGTGAAAACGTTTTTTCTCATCTCAGTTTTAAATGGCCGACCCTTTATTCTGATGCCCCTGTCCCACTTAGGAAACCTGAATGGAAACCTCTGGAGACTTTGCGCCCCACCCAAGGTTTCCGTGCGGTTCCCGGAGGTTTTTGTCCTCTGGCAACCACCTTCAACTAGCATCGCAACCGGTTTTGACTAAAAAATTACCGATTTTTAAAACGGAAACCACTTTCGACCATTAGGGAGACTGACAAAAACCTCCGGGAACCGCACGGAAACCTTGGGTTGGCCACAAAGTCTCCAGAGGTTTCCGTTCAGGTTTCCTAAGTGGGACAGGGGCATTAGATTGTAGCCCCTGGTTCTGGACTTCCCCCAACATTGGGAACATTTTTCCTGCATCTAGCTTGTCCAGACCTTTTATAATTTTATATGTTTCTATAAGATCCTCTCATCCTTCTAAATTCCAGTGAATACAAGCCCAGTCTTTCCAATGTATCCTCATATGACAGTCCCGCCATCCCGGGGATTAACCTCATGAACCTATGCTGCACCCCTTCAACAGCAAGGATGTCCTTCCTCAAATTAGGAGACCAAAACTGCACACAATACTCCAGATGTGGTCTCACCAGGGACCTGTACAACTGCAGAAGGACCCCTTTACTCAAATCCTCTCGTTATGAAGGCCAACATGCCATTGCCTTTTTTCACTGCCTGCTGTACCTTCAGGACACCTAGGTCTTGTTGCACTTCCCTTTTTCATAATCTGCCATTGAGATAATTATCTGCCTCCTTGGTCCTGCCGCCAAAGTGGATAACCTCACATTTATCTACATCTGCATCTGCCATGCAACTGCCCACTCACCCAACCTGTCCAAGTCACCCTGCATCCTCATAGCATCCTCCTCACAGTTCACACAGCCACCCAGCTTTGTGTCATCTGCAAATTTGCTAGTGTTACTTTTCATTCCATCATCTAAATCATTTGTATTGTAAATAGTTGTGGCCCCAGCACCGAGCCTTGCGACACTCCACTTGCCACTGCCTGCCATTCTGACAGGGACCCGTTTATTCCTACTGTTTCTTGTCTGCCAACCAATTTTCTATCCATGTCAACACCCGACCCCCAATACCATGTGCTCTAATTTTGTCCACTAATCTCTTTTGTGGGACCTTATCAAAGGCTTTCTGAAAGTCCAGGTACACTACATCCACTGGCTCTCCTTCATCCATTTTACTTGTCACATCCTCAAAAAATTCCAGAAGATTAGTCAAGCAGGGTTTCCCCTTCATAAATCCATGCTGACTTGGACTTGGACTAATTGACTTTTTGTTGCCTTAAAATGTCCTTTGAAAGTTTCCCAATCTTCTGACTTCCCGCTACTCTTTGCTATTTGGTGGGTTTCAATGAGATTCCCCCTCATCTGGGATGATATTCTTTTCCTGATATATATCAGGATGAAATCCCCCTGCATCCAGTTATGACAGGAAACTGAAAATGTTGCAAGTCGGAAATGCAGTAACAAGCTGAGTTCCCCTCCCAGCAGATGCCCCTGGCAGCTGGCAAACCCATCCCACCCAGTCTCCCAAAAGCTCAACTGTATGTACAGGCTGCACATAAGGGGTTTACCTTACCTGGAGTGTTAACTTTAAATTTATAAAATTTGAACAAATTTCCCCAAAAATGAGAAGTGTTTTAAAATTAAAGATTGAAACGTTCACTAGCCAAGATCATGTAATTTATTGGATTTAGCATTACGTCTGAAAGAAGGTACAGAAGCTTGAAAGTGCGCACCACCAGACTCCGGAACAGCTTCATCCCCTCAGTTACATGGCTTCCGAATGGCCCTTCCAGTAACTAAGTTACTGTTCACCTCAACCCCAGTGAAGACATTAGACTTTGTCAATGGAACTGGTGAGTGACAATGCTGGGAACAACATTCTGCACTTTCTATCTTTCCTTGGCTGTATCTATTGTACTTGAATTTGAGCTGTTTTATTTATTTATGCTATATATCTGATCTGTTTTGATAGCATGCACAACAAAGTTTTTCACTGTACATCGGTACATGTGACTATAATAAACCTAAACCTCTGATCTGGACTGCTGCAGCTACTTTAAATATTTCTGCAAATCCCTTCACATAGTATAGGACCTGCAGCATCCCATCCATGCGCTACATATGTGATGTGTTGCTGGCTGGTGTCTGCAAATTACTGTCAATGACAACATCAAATCCAAGTGATATTTTCCTTCGCAAGTGCTTTGGAGCCATCTTGGAATGTCTGAGTATGCAGTCTCCAGCCATTCCTTACCCGTTGTTTCCATAATGTTCACCATGTGTTGGGTGAAGAAATACACCGTATGTTGCACATACTATACAGACAGCAAAGGAAGCAAGCAGAAAAGCACAAAGTTATTTCTTGTAAGTGGTGCGATGCTAGGAGGTGAGTGAGAACGAAGGGGGTGGAGAGCAACTCTTTCATCTGTGGCAAGGTGCAATAGCGAGCCCTTCCTCACCAGTTGATGCAACTAATATTGTGAGTCATGTTGTAGCCCTGGTCTGACAGCACTTTCCTCAGACCACTGGCAGGGCACATTCGGTCACTGTAGGACTTCCTCCCCTCCTCGCCAGTTGCTGCTTCTTCCTGTCAGCCATCGCTTTGTCTGCTGCCCCCTTCCACTGCCACCTCCTCCTCCCGTTGCTTTGTCCATTCCCTCCTCCTCTGGAATCGGTGACATCTTCTACCTTGGTCTCCGGGGGAGGAGGAGGGTAGCAGCAGCGTAGACAAAGAGACGGGAGACAGCAGCAACAGTGGAGGAGGGAGCAGCAGAGTGGACAAAGCAACGGGAGGAGGAACAGGCAGCAACATTGGAGTGGAGACACACAAAGCGACAGCCGACAGGAACAAGCAGCAGCTGGTGAGGAGGGAGAGAGCCACACGGTGGCCGAGCATTTCTTGTTGGTGCTAGCAGCCTGGAGAAAGTGCTGCCTTCCAGGGGCTACAATGAGAGACTCAACATCAGCCGGGTCAACTGCACAGTGTGGCAGCTGGTGAAGAAGGGCTCGTTGGTGCAGCCTAGCGCCATTGGCGTCTAGTTTTAAGGTGATATTACACAAACTGCTGGAGTAATTCAGCGGGTCAGGCAGCATCTCTGGGGAACATGGATAGGTGATGTTTTGGGTTGGGACCCTTCTTCAGACCGATTCAGTCCTTTTATATATTAACCAACATTTGCAGTTCTTTGTTTCTACCTAGTTTTAAGGCGATTCTGATGCGTAAAATCTCACTTACGTACTGGGTTCACAGAACCTAACCACTACGGAAGTCGGGATGTCTGTATTTTCAAAGATCTGTAACTCATTTCCAACTTTACATATAAGATTGTAGGCACCCAATAACGAGCCAAATCATTTAAACACATTTGAAATGTTAACATGTTTATTGGTAAGTACTGGTTCAAGGAATATATATCAAATCTCAAAATCACAATATGAAGTGTTTTTCTACCCCACCCCCTGGCTAGAATTGTTTTAGACACTGATACAGACATAATTGCCACATACAAATAATCTAGTTATAATGTCTGACTAAAATACCAAAAGTGGCATATTCAATAATAACAAATGTCTTTTCTTTACATGATGTATTCTGTTTGGCTAGAAGTGCTTGTTTTCTGTGCATTTTGAAATGCTAATACAGATATCACTGAACACTAATGTAGGTAACAATGGTACATAATCATCCTCAAAAACCATTAGTAGTCAAACCATTCAAAATATAAGAATGCACACTTAACCTCACAAAAGCCCATTAACTTGCTCTTTTTCTAATTTTTGTAATTTTTTTTTCAAAATAGCGACATTATAAAATCAAGGTAAAGAGAGATATACTCACCACAGAATTACTTTAAAATCAGTTATAATTTTCAGTGCTATTACGTTTTCAAAAACCAAGCAATATGGACCAGGCACAGATAATATTGATTTGAAGAGGCAGTGTGTAGCTGGGTTTCTTTGTGACCGACAAGACTCCCCATAATTTCCCTTCCACTGTCTTGAGGTAGTTTAAAAATAAATGTAATTCTAGCTTCAGACCATTTTACACTTTTGATGCTGAGCTTTTTGGACTACATTATGGAGAAAACTACCTTAGATGTTACCAGACAGCCAATATGAAAACGCTATACTTTAATTATGTACTGTGTAATAACTGAGTGTTAAAGATGATCCACGGTGAAACATTAGTTGTTCTAGAATGATCTCAGGATGTTTACTGTCAGGCCTATTGGTCCTTTACTGTTTTATTTGTTTTTTTAATTCCTCCCCCTGTAAAAATTTGTGCAGATGGGAGACAGTTTACACCAATGAATGTCATCGTCCTTTGCTATATCCTGGGAAGAACTGGTCCAGAATAGACTGAAGAATCTTATTGGGAACCATGTTGTAATCCTTTCCAAGTTCATGGCGGCAAGCAGGACAAGTGTAGACCTGGGCGCGGAATGATCGCTGCAGACAACTCTGAGGAAGGAGAAAATTAATCTGTAAATGCATTCAAGTGTGTGCAAAGATTTAAAATATCATGAATGACATTAGTGCCTTCAGGCCAGTCCCAAAGAGTCCTCACACTATCCTACAACCAGGGTGGCACAGTGGCGCAGTGGTTCTGTTGCTGCCTTTCAACGCCAGAGACCCGAGTTCAATCCTGACTGCAGCTGGTATCTGTACTGAGTTTGTATGTTCTCCCTGTGACCTCGTGGGTTTTCGCTGGGTGTTCCAGTTTCCTCCCACACTGCAAAGACATGCAGGCTTGCAGGTTAATTGGCTTTCGTAAGTTGTCCCTAGTGTGTAGGATGGAACTAGTGTAGGGGTCATTGTTGATCGGTGCGGACTTGGTGGGCTGAAAGGCCTGTTTCCACTCTGTATCACTAAAACTGAAAACCTATCCAAGGACACTGACGGGGGCAATTTTTAGAAGTCGGGACATTTGGAAGTAGTAGAGAGATCCTTCTCCCCATTCTTTTCCAGATATCTCTCTCCCCTTGCCCTATCCCTGCATCATCCTCCCCTCAGCTCTCCCCTCCCCCAGCCCTGCAATTACACCCCCTCTCCCTCTCCTGCATCACACCCACCGCAACCTAGAGCTCTGGCTCCAAATAAATCCAGGCCCCCAAATTAAAGATTAACAAGGACAAAGAGAAGGGAATTGGAGTTGGACGACACATTGAAGAGACGACACATGCACTTCTCCGAATGATCATAGTTTAATTATGCTATTTGCAATCAGTTGTTAGACAGCATGTGAACATTGTGGTATCAGCATCATTTCAGAGAATGACATTTTTAGGAGCATTAATCTGGTCCTCTCAGCCCTGACTAAATTCCAACTGGGCAAGTGATTATTTGGGAATCATTTGTGACAAACATCTACTTAAATTCACACAGCCTAAAAAAAAAAATAATGAAATAATAAGTGTAAAAAGCGACAGTATGAAGTTCCCACCATTGTTGAAAATATAAACATGGGCTGCCTGAAGCTCGTTTCATTCACAAAAAATAGCTAATGTATTATGTGAGAGCATTTAAAAGCATTATCACACCAAACAAAAACTTCAAGGCCAACTTTCTTCTAAATATCTCCTCCAAGCCAGCAACTTGGACTTCATAACATTTAAAAATGCAGCTTGGCTTACAATGAGTCACCGCAATAGACTTGGAGTGAGATATTTCAATTAAAGTACAATAATATCCAATGCTATTTATTGAAATTGAAAAGGTTTTAATGATTGTAATGTGAATAACCGCAAGACATTCAGTACAAAACTCAGCTAATTCCAGATGTATTAAACTGAACCATGGAGCGTTCTTGATTTGGTTCAACTATTAACTGAACTCATTGATGGGATACTTTTAAACTACTCGATCACTGGAATTATTTACTGCTAAGCAATAGATAACCATTCGGCTAACTCTACCTTCAATGGACCACTAACAACACATTCCTAACATTAAGGCAGGTGATGTGATCCAGGGGTACCTTTTCATGAACAGAACCCAACTATTCTTTTTGCAGTCAAAACTTGCAAAAATGATGTTGACTACAGACTCTCCTTAATTACTTTTGCAGCATAGCTAGATAAAAATGTTTTTGGGGAACTTAAAACAAGTGAAAAATATCCATTCATTGCAACATGGTCATATAGTGTCGAAACAGGCCCGTCGGCCCAACTTACCCACACTGACCAACGTTCCATCTACACTAATCCCACTTGCCTGCGTTTGGCACATATCCCTCTAAACCTGTCCTATCCATATACCTGTCTAATATATTCTTAAACGTTGCGATAATCTGCCTCAACCACCTCCTCCAGCAGTTTGTTCCATACACCCACCATCCTTTGTGAAAAAAGTTACCCCTCAGATTCCAATAAAATTTTTGCCCCTTCACCTTAAACCTATGCCCTCTCGTTCTCAATTCTCCTACTCTGGACAAGAGGTTGTGCATCTATCCAATCTATTCCTCTCATGATTTTGTATACCTCTATAAGATCACTCTCATCCTCCTGCGCTGCAGGGAATACTCAGGCTACTCAACCTCTCCCTATAGCTCAGACCATCAAGTCCTGACATCCTTGTCAATCTTCTCAGCACCCTTTTCAATTCGACAACATATTTACATTAACACATTTTAAATATCCTTATGACTATTAAACTGATCTTGGATGTGTGTGTGCGTGTTTATGTGTTTTCACATCTTCTCGAAAAAAAACGACGTGCGAACGGGAACATTTTTACATATTCTGGTAGAGATTTACCCCCTGGAATCCAAAATCGGCTTTCCTGTACATTTTGTGCTTTATTTCTTGGGTTATTAATAAAAAAACTTCATAAATCCAATCCAACTTTGAATTCAAAACACCTGTTTATTTTCGCTGATGATGTGACAATGGATCTGCCTGCCGTCTGCTCGCGCTGCGACTGACGTCACCTCCCACCCCTCCCTCCTCCTCCCGTTGTTCAAAGGTCACCCTGTGGACTGATGATGTTCGCCCGCTTGCCCCTCGGCTCGGGCCCTGAGATCTCAGGTTTTCGCACGCTCGCGACAGCAGAAGTCGCAGAAAGAACAAGCCAGTTAGGCCCTGTATCTGAGAGATCTCAACCTCCCCTCTCTCTCTCTCCCCCCTCTCTCTCTCGCCCCTCTCCCTCTCCCCCGCCCGTCTCCACCCCCCCTCCCCCTGCCCTCCCCCCCTGTCTGTCTCTGCCCCTCTCTCTCAGTCTCAGCCCCATCTCCCACAGCCCTTTCTCTCTAACCCCCCCTCCCTCTCTGGACGCGCCTGCGAGTTGGGGGCTGTGCGTGAGTGGATAAGGGTAAAAGGAGTGAATGAATAATATGAATATAATGTCAAGGGGGTGGTTAGTGTGTGTGTGGGGGGGTGGTTAGTGTGTGTGGGGGGGTGGTTAGTGTGGTGTGGGGGGGGTGGTTAGTGTGTGTGTGGGGGGTGGTTAGTGTGTGTGTGTGGGGTGGTGTGTGTGTGTGTGTGTGGGGGGTGGTTAGTGTGTGTGTGGGGGGGTGGGGGGTGGTTAGTGTGTGTGTGGGGGGGGTGTGTGTGTGTGTGGGGGGGTGGTTAGTGTGTGTGTGGGGGGGTGGTGGTGTGTGTGTGTGTGGGGGGTGGTTAGTGTGTGTGTGGGGGGAGTGTGTGTGTGTGGGGGGGTGGTTAGTGTGTGTGTGGGGGGGTGGTTAGTGTGTGTGTGTGTGGGGGAGGGGGGTGGTTAGTGTGTGTGTGGGGGGTGGTTAGTGTGTGTGTGTGGGGTGGTTAGTGTGTGTGTGGGGGGGGTGGTTAGTGTGTGTGTGGGGGGGTGGTTAGTGTGTGTGTGGGGGGTGGTTAGTGTGTGTGTGGGGGTGGTTAGTGTGTGTGTGTGGGGGGGGGGTGGTTAGTGTGTGTGTGTGGGGGTGGTTAGTGTGTGTGTGTGGGGGTGGTTAGTGTGTGTGTGGGGGGTGGTTAGTGTGTGTGTGGGGGTGGTTTAGTGTGTGTGTGGGGGGTGGTTAGTGTGTGTGTGGGGGGGGGTGGTTAGTGTGTGTGTGTGGGGTGGGGGGGTGGTTAGTGTGTGTGTGGGGGGGGTGGTTAGTGTGTGTGTGGGGGGGGTGGTTAGTGTGTGTGTGTGGGGGTGGTTAGTGTGTGTGTGGGGGGTGGTTAGTGTGTGTGTGGGGGGGGGTGGTTAGTGTGTGTGTGTGTGTGGTGGTGGTTAGTGTGTGTGTGGGGGGGGTGGTTAGTGTGTGTGTGGGGTGTGGTGGGGGGTGGTTAGTGTGTGTGTGTGGGGGGGGTGGTTAGTGTGTGTGTGGGGGGTGTGTGTGTGTGTGTGGGGGGGGGTGGTTAGTGTGTGTGTGTGTGGGGGGGGGGGTGGTTAGTGTGTGTGTGTGGGGGGTTAGTGTGTGTGTGTGGGGGGTGGTTAGTGTGTGTGTGTGGGGGTGGGGGGGGGTGGTTAGTGTGTGTGTGGGGGGGTGGTTAGTGTGTGTGTGTGGGGGGGGGGGGTGGTGTGTGTGTGTGGTGGGGTGTGTGTGTGGGGGGTGGTTAGTGTGTGTGTGGGGGGGTGTGTGTGGGGGGGGGGTGGTTAGTGTGTGTGTGTGTGTGGTGGTTAGTGTGTGTGTGTGTGGGGTGTGTGTGTGTGTGGGTGGTGGGGGGGGTGGTGGTGTGTGTGTGTGTGGGGGGGGTGGTTAGTGTGTGTGTGTGGGGGGGGGGGGTGGTTAGTGTGTGTGTGTGTGTGTGGGGGGGGGGGGGGTGGTTAGTGTGTGTGTGTGTGTGTGTGTGGGGGGGGGTGGTTAG
The DNA here is from genome assembly GCA_035221665.1 of Okamejei kenojei. Classification (NCBI taxonomy): domain Eukaryota; kingdom Metazoa; phylum Chordata; class Chondrichthyes; order Rajiformes; family Rajidae; genus Okamejei; species Okamejei kenojei. The sequence goes on from CM069133.1 coordinate 80,750,310, forward strand.
TGTGTGTGTGTGTGTGTGTGGGTGTGTGGGGGGGGGTGGTTAGTGTGTGTGTGTGTGTGTGGGTGTGTGGGGGGGGTGGTTGGTTAGTGTGTGTGTGTGTGTGGTGTGTGTGTGTGTGGGGGGGGGGGTGGTTAGTGTGTGTGGGGTGATTAGTGTGTGTGTGTGTGTGTGTGTGTGTGTTGACGCTGCAGCCCCCCCCCCCCCCCCCAAACTGTCCGTTAAGGGGACAGGACCTAACGGGTCCCACTTGGTCAAGTAATATATAAAGTTCTTTACTTCAGTTTTTTTCCTTCCATTCATTTTGTGCAACAAATAGAATATTGAACACTCACCTTGCAAACATTGTGCTGGCATTCTGTTGTAATTGGCTCAAAGACCAATTCCTGGCAGCAAATGCACATGAAGATCTGTTCAGTTTTTCTTAAGAATTTCTATGAAAATAAGACAAAAAAGTGGTGGACAGAATGTTAGAACAGGCACATTTCTTTGGGGAGGAAAGAAAAATCATTCCCGGGTTGGCGTATGCTGAGAGAATAGAGCGGCTGGGCTTGTATATTCTGGAATTTAGAAGGATGAGAGGAGATCTTATTGAAACATATAAGATTATTAAGGGTTTAGAGGCAGGAAACATGTTCCCGATGTTGGGGGAGTCCAGAACCAGGGGCCACAGTTTAAGAATAAGGGGTAAGCCATTTAGAACAGAGATGAGGAAACACTTTTTCACACATTGAATTGTGAGTCCGTGGAATTCTCTGCCTCAGAGGGCGGAGGAGGCCGGTTCTCTGGATGCTTTCAAGCCGGAGCTGGATAGGGCTCTTGAAGATAGCGGAGTCAGAGGATATGGGGAGAAGGCAGGAACTGGGTACTGATTGTGGATGATCAGCCAAGATCACATTGAATGGCGGTGCTGGCTTGAAGGGCCGAAAGGCCTAATCCTGCACCTATTGTCTATCATATTGGCAAACATACCGGTCCTTCCATAATAGAGGCAAGTGCCTCATCCCAAAGTTTCTTGTTTAAGCAGTCCTCTCTGATCAGCCACTGTTGGTGTGGAGTCAGCTGGTATGTTTCTCCCTCAGCGTCATCTTGGGTAAGTTTCAGAGTCTTTGCTTGTGGTGCAGTCACAGTAGCGGAAGCAGAGGCAGCTGTAAGGAATTAAAAATAAAAGGCAGATCCCTTCAAAACACCATTGCAACCTACACTTCAGCATTCTCCTCCACCCTCAGCCACACCACTACATTCATCACTTGCCATTAGCAACATACAGGGCCTCCCCAACTTACGAACCCACAACTGACCTGCAGCCCAGATTTGCCGAGGGGCTACAGGCTTCTACCGCGAGGAAACTCTCTTTGCCGCCGCAAACCGTCGTGTTAATGAACAGTTTAGTTTAGATTAGAGATACAGCACGGAAACAGGCCCTTCGGCCCACCGAGTTCATGCCAACCAGCGAACCCTGCACACTAACACTATTAACACTGGTTTAAATCGAAGGTAGACACAAAATGTTGGAGTAACTCAGCGGACAGGCAGCATCTCTGGAGAGAAGGAATGGGTGATGTTAGAAGGGTCTCGACCCAAAACGTCACCCATTCCTTCTCTCCAGAGATGCTGCCTGTCCCACTGAGAGACTCCAGCATTTTGTGTCTACCTTCAACAAAAATAGCTGTTAAAAAGATCCCTGTATTTGAAAACAACACGTTGTTTCACAGAGTGACCACTAGGCGGTTGGATCGAATCCCTAACTTGGTTATGGCGGACAATCGTCAATAACAGACCCTCCCCCCCCCCCCCCCCCCTCTTATGGTCCATTATAAGGAGGGTTCGCTGTAATTTGTTCTTTGCTCTTGGTGCAACAACATGATTTTATCTGATCATGAATCCCAAGAGGTACAAATACATTAGTAACTTTTTTAACAGCACCATCAAGTATTGTGAAACGCACCTGTCTTTTGTTGTCTCTTCAGAGATGTTCTAGTACCACAGTTGGTCACCATTGTATTTGCTTCCTGTTTCTGGCCCTTTTTTTCCTTGTTTGCCATGGCTTCCAGGTATCCTTCAGGATACTATCATCAATTACAATACAGAATTAAAATAGTGGCTGTACCGTTTAATTAATGGTGGAAACAAAGAAAAGTAAGCTCCAACCTGTATTTTCAAGCCCAGTTTCTTTGTCCTGTCCTTTCCTTCTGGGGTCCATGGAGCAGGTTCTACATCATCACGTCTCAGGAGGTAGCGCCAGACCAAGAAACCAGATTTTCCTATTTCAGGCCAGTATTTTACCACCTGCATTATTGCAAAGGGTAAAATTAGTATTTTCTGCTTCGACTGTGGCTCCCATCCCTGTCTGTATTTCCCATGTTCTTCAAAACCTAGGTGCAAGGATTTATGGCACAGGATACTTAGTTGGCCCGCCACGGTGCAAGTGGGTGATCCGCTTAACTCCTTGATCGACTTCAGACACTGGTGGCACAGCTAATGGTGACGGCATTTAATGCCAGCCACTTCCCTTATTGGAGGTGGCCATGTCTAGCACTTTAGTAGCGTTAATGTTGAAACCTGCTTAATTGCAAAGACCTGAATATTCTCCAGGTTATGCTGCAGATGTGCACTCTTTCATATCTTAGGAGTTGTGAACTCAGCACCCTAACTTCCTGACTTGGGATGAAGGGGAGGCCGCATATAAAACAGCTGAAAATTATTGGGTCTGGGACACTGAACAGGTTTGTTTGATGACAACATTTTCTCTTGCATGCTCACAGGCAAATGTCCTCATTTTATTGCCGATCCTTATTATTGAAAACCACCCAGCATTTAACAGAGGCACGACTTTATGCTTTTGTTTAAAAACTTTGTAGTTAGAAATAAATAATTTCTATTTAATCAAGGGGTGGGATGATTCCAAAGCAAACTCAGATGCACCAGTAATGACCAACCACTGATAGTTCAGCCGAACATCCAGCAATAAAATGCAATCACAGTGCTCTGCCCCACTGCTATCCGGGCCTACTGGGACGTTTTGACTTCCAGTGAACGAGAACCTTGTAAATCCCGTCATATCTGTTGCCTTCCTCTGGTGCATATTTGCTGACTTTCCGTCCTTTTGAACTACGGACCACTCGGACGGACTTCCCAGCCTTCCAGTCTTTAGCTTCTGCTCCAATCACATCGTTCAGCACCGCGTCACAGTTAAGAGCCAACGCCCTAACATAAAGCACAGAAGATTGTTGCTGGAAACCAATAACTATTTTAGCATTCAAGTTGAGGACACAGCGACAACTGGTTAACTGGTTGAATGACGTGCCAGGTCACCGAAACATTTGCGGCGTGATGCGGCAGTGACGTGGCGTGATGACGCACGGTGTTTTTTCAAGTGTCGCAACATTTTTTTTGTCGCCGGCAGTCGCCGAAAAAAATCGGCAAGTGGGATAGGCCCTTTAAAATTCAAGAGTTATGAACTTAAAACACATCCTGTACTCAACTGTCCCGGTGTGAATTTATATCCACAATTCTTCAAAATGAAATGCAACAGAATTGCAATAGAGCACAGAAACAGGCCCGTCAGCCCAGCTTGCCCATGCCATCCAAGATGCCCTATCTACACTATCCCACTTGTCTGTTTGGCCCCATATCCTTTCCTATCTATGTACCTGTCCATATGTCTTCTCAATGTTGTGATAGTGCCTGCCTCAACTATCTCCTCTGACAGCTCAATCCATATACCCATCAGTGCGAAAAAGTTACCCTTCAGGTTCCTATTAAATCTTTCAATGAAGTACAACAGATGGCACTACTAATTGGCTTCTATATTCTTGTCACACAAAATAATGTGTTTAATTGCAAGTCAGAAAATGATAGGCACTATAGAAGGGTTATAAATATTCCAAGATTTATCATTGGAAGTGGCAGTAAAAGGTTTATATTCCAACATCCAAAATCTCAAAAGAATCGCAAGTATAAGGTGTGCAGTGATGGTACCTCGACAACTGCTGAAAGCTAATTTATTTAAATGCAACAGATACAATCATTGAAATTCAAGAGCAGCACATATATATATAGCAACCCAGTGACTCCTGAACTAGCATTCCAGATGTGACATACTAATCTCAGCAGGACAAATTGTGAAATTGAATTCAGTCAATCTGGTAATTATGTACAAGGCATAAAAAAGATGTAATATTCTGAAAAGCCATAAAATCCATATGAAAATGTTCGCTTAAAATTGCATTCAAGAGAAAACTTCTCGTGCCCTGGGTATAAACTAATCCCTAAGATACAAAGCTTTTCTTATGAGTAAGTAGAATGCCTCTATATCTTGTGTTATAAAAAAAGTGAACTGGTTGATATGTATACAAACAATAATGGGTTTGACGGAATCAATGCCAAAAACATTATTTCACATGGCTGAAGAGAGTAGAAACAAGAGTGGAGTTTCTCAAGAAAAGGAACCATTCAGAATTGAGTTATAGAGAAACTATTTCACTCAAAAGGTTACATTTTAAAACTAAATTCTCTATCTCAAACATATGTCGAAACACAGTCCACAACTGAGATTGATAAATTCTTGACAGGGAGAAAAATAGGGGATGAGTCAGACAATAAGCACAAATTTTATTAATGGTACGGCAAGTTTAATGAGGTCTCAACTGTGACACAGCAGTTAGTGTTGCTGCCTCAGCACCAGTGACTCGGATCCGATCTGATCTCCAGTGCCATTTCACTGAGGTGACTATGGGACTAGAAATTCACACAAATACTTGTTGCATTAACATACATCCAGAAAAGAATGACACCCATAAATGGAAAACCTTACCTATTCATGTTAGTGAGAGCCTGATCATACGACAGCTCCCCAATTCTCTTGTTTCCAGAAAGGTCTCGGCCACCGCTCCCAGTATAAGTAAATTCATTGCCTCGATCCTATTATGAATAAAGTAAACCTATCAGCAACAGTAAGTTTAAATCAGCATGACTGTGTTAGTTTAAATCAGCATGTTAAAGATAATATTATGAACTGACTTTATTTTAATTCAAGGTTATGGTCGGGTTCTGAAGTGAAGCCCGGCTACCTGATGGAGCCCGACAAATCTCAACTATCTTCGGCAGCTTCAACTTGCATCAGGCACACATTCCGATCAAACCTTTATGTTTGATTCAGGCAGAGCTCTGCTAACCCAGGCCGCCGAGAACAAAGAGCGACCTGGCAGTGGGGGGGAAGGGGGAGAAGAAAGCAACCATCGGGTCTATATTGAATACTTTTGTAACTTTCAGCGACTCTTAGCATACGTTTTTAGTTTACAAAACAATGAATTTCACTGTACCAAGTACATGTGACAATAGAACATTAATCGATCAATCAGCCAACTACTTTATCAGGATGATTTGCTTTGAATCACATGGTTTTGAGATTGTTATTATCTCCAGAGACGGTCAGGTCAGATATGCAGCATGTTACAAGTTCTCAAGCTTGTCAAATTTGGATTGCCTGAGGACAGAGGGGTCTAAACAGTATAAGGGAGAAGGTTACTCATCAGAAATCTTTACAAACCAGCATTTCAATAACAATTATTTAACATAAACATTTATTGGAAGGAAGAACCAATTAAAAAGGAAGAACCAATAAACAGAACTAAGAGGAGGTCATAAATATAGTTTTGGTATCTTTTTTTTTAAATGGGCCCCAATATGTCAAACCTTCCCCAATTACAACGTGCATCATTGCTTTCTTTTCTTGGCCACGTTTCTTGTGCTGTAGAAATAATTGTGCGAGAACCATTTTATCATACTCTAATGCATAACTTGCCTTTTTTATATTTGTTTCAATTCTACCCCTTGCATACAATGACTAATTATGACCTGAAGAGCTGTAATTTTCAAATGTGTATTGTTGATTAATATAATTAATTCTGCTACTGTATAATTTTTAAATGTTACATCCCTACTTATGTCTAGCACTTACCTTGATGAAACACTTCTGTACTGCCTCAAGAAAGCAAGGTGCAGGTTCAAAAGGGCAGTGAAAAGTAGAATTAGTACAGTGTAGGTTTTAATCCCTGATTAAGAAAGACTGGATAGACTTGGCTTGTACTCGCTGGAATTTAGAATATTGAGGGGTGATCTCATAGAGACTTACAAAATTCTTAAGGGGTTGGACAGGCTAGATGCAGGAAGATTGTTCCCGATGTTGGGGAAGTCCAGGACAAGGGGTCACAGTTTAAGGAGAAGGGGGAAGTCTTTTAGGACCGAGATGAGAAAATCGTTTTTCACACAGAGAGTGGTGAATCTGTGGAATTCTCTGCCACAGAAGGTAGTTGAGGCCAGTTCGTTGGCCATATTTAAGAGGGAGTTGGATGTGGCCCTTGTGGCTGAAGGGATCAGGGGGTATGAAGAGAAGGCAGGTACAGGATACTGAGTTGGATGATCAGCCATGATCATATTGAATGGCGGTGCAGGCTCGAAGGGCCGAATGGCCTGCTCCTGCACCTAATTACTATGTTTCTATGTTTCTATCTGCGTGAACTTGCTCGGACAAAGATACATGATGATTTCCTCACAATATCTATCCAAGGAGGTAGGGGGAGGGCAGGAGGTGGAATACATTCAGTTAAAGATCACTCTTCATCACGATTCAACAACCTCTACCAGAAAGGAAAACGGTGTCAGCTGGATATGCAAAGTTCACTAATTGGAGCAACAAATTGCCAATGCCGGAAATCCAAAAATGTTGGAAAAACTCCATGAACCAGGCTACTTCCATGGTGAGAGAAACTGAATCAATGTTTTGGTTCAGTGACCCTTCTGCCTGACCTGCCAAGTTACCTCCTGCTTTCGTTTATAATGGACAGACATCCAGTGGAGGGCAGCCTTCTGGTTGAACCTATCTTTCAAGTCGTGGAGATAAAGCACACATTTGGGTAACGTACAAAAGAATAGCTGAAGTAGACACAAAACGCTGGAGAAACTTAGCGAAACAGGCAGCATCTCTGGAGAGAAGGAATGGGTGACGTTTCAGGTCGAGACCCTTCTTCAGACTGAATAGCTAGTGTATCTTCAGTACAACAATAAGGATCAAATCAAATGAGAAAGGAAAAGCAACTTAGGCCAAAATTCGGAAAAAACTGTGGACACACCAAATAACACAACTTATACCTCCAAACAGATTACCATAGCCTCATGGAAACAAAAGTAAACAAAAATAAAAGCCCATGCGGAAATTTGAAGCACAAACAAAAAATGCTGGAAACACCGTCAAAGACACTTTTTCAAACTTGTAAAACAATAGGATCAAAATCTGAATTTTTTTTTAGGAACAGAAAAAAGGGTCAGGCAGCATCTCTGGAGAACATGGATGTGACATTTCGGGTCAAGACCTTTCTTCAGACTGATTGTTGGGAAGGGGGGAGGTAAGAATGCTGGGAGAGAGGAAAGGCAGGAAGGTAACAGGTGAACATAGGCGAGGGGGGATTTTGATAGGCAGGTGGTTGAAATAAAGGCCAGAGATTTCAGCAGAAGGTGTGAGACACGACTAAAGAGTTGCAAATTCTGAAGCCAGAGAAAGCAATGTAGGAGAAGGAGGAGGGGAGTAATTAGTGCATTCGAGAGGGGCACAGAAGAGAATGGGAGAAGGGGGTGCATTAACTCTGCAGACCAACAAACTCTGCATTTCGTCGACCAATCAACAATCAGTTTTATTCCGTCGCATTGCACATAAAGTGCAAGTGAAATGAATTTGCCAGCAGCAGTACAATGATAAAGACCACACAAAAACACACAATAAATTTAACACAATCATCCACCACAGCATTCATCACTGTGGTGGAAGGCACAAAAATTGGCCAATTCTCCTCCATTTTCCCCGTGGTCGGGACCTCAACCCTCAGCAGCCATTGCTGCGGGCGTCCAGATGTGCAGACAAGGCAAAAAGTCCAGGTAAGTCCTCAATCGGTGCCTCCCCACCGGAGACCGCGGCTTCAGGCTGGTGTAGGCCGCAGGCCCGCGGTCGGAGATTTCAAGTTCGCGCCGCAGGCAGAAGCACCGCAGACTGCAGGGCCAGCGATCGAAGCTCCTCCCCAGGGATCCCCGGCGAGGGACCCCGCTCCTGATGGTAAGTAAGTCCCCGCCGCGCCCGCGGTAGAAGTTGGCCGCAGGCCGGCAGTTGGAGCTCTTCTTCCCCCGGGTCCCCCACGAGGGATCCCAGGCTGTGGACGCCGCGCCGGACGGAGCTCTGCAGACCGCGGCTTCAGGCTGCCGCGGGCCAGCAAACGGAACGCTCCCCTCTGGCGAGGGCTCCCCGCTCCACGGCGAGAGTCCGTGCAGCGCCCGCCGCTGAAGCCCCAGGCACATTTCCGGGAAAGGCCGCACCGATCCTTGCTGTTAGGCCATGGGGGAGGCGACATGGAAAAAGTCGCCTCTCCATGGAGGAGGCGACCGAAGCGGTTTCCCCCTTACCCCCTCCCACCACCCCCCACACAAGACACAGAGACATTAAAAACATACATTAAAACAAAAAGAGTAAAGATGAAGTTCACAAAGAGTAAAGTTGAAGTTCAACGGCCAGAAAGAATAACTCTACCGCTCATCAATCAGAAACATAATTATTTCTCTTTGCATGGATGCTGCCTAACCTACGGAGTATTTCCAGCACATGTAGGAATGAACTGCAGATGTTTTAACTAAAGATATGCACAAAATATATATCCGAGGACATAGCGGGATCTAGAGAGGAAATTGCGGGGGCCCTGGTTGAAATTTACGAGTCGTCTTCAAATACAGGAGAGGTGCCGGAAGACTGGAGGGTGGCAAATGTTGTGCCTCTTTTCAAGAAGTGCTGCAGGGGAAATGCTGGGAACTATAGGCCGGTGAGCTTAACAGCTGTAGCTAGGGATAGTCAGCATGGTTTTGTACGTGGGAGGTCGTGTCTCACAAATCTGATTGATTTTTCTGAAGACATGACCAAAAAAGTAGACGAGGGCAGAGCTGTAGATGTTGCGTACATGGATTTCAGTAAGGCATTCAACAAGGTTCCACATGGTAGGCTGCTCTGGAAGGTTAGATCGCATGGGATCCAGGCAAGATAGCTGAATGGATAGCAAATTGGCTCCATGGAAGGAAGCAGAGGGTGATGGTGGAAGGTTGCTTCTTGGACTGGGGGCCTGTAACTAGTGGTCTGTCTCAGGGTTCGGTGCTGGGCCCGTTACTATTTGTCATCTACATCAATGTTTGTCATCTACATCGATGGGCAAGATTAGCAAGTTTGCCGATGATACAAAAGTGAATGGTTTTGCTGATTGTGAAAGACTGCAGCAGGATCTGGGCAGAGGAATGGTTGATGGAATTTAATACAGAGAAGTGTGAGGTGTTGCATTTTGGGATGTCGAACAAATGCTGGAATAACTCAGCGACACAAGCAGCATCTTCAGAGTCTGAAGAAGGGTCTCGACCCAAAACGTCACCCCATTCCTTCTCCCCCAAGATGCTGCCTTGGAGAGTATTTTGTGTCTATCTTCAAGTATTGCCAGCATTTTCTAATTTCATTTCCATATAGGGGTAGCCATTGTAAGTCACATACCACTTCGTCCTCGAAGCCTCCAGCGAGCACCAGGGAGTAAGCTCCATCGTTGCTCCTTCCGTGAATCCCTCCAACATGTGGCCTGTGAACACCTGCTTCACTCACCTTGCAGTGACAAAGCATTCAAATTTAAACAGCTCAGAAAGGTGGCAATCAAATTAGCTAGACACATGATTAGTAATTATGTCAAAATCGGTATTTTTGTATTAACCAGAAACAGAAACAGAGGTTTTCCAGATCAGTTGAGACACTATTCAAAACAAAGTTGCCTGAGATTACGAATGTTAATTCAGTTACAAAGATAATCAGATTAGTTCACAGTTCTTCAAATTTGACAAATCTGTCCGTATACTCATCCAAATGCTAGAATCAATAATTAGCTTATAGTCACACACTTAAAATCAATGGGAACAATCTGAAAAATGTTGTAGTGTTTGAATCACTTGAAACAAACCAAAAGGGATAAGCATGTGGGCCATTTGGAGGACAGTTAGAAAACAGATTACCTCTGGCAATAGTTTGCAGTGCTATGAAAAGACAGGAACAAGTAGGTTGGGTGGTTGTAATTACCGAGGTAGTACAGAGATTGGTGCTTGGGCCCCACCCGTTTACACTATATTTCAACTATTTAGATGTGGATAATTCAGGTAATATAGCATTACTGAGCTTCACATTATTGATGATGCAAAGTTGGGCAGTGTGTTGAGGAAGATGCAGAGCTTCAATACAGGCAAAGTCAACAGGTGAGGAGAATGGAGAAATATGGAAAGTCACCACTTTGCTGCAAAAATGATGATAGGTGGCATACTAGCACTGCTAGCATTTATTTCGAGCAGACTAGAATATAAAAACAGGGATGTAATGCTGAGGCTTTATAAGGCACTGGTCAGACTGCATTTGGAGTATTGTGAGCAGTTTTGGGTCCCATATCGGAGGAAAGATGTGCTGGAATTGAGAGGGTCCAGAGGAGGTTCATGAGAATGATCCCAGAATTGATTGGGTTAACATATGATGAGTGCGTGATGGCACTGGGCCTGTACTCGCTGGAGTTTAGAAGAATGAGGGGGGACCTCAGTGAAACTTACCGAATATTGAAAGGCCTGGATACGGTGGATGTGGAGAGGATGTTTCCACAAGTGGGAAAGTCTAGGACCAGAGGCCTTGGCCTCAGAATAAAAGGACAAACCTTTAGAAAGTGGATAAGGAGGAATTTATTTAGTCAGAGGGTAGTAAATCTGTGGATTGAATTGCTGCAGACAACTGTGGAGGCAGTCATTGGGTATTTTAAAGGCGCAAATTGACTAATTTGTGGTTAATAAGGATATCAGGGGGTATGGGGAGAAAGCATGAGAATGGGGTTGAGTGGGGAAGATAGATGATTGAATGGCAGAGTAGCCTTGATGGGCAGAATGGCTTAATTCGGCTCCTATAAGTTATGACCTTATGCTAGTAGAGCCACTGCCTCACAGCCCCAGCAACCAGATAACAATCCTCACCTCTGGTGCTGTCTGTGTGGAGTTTGCCCTTTCTCCCTGTCACGGCATGGGTTCCTCCACGCGCTGCAGTTCCCTTCCACACCCTAAAGACATGTTGCTTGACAGGTGGCTGCAGTAAATTTTGCTCGTAATGTGTAATCAATTGAGGGAATTGGTGAAGATTTAGGGAGATTTTGTTGAGAATGTATGAACAAAAAAAATCGTATCAATGGGGATTAGTGAAAATGGTGATTTGATGGTTGGTACAGATTAGGGGCCTGAAGGACCTGTTTTTAGAAACATAGAAAATAGGTGCAGGAGGAGGCCATTCGGCCCTTCGAGCCAGCACCGCCATTCATTGTGATCATGGCTGATCGTCCCCAATCAATAACCCGTGCCTGCCTTCTCCCCATATCCCTTGATTCCACTAGCCCCTAGAGCTCTATCTAACTCTCTCTTAAATCCATCCAGTGATTTGGCCTCCACTGTCCTCTGTGGCAGGGAATTCCACAAATTCACAACTCTCTGGGTGAAAACGTTTTTTCTCACCTCAGTCTTAAATGGCCTCCCCTTTATTCTAAGACTGTGGCCCCTGGTTCTGGACTCGCCCAACATTGGGAACATTTTTCCTGCATCTAGCTTGTCCAGTCCTTTTATAATTGTATATGTTTCCCCTCATCCTTCTAAACTCTTTTTTGTGCTGTAGAATTTGAATGGGTAGAACCAAGTACCCCAAGTCACCTGGCAACACTTGTGCACCTAATGAGAATTATCCCAGATGCATTATATTCAAACTAATGTCGTTTAAAACAGTTTTGTATAAGCAGTATAAACAAAACTGGTTTAAATTACACTTAATCATAACCAACTGCATTGCACACAGGATCCGCGTACTACGAGACATTGCGACGACAACAAGGATTGGCGCAAAAGGAGACATCAGATCCCAGAGTGAGCATGTTTCCATTCAAAGCAGACAATAAATCAGATGAAAACTGTTCACCTGCAAATGCTCCCGTGGTGAGGTGCTGTTCATGACTCACTCCTATAAAACCAAATTTCCTGCACAAATGGTCGCAGACTATTACTCCTTTAACATAATTACAAAAGGTGGGAAGCAATTGGAGATGTTCTGAGATATTAAGTCAATGGATGGAAACCACAACTGTGAACAGTGTTTGAAGCACCTTTAAAGTGGTTTATAGGGAAACACCTTAAAAGGGTGTTTGAAACATCTTTGAAATGCTTCAAGTAAGTTTTAATGTTCCAAATTCACACAATGAAATGCAGTAGTTTATTTAATACTTGCAAAAAAAATGACATTGCTACTCAACAGCCACATCTGTGTACTCCCTCATACTTTGACATTTTCAGTATTATACTATCCCCATGATTATTAGAAAATCACCATCCTGCGATTGGACAGAATTCCCTCCAGGAACTGGAACTCTCTCCTTTTACCAATCACAGTAAGTTGACATCCGTTCACTTGCGAGAGATGACGGTGTTAGTACAAAAGAAAAGCAGTTTGAAATGATGATGTAGCACAGGTAGCTACCAGTAGACTCACTACCTCACATGTCTAGCAACTAAGGGGCAATCCATAACTGGTGCAGTGGTGTGCAGTTTGCACCTTCTCCCTGTCATACATAGCATGGAGAATTAACATTTCCTCCCTGTCATACATTTTTGGAGTATCCTCTGGGTGCTCCAAAAATTGGTGAGGATTTAGAGGGGATTTGTTGGGAATGTAGGGACAAAAAAAATGTCAGTGTGAGATTAGTGAAAATAGTCATTTGATCACAGTGAGGAAATGTTAATTCAAATTTCTAGTATACAGCAAGAAACAAAAATGAATTGGCACCGGTGGTAAAGGGATGCTGAGTACTTAATATAAAAATCATTAAGGAATCTTTTATACTCATCAGTTATAGGGGGAACTGCTGCATAACTGTCCCATTAAATGTTATTAATTCAAAATAATGCAACCTATTAGTGCCAATATTTGCTATCATTTTTAATGATTCAACTTTTATATATAGTAACTTCATGTATACTCAAAGCCAAAGAAATGTTATGTTGACTCTTAAAAAGACCCATATAACACTTTATTTTAAAATGTGTTTCTTGATTCATGGGATTTCACAGCAAAATAAACATAGAGAATAAAATTACCAAAATACTTTACTTTGAGTAATGGATGAAATTAAAGAATACACACCTGAACTCTGAACTTCCACATTGTGCCAACAGGAGTCCCAGGTATGGGACCATAATGGTTAGAAGGAACTATTGTGCATTCCTTAGTGCGACCAACACAGGCCATGCCCTACAGATGTGCAAGAGGGTACAGGAAGTAAACTAATAATAATCCAACTGATGCCTTTAAACAAACACTCAAATAAGCATACAAGCATGCAATGAAATGGATGGACAGCTGCACGCACCTTGCCCCAGTCTCTCTGACTTGCAGTGCTGGCAGAAGGCATCTTGGCCTTCTTTTTACTCTCTTTAAGCTTCTCTCCTGCTCGCACAACTTCGCTCGTATCATTTTTACAGGAAGGGCAATACCTGCAGATATACAACATTCAAATAACAAAGAGGACATGACTATATGTGCAGTTGTGTTCAGTTTCGGTCACACTGCGATAGGAAGGGTATTGTCAAGCTAGAATGAGTGCAGAGAAGATTTACGAGGTTGTTGCCAGGACTCGAGATCCTGGGCCACACGGAGAGGTTGGGCAGGCTAGAACTTTATTCCTTGAGGTGTATAAGATCACGAGGGGAGTAGATAGGGTGCATGCACTGTCTTTTACCCAGAGTAGGAAAATCAAGAACCAGAGGACATACTTAAGGTTCAGCTTAGTTTATTTTAGTTTTTAGTTAAGTTTAGAGACACCGTGAGGAAACAGGCCCTTCGTCCCACTGAGTTAGCGCCAACCAACAATCCCCACGCACTAGCACTATCCTACACACTGGGAACAATTTACAAACTTTACAGCAGCCGATTGGAGTGTGGGAGGAAACCGGAGCACCTGGGGAAAATCCACGGTGGTCATGGGGAGAATGTACAAACTCCGTACAGACAGCACCCGTAGTCAGGCTCGGACCTGGTCTCTGTCGCTGGAAGGCAGCAACTCTACCGCCGCGTTACTGTGCCACCCCAATAGAAATGCCCCGAATTTAATAGGAACCAGAGGTGCAACATTTTTCACACAGAGGATGGGGTTATAGAACGAGCTACCAGAGGAAGTACATGAGGCAGATACTTGGACATTTGGACATGTATATGGAAATGAAAGGTTTAGAAGGATATGGACCAAACACAGCAGGTGGGACTAGTGTAAGTGGGGCATCTTGTTCGGCGTGGGCAAGTTGGGCCGAAGGGCCAGTTTCCATGCTGTACGACTTTATATGGAACCTAAAATGGTCGGCACGGACTGGAAGGGCCGAGAGGGCCTGTTTCCGTGCTGTAATTGTTATATGGTTATATGGTTATATGGTTAAAGAAAGACCAATGTTTTCCAAAACCTCAATCATGAAGGATGACATAACATAGCAGCATTACTGGTAAACAAACACAACAACGCTGCTAAGTCAGTAACAAAGATGGCCCACAACAAATCCTAAAAACAATGAATTTTAATATACATACATTATTCATTAATTATTCACAAATTATTCATTAATAATCCACAAAAAATTTGCAATAGTGAATCAGTTTAATCAAGTAATTGTTTCATCCAATTAATTTCAATGTTGTCAGCCTATACAACTCAACGATGAAGCTAATTATTGTAATATATTTGCTAATGGTTTATTTGGAACCTGTTGCCAATATCATTATCGATATGATTCTTAAAAATCACTTAAAAATTGGAGAGGCTAATTCACTTTGTAATTTTGTTTGGCTCTGCCCAATTGCTTTGCAGATGGGCTAAATATGCTGTGTCTTCCACAGAAGTTGTAGCAGATGTATGAAATGCAAAAAAGAAAAGTCTACAAGCACATGCAAGAAAATAAAATCATCCAGGTGGTCATTTATGGCAAATATCTGAGGGCCCAGAAACCATCAGATGGACAGAGTGGAAGAAAGAGAATATCCACTCATAATAAAATGGAGACCACTGTGAAAAAAATCTGAAATAGTCCAACTGGCAAATAGCATCACGGTTATTTCACATGTATATATGATTTAGGGTAAAAAATATGACCACATCATTGTCCACTGGTTCACCATTCACCAATGCAATAAATTCAAAATTATCCTTCCTTAACTTATAATCTTATACCCATCAACATCCTCAACAGACACAATCCATGTTGTACAAGCTTCCCTTTGCTCCATCAGTAGCTGGGTTTTATTTCTCATATTTCTGTATTCCAAAAAAATCTTTCTACTTTCATTCCCATCTAGTTGCTCCTTTCTCCACCTTAACTAATGCTGAATAGCATCCAAAGTACAATTTATGTTATAATTCACTGGTGATCTTTCAATACAGAGGAAGATTAAAGCTGACTTTTTGGAAGTACAGGTTTACCACCGATTTTCTGATGGTTCTAGACCATTTCTGGATTATCTGTTTAGTCGGACCAACAGAGATCATACGCCCAATGGTACTGGATTGGTACTGCTTAGGCCGCCGAGGGACCGAGATACCAGCCGGCAAAGTCGGCCTTGGAAGTCAGCTATGGGAACGGATCTGCCAGCTTCAGCTGGGCCAGAGTTCCGGAGTCCTGGCCACAGGGGGCAAATTTGACCCGCTAATTGGCACATGAGTCCAAATGAGATTGAGATTGTCACCTTCTCACCTGTCTAGGCGGCACATTTTTGGAGGCACTTCCAGGGGGGACTTCAAGTGCACTCTCATAATTTTGTCCGGATTAAAAGAGGTGCCGGACCACCAGTTGCCAGAAAAATCAGTGGTGGACTTGTATCTATATCTAGAACTTATTGCCAACCTTTAATAGAAGGTGACTTTGGCTAAATTAAGTGCCCAAGACACAAATTAACATAATATAGAGGTATAGAGATTTCCCACTTCTTTCTCCTGCCCCAGCAATTAACCAAAATAATATTCATCAAGACAATATTTACCAGTCTTCATCTTCTGGTATCTGGCTGAGAGGTGGATTCAAGCAGTATGTGTGATATGCCATGTTACACTCATCACACAACAGCTGCCTATCTGGATCCTGCTTCCCGCCACATAATCGACAGGCACAGTATCGGCATTCTTTGTCAGGGTCTGCCTTACAGTATTTACACTCAGGACCACTCTTCCCTGGAGAAATAATGAAAGGTGGCGGGGGGGCACAAAAGTAAAAACCAGATCAAAACAATTGCTTGACTTAAATACTGTCTACAGAGTAAACAAACAGTTTAGAAAAGTCATTGCATGTCAACAGCTTCATACTTTTAAACTGGCCATCAGCTAGTGTAATTGGCTCAGCTCCAGATTCTTCAATCTTGTATATTTCATCCAAACATGCCACCTTGCAATCGCCTATCATATCTAATGGGCCACTGTAAAACATAAAAAGGGTAAAAGTTTGCTTGCACAGTTAGGCAATTTCACAAACATTTAAAACAGAAACATCTACAAAAGAAATCCTTCAAAATCACCAAAAAGGCAACATCTCACCAATGAACACACCGAACTTTCATTGCAATTTTCACAGCTACAACCATTCCCCCCCAGCAAAACAAAGACCCAACAAAATATTCATTTTCAGGACAAGGTTCATGCATGCAGATACAAGCCATTTCCATGTAGAATAATTCCTTTAAAAAAGTAATTTTTCTAATGCACAGTTCAACAGTTTCAGAATGAGTTAGATATTGCTTCATATTACATTCACCAATGCAGCGTTTAACCAGAACCCAGAAGGTACGTGCCTGTAATACCAGCCCACTGCACACAAATAAGGTCACTCATAATCAAATGTATTCTTTGAAACACAGATATTCTCCCTGCAATGGAAGATTGTGCACCATCTAGTCCAGGTAACCAAGTGGTAGATTTTCAAGTGTGCAAATGGTTAATGAAAGTTCAATCTCTTAATTTATAAAACAACTTAAAAATGGCAGAATGAAATACAGCATAATTTTAAAGTTACATGTTTTGCACTGCTAACAAGTTTGAAAGCCTACATCGAATTCTCCAATTTCAAGTACCCCAACAACCTCCCACGATGGTCACACATTTCTCCCACTATCTCCGACCACCCATCTCCCTGCTTTTTTTCCCCTCCTCCATTCACTCAGCTCCCATACCTGAGCCCCATTTTTTTTTTATACCCCCTGACTTTCCCCTCACCCAGATCATTCCCTCCGGCATTACATTTAACTCCTCTCTATCCTTATCTTTTGTCTCCTTTTAGTCTTTAGCCATTGTCCTTTACTTCACCCATCTGCCATTCAAACACCACCTCCCAACACCTGCACCCACCTGTCACTTGCCAGGCTTTGTTGAAACCCCATCTCTCTTTCCCAGGCTCACCCACACCATCAGTTTGAAGACATGTCCATTCTCTACAGATAGAAACATAGAAACATAGGTGCAGGAGTAGGCCATTCAGCCCTTCGAGCCTGCACCGCCATTCAATATGATCATGGCTGATCATCCAACTCAGTATCCCGTACCTGCCTTCTCTCCATACCCTCTGATCCCCTTAGCCACATGGGCCACATCCAACTCACTCTTAAATATAGCCAATGAACTGGCCTCAACTACTAGGCAGATGCTGCCTAACCTGTTGAGTTCCTCCAGCACTTGGCTTTTTAGTCATGATTCCAGCAGCTGCAGTTTCTTGCATCTCTTTTGCCTTTCACTCCACCAGGAACATGCCGTTCCGGAACATTCTCAATTTCACCTCGAGAAGCCTTTAATTAAATTAGGCTGTGGGCCGAGGAGCTTTTTCGTTCAAATTCATGACCCAACTCATGGAACTACCTAAATTTTTAACGTATTGAGTAAAGATATTATATATATCATACCTGAAACTCGTCAAGACCAAAACCTACATATTTTAAAAATACGAGAAAAAACTCAAATTTTCCGAGTAGTAATTGTCCAATCAATGCACGTTTGACATTGAGGTCGGACGCAAATTGACCAATTCTGCGCTTCGTTTTATGGTCGCTAGGCAGCGAGGACCCTGGGATCATGGCTGTCTCCTAATTACATCAAAACAATGGCAAGGTTTCGAAGAAATAAAGGTAGTGCTAACCTTGCCGATAATTTTGTTTTACAATTGATTTATCGTTATAAAGTTATGATGTGAAATGTTAAATAATTGATAAAAAAACAAATGTAGAGCTAGGGTTAGTATTAGGGTCAGTCAGTCGGTCGGTCGGTCGATCAGTCTGTCGGTCGGGCTGTCGGTAGGCCGATGGATGCTGTGGAGGATCAGTCGGGCTGTCGGGCTGATGATCCAGAAGGGCATGCTGGCTGAGGTGGACGCGCTGCAGAGCCACATTTACAGAGCCCACAGCCGGTTCCAAAGCAGCTCCAGCTCCAGCCATGGGCAGCTCTGGAAGGGGGGGCGAGTAAGGGTTAGGCATTTTCCTGTCAGTGGAAGATGCCTTGACCTTCCCCCAGTTTGGCACTGCCCCAGTCCCACTATGGCCTTGACCCCCACTCTGCACACTGGCAGTCAGTGGGGTTCAGTAAACGGGGAAACCCTCAGGAACTGCCCTGACCTATTAAGTAGGCTGGTTAAGGAGCCGGACATCTGGGGCAGTCTCATTCAAAATACACACACAATTATATTATTTTTATAATATAATTACACACAATTATACATGATTAAAGTCATATTCACGTCATATATATATATATATATATATATATATATACATACATACACATACACACACACAACATATGTGGTATAATAATATATGGTTTAAATAGACCGCAACACGGAATTAGGCTCCCATGGTGTAATATGGGCATTGGACACTAGATGGCGCTTGCTTTCTAATTTTCTAATCAGTTTGATTAATTAATGTTCAATTTTCAGCAGTGACGAGTTACGACTTCCTTCTCATTTATATTTTATCTAAATCTGTGCAAAATTTAATGTAGTTCTGAGATATGGGTCACGAAAGTTAAATTCTAGACACATTTTTGATGCTCAGCCCACAGCCTAAATTAAATAGAAAGTATTCTATAGCGATACAAATCAGTTGGTTTGGCAACTGCTCTGCTCAAGTTATGAGCCCAGTTTATTATGCAAACCAGCCTCCCCTACCATCCACTCAATCAACACTTCATGATGCCTCAGGAAAGCAGCCAAAAATAATTATGGACCATTCACTCATTCCCTCTGCTCCCTTCAGAAGCTACAAAGAAGGCATCTACCACCAGATTCAAGAACAGATTTGCCCCCCGCAGTTATCAGACTCCTGAACAAAACTTCTCATAAACTAAGGATGTATTCCTGATCTCTCAATCTACCTACTGTATGGATTGATCGCTGGTTGGCGCAGACATGGTGGAGCAACGGGCCTGTTTCCGGGCTGTACATCAAAAGTCTAAATGTAATGATTTTAAAAAGTGAAAATGAATTAACCAATTGCCCATACCACCATGTGCCCCATTGAAATGATGGGCTGATCATTCTGTACCAGGTTTAACCTGAAACACATTCATAAGCAGATTCTGCAGCAAACTGATGGGGAATGACGTTTGGTTTGCACTCTACCACTGAAGTCCATGAGGAGTTGAAAGTCAGTGCTGTTAATTCAATGAACCTAACATTTACGTCAACAGTAACGTGTTATCTGTGGGCAATTCACATCAAATTCCAGTTTAAGATAAAAGGACTGCTCCAAACTGCATTTTATTTGTGTGCTTAAGAGCATAAATGCATATTGACAATGACAAATAGTTATAAATGAATGGACATCTGACTTGTAATGAAGAGCAAGACATCCAGAAGCCTGCCACAAGCAAACAGTGCAGTTATAAATAAAGTAACTGAGCATAATTGTCTTTTCCACTCTGTTGATTTATCAACCCTGAAAAAAACACCACTCACTAAAAAGTCTCCTGATATCTGACTAGGTGCTTTGATTAATCTTAAACTGAAATCATATTTGTGTTTTGGGGATTTGATTAAGTCTCTGAAGAATAGCCCTACTCTCCACGGCAATTAATATATATTCTGTCTTCTAACCTATCAAGTGGAAATGCTCTGGTAGCACAGCAACTAAACCATGCACAATAATTATGGCAACTGATCAAAGAACTATTGAAGAAAAAAAGCACAATGATTTGCATCTGTCAGTATTACTACTTCTACCAAAAACGAATAAGACAGTTTGTAGACTATTTATAAGCAGAGTAATACATTTAATGTAAATAATATCCAGTTTATTATAATGTTCTCATAACTGATTGCAAGTTATTTACCCATAATTTTTTACGGATTACATGGCATGTCATCCTATATTAATTAAACCGTTTTTTTATCCTGATCTACCCATTTCATGAGTCATACATCAAAAATGTTCAGGTCTCTCGCTCTTTCCTCATATCCCACTATTTAAAACCAGTGCAGTCAAACTTACCCTCAGGGAATATAGACACAAGGAACTGTAGATGCTGGATTACAAAGAAAGACACAAAGTGCTGGAGTAACTCAGTCTGTCAGGCTGCTGACTCGCTGAGTAACTCTGGCACAGTGTGTCTTATTTCACTCACGGGAAAAATGCCTTGGACTGTGGTTGTTAACTACAGTCTTAGTGGCAAGCTGGCTCCCAACCTTTCCCATTCCTTTTTACTCCAAGGAAGCATTTAACAAGGTGTGCATTCAGAAGGAAAAAACAGCAGAGGTTCTTTGTAACAAATTTGGAAATAGAAACACTATAGGCTGCCAATCTGATTGAATGGTGCCAGGACAACAATTTGCCTCCAAACTGTTGACTTAAGATGGGGAAAGCCGAGGCTCCACGAACCTGTCTTCATCGATTGGTTCATGATGGAGAGAGTCAACAACTTCAAGTTTCAGGGCATGCATATCTCTGAAGATCTGTTCTGGGCACAGTACATGAATGCAATCATAAGGAAAGGCCATCAATGCCTCTACTTCCTTGGGTATGTGGAGGTTCCACACATCATTGAATATTCTATTTAACTTCTACAGGCATATAGTAGAGTATATTGACCAGTTGCATCACGTCCTGTTTCTACAAACCGAATGCCCAGGAACGAATGAGATTGGAAAGTGGTGAACACTTGTCCATCATGGGGATCGATCTCCCCCACCCTCAAAGGGATCTATAGAAGGCGCTGCCTTAAAATGACAGCCAATATCATCAGAGATCCACACCACCCTGGCCATGATCTCATTTGGCATCTACCATTCGGAAGAATGTATAGCAGTCTGAAAACTGCGATCACCAGTTTCAAGAATGGCTGCAAAATAATTTATTTGTTCGATTTTCGGTATCTGACAAATAAACGCTCTTGACTTGACTCTCGACTCTGCTGTTCAAAAAAGATTAATAGATACCCAAACTACAAACTTAAAGAATGACCACACACATCTAGCCTTAAACACAGAATTAAATTGCAAATTAAATTATTATTGTGATAGAAATACAATCTATTCAGGTCAGCTATCGTGGATCTGCAAGAGTAAATCTATGATCATTAATTATAATTGATGTCTTTAACACATTACTTCAGTGCATTCATTGCCTCCTTCACTAAGATCAGTGGTGCTTAACCTGGGGCTCAGGACCCCCATGCGGGGTCATTTGGGGCTTTACCGGGGGTCATAAATAACATATCCATTTGTTGAGCCCATGTTTAGGAACCTAACAAAGGTACATACCACATACAGTATTTTGTTCACATATTGCCAAAAGGTGAAGAATCACTGACGTAGAAGTAGAAACGTGTAAAATTCTACGCAGCTTTGAAACATCATCCATGTCATAGAGTTAACTAGAATCTGTTGCTATGTAGATTTATGCAACAGTGTTCAATGATGTACTGCATACACTTTCAATGGGTTTTCAGAAAGATGCCATAACAGCCATGTTGTACAGCACAATGTGGATTGCGAACCCATGCAAAACCCAACTAAAACTAGAGACCTAGGCAACAAGGAGGCAAGGCCATCAATGCCTCTACTAGGGAACCATCCTAGAATAGAGATTGCAACCACAAATTCTCCTGTCTGTCCCCCCCCCCCCCCCCCCCTACCACAATCGCTCTGGCTGGCTTCAGCCTCCCCTGCTGTGCCTCAGAACCAGTCTCAGTGCTACAGACCTGACTGCTGCTGCTTTCTCCTTGTTTTCTCCTGCAGAACGTGTTTTTGAGGGGAATGATCAATAGGGAATGACCTTTCGCTCTCTGCCTATTCCCTTTATTGGCAGTCAAATATCTGCATTCCACCTGCACCTTGGGTGTGGTCACCACACTAATACTCTGATCAATTAAACCTTCAACCTGGATAATCTTCAGTGTTCCTTCATGCGATCTGTCAGGAGCTAAAATAATTAATCCCAAAGTCTATTCATGAAGAATTAGGTGAGTGGTACTTTAGAACTCCAGGAAATCCAACACATGATCCAGGAGTCAAAAGGCCTCTGGGTGAGCTGTACATTGCACAAAGTTAGACTTTACTTTAGACTTTAGAGATACAGCGTGGAATCAGGGCCTTCGGCCGACTCCAACCAGCGATCATCCCCGTACACTAACACTATCCTACACGTTAGGGACAATTTACAGAAGCAAATCAACCTACAAATCTGTACATCGTTTGGAGTGTGAGAGGAAGCCGGAGCACCCGGAGAAAACCCATGCGGCCACAGGGAGAACGTACAAACTCAGAGAGTGGGAGGTGCCTGAATACACACATAGATAGGCACATGAATACACAGTCAATGGAGGAATATGGATAATGTGCAGATAGAAGAGATTGTTCTAAGTATGCATCATGTTCAGCAGAGACATCAAGGGCCTGTTCCTGCACTGCCCTATTCTATGTAACATTTGTCAACAGCATTTTAACCTTGGACAGCTATCACCACAAATAAGCCACAAAATATGCATGTCACACAAACGTCCACAGCATAACAATATAGAAATCCAACAGTTGGTGCCTTTAGTTGAAAAACGTCACACTTCCCAGCTGAAAATAATCCGCACAAAACTTAAAAACAAATAAAGTTGATTTTGGTATTTTCCAGTTACAAGGCTCAACGGTTTTTTGAATATTTCAGGCAAAAAAAAAAAAGGAAGGATGTGCTCTGATTCTGATGTAGTATCAGTGATCTGGAGTGGAATCTCATCACAGAATGCCACCTCATGCGCAGAGTATTGATCGCACTGTTTGCTTTTACACTGGAAGTATTTGGCTCAGAATGAACTAAAAACAGGTCCAGATACAGGTCTAGTCTGATTTGAAAGGACAGTTCAACAATTTCTAATGCTTTCTTTCCCATTTTTTGGAGACTTCCTCCTGCAAACAGAGAGATGTACAGAGAGATCTTGGGGTCCAAGTCCATAACTCCCTAAAAGTGCCTACACAGGTAGATAGGGTGGTAAAGAAGTCATATGGTGTGCTTGCTTTCATATGTCGGGACATTGAGTATAAGAGTCCGAAGGTCATGATGCACCTTCATCAGACTTTGGTTAGGCCATATTTGGAGTACTGCATGCAGTTCTGGTCGTTCCATTACATGAAGGATATGCAGGCTTTGTAAATGGTGCAGAGGAGGTTTACCAGAATTATATCTGAATTAGGGGCTATTAGGTACATGGAGAGGTTGGACAGGCTTGTACCAAGGTATAGAAGCCTGAAGTCCCAAACCTCTAGGTTCAGGAACAGCTACTTTCCTACAATGACATGGCTCTTCAACACACCTGCATACCTGTAATCTTAACTCGGCAAATGAACACCTTGGCATGCCCATGGATTTCATGACTATTGGCATGATAAATTCTTTATCATTTCAATATATCAGCCAATCCCAAAGCTTTTATTTGAGTTAGGATTAGGGTTCTATGTGGCGTGATCAAATGACAATTGAAATTCCCGATACACTGACTACCCTAGTAATCATAACCTATATTTAATCTCTCAAAAAAAAATTCCTATCTTAAAATCATGTTGATTCTGGCCAACCATGTTAGAATGTTCTAAATATCATATTGCTACATCTTTAATAATGGCTTCAAGCATTTTCCTGTCAACCACTCTCAAGCTAATATTCAAAAAATGTGGTACTCTGTAGCACCATCACATGGCAGCAAATTTGCAAGCACTGAAGTAATTTGCCCAGATGTAAGCCAATCACCCGGTTCCAAAATCACTTTATATCGGCACTCATCTAAGAGCCCATAGAAAGTGACAGTGAATATTTTAGAAGAACAAAGTCACGCAGTGGCTTTAACACAACGTGTTCAGAAAATTATCTGAGGGTGTTATATCAACTTCAAGTGTGATTTTGCTTGGAACACAGTCTTACTATTGAGAAGTTCTGCATGGAAAGAAGGTGAATAGTATGGCTTGAAAGAGGAAGATCTTGGATTTCACCCGCTTGAATGGGCTGTCAGTGACTTGATATATTTCTATTTTCTCTCCTCAGCTTAGTTTCTGAGTAAATACCAGGTGTGTTGTATTGTGCAAACACATGTTCGCTTAACATCTATTTCACTTTAAAAACTTGTTGGCTTTCTTTCCATCAATTAAATTCAGAGCACGTCTTACGATACAAACTGTACCACCTTGTTCGCTTGCCATTTGTTTACCATGCCACTTCCAAGTATCAAGATTCACCTTTGCCCCAGTTTGGTCACTGAGATGCAAGATGAAAAGAGGAACACAATTTCTAACACAAAATTCTCCAAACATTAAACTAACGCCTGTGAGGAACGATTAATATTGATGTTTTCACAGATTTTTGCTCCTTACTTTTGAACTGCAAGCTGATTTTTCACCAACGAATGAAGTCATGGAATTGGAATTATGGAGCAAGAATTCCATTTAATTTTGTAAAAGCACGATTTATTGCTTTCATCCAATTTCATTTAGACAACTGAACCAGGGTTGACAAAATATAATTATGCCTATGTTTAATAGCATCCTTATATTTATTTCATGATACAAGTGTCTAATACATATGTAATGCATACCACAAAGGGAAAATGATTGTGTTTTAATGTAGTAAACTGCACTGAATATTGCTTTAGAGATCAACACCTAAAACAATTAAGGAGCAATAGAAACTCTTGGTGAGTAAGTCAAATCAAACTGAAGCACAACAAGTGTTAAGATGATAAAAGATTATTGGAGATAAGCAGAATTGAATGTTGTCAAGTGTTTGGTAGATGGGTTAATTGCCAAAATTACAAAGTCACTTGAACAATTTCAAAATCTGAGAAAAATTTTTAGAACATTGTAAAATAAAGCAAAACAGCTTATAAAGGAGATAGACACAAAGTGCTGGAGTGACTCAGTGGGTCAGGCAGCATCTCTGGAGAAAATGGACGGGTGACGTTTCGGGTCGGAATCCTTCTTCAGACTGGAGTCACAGCATTTTGTGTCTCTCTTCGGCATAAACCAGCACTTGCAGTTCCCTCCTATGCAGATTATAAAGTCAATGTGTTCCTATGTAAGTGACTATGCAAAGCAATGCCATCCTAAAATTGTAGACATTTTTGGATAAAATAACTTATTATGTCACTTACCTCTACCTTCACTGAGGAAATAAACAATATTATTACCCATATTTCTGAGGTATGCTTTTACGAAATTGTATTCCTTCGTTTTTACTGGCTCGCTAACAGGGGAATATTTTCTTATATTCCCCTTTCTAGCGAACGCTATGGACTTTACCTGTTTTAAACAGCGGGGTATATAGTCTTATATTCCCCTGGTCTCACATCCGGGAACTTGGCAACGTGACGCTGCGTGACGGGCAACGTGACGCTGCGGTGCGAAATTTAAAATTTATTCTCAAAACAAACAAAATGGCAGCCGGTTGCGAGAAGAGGTTCGCGAAAAAGTTCGACCTTCACATTTGTCACATAAATGAATTAATAAATTACGAAACATAAATGTTACATTGTTTTAGTACCCTTATTTACAATGTTGCAATGGTTTTAGTACCCTTATTTACAATGTTGCAATGCATATTGCAAAATGTATAGATACATTCATATCATATGAGAGATGTTCAGATTTTCCTCTAGATGTCTGATAATGGCAATATTGACTGTCCTCTTTCGGGAGATACGACTGCCCTCACTAGATCCATATTGCCCTCGTCTTCGACTCGGGCAATATGAATCTACTTCAGGCAATATATGTCGTATCCCCCTCAGTCAATAAATAATATTATCTTTTCTCACAAATACTGTGGTGCTGGTGGTGTGATGCTCACAGTGGATATTGTTTACAATTTTAAACGCGTGGTTGAGCAGAGGTGGTGAAGCTCTCCAGTGTGACACCTGCCTTTTTAACTGGATGCAGAATAGCCAGGGTTTGTGTGTGAGAACTGCAGCACGTCATTGCACTCTATGATTCCAGAGGCAGGCTGCTCGTACACTCAGAATGTAAAAGTCAGAGTTTAGGATCATAGAACCATACAGTTCACACACATACAGGCCCTATCAGCCCAGCTCATCCATGCAACCAAAATGCCTATCAATGTTAGTCTAATTTGCTTGTGTTTGTCCCATATCACTCCAAATCTTTCCTATCCGTGTACCTGTAACTTGTGGGTCATAAAACTTGGACGGCAAACTGAATAAATACCCCACAGTTCACATTTGAAAGTCATCAACTGGTTACAACTCTCCTGGGCCCAGAAGGAGCAGGCACGGAATATAGACTAGTAGTCTGCTTGGATCTGACACTGCTCCAAGATATCTTCTGCACCAATTAAAGTTTAAAGCCAGGTTTGCCATCTGTGACAGACATGGCAAGCCATTGTGTAAACTAGAGACATCTGCAGAACTCCATATCATGCCATGAAGCCACACATCATGAAAACAGGCCCTTCAGCCCAACTTGTCCATGCAGACCAAGATGCCCCATCTCCATTGATCCCATCTGCCTGTGTTCAGCCCATATCCCTCTAAACTTTTTCTATCTATGTACTTTGTCCAAATGTCTCCTAAATGTTATCGTACCCAAATGTGGATATGGTATGACAGACTGTTGAATGATATGTCGTCAGGGCTCATTAATACAACCAAGGATAGAAACAGAAAATAGTAGGCCATTCAGCCCTTCGAGCTAGCACCGCCAGTCAATATGATCATGGCTGATCATCCAAAATCAGTACCCTGTTCCTGCTTTCTCCCCGTCTCCCTTGATTCCTATAGCCCTAAGAGCTAACTCCAACTCTCTCGCTTTTCGCATGTCGCTTGGGAATCACCATCAGGCCCAATCCTGCCCACACCCTGCATCTGTATGTGCACATACAACTGGAATCGGAGACCACAATGATATGCCATACTTCTAATACACAAATCCAGGCAATTCTGCGTCCAGTGAGAAGGCAGGATTTGCAAGAGCCACATTTCAACCTGGAGTGCTTCATCTCCTCGGCTCATGCACGAGTTGCCAAGTTGTAAGTAGCATCTGCGATGTATACCGCTTACTCAGTGTCGTTTAGAAAAGGTTGCCAGGACAACAGTTCACTTCCTGAGCACCAAAAATCCATCCACATTGGGAAAATATGATACGTCTCGTTCAACGAGCTTACAAGTGTACTACAATCAAGCCATCTACAGTGGACAAGTATCTAGCTTATAGTGACTTCAAAGGAATCACACATGCTTGAATCTTGCTGCTGGGCATGTCATTCATCTGTAGTTAATTATTTGCTCCACAAAACAAGTGTTTTTTTCTGCAAAAGGAACAAGTGCATATTCTGATAACTAAAGGCTTTCTATAGACGTAACTGCAACTATATGATAACAAGAAGGAAAATTATTATTTCCTATTTATAAATTGCTTGTGAGGTGCAAAAGATTTCAATGGAGAGGTAATCCAAAATCTCTCCAGCAAGCAGGAAAATACAAATATTTTAGATTATTATTATTGTCAGGTGTACCGAGGTACAGTGAAAAGCTTTTATGTTGCGTGCCCTCCAGTCGGCAAAAACACTATACATGATTATAATCAGGCCCTCCACAGTGTGCAAATACAGGATAAAGGGTAATATAAGATAAAGTCTAATATAGTCTAATTAAAGATAGTTCAGTCTCCAATGAGATAGATGGGAGGCCAGGACCACACTCTGGATGGTGAGAGGACAGTTAAGTTCCCTGTTAACAGCTGGGAAGAAACTGTCCTTGAATCTGACCTTTAAAATTCTTCAATGAATTATACTCATCTTAAAGTTTAAGCTACAATGTTATATTTTTATATCAATGTATTTTAGCCGTGAGATTTTAAAAAAACAAATATGCAGGGTATTGCTTTCTCTGCCACCTTTCTCCCCTTTTTTGATCTCCCGTCTCCATCACAGGGGAAACTATCGACTGACGTCTGATACAAATCTACCGACTCCCAGTTATCTGGACTACAGTTACTCCCACCCACCCTCTGACAATGACACAGTCCACTATTCTCAATTTCAGTCTCTGCCGCATCTCCTCCAAAAATGAGAATTTGCATTCTAGGACATCCAAGATGCCCCCGTTCTTTAGGGAACATGTATTGCCCCCCCCCCCCCCCCCCGTCATAAATGGATCTTGCATCCATGTCTCCTCTGTGTACCTCCCACCTCGCCACCCCAAGATGAAAAAAGGATATTCCCCAGGTCCTCACCTTTCATCCCATGAGCCTCCGCATCTAACACCACTAGTTACATCTTCCCATCCCCTCCACTTTCTGCCTTCCGCAGAGATCGCTCCCTTTGCAACTCCTTGATTCACTCATCCCTTCCCACCTAAACCATTCATTCCTCAGGTACTTTCCCCTGCAACCACAG
This sequence comes from Okamejei kenojei, assembly GCA_035221665.1. Taxonomy (NCBI): domain Eukaryota; kingdom Metazoa; phylum Chordata; class Chondrichthyes; order Rajiformes; family Rajidae; genus Okamejei; species Okamejei kenojei. Next base: position 80,779,324 of record CM069133.1, read on the forward strand.
GAGATGTAACACCCGTCCCCATACCTCCTCCCTCGCTTCCATTCAGGAACCTCAATAGTCCTCCTCTAACCGCATCTACTGCATCTGGTGCTCCCGATGTGACTTCCTGTACATCGTCGAGACCAAGCATAGACTTGGTTTTGCCGAACATTTGCTATTGTTTGGCTGCACTTGCAGTGTTTTTTTTCATAGATGTTCAAATGGCCATTAAAATTGTACTGTAATAAGCCCACAACTTCATCTGGTTTGTTGTAATTGCTTCATACTGCTGTCCTTGAATCTTTTAGGACTGAGATGAGAAAAAAAAAATTCACACACAGTGGTGAATTTCTGGAATTCTCTGCCACAGAAGTTAGTTGAGGCCACTTCATTGGCTATATGTAAGAGGGAGTTAGATGTGGCCCTTGTGGCTAAAGGGATCAGGAGGTATGGAAAGAAGGCAGGTACAGGATACTGAGTTGGATGCTCAGCCATGATCATATTGAATGGCGGTGCAGGCTTGAAGGGCCGAATGGCCTACTCATGCACCTATTTTCTATGATTCTATATTTCTATGTTTTTCATCAAACACTTACGCTTGATCCGCCAAGGCCTTCTGGATTTCCTAGTTGCTACCCATTTTAACTCCTCTTCCCATTTACAAACTGACCTTCCTGTCCTGGGCCTTCTCCATTGCCAGAATGATTCCACTCACAAACTGGAGGAACAGCTTCTCAGATTCCGCTTGGGTAGCTGATCGGCATGATCAATGAATTCTCCAAATTTAGGTAATACCCTCCTTCTCCCTCTTCTTCCCCCCACCGCTCGTGTCCTTCCTACACTCACACCCATTTCTTTCCCCTCCCTCCACCTACACTTGTCCTCCAGTTTCACAACTCTTTCATCCTTCTGTCTCACACCTTTTGTCTTTTCATCTCTGGCCATTGTCCAACTTTCTCCCTATCAAATCCCTCTGCCCCTCAACTGTATCTCCTATTACCTACCAAGCTTTGTCCTGCCCTTCCGTCTTCCAGGTTTCTTCTCTCCCCCTAACCCCCCCCCCCCCCCCCCCCCCCCCGCCTCTTTCCTACAATCAGGCTGAAGACCCGGTACAAGACATCTACCGATGAGGAGAAGCAAGCCTTGGCCGAACTACGAAACATCCTAAGGAAAAGGCTTATGACCCTCCGCAGAGCAGAGTGGCACAGGAGAAGAGGAAGAGAGAGAGCTAGGAAGTGAGCTGCGTTCATTTCCAATCCCTTTGGCTTTACCAGGGGATTACTTGGGGACAAGTGCAGTGGTCGCCTCATGTGCTCAACAGGTGAAGTAAATCACTTCCTCCATGACATCCTGAGCAATCCAATGAGGGAACAGGAGCTTGAACCCAACAAAGCTCTCATCATCCCAGCCCCCCCAACAACAGAGTTCAATCAGAGGGAGCTGAGTCTGGAGGAGGTTGAGGAGATCATCAAGGCAGCACGCTCAGCCTCTGCTCCAGGGCCTAGTGGCGTACCATACATAGTGTACAAGCGCTGCCCAGAGCTCCTTCGATACCTATGGAAGATTTTGAAGGTGGTATGGCGAAGGGGGAGAGTTGCTAACCAGTGGAGGTGCGCTGAGGGAGTTTGGATCCCGAAAGAGGAAAACTGAAAGAACATCAATCAGTTTCGGTCAATCTCGCTGCTGAGCGTTGAAGGGAAGGTGTTTTTCAGCATTGGCTCCCGAAGATTAACTGAGTTTCTCCTCAAAAACAGCTACATCGACCCCTCAGTGCAGAAGGGTGGGATTCCGGGAGTTCCTAGCTGTGTGGAGCACACTGGAGTAGTTACACAGCTCATTAGAGAAGCCCATGAAAACAGAGGCGACCTAGTTGTTCTGTGGTTGGACCTCGCCAATGCCTATGGGTCCATACCGCACAAACTGGTTGAGCTTGCACTACACCAACACCATGTTCCCAGCAAGATCAAGGACCTGATCCTGGATTATTACCATAATTTCAGGCTGAGGGTGACTTCTGGGTCAGAAACATCAGACTGGCTTCGGCTTGGAAAAGGAATAATTACGGGATGCAGCATTTCTGTTATTCTTTTTGCTCTTGCCATGAACATGGTGGCCAAGTCAGCCGAGGTGTAATGCAGAGGCCCCCTAACCAAGTCTGGTGTACGACAGCCCCCAATTAGAGCTTTTACGGACGACCTTACCATCAGCACAACATCAGTCCCAGGAAGTAGGTGGATCCTACAAGGTCTTGAGAAACATATCACCTGGGCAAGAATGAGTTTCAAGCCAACGAAGTCAAGGTCCATGGTGCTGAAGAAGGGGAAGGTGACTGACAGATTCCACTTCTTACTATCCGGAACTGCCATTCCCTCCATCACTGAGCAACCTGTCAAGAGCTTGGGGAAGGTTTTTGACGTAACTCTGAAAGACTCTGCCGCCATTCAAAAGTCCATCAAAGACCTTGAAGCCTGTCTCACCAAAGTCGACGTCAGGTCTGCCAGGCAGATTCAAGGCCTGGATCTATCAGCATTCCATCCTGCTCCGAGTCCTGTGGCCTCTGCTGGTTTACGCTGTTCCATTGACCACAGTTGAGTCCCTCGAAAGGAAGATCAGCGGCTTTCTCCGCAGGTGGCTTGGCCTTCCCCGCAGCCTCAACAGTGCAGCACTGTATGGGACCAGTAACATCTTGCAGCTCCCATTCAGTGGCCTCACGGAAGAGTTTATGGTGGCGCGAACAAGAGAGGCACTGCAGTACAGGGACTCCAGGGACCAGAAGGTGTCATTGGCTGGCATTGAGGTGAGAACAGGGAGGAAATGGAGGGCGGCGAAAGCAGTGGAGGAGGCAGAGTCACGCCTAAGGCAAAAGACATTGGTGGGAGTCATGGCAACTGGCAGAGCGGATTTGGGATACTTCCCTAAGACACCGGTTGGCAAGGCCCAGGGCAAGGAGAGACACCATCTAATCCAGGAAGAGGTCCGAGCAGATGTGGAGGAAGAGCGTGTGAGCAGGACAGTGGGGCTCAGGCAGCAGGGAGCGTGGACAAGGTGGGAGAGCGTACCGCAGCGCCGGATTACCTGGTCAAACATCATGCAGGCAGACTTCCAGCGCGTCCGGTTCCTTGTCCAAGCTGTCTACGATGCCTTACCAAGCCCAGCAAACCTCCACATCTGGGGCAAGAATGAGACACCTTCCTGCCCACTTTGCTCTGGAAGAGGATCATCAGAACATCTCCTCAGCAGCTGCCCAAAGTCCCTTGGGGAAGGTCGCTATCGGTGGCGGCATGACCAGGTGCTCAAGGTGGTTGCTGAGAGCATAGCCACTGCCATCGGTAACAGCAAACACCACCAAGCCCCAAAGAAATCAAATCACTTTTGTCAAAGCTGGAGCGAAGCCCTGACCACAACCAAAAACAAGGACAGGCCTCCTCTACACAGCCACTGACTGGCAGCTGCACGTCGATCTGGGCAAACAGCTGAAATTTCCACAGCACATCACAGCAACATCACTCCGGCCAGACATGATCATCACCTCCGAAGTGATAAAACAGCTGATCATTCTGGAACTGACAGTGCCCTGGGAAGAGCGTATTGAGAGGCTAACGAGAGGAAGCGCGCAAAGTACCAGGAACCGGTGGAGATGTGCCAGGACAGAGGCTGGAAGACGTACTATGAGCCCATAGAGGTTGGCTGTAGAGGCTTTGCAGGATGCTCACTCTGCAAAGTCCTCAACCTGTTGGGCATTACGGGGCTGGCAAAGAAGAGGGCCATTCAATCGGCAAGCGAAACCGCAGGGAAAGCCACTAGTTGGCTTTGGATTAAGAGGGCTGATCCGTGGGCGGTTGCTGCTGGGAAGCAAGTCGGGGCTTGATCAACCCCGGCTGGGTTGCCTGGGCGAGGGTGTCTGATGTTGTGAGACCCGAAACAGCCGATGACCCCAGGTTACATCACTGAGGATGTGCCCCAGCGCATCTAGAAGATGTCTATCTTTCACACAGGCCAGCACTTTATTCTTAAGATGTTTTAATGACAACTAAGCGGAAGATCAGTTCTCTACACAAGCCGTATGAAGCACCAGGCGCTAGTCTATATATCATCACTAACAATTACACACACCATACAATATGTTGTATAAACCAGCTGTAGTTGCGAACTTATTAAGTGTTAACGATTTGTTGGCCATTTTAACACCTGTGACAAAAACACTGCAAGTGCAGCCAAAATAACAGCAAGCTGATCTCTCTCTCTGAAACGCTTTTGGATAGGACATGAAAGCAGTAGGAATGATTTATATTCCAATAATCCAGGTACAAGATAAACATTCCACACAGTTGATGCACACGACAATCTTTTTTTAATTTTGCAGTTCTCAAGCATGGTGCAGTCTGATTTTATACCTTACTGGACCAAGTGCAGTCTGCTCCCCCAACGCAGCCGTCCCCCACCTGGAGCCCCCACAGTAGGCGTGGGGGGCAGAGAGGGAGCGGGGGCGGGACAGAGAGGGAGGCGAGTAAAGTTTGAGGGGTGGGGGAGGGGGGGGGGGGGCGGGGCGCGTCGTCACAGGGGTGGGCTGGTTCCCGAACGCCCTCTCTCCCGGCCGATGGCTGCCCCCAATGCACCCATCCCCTACCCGTAGCCCCCACGGGAGGCCAGCTACAGGTACCAGGCAGGGCCCGAGTTCGGGGGGGGGGGGGGGGGGGGGGGGGGGGGGGGTGGGGGAGCAAGTAAGAGCAAGAAGACAATGGGTTTTTATCAAAGTCTTTTCAGATTCTTGAACATTTTCATTAATTACTGGAGAAATAAAGCATGAATTTTTCAGAAAAGGCGATTTCGGACTCCAGGAGGGAAAATCTCCAGCGGAATATGTAAACTTTTTACTGTTAGCGCATCGTTTTTTCGAGCTGATGTGATTATACACAAAGAAACACACACGCACAAACTCACACACATCCAAGATCACCAAGGAGAAGGAAGATTCCGCACTGGCATTTCATGGTCAGCAATGAAGACTAGCAATGGTCCAATCAAGGTATTGTATATCTTTATTATCATTTTTCCTGAGTACTTACATACCCAGAGGAAACGAAAAAACATTTCTCAACCAGTGTCCATTCAGAGTGCGGTAAAAAATAGAAATAAAAATAAATATACATATATCATGAGTTCCAATCGGCAGTGGCACAACAACGGCTCTGCTTCAGTGTGTCCAGGTTGGTGGTTGGTGCGCGATACTTTGGCAGGGGGCAAAGTCCGTTTATCAGTCTTATAGCCTGCGGGAAGAAGCTGAGGAGCATCCTGCTGGTTTTGCAGCTGATGCTCCTGTACCTCTTCCCAGATGGCAGGATGGAGAATATGTGATGCGATGGGTGGTAGGGGTCTTTGATGATGGAGATGGCTCTGCTGATACATCTCTTCCTGTATATGTCCAGCAGGAAAGGGAGTGGAGCACCAATAATCCTGCTGGTGGTCTTCACAATCCTGTCCAGTTGGTGCCGTTCGTACGCCTTGTAGCTCCCGAACCAGGAAGTGATGCTGCAGGTTAATGTGCTCTCGATTGTCCCCCTATAAAAAGTTCATAGGTGTGCTGTGGGGAGACCTGCTTTCCGTAGTCTTTGGAGAGGGTGTAGTCGCTGCTGGGCTCTCTTGACCAGTGCTGTGGTGTTGGTCGTGGACGTCAGGTCATCTGACAGGTGGAGTCCTAGGAACTTCACACTGCTGACCCTTTCCACATCAGCTCCATCAATGTGCAGGTTTATGACGTTGTTTTCCCGCCCTCCTGAAGTCAACCACCATCTCCTTCATTTTTCCCACGTTGAGAATGAGGTTGTGGGATTTGCACCATCCTGTGAGCAGCTCCACCTCCATCCTGTATGCCGACTCATCATTATCACTGATGAGACCCACCACTGTTGTGTCATCAGCGAACCTGTTGATGAAGTTGTTGTTGAGTCTAGCAGTACAGTCGTGCGTAAGCAGACTAAACAGCAGGGGGCTTAGGACACAGCCTTGGGGCGAGCCAGTGCTCACGGCTATGGTTTTTGATGTCCTACTGTCCACCCTGACTGTCTGCTGCCGTTGCGATAGAAAGTTCAGGACCCAGTTACATGTGCCAGCATCAACCCCCAATAACTCCAACTTCTCCACCAGCTGCTGCGGAATGATTGTGTTAAAAGCAGAGCTGAAGTCTATGAAGAGGATCCTGGCATAAGTATTTTTCCGATCAAGGTGTGGCAGTACGAGGTTCAGTGTTGTTGAGACTGCATCCTCTGTGGATCGGTTGGCTATGTAGGCGAACTGCAGTGGGTCTAGGTCGGCAGGTAGGCTATTTTTGATATGCTGCATAACCAGTCGCTCAAAACACTTCATTACTATGGGTGTTAGAGCCACTGGTTGAAAGTCATTATGGCAGGCTGGGTTTGGTTTCTTCGGAACAGGAACGATGGTGGCACTCTTAAGACAGTTGGGCACAACTGCCTAGCTGAGCGAGGTGTTGTCCGGCCCTGTGGCTTTGCGTGGGTTGATGCTGGCAAAGGCCTTTTTAACTCCAGCTGCGGACAGCCTGAGCGACTGGTCACTGGGAGATGGCAGTAGTGCACGTGTCTGGGTGCTGTTTTTAACCTCAAACCATGCTTAGAACTCGTTCAGTTCACCTGGTAGAGAGGGGTCGTTTTGGCATATCCGCAGTGGGGGGGGGGGGGCTTGTAGTCAGTGATGGTATGAAATCCCTGCCACAAGCGACGTGTGTCTTTGTCATTTGTGAAGTGACTATTACGTTTTTGTCCATACAGCCTCTTTGCTTCCCTGATTCCCCGGGATAGGTTACTCCTTGCCAGTTTGTATGCTGCGTTGTCTCCAAATTTAAATGCAGCATTCCGGATTCTCAGTAGGGAACACACTTCCCCAGTTAGCCAGGTGATTGGCACGCTTCCTGACGGTTTTTACCACCGTTACATTCTCGATGCATTTATTGATGTATCCGATGACGGATTCTGTGTATTCTTGGAGGTTGATGCCACTGTCATCTGTTGCTGCCTCTTTGACCGTTGGCCTGTCCTGTTTCACCCTGGGTCTGTATGCAGGTATGAGCATAACCGCTAGGTTATATAATATAATAGGTTATATAGGTCCATAATATCACAATGTAAATAGCAAGGTGACACCCAAAGCAGCATTTGGGCTATCATACACTACGTGGAGCAGCACGGGAATCACAAAATAAAGACAAAATAGCTCACTAGTAAAAAAACTGACAACCAACCAATCCAGTTTGATCATTATACCAATTTATTAAGAGCACAGGAAGATTGTTCTCATCTAAAATATGAACTCGTTCTCTTTCTGCAAATGCTACCTCACTTCCAGTCTACTTCCAGCATTTTCCATTTATGTGTTATATCTTATCCAACGTGCAGAGGTCTAGACTGTTGGGCAAGTCCCATCATCTTTACATTAACAGCTCATTGCACAGGCGCAGTAGCTTAATACAATGACAATTCCATGCATTGGGTCATTTTTTTGACAACCTATGGTCGGCACTCGCTTTGTTCTAACCCCCCCTCCCCACACAACCCCCTCCCCCGAAAAAACATCCCTCCCCCTGCCCCACACCCCCCTCCCCAAAAATCCTTCAATTTTGACCTGAACCATTAACTGTTTCTCTTTCCACAGAAGGTGCTTCACCCGACTGTGTGTTTCCAGCCTTTTCTCTTTTTTTTTCTGATTTCCAGCAACTGCAGCTTATTTCCATTCTCTTAAAATAATCTCTTTCACTATTACACCTTTAAGCTTATTTTAAAAATATTTCACATTTATAAAATCTAATAACGTGAAAGATTAGGAAATAACAAAGGGACCTTCCACACTTACAATAAGAATGGTTTTGTTGGGCTGATTGTGATAAAACAAGCAAAAGCGTTGCGAGTGAGCTCACATGAAACTGGAAGAATAGCACCTCATATTCTGCTTGGTTTGCTTACAACAAAAAGTAACAATGATTGAATTCTCAAATTTGCAGTAAGACCCCCACCCTGGTGTAAATATATTTCTCCCACTATCTCCACACCCCTCCCCCCAAACCATCCTTCTCTGTTCACCTATACTTCGAGTTTCACTGTACCTTAATTGGTACACGTGACAATAAACTGGCCTTTGAACCTTTGAATCTCCTTCATAAGCACCTCCCATTTCCAAAGTCCCCCATTTCCCTTTTACTCCCTCACTTTCCCCTCCACCATATCCCTCCCTCTGGCTTTACATTTCATTCCTTCTTTCCTTATTTGAAACTCTTTTGCCTCCTTTTCACCTCTTGTCTTTGACAATTTTCCCCCCATCTGCCAATCAAACCACCCTCACCTGTATCCATCTATCACTTTCGAGGCATTACCCCGCCCCCTTATTCCTTTGCAGCCCCCTCCCCCCCCCCCCCCTCCCTACTACTCCAATCAATATGAAAATGGGCCCTGATACTAAACATTGTCTTCTGCTTTCCTCCACAAATGCTACCTGACCCGCTGAGTTCGTCCAGCATTCGTTTTTTTTTTACTTCACCAATCCTTATGTTCGACACTGACCCAGAAAAGATAAACCCTTTTTAAATTAAAGATCAGTTAAATGCCCTCATTTTAAGTTGCAAATAGTTTAATGGTGTGAAAATGCTTGTTCTGACAGTCCAGAGTAATGAAAGGACCATACAAAGCACTTGACTTAATATAACTGATTGAGTAGCCTCACCAAATTAATCTAAAACCCTTATGTTTTTGGAGAGGACAGACATGGTGAATTACAAATTATGTTTCAGAAAGAAACATTCTCATCCTACAGCCAGAGATTCTAGCAATTACTATCTTCCCATCTAAAGGGGGAGCACAAAACCAAACAGAACAATATCTCTCATAGTGAAGTACATCACTAAAAATCATTAGGCAAAACTCACTTGGCTCTGAGTACCGAAGGGTGCAGGTTAACACATATAACACTATTTGTGGAATAGAAGATATACCAGTTGTCCATGTTCTATGTCATTAGTAGGCTTTTAACCCAACTGTCGGGGGAAAAGTAAACTACACTAATAACGCACTGTATTTAGAGGAGTTACATTGCCACAATTATTTTGAAAGAAAGCCGGCATCGTAAATAAATTGTGTCAATGTGCGGTTGTAACTAATTTAAAATTGCCATGTTAATTTAAACTTCTTTGATTACTTTGTCTTTTTCCCAAAGCCTTCTTTAACTTCATCAGAACAACGCACGAAAGGGCAAGATCACAAAAAGGAATAAGAACATACTATCTAAATACTTGCACCATTTTTGGATAGAATTTGAAAAGCAATTCTAATTTGTTTTCATGAATTCAACACCATATACTGCTTGTGTTTCAAGGCCAATTGCTTCTCTCCTCCTATACAGTAATACTGCTTTCCATTCAGCTTGGCAAAACACTCAGATCTTTCTACTTGACAAGGCCGATTAAATTGGCAGTTGCCACGGCTACAGAAGAAAAAAAAACAAATAGCCTTGAGGTCAAAATAAAATTTTAAAAACGTCTCTCCGTGGACTTTACATTTTAGCTCACGCTTCCTGACTGAAAAGGCAACGTTACAGGTATGTGACAAATTAAAATTTACAATGCAGCTAAAATCCAAATTACCCAATACCTTTTGGCATGGTTTGAATAAAGATTCAGTTATTTGGCCTACTCTCCCTAAGCACCCAAGGCCATGTACGTGCCATACTGAATTATGACACTTCTTCCAATTGACCTGGCATGGAACATTTACACAGAATGGAATCTATTCACAAAGGCATCTTAATGCCATTGTGCGGTAAAGTAAGCTTGACATCCAGTGTGCATTCCTTTTTTCAATATTAAGTAATTTGGTTACCTCAAATTAAATATTATGATTTTGAAGGGAAGATATCAATTTTAGTTTAAAAATGCTAAAATGAATTGAAATCAGTGGCACCATTAAAAAAGACATGCTGGTTACAAAAATAAAGACCAAGGCCAATTTATGTTGAGGATGAAATTTTAGATTTGAATAACCATCATCAAGCTTCCTCACTGTAAATGGTGCATATCCGTTAGCATCAAAATTCCCACCCGCAGCTTTGAAAACCTGCTGCAAAACATACTTCAGATTATTCTAGCATGACGCTTCCATTTGCATTAGACTATAGAAAATAAAACTAAACCACAGTACATTGATACGTCAGATACAACCCCGGGTCCTAAAAATAGACCAACAGGGATTACCTGTAATTGAAAACACAGCTGCTGAAAATCTGAAATAAAAACATTAAAATGTTGAAAATTTCATCAGACACTTCAATCCAAAACATTAAAAATATTTCTCCTCTCGCAGATGTGGCCTGATCTGTTGAGTACTTCCTGTATTTTCAGTACTTGTTCAGAGTTTGCTTGCAATCAGATTATCTCATCACTAGCCAAAAAATGTCTTTGCAACATTACCAAGTGTTACTTCTGAATTACATGTAATTTCCATGCTGTTTATTGGATTGGTTGCCATATTTTTTAAATGTACTGCATATCAAGACCATACTTTGTTCCCATGTTACACAAAGCAAATAGAAGCAGTGGATAAAATATTAATAAGAGTTACCAACTTGATACCAGGACTGCATGTTCATGACAAATAAGAAAGTTGTGATTCGCTTTTCTATAATATGTAGTGAATGAATAAAGACATTTACATTTTGGAGGTGTTTGATTATGCAAGATGCTGAAAATCTGTTTCCAGTTATGCACAAGACTAAAATTAGCAACCAAATCTACAAAGACTCATCAATAAATTAGAATTCTAGAAAAATGTATTTACTTGACGATAGGTGAAAATATGGAAAATGCAATCACAGGTACAGAAGTAGCTGCATTTGCAATGACTAGCTCATATACTGGCATTTTATGTAAAAGGAATTTTTAAAAAGGCAGTAACTATATGCGTGAGGAGAAATTGGGCCCAAGTACAGTGAATTGAGTACTTTTCCATATTTGTTGATGGTTTCAATTATTTACAAGGAGTGATTCATCTTGATGCTGAAAGGTTTCTTGGCAACTTATTGGCATGTGCAGAACTCGTTCCTTCCACATGTGTGAGATCTATTTTGATCTCTTCCTGGCATCAAACAGGACTGGGCAATTGTCCAGTGACAGACCAAAGCAAGGTAAACATCCAAACAAGGGTTCTAAAAGAAAGAGGTGGAAAATGATGAACAGGAAGATGAAAGGCAAGCGGAGGAGGAGTAGGTGGGACATCTTGATGGTCCCAGCATAGATGGGACATCTTGGTCGGCATGGGCAAAATAAGGAAAAAGAGGACCTGACAGCTGCAGAAGATCTGATCAGCAATCTCACATTCATTGCCAAGTTACATCATTTGCCTAGTGCAATTCTACTCCAGTCACCAGGTCAACTATCAATCAGTATAAACTGTACTCTGCGGTTCCAATTGCTATAGTTCCTGCACCACTACCATCTCCCAGTATTCCATTACCCTGGTTTCTCCATCATCACTCCTTTGACAATAACATCTTCCTTTGAGGTGCTCCCGAGAATTCTGTTTGAAAGACTGCAAAACCATGCAAACATGTTTCCAATATTCTGCTCTCACCTGTATAATCTTCCCAGAATCACTGCAGGGCTTTCTTGGTTGTCACGTAGACCCTCATCAGCCTTTATGTTCAAATTGGGCATATGGAATGTGCTGCCAGAGGAGGTAGTTGAGACAGGTACTACAACACCATTTAAAAGGCGTTTGGGAATTTTTAGAGGGATATGCATCAAACGCAGGCAGGTGGGACCAGCGTAGCTAGGACATCTTGGTCGGCACGGTCAAGTTGGGCTGAAGGACCCGTTTCCATGCTGGATACTACCAATTCCCCTCCCACCCCTAAAAAGAAATTGCTTGCAAGACATTTTCAGCTCCATTGCACTCAATTCTTTCATCCGAGTTGCCACCTGACCTGCCTATGAATGATGATGAAATGAAATGCTACCTTTATTGTCATTCAGACCTTTCGGTCTGAACAAAATTTTGTACCTGCAGTCACACATATAATAAAAATAACAAAACACACAATAAACACAAATTTAACATCCACCACAATGAGTTCACCAGGCGCCTCCTCACTGTGATGGAAGGCAAAAGTCTTAAAGTCTTTGTCTCTTCCCTGCTTGTTCTCCCTATGCACTGAGGCGATCCAGGCCTCCGATGTTGTGACCCCGCCAGGTGATGGTAAGTAAGTCAGGCCCGCGGCTGAATCCAGCTCTGCGAACGGGCCGATTCAAACAAGGCCCGGGGCGGTCGAAGCTGCCGCCCTCCAGTCCAGCGGACGAAGCTGTTGTTGCGTGAGCTCCGGAAAATCAGGTCACCAACCTGTGACCCGCGAGCTCCCGACGATGTCGTCCACTGGGCCCGCGGCCGGGCCTCCGAAGTCGGGCCGCCGCTAGAACGACATCACAGCCCCGAAGCCGCGCCGCCGCCGGAACGCCACCACAGCTCCAAGTCGGGCCGCTGCGGCTGCCGGAACACCGCCAGCTCCGCCATTAGGCCTCAGCACAGACGGAGACGGGGGACACGACAAGAAAAAGTCGCATCCCCCCCCCCCGAAGGAAGAGACTAAAACCATGTTTCTCCCACCCAGCCCCACACTTACACAACCTATTAAACTAAACTAAACCAAAACAGACAAAAGAAAACAAAAAAAAGAACAAAGACGGACTGCAGGCGAGCCGCTGCCAGACAGCGCCACCACTATTATCTTTATTTCAAATTTCTAGCACCCATAGAATTTTTATTTTCTGTCATTGTGATTAAAATGCAGTACCAGTTTTTGTAAGCAGCCAAATGTCACATAACAACAGTTTTAACCGTGAATAGCAATCATCGCTTTTTAATACAGAATCTTTAATTATCCTTGTACTTGACATGTGCAGCCTGTTTCTATTGGGTCAGTATAATCTCACCGTCAAAGTTGATTATTTTTAGTTTTCACCAGTTTACCTAAATCTTCTCAGAAAATTTCTCTACGTTTCAAAAAATAAAAAAGTTTTTTTATTTTAAAAAATTGTCATGTTTCAATGTAAATTCGATTCCTCCTCATACATGTTCTATGCGGAAGCAGGTAGTTGAATTTGCAATGGTTTGTTGCCCACATCTACCAAAATCAAATGCACTTTCTAACAGTTAGATTTTTTTAATAATCTTTACACTTGGGCATGTTATACCTGTTCCTGCTTGGTCAACAATGTCATTACATTAGGGTGATTTTTAATTTTTAATACGATGCAATTTTTCTTTCTCAAAGTAAACAAAAGTGTGATCACAAAAACAGAGAAGCAATCTTTTACTCTATTGTCTCACTCTTGTGACGAAAATGCTTTATTGTACTCACATAGACGATATCCTCGATGTCATTTTGCAGATTATAACACCAGCGTATTGCATCCACACTGACTGCACATGTAAACATTCTGCAATACATGCCGTTGAATGCTTACCCCATAAGAATTTTAACAAAGATTTCTTTATTTGTTCTTGATGTCTCCTTCAGATCAGTAACTTCTGCATCAAACCAGAAACCACGTTCCTCTGGTAACTCTAAGTTGTAATTTACCATCACAGTTTGTCCTATTTGTAGCTCATCCCACTTCAAAATAGTCCTTGCTCTTGGCCGAACATTTTCTGGATACATATCCACTATTCCATTTTCTGGATAACTGGAAAGAGGAAAGAAAAAGTAAAATTAACCAGAATACCAAATTAGCAAAATAAAACAATTAAGCAATGATTGTTTTCTTCCTCAGAATACAAATGTCGACGACAAAATGTACGCTTCAGTTGAAATTACCCGTGGTTTATTGAAACTGTAGCAGCGCCACATTATATCTCGATATTAGAATAGTGTTGACCAATATATCAGGTCAGAAGACCATGAAATAACAAACAAATGAATCAGAAAACACTAGTTTATTTACAATTCACCTGCAATCTTGAAAATTAATATATTTCATAGGCACATATTGACTTGTGAATGTTAATCTGTGCATACCTTTAATCTTCCTAATCTGTTATCACACCAACATATCCAGAAGTACAGTGCCCTCCATAATGTTTGGGACAAAGACCCATAATTTATTTATTTGCCTCTGTACTCCACAATTTGAGATTTGGAATAGAAAAAAAATCACATGTGGTTAAAGTGCACATTGTCAGATTTTAATAAATGACATTTTTATACATTTTGGTTTCAACATGTAGAAATTACAGACTATAAACTATAATTATAAACTATGTTTATACATGGTCCCCCCATTTCAGGGCACCATAATGTTTGGGACACATGGCTTCACAGGTGTTTGTAATTGCTCAAGTGTGTGAGCCTCCTTCATAAAGGTATAAGAGAGCTCTCAGCATCTAGTCTTTCCACCAGTTTTTCCATCACCTTTGGAAACTTTTATTGCTGTTTATCAACATGAGGACCAAAGTTGTGCTAATGAAAGTCAAATAAATCATCATGAGACTGAGAAAAGAATAAAACTGTTAGAGACATCAGCCAAACCTTAGGCTTACCAAATTCAACATGTTTGGAGCATCATTCAGAAGAAAGGGAGCACGAGTGAGTTCACTAATCGCAAAGGGACTGGCAGGCCAAGGAAGACCACAGCTGATGACAGAAGAATACTCTCTATAATAAAGAAAAATCCCCAAACACCTGTCTGACAGATCAGAAACTCTATTCAGGAGTCAGGTGTTTAAGTTCAAGTTCACATTTATTGCCACATGCACCAATTATGGTACAGTGGAATTTCACTTACCATGCAGCCATACAAACAAAAGAGCACAATACACAATAGAATATAACATGAACATCCCCCACAGTGGAATCATCATTCCTCATTGTGGTGGAAGGCAATAACTTTGTCAGTCCTCCTCCTTTGTTCATCCGTGGTCGGGGCCATGAACCCTCCGCAGTCGCTGCTGCGGATGGCCCGATGTACAGGCCTCTCGTCAGGATGCTCGAAACTCCGATGTCAGGACGGACGGACACTCCGTGGCTTGGAGGTCCCAAATCGGCCGCTTCCTACCGGAGGCTGGGGGTTCACGATATTATAGGCCGCAGGCCGGCGGTCGGAGCTCTTAAAAGTCCACACGGCCAGAAGCTCCGCAGACCACGTTTTCAGTATGTTATAGGCCGCATCACTTCTTCTAGTGACCCCCGGGAAGGGCTCGCCCGCTCCGCGATGGAAAGTCCACACCGCGCCCGCGACTGGAAGCTCCGCAGACCGCGGCTTCAGGATGTCATAGTCCACGGGCCAGTGATCGGAGCACTTCTTCTCGCATCCCCCGGCAAGGAATCGCCCGGCTCCGCGATGGAGAGTCCTCGCTGTGCCCGCTGCTGAAGCTCTGGATCCGACTCCAGGAAAGGCGGTTTGTCAATGACCACTGTCCGCAGAAGACTTCATAAACAGAAATACAGAGGCTACACTGCAAGATGCAAACCACTGGTTAGCCATAAAAATAGGATGGCCAGGTTACAGTTTGCCAAGAAGTACTTAAAAGAGCAACCACCGTTCTGGAAAAAGGTTTTGTGGACAGATGAGACGAAGATTAATTTATATCAGAGTGATGGCAAGAGCAAAGTATGGAGGAGAGAAGAAACTGCCCAAGATCCAAAGCATACCACCTCATCTGTGAAACATGGTGGTGGGGGTGTTATGGCCTGGGCATGTATGGCTGCTGAAGGTACTGGCTCGCTTATCTTCATTGATGATACAACTGCTGATGGTAGCAGCATAATGAATTCTGAATTGTATAGACACATCCTATCTGTTCAAGTTCAAAGAAATGCCTCAAAACTCATTGGCCGGCAGTTCATTCTACAGCAAGACAATGATCCCAAACATACTGCTAAAGCAACAAAGGAGTTTTTCAAAGCTAAAAAATTGTCAATTCTTGAGTGGCCAAGTGAATCACCCGATCTGAACCCAATCGAGCATGACTTTTATATGCTGAAGGGAAAACTGAATGGGACTAACCCCCAAAACAAGCATAAGCTAAAGATGGCTGCAATACAGGCCTGGCAGAGCATCACCAGAGAAAACACCCAGCAACTGGTGATGTCCATGAATCGCAGACTTCAAGCAGTCATTGCATGCAAAGGATGTGCAACAAAATACTAAACATGACTACTTTCATTTACATAACATTGCTGTGTCCCAAACATTATGGTGCCTTGAAATGGGGGGAGACTATGTATAAACACTGCTATAATTTCTACATGGTGAAACCAAAATGTATAAAAATGGCCTTTATTAAAATCTGACAATGTGTGATTTTTTTTCTATTACAAATCTTAAATTGTGGAGTACAGAAGCAAATAAATAAATCATGGGTCTTTGTCCCAAACATTATGGAGGCTAACAGGCAACAGGCAAAAAAAAAAGCAGGCTAACAGGCAAAATATATCTGTGTGATACAGAATGCCAAGCCACATCAATCTCTTATAGCTATGCCATTTCAGTGTCACATGGAACAAACTCTTAACTACACATGATGGCCTAGATACCCACAGCTCCAAGGGCAAAGGAACCACGCGTGACTGCAGATGTAGGAATTCATAGCGAATAGAAAAGAGTGCTGCTCGAAGAACTCAGCGAGTCAGCCAGGATCTGCGGAGGGAAAAGGACAGTCGAGGTTTCAGCCTGGGATCATTCACCTGGATGGGTTCCACCATCTGCTATCCAAGGATAAAAATGATCTTTGTGTTAGGAGTTCTCACCTCAATGAAAACAACTTTCCAAATCTGGAAATGTAAGACAACTTTAACTACAAGAACTTTCATCTGATAGACTCTGATCACACATGATGAATTATTAGCATTTTGAGACTATATGTACAATAGAGAACATGAAACAGAGCTCACACCATTTCTTGCAACGAATGAGCCTTAGGGGAGCTCTTTTCTCCAAATCTGATTTGATGGCAAACTCATTGGGACTAAGACAAAAGCAAGAATACTAACACACATCACCAATGAATCCAGAAATAGCTCCCTTGGCTTTTTCTTTGCATTCATTTAAATACATACTTGAGTAAAACTACCTTTCCCTAAGATTATCTTAGACCCTCGACTTCTGATGAAAATTAATGTTTAACGAGAATGTTAATACAAACTTAATGGATGCATCTTTTAAAACATAAAATAATAATGGACAAAATAGCATTGCTTAATTTTCAAATAGATAAATATTCAAACATTGGGCTGGGGGCGGCAGTTGCGCAGTGGTAGAGCTCCTGCCCTACAGCGCCAGACACCCGGATTCAATCCTGACTACGGGTGCTTTCTATATGGAGTTGTACGTTTTCCCTGTGATCTGCATGGGTTTTCTTGAGACCTTCGTTTTCCTCTCACACTACAAAGAGGTACAGATTTGTAGGTATAAATGTAAAAATTGTCCCTATTCTGTGTAGGGTAGTGTTGATGTGCGGGGATCGCAGGTCGGTACGGACTCAGTGGGCAGAAGGGCCTGTTTCCGGGCTGAATCTCTAAACTAAACCAAAACTAAACATGTTAACTGATTTTAGAGATGCAGTACAGAAACAGGCATCTTCGGCACACAGAGTCTGAGACGACCAGTGATCACCCCGCACACTAACGCTATCCTACAGTCTGGGGACAATTTTTTTTACAACTTACCAAAGCCAATTAACCTACGAACCTGTATGTCTATGAAGTGTGGGAGGAAACCAGAGCACCCGGAGAAAACCCACGCGGTCACAGGAAGAATATGCCAATTCCGTGCGGACAGCATCCAATGTCAGGATGGAATCTGGGTCTCTGGCTGTAAGGCAGCAAATCCACCGCTGCGCCACTGTGCCCCCGTGCTGATACAAGTGCACGGCAATTGGTGCCGCAGAACACAGATGAGATTGTGCGCTCTCGGGCTGGGAAATAATTATTTTGACTGCAAACCTAAAAAAAAAAATGTTAAAAGCTACCAGCTTATCAAATGCATCCAGACACCTTGGTGAAGACTGCCCTGTTCTTCATGTTCGCCCAGCCAATGAGAGAGCATTACACCACCGATACCTGGCCCCAATGACAGTGCAGTATGTAATGACTCTTTTAGAGCGGATCACATTAGCACTCTCATTCCTGGGGGCACATCTTGATTTCTAGCTGTGTTACCAGTGCACAGATTAGCCAATTAAAAGGGAGAAATTAATTGCAAATCATTGATCACATTTTTCCAAAGCTCTCCAAATTCAGGAATTATGCCTTCAAATTAGAAAATTGTTAATGCTACTTTGTTATTCAACAAAGGTGGGAGAGTGAGGGCACGTCTGCCCATTTAACATTAATTACAGATCTATCATGTGAATGCTTGAACAACAATCTCTGATTGCTCAATGCTTGAGCAACAATTAATTTGTCAAAAAGTTATAAGAAATTTAAATAGAAAAATTCTACATGCACAAAGATGGGGCTTCTTAATTAATCCAATTACTTTGCACTTAATATGCTAAAATCACTGGAATTGCTTTTTATCTAATTTAATGTCAGCAGGAGATCATTGTTAAGTTTAGTTCATAACACAGTAAAGTCAGTTTAGATGTGTAGTGTACAATATAGAGCATGCAGACTGGCAGAGCCTACTGCTTGCCAGTACTCGCTATCATTACAGCTCACTCAATGTCAGACAACACTGAGCTCTGGAGAAGGGAATGGACATGACTTGGTTCAGGAAATGCATGGATGATGAGGCATTCAGATCCAACAACACACCCAGCTCTCCATCCAGGTGTACTGTACTGGTGGGCACAGGCCTGCCGTTGTGTAATATTATGGACGCATGTGTGTTGTAATGCAAGACCGAGGTGCATTGCTGGTGGGCACAGGTCTGGAAAATGGGCCAGGAATATCAGAGGTGCGGTGAGAGGAGGGGGCAGCACAATCAAATAGAAAAACTTCTGCTTCATGACTTAATATACCCTGTTTACGTACAATTAGCCACAAAAAGCTGTGCACTGCTTGCTCAGGTGTCCTATCATCCCCTTGTAGCAGAATGCACTCCCATATGCAGGAGGCTCCGCTATAATGCGCACTTCCATAACACGAATTGGAGTTAATGCGAGTGATGAATCAGGAAACAATATTTGCATTATGCAGAACATATTGGTTCGGCATAAATATACACAAAACACACATAAACAAAACACAATTTCGATTGCGAATTGGAGAACCACTTAAAAGTTTAATTTTGTTACTGTAAACTAAAAATAGTAATGGTTGTATGTTACATTGTTTAATGCAGTATCATTGTACGTGTCAATAGAACAATTGCTTGTCAATTTCCATGACACCATTTATCAGGAAAAACACCGTCTTGAATTAAAACAGTGCCGGAGACAAAAAAAAGTTTTTATTCCCGCAGTAATCAGACAGCATGAAGAACACAACTGCTACTTCAACATGGGTGGGCAGTGAAATTGACAAGCAACTGCATCAATTGACTATTCTTAAGAAGGATCTCAACCCAAAACATCACCCATTCCTTCTCTCCAAACATGCTGCAGTCCCACTCAGTTAATGCAGCAATTTGTGTCTACCTGCTTCAATTCAAATGGTATCAGCTAACATAAAAGTCAAGGATGGTCACAAAATGCTGGAGTAACTCAGCGGGTCAGGCAGCATCACTGAAGAAAAGGAATAGGTGATGTTCGGGTCGAAACCCTTCTTTGGTCTGAAGAAAGATTCTGGCCTGAAGTCTGAAGACGGGTACCGACCCAAAACGTCAACTATTCCTTTTCGCCAGAGCTACTAACTGACCCGCTGAGTTACTCCAGGATTTTGTGTCTATCTTCGGTATAAACCAGCATCTGCAGTTCCTTCCTATGCATGAAGATAAAGGACGTTGGTGGGTGTCAGAATAGAATTCTGAAAGGACGAAATGAGCTTGAAAAGAGAAGGGTGGGAGATCTGAGAGAAACATACGAGTACAGAGAGAACCTGCGATTTTTTTGCCTGGAGGGCTGGCAGGAGGAATCACCACAGGCAACTCAATCAATGAGGGCCTTGAGTTCCTTGCACACATTGAAAGTTAGGGCAGAAAGACGTTGGCAAAAATTATCATTTAATATGAGGGGATAAAACATATTATCTTTTTATTCTAACAGACTCCACTGCAATTTGTAATTGTGCAATAACCAGAGCATGTTAATATTTTCTTAAAACAGAAAAGATCGAACAGTATGTACTGATAAAAATTAGAGGTAACACTTCAGGTTCAACCCCATCAGCTGACTTTTCCAATCTTTTCTGTTTCTATTTAGATCTCTGACAGTCGCAGTATTTTGCCTTCAGACATGTTCTCAACTGCATGCACAAGGAAACAGTCAGTGAAATGGTTCGTCCAAATGATCTGTTTCTTATTGCCATGTCAGTTGTTTAAATTAAAGTTAACCCAATAAAAGGAAACATTTCACTGAGGATCAAACTGTTTAGAAGCAGAATTAACATAAAAATCAGTCGAAGAGAAAAAAAAAATTCTAAACAAGAAGCTGGGCAGCATTATTACACATTTCTGATCTGTACCTCGGTTTGTGCAAATGATCTAAAAGCTAAACTCCAGTTTTGTTTTAAAACCTTCAGTTTAGCCAGCAGCAGTTCCAATGACCAGAATTCCATCCTGATCTCTCTGGTGCTGCTGTTTGGAGTTTGTATATTCTCCCTAACTGTATGGATTCCTCCTGGATGCTCCTGTTTCCTTTCATATGCAAACGGTCAAGTCAAGTCACATCTATTTATATCGCTCATTTAAAAAACTCTTGTTGACCAAAGTGCTTTACATTTGTTATAAGAGTAGGATACACAAGCAGGCTACATACATATATACAAATAGCCCTCGTTCAGAGGACGTCAGAAAAGACTTGGGAGAAAAGATACGTTTTTAGTCTAGACTTAAAGGAGTCGATGGAGGGGGCAGTTCTAATGGGGAGGGGGATGCTGTTCCACAGTCTAGGAGCTGCGACCGCAAAGGCGCGGTTGCCCCTGAGCTTATGCCTAGACTGCGGGACATTCAGCAACCCCAAGTCGGCCGATCTGAGGGACCTGGAGGTGGTGCAGTGGGTGAGAAGACTTTTAATGTAGGTGGGGGCAAGCCCATTGAGGGCTTTGTAGACAAAGAGGAGGGTCTTGAAATTAATTCGGAACCGCACAGGGAGCCAGTGGAGAGAGGCCAGGATCGGGGTGATGTGGTCCCTTTTTCGGGTGCCCGTCAGGAGTCTCGCTGCGGCGTTTTGGACCGGTTGCAGGCGGGACAGGGAAGATTGGCTGATGCCAGTGTAAGGGAGTTGCAGTAATCTAGGCGGGAGGAGATAAATGTGTGGATGATCTTTTGGAGGTCATTAAACTGGAGGAATTGTTTTATTTTAACTATCATCCGAAGCTGGAAGAAGCTAGCTTTTACCACGGCATTGACTTGTTTGTCAAATTTCAGTGCTGAGTCAAATATCACGCCAAGGTTTTTGACGTGAGGTTTGAGTAATGGGATAAGGCTTCCAAGACTGCCTGCTATCGTTTTGATTGCGTCCGAGGGGCCGAGAAGGATGATCTCAGACTTACTCTCATTTAGTTGGAGGAAGTTTTTGGCCATCCAGCACTTTATATCCTCGAGGCAGCGGGTAAGGTTAAGCAGATTTGATTGTTTTTTGTGCTTCAGGAAGAGATTAAGTTGTGTATCGTCTGCATAGCAATGGAAGGAAATGCCGTGCCTTTCAATGACCTGGCCTAAGGGGAGCACGTACAGGGAGAAGAGAATGGGGCCAAGGATGGAACCTTGTGGAACTCCACAGCAGAGGCTAGCTGGGGAGGAGAAAGAGTTGCCTAAGTTAGTAGAGAAACTCCTACCATTGAGGTAGGAGATGAACCAGCTCAGGGCAGTGCCATCAATACCAACCCCGTACCGGAGACGGTCAATTAGGATGGTGTGGTCGACAGTATCAAATGCAGTATCAAAAGGTCTGCTGGTTGGTAGTTTAACTGTTCTTTGTTAAATACCCCCAGGGTAGCTGGGTAGTAGGAGAACCAGGGAGATAATGGACCTGTGAGGGACTAAAGGGGAATAAGCGAGGAAATGGGATTGATCTAACATTCATCACAGACTTCCATTCAGCGCCTCCTATGTGCTAGGGAAATATATCCAAGTGCCTTTGACAGGAAATTCACTCCCAACTCTGGGCTGTCCAATCGATTCAGCATCTTGGAAAATACATAGGACCTAATATTTAAATTGGACCCTTTATGAGCATATAAACAGTCTTCTTGCAAATAAAAGCCAATTCTATGCAACCATAACTTCAAAGTTTAATTACAAATGCTCTTTGATGTCATTCTATAATTCTGCTCACAACAGATTAAAAGCAATGTTCCATCCAAAAAGGACGAATGCTCCAATAATTTACTTTGGTGCAGTTAGCCAAAGTAAAAATGTCACCCATTCTTTGGAAAAGGGGAGTGGAATCTGTAACATCAACCAATGCTGAGAGTTGAGGTTTCTGATGAATATCTTAAAATATTAACTGCTTTACAAAAGGTACAATAAAATTTGCTATATTCAACAATGGATTTTGGTTCAGTAACGTTAAAGGACCAGGAAACAAGTGCAGAACTTTCTAATTCCATCCTGCACTTAGATTCACTTGAACCATCTCCGACATCTCCCTACCGTTTCCAGATCTAACCGTCGCCATCATAGGAGACAGACTATTGACCAACATCTACTCCAAACCTACTGACTCCCATAGCGATCTTGACCACACTTCTTCCCACCCTGTTTCCTGTAAAGACTCTATCCTGTAGTCAAGTCAAGTTTATTCGTCACATACATACGGGATGTGCAGTGAAATGGAAAGTGGCAGTGCCTGCGGACTTTGTGCAAAAAAACAAACAAACTACAAACAGAATGAAACAGATTCTCCAAACATGTACCAATTCCTCCGTCTACACCGCATCTGCACCCAGGATGAGGTGTTCCACACCAGGGCATCGGAGATGTCCTCATTCTTTAGGAAACGGGGATTCCCCTCTTCCATTATAGAGGAGGCTCTCACGAGGAGGCCTCCCCCCATTCGTAAGAAGGTCAGAGTCCCTCTTGTCCTCACCTTCCACCCCATCAGCCGTCGCATACAGCATATCATCCTCCAACATTTTTGCCACCTCCAACGGGATCCCACTATTGGCCACATCTTCCCATCTCCACCCCTTTCTGCTTTCCGCAGAGTCCGTTCCCTCCAAAACTCCCTGGTCAACTCGTCCCTTCCCACCCAAACCACCCCCTCCCCAGGTACTTTCCCCTGCAACCGCAGGAGATGCAACACCTGTCCCTTTACTTCCCTCCTTGACTCCATCCAAGGACCCAAATAGTCTTTCCAGGTGAGGCAGAGATAAAGAACAATGAATTAAAGATATGCAAAAAAGTAACGATAATAAAGGAAACAGGCCATTGCAAGCTATTTGTAGGGTGAAAATGAGAAGCTAGTGCGACTTGGGTGGGGGAGGGATAGAGGGGGAATGCCGGGGCTACCTGAAGTGAGAGATATTGATATTCATACCACTGGGATGTAAGCTCCCCAAGCAAAATATGAGATGCTGTTCCTCAAATTTGCGTTTAGCCTCACTCTGACAATGGAGGAGACCGAGGACAGAAAGGTCTGCGTAGGAATGGGAAGGAGAATTAAAGTGTCTAACAACTGGGAGATCAGGTAGGTTCAGGCGTGCTGAGCGAAGGTGTTCTACGAAATGATCGCCCAGTCTGTGTTTGGTCTATATCTCGCGTTTCCCTTATCCCTAGACAGTCTGAAGAAGGGTCTCAACCTGAAACGTCACCCATTCCTTCTCTCCAGAGATGCTGCCTGTCCCGCTGAGTTACTCCAGCTTTTTGTGTCTTTCTTCGGTTTAAACCAGCATCTGCAGTTCCTTCTAGTGCAATATACTCTAACTTTCTTCTGATATTCAAGCCATTATAGCAGAAAGATAACATTGACAATGAATAATACTATCAAGGTGGATACTATGGAAATAATGTAGATGGTGATATCCTTGTCCCTGCTGCTTAGGACAAACATACAGAGAGACTCACTTTCGAGCCTCTCCCTGACCGGTCAACAAGTTAGAGAAGTTGGAAAGAGGGCTTTCAAATGGTAATGGATTACTGGAGTGCTGTAGTTGGATTATTTTGCAGCAACCCATGAATGATGAAGAAGCAACATTTGTGTGAGTGATTCATAGACAGAGATGCATGTCACAAAGTCAACTCTTCACCAGTTCAATATCTGTTAACCTGTCCAGAAGGAACTGCTGGGCCAAGTAGTGATGTCTGACAAGTCCAACAATCAAGGGTCAGCTCTGGGTTTGGACAGGAGCACAGACCAGATGAATTGATCAACCCAGCTGCCAGACTCGATCACACAATGATTAGAAGGGCTCTTGCCATGTATGTGTATTATATTGCTCAACCAGTAGCAGGATGAGAATCTGCCAAATTCTTAATCACCACTCCACCCAACAGAGACCATGGCAACAGTGTCTGAAAGCAAACTCACCAACCAAGCAACCAACATTTCAAAGGCAAGAAATTAGGATTATGTCGACAATGATTTTGAATGAGGCATTTAATACCAATAGGTAACAAAATACACAATATTTTGATGATAACCTGCGAAGTTTCTGATATTTTAGGTTACTCAATGTGCACAGCAAATGGACTAGTAGGCCCCCCTCGGTCATGACTGACCATGGGTGATGCATCCTAGTTGTTGGCTGCTTGCTCCAAATCTCGGCTGGAGCAGCGTCGCTTGTGACTGAAGAGACCAATGCGGGAGTGACAGTCTCCGTAGCAAAGGTCACATTTGTGTGTGGCCTCTGGTTTGTTGAAGTCGCTGCGCTCCTTTCTCCGTGCCCGCTTGTCTGCTGCTGCTTTCAACTGTTTCTCTTACCCCATTTTGAGATGTTATTTCAGGGTACCTCTCCACCTGCAAGGCTCTCTCAGGACTCCACATCGATGTCTAGTGCCTTCATATCTCTCTTGCAGACATCCTTGTAACGTAGCTTTGTGCGGCCGATGGTTCTTGTCCCAGATGTCAGCTCTCCATAGAGGATGTCTTTTGGAATAAGGTCATCCTCCATGCGGTGGACGGCCCAGCCACCGCAGTCTGCGCTGCCTGAGTAGAGTGTACATACTGGGAAGGCCAGCGCGAGACAGGATCTCGGTGATGGACACTGTCTTGCCAGGATATGCCCAGGATACGGCGGATGCTTCTCAGGTGGAAGGTGTTGAGTCTTCTCTCCTGCCTGGCATATGTAGTCCATGTCTCACTGCCGTACACCAGCGTGCTGATGACACAGGCGTTGTAGACTGCTATCTTTGTCTTCACCGTCAGCTTTGAGTTGTGAGGCGAGCGAGAGTTGTAGCTGCTTTCCCGATCCTCTTATCAATCTTTGTGTCCAAGGAGAGGTTGTCGGTGATGGTGGAGCCGAGGTACGTGAACTGATGGACGGCATCAAGTTCGTAGTTGTCGAGGGTGATGACAGGCGGCGCCCTGCATCTTGCCCCAAGACGTCCGTCTTCTTCAGGCTCTTGGTCAGCCCAAAGTCCTTGCATGCCCGATAGAAGCGGTCCGTCAGTGACTGTAGCTCCTGCTGGGTGTGGGACACAACTGTGGCGTCGTCGGCAAACAACATGTCTCTGATGAGAGCTTCACGAACTTTTATCTTTGCTCTAAGGCGGGTGAGGTTGAACAGCCTGCCATCTGATCTAGTACGCAGGTAGATCCCCTCTGTTGCAGTGCCGAAGGCATGTTTCAGGAGCAGAGTGAAGAAAATCCCAAAGAGTGTGGGAGCGAGGACACAGTCTTGTTTGATACCACTGCAGATGTCTAAGGGCTCCGAGAAGCTGCCATTGAACCGCACTGTCCCCTTTGTGTTGATGTCGAAGGATTCTATCATGCTCTGATATTTTGGTGGGTTTCAAAATACACTATATTTTGATGATAACCTGTGAAATTTCTGATATTTTAGCTAACTCAATATGCACAGCAAATGGACTAGAAGCTATGAAATAATAGAAATAACAGTCACATTATCACTAAAAATATTAAGAAGACGGTATTCAGACTAGAGGATATAGTTTTAAGGTGGGTGGGAGGACGAGGTTTAAAAGAGATGTGCACAGCAAGACGTCGTCCCTCCCGTCCCCCCCACCACACACACTCACACAGACACACACAGTGCTGAGTGCAGTGAACACAATGCCAGGACTGGTGGTGGAGGAAGATACGATAGTGGCATTTAAGAGGTTTTTACATAGGCACATGAATATGCAGGGAATGGAGGGATATGGATCACATGCAGGCAGAGATTAGTTTAAATTGGTGTCATGATCGGCAAAGTCATTAGTGGGTTTTAGAGCCTGTTCGTATGCTGTACAGTTCTATGTTCTTTCAAAGGAAATCCATTAACAATATTATATAACTGCTATAAAGCTCTGTGTGGCTGCCATGAATAAAAAGGTTGTAAACTTTGGCAGTGCAGTGTTTAGATTTTTGTCAGCAATAAGCCAGCATTTTCAAAATCTATGTACATGAGGCTTTCAACTTCACAATCAAAAGGTGGGGTTTAGAAAGTTCCTCACTCTTTTCCATTATTCTCTACTGATGAAATGGTGATGAAATTGTAATGAATTGAGCAGCAGAGACTATTCAAGGTACTTCTGAAAGGGCATTCCTTTCCACAGATTATACCATAATATTGACATATCTTCTCTGTTTTCCTCATGCTGTTGCTCCCGAATCCCATGCTCTCCAGAATTTATTCATATCTCAATACAAGCATATATTTTGCTGAGAGGCATAAAACTGATGGGGGAGGGGGGGGATCCATCATTTCCCACTGTTTCAACATATCTCAAAAGAATAAAAGCAAATTCCAAAACAATAAATGGGGTTGATGCCAAAAGTAAACATTTAAGTCATTATTATTGTTTAAAGTATGACCATATTCCAAATTCCCTGATCCATGGCAATTATAAATGTTATTGTTAAATGCATTATTTTATTTGGTGCAGGCTCAAAGGGATGAATGGCCTACTCCTGCACCTAATTTCTATGTTTCTATGTTTCTATGCAAGATTTATTTTGCCAGACTCTTTTGCCCTGTCCAGGCCTGGCCCACAAGAGCAAGGTTGAGCCATGATCATGACAATTTAGTTGACAACTTCCCCTATATTTTCCTTGGTGCTCCAACTCAGGTGCACAGCATCACCATCTCCTTGCATGAGCCCCCTCTCCAAGATGTGGACAGATGCACGGGTACAAAGGGTTTTAGGAGGATATGGACTAAATTCAGAAAAATGTTACAAACCCAGTTCGTCAGCTTAGTCGGCATGTACAGGGTGAGCCAATGGGCCTGTTTCCATGCTGTACAGCTCTATGACTATGCACACAACCCTGACTTTCAAATATTGTCTTTCCCTCATTACCGCCAGTCTGTCTCTGCAACAAAACTGTGGGAATATGTTCAGCAAACGTTCAATGAAGGGTCTCGCTGTCACCATCTGGGGTAATCAGAAATGACCAACAATGCTGACCTTGCCAACAATGTTCAGATCCTGAAAAAAATAATAAATTGAAAGAGAAGAAAAACCAATCTCTAAGATTTTTTTCAATGCAAATAAAAGATATATTGGCATTCCTGATCAGTAAACTAAAATCTACCTGACTGAATTAGAGGTCATATTTACTGTTAAATAAAGTGCAATGTTTTCTCTGATAAAACTAGTTAACTTTGATGATGTATTTCTTAAGCTTTGTATTTTTCATTTCTGTACACGGCCTTGCTGTTTTCAAGAATAAAACCCAGTTGTCTTCAAGCAGTGGGGACTAGACTTACTCATCATATTTGATATGATACAAAATATCACTGTCTGCAGAATCCACATTAGACGTAGATGGTGCACTGTCCAGATTATTTGACGAGATCCCACTACAGTGCTGTGACTGCTCTTGGTCCGAGGGATCTTTAACATACTGAGCACATGCTCCTGTCCTTTCATTTCCATTGGCATCTCTCGAGTCATTCTTTTGTCCCTTTGTGCTCCGTGTAATATTTACAATGTGAGCTTCAAACCAGGCTCCCATGACCACATCACGGGCATCCACCAATTCGTTTATCTGTAAAATACAAATTAAAAAGAAAATGAAGACTATTTCTTCAATTACCCAATGGTAAGCCACAACATTATAAACATTCTTTTCTGTCGCATTAACAAAACCTCTTGTTACATATATAGGTATTTGTATCAACGAACAGTCATATCATTTGTATTGAAATTCGTGAAAAGAGAAGCATGTCAAACCAATTTAGTTTTGCACTTGCACACCTTTGCTTGAAACAAAGATCAAAGGTGAATGAAACAGGATGAGAACGTGCGATAGATAACGAAGAACTAGTGTGGATGGGTGATCGAAGGTTGGTGTGGGCTCGGTGGGCTAAAGGGCCTGTTTCCGCGAAACAATCAATTTAATTAATCAAAACCATCGGTCGGCTATGTGCTCAGCCAAGCACTTGCAGAATTCTCTTTAAACAAGCACTTGCGACATTTCTTGTCCTCCATAAGTTTAATTTAAAGATCAGTTTAAAAACATCCCATTCTCTCCACTGAGTTTACGCCGACCATTGTCCACCCATTCACACTAGTTCTATGTTATCCCACTTTCTCATCCGCCCCTCACACATTAGGACAATTTTATAGAGAACACTTAAGGGCCTGTCCCACTTCGGTGTAATTTGCGTGTCATTTACGTAACATAATTTACACGTCACGACGTGTTGTCGTGACGCATGCATTACGCGCGCGAGGCGGCGTAGGCAGTGATGTGCGGTAGCGTAAGGTGCCCCAGAGTTTTGAGATTCTCAAAATACTCGTGCAAATGATGCCCAAGTGGGACGCTCTTGAACCTACAAAACCACACATCTTTAGGTTGTGGGAGGAAACCCTCTGTCACAGAGACAAGAACATCGACAGCACCCAACATCAGGAACGAACCCGGGTCTCTGGAACCGTGATGTGTGGATGAAGAATAAAGCTCTTTCTGATCCTTCTCAAAAATACCTTCATGGTCTTGAGAAGCCCAGAGAATTCCATAGATTCACAACTCGCTGGATGAAGATGTCTTTCTTCATCTCAGTCCGAAATGGCCTACTCTTTATTCTTAAACTGTGACCTCTGGTTCCGGACTCCCCCAACATCGGGAACATTTTTCCTGCATCTAGCCTGTCCAATCCTTTAGGAATTGGATAAGTTTCTATAAGATCCCATCTCATCCTTCTAAATTCCAGTGAATACAAGCCCCGTCGAATCATTCTTTCATCATATGTCATCCGGGAATTAACCTGGTGAATCTACGTTGCACTCAATCAATAGCAATAATGTCCTTCCACAAATTAGGAGACCAAAATTGCACACAACACCCCAGGTGCAGCCTCACCAGGACCCTTTACAACTGCAGTAGGACCTCTTTGCTCCTATACTCAACTCCTCTCGAATGAAGGCCAACATGTCATTAGCTTTCTTCACTGCCTGCTGTACCTGCATGCTTACTTTCCGTGGACACCCAGGTCTTGTTGCACCTCCCATTTTCCTAATCTGACACCATTCGGTCTTTCCAGGTGAGACAGAGGTTCACCTGCACCTCCTCCAATCTCATCTATTGCATCCACTGCTCTAGATGTCAACTGCTCTACATCGGTGAGACCAAGCGCAGGCTTGGTGATCGCTGTGCCTCATCTAAACTGTTAATATATATTGTAAATAGCTGGGGTCCCAGCACCGAGCCTTGCAGCACCCCCACTTGTCACTGCCTGCCATTCTGAAAAGGACCCATTAATTCCTTTGTTTCCTATCTGCCAACCAGTTCTCTATCCATGTCAATACCCTACCCTCAATACCATGTGCTCTAATTTTGTACACTAATCTCTTATGTGGAACCTTGTCAAAGGGTTTTTGAAAGTCCAGATACACCACATCCACTGGCTCTCCCTTATCCATTCTACTTATTAAATCCATGCTGACTTTATTGATCTGGTCACTGCTATCCAAATGCGCTGCAATTACATCTTAAACTACTCAAGCATCTTCCCCACTACCGATGCAAGGCTAACTGGTCTATAATTCCCTGATTTCTCTCTCCCTCCTTTCTTAAAAAGTGGAGTTATATTGGCTACCCTTCGGTCCGTAGGAACTGATCCAGAGTCGAGAGAACTTTGGAAAATGGTCACCAATGCATCCACGATTTCCAGGGCCACTTCGAGTAATCTGGGATGCAGACCTCTGGAGATCTGGCCTCAGTCCCAACAGTTTACAGGGCTCGAAATGAGTGGTTGCCCGGGTGCCAATGACCACCCAAAGTGCCGCCGGGCAACCTAAATGCCGAGTCATTTTGCCCGCTTGGCACGCAGATACTGGTTTATACCGAAGATAGACACGAAAAACTGGAGTAACTCAGTGGCTCAGGCAGCATCTCTGGAGAAAAGGAACAAGACATTTCGTGTCGGCGGCGACAACATAGTGCGGAGCAAAGATACGGGGTGTGGGGTGACGAAGGGCTGGAGCGAATGACGGGTCAAGATCCTATCTTTGGTAGCGGCAGCGATAGCGGCTCCTCCTCCTCCTCCCGCACCCCGCCCGCCCTGATAGCGGCCGCTGCTTACAAATCCGCAAACGGCGATAACCGCTTTCAAAACAAACCCTCCCGCACGCCAAGGCCGGGAGGAGAAATGGGGAGGCCCCCTTCTGCCGTCTGAAGCAGCTGCACTGCTCAGCCCCGCTCCTTCTGTTGGCAGGCGGAGGAGGGGAGGCGGTGGCGAGGAGATCCCAACTGCTTCCCCCTTTGGCTGAGGCATTTACCGGTGGACAGGGACGGCCAAGGCAGCGGGGCAATGACACCGTCCCTGTCCCAGGAAAGCTGACCTTCCTTCCTCCCCACCTCCCCCCCTCTCTCTCTCTCTCGTACGTCCCCATTATCTTGGGACCCATCCTCGCCACTGATCCCCATTCCCGCCTCTATTCAGTCCTCACTGACATCCCCTGTGCTCCCCTCCCACCCCTCATCTATTCATCCTGCACTGATCTCCCTATCTACCTCGCATTGATTCTCCTGCCACCCCCCCCCCCCCCCCCCCCCCCCCCACCCCCCAATCCATCCTACACTGGTCCCTCCATTCATCCTGTACTCACCCCCTTTCCCATCCATCCTGCACTGCCTCCCCCCCCCATTCATCCTGTACTGATCCCACCATTCATCCTGTACTGAACCCCTCATCATCCTGTACTGACCCTTCCATTCATCCTGTACTGATCCCTCCATTCATCCTGTACTGACCCACCCATTCATCCTGCATTGATCCCCCCATCCATCCTGCAGACCCACCGATTCACACTTTACTGATCCCACCATTCATCCTGTACTGATTCCCCCATTCATCATGTACTGATTCCCCCATTCATCCTGCACAGACCCAGCAATCCACACTGTACTGATCCCCCCCCCCCCATTCATCCAGTACTGATCCCTCCATTCATCCTGTACTGATCCCCCATCCATCCTGTACTGATCCCCCCCATTCAAGAATGGGGGGGGAACAGTCTGAAGTAAGGTCTCGACCCAAAACATTGCCTATTTCCTTCGATCCATAGATGCTGCCTCACCAGCTGAGTTTCTCCAGCATTTGTCTGCCTCCATTCATCCTGCACTGATCCCCCCCATTCATCCTGTACTGATGCCCCCCTTCAATCCCGTAATGATCCACCCCATTCAACCTCACTGACATCCCCCGCGCTCTCCCCTCACAATTTTACCTATTCCAACCAACAAGCACTAATTCGCCTGTCTCAATCCATCCATCCCGCACATTGCCTTCTCACCTAACCCCCCAACCCCCCCCCGCCAGCCATCTATCCATCCCGCATTGATTCACAGCCCCCCCCCCCCCCCCCCCCCCCCGACTGTGCTGGAAATGTCTTCAGAGCGAAAATTGACCATGTTTGATAACGGAATGTAATCAATTGTGTTTTAAATCCCAATGTTATTATTTGTTTTAATCCATAAAGATGGATTAATTAAATTGTGAACACATGAAACATTAAAACCGCAGTGTTCAATTGTCACTGCTACCGTTGACACGTTATTACAGAATTCATTTTAACAGCAAATCAATGCTCTTAATATGGAGTATCAGTACTGTTATTTAATGAGCAACATTCACAACTATACGTTGGATTTATCAGGTTTTACTTCTACAGTCGGTCATATTCATCACAAATTTGGTCAGGAGATATTTCAGTTGAAATTTTAACGTTAATTCTGAAGTGGGAATGATGGAAACAGCGTTTATCAATATTTTTTTTTAATCTGGTGCATACAAACTGGGTATCTTTATTGCTGTTCACAACACATACCTTTAATCTGAATGTCCATGTCATGATAATTTTCGGTCCTTCACAGAAAACATGCTTGCATCAATGTGTAGTGTGCATGGTTAAGCATATATGTTACCATGGTCCAGAATTTATTGACACAGGTTGATCATACGCTGAATAATTCAACCATATTTTTGTTTGGAAATGGAAAGAAATAATAGAAATTGCATTAATTGCAATGTGTATAAAGAGTTAAGATACTGTATTATAATTTTGCTGCATGTCATTGTAGTATATATCATGTCTTGATTGGTGAATATGTTTAGTTTGTGACTTTATTTGAAGCAGCAATAATATGTGAATGCTTCATTGAGCATAATTCCGACTGGTAACCGCACTTCGTCCGAGCACATTATCGCACACGTCATGCAAGACATCTTAAATTGACCACCTAAACTGTAAGTTGGCAACCTAAAATACTGCTTAAGTTGCCCGTCTGGCAACAGGGAAACAAAAGTTACGTGAGAGCCCTGAGTTTACCTAACACCATTTCCTGACTAATGTGGATTCCCTTCAGTTCCTCCCTCCCACTAGATACTCAGTCCCCTAGTATTTCTGGGAGATTGTTTGTGTCTTCCCTAGTGAAGACACAAACTCGTTTAACTGCTCTGCCATTTCTTTGATTCTCATTATAAATTCTCCTGTCTCTGAAAACAAGGGACCTTCATTTGTCTTTACTAATCTTTTCCTTTTTACATATCTAATGAAGCTTTTAGAGTCAGTTTGTATATTCCCTGCAAGATTTCTTTCATGCACTTTTTTCTCCCCTCTTAATTAACCCCTTTGTCCTCCTCTATTAGGTTCTAGATTTCTTCCAGTCCTCCGGTTTGCTGCTTCCTCTGGCCAATTTATATGCCTTTTCCTTGGATTTAACACTATCCTTCATTTCCCTCGTTAGACACGGTTGAGCTACCTTCCCCCTTTTATTTTTTTCACCAGACACGGATGAACAATTTTTTGGAGATCATCATTGCGGTCTTTAAATCTTTGCCATTGCATCTCCACCATCAACTCTTTAAGTATAATTTGCCAGTCTATCCTAGCCAATTCCCGTCTCATACCTTCAAAGTCTCCTTTCTTTAAGTTCAGATCCCGAGACTCTCTGAATTAACTGTGTCACTCTCCATACTAACGCAGAATTCCACCATATTATGGTCACTGTTGCCCAAGGAGCTTTGCACAAGGTCGCTAACTAATCCCTCCTCATTACACAATACCCAATCTAGGATGGACTGTCCTCTACCAAAACCAATGTTTCTTCTACAAATTGTCCCGTATACATTCCTGGAAATCCTCCTCCTCAGCACTACCAATTTGGTTGGCCCAATCTAAATGTAGATTAAAGTCACCCATGATAACTGCTGTACCTTTGCTACACGCATCCCTAATTACCTGCTTGATGCTATCCCCAACCACCTTACTGCTGCTTAGTGGTCTGTATACAATTCCAACAAGCATTTTCTGCAGTTGGCTATTTTGCAGTTCTACCCACACTGATTCTACAGCATCCAAGCTAATGTCTCTCCTTGCTATTACATTAATCTCCTCTTTAACCAGCAATGCCTCCCCACCTCCTCTTCCTTTCTGACTATCCTTCCTGAATATCAAAAACCCCTACATGTTTGGCTCCCAGCTTTGGTCACCCTGGAGCCATGTCTCGGTAATTCCAACTATATCACTACTCACTGCACATTAAATTCATTCACCTTATTACAAATGCTACTCACATTAAGGCACAAAGCTTTCAGGTTTGTTTTTCTTATCTCCATTCTAACTTTTGCTTCTGTCCTCACTTTTTTTTAGTAGTTTAGAATTACCATGATCTTGAAAGCAACCTGCACTTCACTTTACCAACACAGTATTTTAAATTATTATATTGTTATTTAGATTACTATAATGACTAAAGTCAAGCATCAAGTAATAAATGTATAGGAAAGATCTGCAGATGCTGGTTTACATCGCGGATAGACACAAAATACTGGCAACATCTCTAGAGAAAAGGAATAGGTGAAGTTTTGGGTTGAGACCCTTCTTCATACCAAGTCAGGGGAGAGGGTTTTGTCCTGGACCTTTTCATTCATGTGGTTTCCCTATCCCCTGACTCTCAGTCTGAACACCTATTCCTTTTCTCCAGAGATGCTGCCTGACCCACTGAGTTACTCCAGCATTTTGTGTATCTAAATCGAGTAATAAATTACCAGTTAGTGAGCTTGAAAGGTGATGGAAACGTATAGTCAAGAACATACAAGTCAAGAATGGGATAGAATATACTTCAGCTGTTGCAAAATCAACAACATCTGATACAAAGCAATCTCCTGGTTGTCACCCACCCCACATCCTAAACATTTGCTCCCTCTGCCATCAGTTTGCACCAGCCACAAAATGCACTATGTTGCACACTTTTATGACTTTTGACAGCAAATCTCTGCCTTCTACCATCAAAAAGAACAATAACTATCCACTATAAATGTAGTAATTGAATCAAGTATGAATATTACTCAGCGTTACTTTAGAGATAAGAGTAAAAAAAAAATGTGCGCTTCGTCATACCAAGCTTGTGCTGACCAGCGATTCCCCCGTACACTAACACAATCCCACACATTAGGGACAATCGCACAACTTACTAAAGCCAATTAACTTATAACACCTGTGTGTCTTTGGAATGTGGGAGGAAGCCAGAGCATCCAGAGAAAACCTGTTCTCTGTTGAGGCTTGAGCACAAAAAGACCTAGATATCACTGCAGCACAGTTAGAGGGCAGACTGCATGTCAGTGTTTTCTTTCAGATCAGACTTAACACGTCTATGATCTTTGAACTACTAAAACATCCTGCTTTATTTTTTAAGTTGAGCAAATAAGTTAGCTTCAATTCCCTACCCAATATTTATCCCTCAATTGTCGTAATTAAAATTCTGGCTATTTCACCATTATACAATAATACTTTATTAGCCACATTGCTATTTGTAAAAAAAGTCACTGCATTCCCTACATTCAAGGGTAGCAACACTCAATTGTACTTACTTGGCTGAGACATCTATATAAGTATTTTAACAAATATACAATTATTTTACAGCATTGTTCTTATAATTACACGTACACAAAATATACTTAACTCCTATCGTTAGAAGTGCTACTGTTAGCAATGTCAACAGCCATCCAGGAAGTTTCACTGGTGTTTATCAATGTAAATATACATCATATTCAAGTAATAACAGACGAGTGCAAAAGTATACGGATAGCAATGTGCAAATCTACATTCTGCAATTCACTACAGCTGACATCTGTCGTATGCCAGTTAGCCCCACTATGGAACTGCAATTACTGGGGAAAGACAAACAGTCTGGATAGATTTCCAAAAGGCCATTTGCTAGATAGTGCCAGGTTGTAAAATGCCAGAAAACTAAGCTCTCATGATCCAATCTTAAATTTCTTCTTTGGATCCCTTTGTGGACTTGTCTCCCCCTATTCATGGCAACTCTTGCAGCCCAGAAGTACCTTCACAGCATCATTATATTTCCAACTCCGACTGCTTGAAGCTGGCTATTTTCCAATGTCACATCTGCAAACAGGGCCCCACGGCACAAAACGATAGAGATGCTGCCTCACTGTGCCAGAGACCCGGGTTCAATCCTGGCTACTAGTGCTGTCTTTATGGAGGTTGTACATTCTTCCCGCGACCGCGTGGGTTTTTGCCGGGTACTCCGGTTTCCTCCCACACTCCAAGGATGTTCAGGTTTGTAGGTTAATTGGCTTTGGTAAAGTTTGTAATTTGTCCCTACTGTGTAGGATAGTGTTCATGTACGGGGATTGCTGGTCAGTGCAGACTCAGTGGGCCGAAGGGCCTATTTCCATGCTGTATCTCTAAACTAAACTAAATTTGCTCTATAAATCCTAATCCTTTCCTGTGATCCATTCCTAAAATTCCAACTACCTGCATATGTCTCTTAAACTCAGTGAACCAATTCTATATTTTCAGTTTTCTCAGATTCATCTTTTACAGCTTTTACTGGCTATTTCAAAACTCCTCAAACATTACCACTGACTTTGCAAAGAAAATCAGTCATTGCGATAGCTAGCTATTTCACAGGGGGAATTATTCCACTCCGGCCAAAGTACAAGTCCCAACCTAACTCCAGAGGAAAAACGTGGCACTAGGTTTTTGCATGCATCTGTTGAAAAGCAAAAACGTTTCAACACTTAAAATACTTGCACGTTGGTTTCATAATTTGCACAAAAGTTCAATTTCTGCCGCACATTCGTAACATTTTTGTGCATAATAATTCAGAGGGGAAAATCTATACAGGAATATTAATCTGGTTTATTGCTGGTTTCAAAGACCTAGGAGACAAAGTACTTTAACCAAGCAATTTATAACACAGGCAGACACAAAAAGCTGGAGTAATTCAGCGGGTCAGACAGCATCTCTGAAGAAAAGGAATAGGTGACGTTTCAGTTCGAGACCCTTCTTCAGACTAAAGTCTGGGGAAAGGGAACCAAGAGATGTAGACGGTGATATAGAGAGATATAGAACAAATAAATGAAAGATATGCAAAAATGTAACAATGACAAAGTCCAATGTCCTCAATAAGGTAGAGGTGAATCGATCAGTACCCTAGCGAATCGAAGAATTGCCCAGAAGCTGATTGCAGAGGGAAGAAGCTGTTTCCGAGTCTGGTGATGCACGCTTTCAAGCTTCTGTACCTTCTGCCAGATGGAAACAGGGAGAAGAAGGTGGGACATGTCTTTGCTGAAGTTGGCTGCTTTTCCGAGCCAGCTTGAAGTGTAGATGCAGTTGCCCCACTATGTACAAGGAGCAAACAAACTGGTCGGGTCCATTTTCTGAACTCCAAATGTTTCAAGTGATCTATCACTAGCAACCTCTCGCAAAATCCATGTTTATGTCTATTGTCACTGAAAATTTTGCATTTTGATTGTTTTATTTACTATTTAACTTCAGTCATGGAATGCTATTCCAAGAAAAAAGCCAATGTAAGTTCATCAATTTTCTTCGAGCAGAAAGCAAGAGCAATATACTGAAATGACACTTCCAAACTTCACATCTATTTTGTAGAATGGTGCTTACCACAAAGGTCTGTTAGAGCAATAGTCAAGTTCAAGTTCACATTTATTGCCACGTGCACCAATTGTGGTACAGTGGAATTTGACTTACCACGCAGCCATACAAACAAAAGAGCACAATACACAATAGAATATAACATGAACATCCACCACAGTGGAATCAACATTCCTCACTGTGGTGGGAGGCAATAACTTTGTCAGTCCTCCTCCTTTGTTCATCCGTGGTCGGGGCCACGAACCCTCCGCAGTCGCCGCTACGGATGGCCCGATGTACAGGCCTCTGGTCAGGATGCTCGAAACTCCAATGTCGGGACGGACGAATCGGCCGCTTCCTACTGGAGACCGGGGTTTCACGATGTTATAGGCCACAGACCGGTGGTCGGAGCTCTTAAAGTCCACACCGCGCCCGCAGACCGCGCGCGGCTTCAGGATGTCATACTCCGCGTGCCAGCGATCGGAGCACTTCTTCTAGCGACCCCCGGCAAGGGATCGCCCGGCTCCGCGATGGAACGTCCGCGCTGCGCCCGCTGCTGAAGCTCTAGGCCCCGACTCAGTGAAAAAGCAATAGTCAAGGCAGAATAAAGTATAAAAACAGCTGAATGGGAAGTGGGCCAGCTTCAACACATTGAACGGGGATCTTGCCCAGGTGGCCTGGAAATTAAATCTGGGAAAGAGAACCAGCTTTTTTTACTGATTCTTGTATGTGAGATTAATAACAAACCAATACAATATCAGGTACTGAATGTTTTGCAGAGGCACAGCATAGGTATTTGAAGCAAACAGGAATGAGAGGTAGAGAGCAACAGAATAAATGACAAACAAATCCAAAGCCCTTTATAAACACAATACATTAACAAATCAATTAAAGGAAATATGGGGCCAAAATTGTGTCCATAAAGTGACGCTAAAGTGGGGGGCAGATGACAAACTTGCAGTACTTAAATAAACTGCATAGTCTTCACTTGAGAACAAAACAAGAGGCAGCAAGGAGTCTTTCCAGGTACGGCAGAGGTTCAACTGCACCTCCTCCAACCTCATTTATTGCATCCGCTGCTCTAGATGTCAGCTGCTCTACGTCAGTGAGACCAAGCGTAGGCTTGGCGATTGTTTCGCCGAATATCTCCACTCGGTTCGCAATTACCAACCTGATCTCCCGGTGGCTCAGCACTTCAAATCCCCCTCCCATTCCAATTCCGACCTTTCTGTCCTGGGCCTCCTCCATGGCCAGAGTGAGGACCACCGTAAATTGGAGGAGCAGCCCCTCATATTTTGCTTGGGCAGTTTGCACCCCGGTATGAACATTGACGTCTCTAATTTCACGTAGTCCTTATTTTCTCCTCTCCTTCTCAGCTCTCCCTCAACCCACTGGCTCCACCTCTTCCTTTCTTCCTCCCGCCCCCCTCACCCTCACATCAGTCTGAAGAAGGGTTTCAACCCGAAACATTGCCTACTTCCCTTGCTCCATAGATGCTGCCTCATCCACTGAGTTTCTCCAGCATTTTTGTCTACCCAGGAGATTGCATTAGGCTGGTTAGAAATAAAAATAAGGTACTCAAAAATCCGGCAGATTGAGCATGAATAGGATTGATCCTGGGTTACCACAGGAATTAAGAGTGGAAAGAACAGATGGAGGGGTTGCCAAGCACTGGTGAATGGAAAATGCTCCACCCTAGCTTTAAAGGGGATAAGGATAAATCCAGCACTGGAGATTTTCAGCACGGATACAAAACTGGCTTAAGCAGAGACAGCAGGGAATAATTGTGAACAGTTGCTGTTCAAACTGGTGACAAATGTGCAATGTTGCCCCTGCAGGGTCGTAGTTTGGACCAAAGCCCTTTCAGGTGTACATTAATGATAGTGTACATAGTACAGTTTCAGAGCCAAAATAAAAAACAAATTTGTGTGACATCTGTTGTGAAATTGGATGTTTGTGACAGATCTTATTAAAATATAGGCCAATGAAAACGGTAGACACACAACAGATGTCACATAACACAGAGATGCCAGGTTATGCATGGTGGTGAGATGAATGAAGAGGAATTATGCAATTTAAAGAAGGCGGAGGAAGAAGGTACATTTAGGTCAGCACGGTAGAGTTGCTGCCTTACAGCGCCAGAGACCCAGGTTTGATCCTGACTACGGCTGCTGTCTGCATGTAGTTTGTGCATTCTCCCCGTGACCACATGGGCTTTCTCTGGGAGCTCCTGCACACTCATGTGTAAGACAGTGCTAGTGCGCGGGGATCGCTGGTCGGTGCGGACTCGGTGGGCCGAAGGGCCTATTTCCGTGTTGTATCGCTAAACTAAATTAAACAAATCTCTGAATCCGACAAACCAAATTGAGAACATTCGTAAAACCAAGAGCTTACAAAATACATGGTGATATTAAGAATAATGTATAAATTAGTTATTATACAATCACAAAAAATACAGTTGGTGGTGTGTTCAATGCTGGTCACCAAACCTTAACTGACTAACTCTAAGGACTGTGCACAGGACTAGTCACTAGACATGACACAGGTGAAGGATATGATGTGGAAAACAAAGGAATGCTTGCCAATTCCCCATAGTGCAAAGAAATATTCTAAATCATCAAGGCTTCTGAAAGAATATTTGAGAAGCCACTTCTGGTGGCAGAAATATCAGGCTCCCGAGATGACAGGCTTAAAATGATTGATCAAATGACCAATGGTTGATGTGACCTTGAGTGCTTCTGAAATAATGTTGGATGCAAAATTAAAAGTAAATCCATAAATGTTCTTGTCTTAGTCATGAATATAAATAATGGCTGTACATCCATAAGCTTCTCTGCAACTGGATGTAACCTTTTAGAATTCTCCCAGTTTAAGATGTTTCTTGTTATCTCAGCCCTAAAGAATTTGGTCTTTATCCTAAGATAATGCCACTTTATCCCAATCTCTGGAGCTAGAGGTAAAAGCTTCTTGCCATCTTCTCTGTCAGTTATTTTCAGACCTTCTCATTTGGATCACCTCTCATTTTTCTCAGCTAAAGAAAGATGTTTTTCTCAAATACCATAGAGAGGATATCACCCCTTATCTGTTGGTGAATCTGTACCACATGAGCTCCAAGAGATCTATCCTGTTTTGGGCAAAGATTCCAACATTTTGCACAGTGTCATCTAAGAGGTCTCAGTAACACCCTGCACAACCCAACCAAGACCTCCTTATATTTGAACTTCAATCTCACCACCTACACCACGGTTCTCACCCCCCAACCACTTGCAACCAAGATCAACGAGCAATCCAATTGCGAACTGAGCCGTAGAGTATTTTAAGCACTTTTGTTTTCATACTATTCACATTCAGAAGCAGTTAGGAAGGTATTTCGTATCGACAAATGTAAAACACATTTCACCACTATCTGAATAGTTACTTCACTTCTTTGGCCTAACCTTTGTCTTAACTAACAACATTACCAGATTAGGACAAGGAAACGAATTTTAAAATTTAAAAGCTGGTCTTTCAGGGGCCAGTCAAGAAACAATTCTACAACCAGTTTTCAAATGTTAGATCCATTTGATAATGTCAAGGAAAGGTAAATCAACAAAATTGGAATGAAAATACATATTAGCAAAGATGTGGGACGGAACTAAAAAAGGAGGGAGGGAGAGGTAAAGAAAAGGGAGCGATGGGGAGATAGAAAGAGAGAAAAATTAGTTACAAGAATCAATGGCAACATAGCTGGCTCTTCCATTTTTACTTTCTCGAACCACCAACAGCCTCAGACATGTTTCGTGGTAAATATGCAGTCCATGATAGCCTCATTAAGAACATGAAAATGAAGTACATCAGAATTACGTGTGTTCCTTCCAACGGATGTAGTTCAAGAATCAGTCCAATACATTCTGCTCTTTTTGGACAAGTTGAGAGAATTTACACATTATTTTTAGGTTTAAATGTTTAATCTAGGTTTTGTAATTTTTATTCCATGTCTAGTAATGACCTTGTGTCACATATCTGAACCACACGATCATTAAAATGACAAAAGAGATAACAAACCACATTCTTTGCTTGTCCAATAAATTGCAAGACATTGATCTTGTAGAATGGTGGAACAGTTTCAAGATAGTGAATGGCCTAATCTATTATCTCTCTATTCTGTTCTGCTATTGTACACTTATGATTTATTGTGAAAGAGTTGTGCAGGTTGTTGGATTATTTCACGTTACCAGTGTTACAAAATATAAGAATGCGAATACATCTTCTCGCCCTCCACCACATGCATTAATGCACTTATTTTTAAATTTGCTTCATTTATTTACGTTGGGTTGAGTCCTTGAAGACATAATTGAAAATCTAACCATTGATATTTTACATTCATGTTTAAAATAAAAAGCAAAAATAAAATGCAGGTTGCAACAGGTCAGCCGAAATAGCACACGGATTTAAATATACAGAATTACCTTTAGTAAGAATTGTCCGATACAGCAAAACAGAGATTATTACATTTGTGATTGTAAAAGTGGTCATACAATTGGAAGCATACAAAAGGTGCATTGGAAAGAAAAGGACTGCACAATGTCAAGCGTTTAATTCAAATACATAAGCCCAGCACAACAATGCAACAAACCATACTGTCATATTTCTTTCAGTCTGCCAAACCTACAAAGCCAAATTCCATACACAACTGAAATTTGGAAAATATTTGGGAGAACAGTCACTGGCATGACTGATGTTCAATATTTCGCTGCCAAATCCCTCAGACAGACTAACCATTTAGTTGGCAGCTTTTCTCCAGTACGAAAATGCTTCATTGCAGAACACTAATTCAAGTTCAACAGGCTTTTGGAAAAATCTAACTGCATCTAAACATAAACCAGTGAAAAAACAGTGCTGGTAACACTCAGCAGGTCAAGCAGTATTCATGGAGAGAGATACACATTCAATTTAGGGTCAATGAATTTGATTTGAACCAGGAAAAAAAAAATGAGAAGAGTATTTTAAGTTGACAGAGACAGGTTGAGGTTTGGGAATGGGGTCACAGTGGAAAGAACACAGTATGTGTCTATCAATCCCATTCCAAAGTGTCTGCACCTAAATAGAGGGGATGAGAACGGTCACCTTTTCTTCAAGAGTCCGAAGAAGGGTCTGGACCTGAAATGTCACCTGTATTCCTCCAGCACTTTGTGTTTCGCTCAAGACTCCAGTTTGAATCTGAAGTTTCAAAAAAGGTGTTTCTCCACCTTTTTTTAAATCCTAGATTTAGATGCTTGATCTCAGTTAGTGGAGGGCAATGTGGAGAGGGTCAAGTGCAGTCATAAAGAAGAACGTGTTTGTGTGTTAAGACAAAAATAATATTGCCCTATCACTGGGCTTCATCTTGAGTTATCTTGAGAAGATTCTTCCACACTTGTGCTATGGGGCCAGAAATCTCATTCCTGGGAAAGATTACAGTAGCCACCTTAAAAATAAAATCAAAGAAAAGTGCAAATGCTAGGAATCTGAAGTGTAAACAGAATATGCTGACAAAACTCAGCAAGTCAGACAGCATCTGTGGAAAGAAGTCAGTTAACTCTTCCTTCCTCATCAAAACCTACCTATCTCCTGCCCTGCTCTTGGATAATCCACCTGTGAATATCATTGCTTACTCTCCATTTCTCCTGCAACCTCTCAGAATCATAGTCATACAGCGTGGAGACAGGCCCTTCAGCCCAACTTGCCCACATCGATCAACATGCCACATCTACACGTCCCACCTGCCTGAGCTTGGCCCATATCCCTCCAAACCTATCCATGTTACCTGTCTCAATGTTTCTTAAATGATGCGATACTACCTGCCTCAACTACCTCCTCTGGCAGCTCGTTTCATACATCCACCATCACCACCTCAGATTCCTATTAAATCTTACTCCCTCACCTTAAACCAGGCATGATATTCACCTCCAGAAAAAAAATAGGAAGTATTGGCCGGGGGTCCAGGAGGCCGGTTAGGCCCACCCAGTGGGGGTTTGGCGGCTCCTGCATTTTCAATAAATTGAAAGTGATTCCCAAGCTTTCTGCTGGTAGTTTACATAACAGAAGCTTAGAATTTTTCTAACACATAACCAGAAAAATAACCTCCAAAAGATAAATATTTCATGAAATAAATGACTTCATACAGCTAATAAAATCTTTACAAATAATGTCACCTGAAATGTCTCTCTGCCTGCGTGCAAACAGCAGAGAAAAAGTGTTGGCTGCAGCCATCTTCTTTTTCTTCTTCTTCTTCTTGCGTATAGCATGGACAGCCTAAAGTTGTAGGATAACTTGTTCTATTT
The DNA here is from genome assembly GCA_035221665.1 of Okamejei kenojei. NCBI lineage: Eukaryota > Metazoa > Chordata > Chondrichthyes > Rajiformes > Rajidae > Okamejei > Okamejei kenojei. Next base: position 80,823,205 of record CM069133.1, read on the forward strand.
GATCTTATTTGTGTACACCAGGTTGATTGCATTCGTCGATACAGGGCGGACCACGTGAAGGTTGCAATCTCCCACTCCTGCAGCCATCTTCTGCTTCAGTGAGGGAAGCTGGACGGTGATTGGCCGCAACCACTCTCAGAGACTGCGTCTGATTGGCCGCCACGTGACCAAAGTATTATGTGATTGGACACAATGCCCTTGGAAATAGCGGCTAATTGGACGGGAAGGAGACTGATTTGTTGATTGGATGGGAATTTTAAGGGAAGCCGGTCGGTGATTGGAAGCAACCCCTTTAGAGACAGCGGTTGATTGGCTGCCAAATAATCAGGCAACAAAGAATTGACAAAGAGGAAAACAAAAAAATCGGAATTCCACTTTAATGGAAGAATATCATGCCTGCCTGAAACCTATGTCTTCTGGTTCCCAATTCTCCAACCCTGGGCATAATCTGGGCAAAAAGCTGTGCATTTACCCAATCTATTCCTCTCTTGATTTTGTACTCCTCCATAAGATCACCCCTCATCCTCCTGTGCTCCTGCTCAACCTCTCCCTATAGTTCAGGCCCTCGAGTCCTGGTAACATCCTCATAAATGTTCTCTGCATCTTTATCCAGCTTGACGATGTCTTTCCTACAACATGGTGACAATACTCTAAATATGGCCTCACCAATATTGTATACAACTGTAACATGACCTCCTAACTTCTATACACAATACTCTGACTGATGATGGCCAATGTGCTGAAAGCCTTTTTGATCACCTCATATCCCTGTGATGCCACATTCAAGGAACTACGTATCTGCACTCCTAGAGCCCTCTTCTCTACAACACTCCCCAGAGTCCTGCCTCTCACGATGGTCTTGTCCTTATTAGACTTTCCAAAATGCAACACTTTTTCTCTGTATTAAATGCCATCAACCATTCCTCAGTCCACCTGCCCAACCGATCAAGATTCTGTTGCAATTTTTGACAACCATCTTCATGATCTACAATAAATCCCACTTTAGTGTCATCTGCAAACTTGCTAACCATGTCTTGTACCTTCTCATACTAATCATTGTTATAGATGACAAACAGCAATGGACGCAGCATGGAACACTTAGGCAAACCACTAGTCATGAACCTCCAGTCTGAAAAACAATCCTCCACCATCACCCTCTGCTTCCTTCCATGAAGCCAATTTTCTATCCATTCAGCTATCTCTCCCTAGTTGCTCCTGAGTTTAAAGCCCTCAAACCCATAGCCAACATTCAATTTTAAAACCAAAACAAATTCAAGCAAGAAACCTGCAAGATATTGAGCTTTGTGTCGTTATTTGTCAGAGAACAGCACTGGATTAAGGATCACAAACATCTTAGAACCAACCGTGAACAACTCGGATGAATCAAATCAGCATTGTTAAGGGCCTGTCCCACTTTAGATTTACAAAGTCCTGGGGCGCCGCACGTGACCACGCGTCACTGCCTATGCCACCACGCACGTCGTGACGCATAAATTATATCGCTTAAATGACGCGCAAATGACGCACAAGTAGGACCGGCCCTTAAGGGAGAAGAGTGTTGGAAGTAACTAATTTTTAAAAACTCCCAAGTGGGAGTTTTTAAATGTATGCAAACACGTCGAAAGCAATGTGCAATAATCATTGAAGCAAGAGAAACTTCATGTTCTTAGTCCCATTTCACTCACTTCCTGTCTCCTTTAACAGGCACATGTATCTACAATATATATAACGGGCCAGAGTTTAAGCTCTACTTGAGTACCAAGATCCCAATGTCAATACCTGCTGAGAAAACAACTGCAGATCTTAAAGCTAAGACTACATTTAATGCAACACAAGCATCCATGAATTTTTGCACCCGTTTTATTACATGATAGAAACATATTCCACTTCAGCACAATTATCTGATTGAGCGTTTTCACCAATTTTAAAACATTTTCAGTTCTAAAGATTGGTTACAGGTAGTGGATTTCCACCAATTTAAATTAATTAACTTTACATATAAATTTCATCTTTGGTAATGAGAGTTTAAAGCAGAACTTAACCATACAAAAACTTTACAGGGGTCGTAAGACAATGATGGAATCTTAGGAAAAAAACTTCTGAAGGTCAGGCAGCATCTGCGGAGGAAAATGGACGAAACTTTTTGCGTCAGGACCCTTCTTCAGACGTTGCAAAATCGTTCTGGTTCACAGCAAATTGTATTTGATGATACACAAGTTAATTTCAAGCGAGGTTGTGGAGAGGGTGAGTAATGTTATTGGTTTGCATTGCCAACATAGTGCTCATAAACTTACTGTTTCATGTTACATTTAACCAGTCTTTGCTAAAGTACTGAGCTCATTTTACAGCATGAAAGGGAACACGTAGTAGTCTTAACACGTTCAAACCAAAAGAAAAAGTTGTAATCTAACTGATCTTTCAAAAGCAAGTGAAAAACATTTCCATGATATTTACTGCTGTCAACTTAAACTCCAATTATAACTAAACTTCGTATCATCGAAATAGCTCCACAAGCAACATTCATTTTGAAAGTTCTCGGATACTCATTATAACTACAGTAAACCCTCATTATAATGGACCATAGGGGGAGGGATGGTAGTTGAAACAAAGAACAGCAGGAGATGATTCATACACAGGACAAAAAGTGCTTGAGTAACTCGGCGGGTCAGGAAACATTTCTGGAGAAAATATATGGGTGACATCAGGACCATTCTTCAGACTGTTTCTTCACAATAGTTCTTCCTTTCGGCCGTCACTGTGTCCACTCCCCGCTCCACAGCCACCTCCTCCTCCATCACTCTGTCCACTCGGCCTCCCCCCCCACCGCTCCACTGTCCCCTCCTCCTCCCCCGCAGTCGCAGTCTTCCTATCAGGTGGAATATGCCAGCGACTCAGGGAGAAAGGAGGAGGAGGAGCAGTGGAGGGGTTGGGAAACAAAACGACAGCTGACTGGAAGAAGAGGCAGCAGGTGAGAGGGAAGGGAGCCATGGTGACCAAGCGTGTCCTGTCAGTGGCGTCAGCCTGAAGAAAGCGCTGTCCCCAGGGGCTACAATAGCCGTGTCAACCAGACTGTGTAGTAGGTGAAGATAGGATTTCTGATGCACCTGGCAAGCTGGGGATGACGTAGGAAGCCAGGGCAGTTAGCGGTCGGGGAGATGGTGCGAGCCTGGGTTGGTGTGGGCTGGTCCGTCCGCTCTAACTAAAATCCATTATAAAGTGGTCTGTTAAAACAAGGGTTTACTGTATTGTAAAGACACAAATAAATAATTCAGGTGACAAATGCCATGTAAATTGCAATCCTCTATCCAATCAGTATACAGTTCTTCTTTATTCATTTTTTACCAAATTTTTGTTATATTTGTTAGTAATGTTTCATGTCCTTCAAATACAATAATGTCCATAAAAAGAAACATCAAAAGTTGTGCCCATTAGTACAGGGAAATAATCTACATTTCCAAGAATATTTTGATATAAATGAAAACATATAAAACTGGGGATGATGGGAAATGAGCCGCGCCTGCGCAGTTGGGGGCCACGGGTGAGTGTTGGAATATTGCGTTGGGGGACCAGGCCTCCCATGGGGGCTATGGGTGAGTGGTGGAATATTGCATTGGGGGAAACGGGTTGCGTTGGGGGACCAGGCCTCCCATACGACAGGGATCCAACGGGTCCCACTTGGTCTAGTTATTAATAAAGTCTTAAAAGCCAAAGTAGTTACATAACCCACTTTCTGATATTATGTATCAAGAGTTTGAATTAGTCTGTAAATAATGCTCAAATCTAAAATATTCATAAATGTTGCAATTAACATAGTGGTAAATGTTTAACATTACTGCATAAGAAAACCTTCATAATAAAATAATCAATGACCTGGAATGTAAAGGGAAAAACAGCAATTTCACATCACGCACATATAGAAAATCCTGGGAAAACTGAAATTTCTCTCAATATTTTGTCAGATATTGTGAAATTAATTATTTTGCATACTATTCAATAATACCATACTATTCAATAGCAGAACCATAAAATGTAACAATTGTAGTGCATAAATAGCAGACTACACAAAGAGCCACCATGTGTACGGAGATTCAGTGAATGCTTTGCATATGGACAAATCAAACCACATGAATGCAATCAAACAATACTTAAGTACAACTGGTAGTGCAAAGGGCAAAAGAAAGAGTGCGGAATTGAGTGTTACAATTGCAGAGAAAGTGCAATTGCAGATATAGGCAAATTTTTTAAAGGAGAGTCGAAGGCCAATTTGTTTTTAAACCACAGAGTGATGAATATATCTGGAACCTGTTGCCAGAGAAAGTTATCAAATTCGATACAATCATAATGTTTAAGAGGCATTTGGGTTGGCATTTTTACCTTATTTGTTTTTCCGGATATGGGCATCACTGACAATCCCATTATTTTTTGGCCATACATCATTTCATAGCAAAAGGATTTGAGTACAGGAGCAGGGAGGTTCTACTTCAGTTGTACAGGGTCTTGGTGAGACCACACCTGGAGTATTGCGTACAGTTTTGGTCTCCAAATCTGAGGAAGGACATTATTGCCATAGAGGGAGTGCAGAGAAGGTTCACCAGACTGATTCCTGGGATGTCAGGACTGTCTTATGAAGAAAGACTGGATAGACTCGGTTTATACTCTCTGGAATTTAGGAGATTGAGAGGGGATCTTATAGAAACTTACAAAATTCTTAAGGGGTTGGACAGGCTAGATGCAGGAAGATTGTTCCCGATGTTGGGAAGTCCAGGACAAGGGGTCACAGCTTAAGGATAAGGGGGAAATCCTTTAAGACCGAGATGAGAAAGACTTTTTTCACACAGAGAGTGGTGAGTCTCTGGAACTCTCTGCCACAGAGGGTAGTTTAGGCCAGTTCATTGGCTATATTTAAGAGTGAGTTGGATGTGGCCCTTGTGGCTAAGGGGATCAGAGGGTATGGAGAGAAGGCAGGTACGGGATACTGAGTTGGATGATCAGCCATGATCATATTGAATGGCGGTGCAGGCGCGAAGGGCTGAATGGCCTACTCCTGCACCTAATTTCTATGTTTCTATGTTTCTATTACCATTGAGAAGGTGATGGTGAGCCACCGTGGTTCTTCTACTGAAGGTACAGCCACAGGATGGAATGTTGCAGGATTTAGACCCAGCGACAAGGTGTTGGCAATATATAGCTAAATCAACATTGCATCTAACGTGGATAAATCTGAAGATGGTGGTGTTCCCATGCACCAGGTCCCTTGTGCTTCCTGCTGGCAGAGATCACTTGAGAGTAATCTGCATTTGTAGATGGTTCTGGGCATCAATGGTGAAGGAAATGATTTTTAGGATGTTGGACACAATGCCAATCAAGTTGACTATAGTGTCCTGGATGGAGTTCATCTTCTTGAGAGTTATTAGCTCTGTACTCACCATTTGTAAGGGGATTCCACACATTCCTGACCTATTCCTTTCAAATGGTGGAAAGGCTTTGGGGTATCAGAAGGCAAGTCACTTACTGCAGGATATTCAGCATTAATTCAATATTTTGGCATGTGTTCTTTTTTTTGCCATGTAAAGTGGGCACAAGGGTTATAGTAAGCATTGTAGAGCCACTCCTATGGTTTGGTACAGTAGTTTTAATTGTTGTGAATAGACCACAATAAACGTAGTCTTGAATAAACCCATGGAGATACAACATCCTAAAGATCTACAACAACTGAGTAAAGACAGGGCTGCCACATTTTGTCAGAGCATTTCAATATTCTAGCACCTGAACATCAATATTTTACTGAGGAAATCAGTATTTTTATGCGGTGCCATTTTGCTGAACAAAATGTTGTTTTTTTATGTGCGGTCATTCCCATGTAAGAACACAAGAAAGCATAACTTTGCTACGAATTGACACGTCTTCTACGCACCTTACTTGACAGCGCATTCATTGCCATCTCTTTGTACACTTCTGTTTGAACGGCTGCTTCATGCTTTTAGCACCAGATGATGACGCAGAAGCCATTTTGGAAGCCTCCCTCTCCCTCCCTCGCTCTCCCTCCTTCCTCTCTTTCCCTCGCTCTCTTCCTCCCCCTCTTCCTTTTTTCTCCCGCCCTCTCTTATTCCCTCCTTCCCTCTCTCTCCCCGAACAGGAAATCCCATAGCTCTGTGTAAAAGTAACAGCGCTCCATCTGGTAGCACTATAATTAGAACCCATAGTGCTAAACTGACAACGCTGTTTAAGCCTGTAGCGGGACAGGCAGATCAAAGCTTACGAAAATAATCATCCAGAACTTGAAATTTAAAATACTAATAGATTTAATCTATTATAATTTTTAGAATTACAGTATGACTTTTTATGTCCTTGCATTTTTTTAAGCAGCAAGATGAAACAGGAAGTCGGGCCGATTTTTAAAAAAATCCATCGTTTACAAAGCAAATCCGTATTCTTATCGCATTTCCGTACAAAATACAGAAAATCCGTACTACTTGGCAGCTCTGTAAAGAGGTTATTCAATTCAATCCCAAGGACCAACCAGTGCTTTCAGGCACAAAATGAACAAGAAGGATGAGATCAATTCATAAATTAAAAGTATACATTTAATGTTCGAGGTTTAACGAACTAACAGATATGCATTGAAATTATTTAAGACATTTGAGAGATTGTTATCATTACTACAATGTACAATTTGAATTTTGTAGATTGCAATATTTTTCGGAATAATAAAAAAAACTACTTTAAATGCCTCAAGATGTAGCAGAGGCTAACTGAGAATTTTTGTGCCTGAGATTTATATTAGGGAAAGAGTTCAAAAGAGCTCTGCACACACTGTCTGCAAAATCTCCATTATAAAAAAAACGACATATTACAAGTTTTTGCAATTCACTCAAGTTTCAAAACTGCCAGCAAGAAATATTATTCCAACGGTAAAATGCTGTAAGTAATGCATCTAAAATGAAATGTCATGAAGCAGAGTGACTCCCTTCTCCCGCTATACAAGATACCTATTTCAGAGAACAACACTGGAAAAAAGATCTAAGCCATTAAATAAGTGACCTTGGGAATCCTGTCCATAAAGTGCTGGGAGTTTAGCAAGAGAGCAATAATCTACTTGACAAGGTATCTGTCACAAGGTTTTTATGTACATTGGTGACCCCGCTTGTAAACTCCAGCATGGCTTAAGTGAAAACAAACAATTCTACAACCTCACGAAGGCCAGATTCAAAGCAAAAGTATTGATCTGTTGTAAAGATCGAAGGAGGGGGGGGGAAATTAAACATGAAATGGTTCTCTTCTTCTTCAGCAGACCTCTGGATCCAAGACAATTTGCTTCCACACCGCATCCATGAGTTCTATGCTGGCTAATGAGGTCAACACGAAAATCGTAGACTTCTCCAGAATCGTAAGCTTCTGCGTGCTCATAATGTTTGATCTTGGTGTCCTCAATACCATCTCAAATGTTCCTTCACCACTTTGAGTGGTCGTGGGCCGCAGATTTCCAGGTATCAGTAAAGAAATTGGGCAAATACTTGAATCTTTGTCCCTTTCCTTCCTTAATCTCCTTGCACAACAGAGCTCAGCTCTGTTCCAGTGTCGGACAAGCAGGCCATGTGGCCAGCTCAAAATAGCCAACTGGGGATGTTGGCCTGGGAGATAATGCTGTTTTGCTTATGCTATGCATATTTATATTCCTCATCTGGGCAATTGGGTACATGCCAAGGCAATGATGACACCATCAAGGGAGGAGACAAATCAGAAAGACACTGCCGGGGTCTTCCACAACCATTGCTTCCCAGTAGTTTAAGAACTGCACTCCAAATTGTTATGTGTCTTCTCTGCCCAATCAGAGGTACAATGGAAGTCAACCACAATGCATGGCTTTTACAAACCTCACAATTGCATGTTATCAGTCATGGGACTTTGGAACTTCCTTCTCAAATTTGGTTCCCCACAAGGATTTGTCTCGAAACTGTTACAATACAGGAGACAATGTGACCCATCAGATTCATGTCAGTTCAGAATCACACTTTATTCGCCAAGTATGTTTTGCAACATATGAGGAATTTCATTGGCCAGGTCAGTCATACAATTAAAAGTAACAGATCACTCAAAAACACATTTTAAAATGCACATCCACCACAGTGACTCCACAACATTCCTCACTGTGATGGAAGGTGAAATAAAGTTCGTCCTTCCCTTAGTTCTTCCTCGGTCGTGGGCCTCGAGGCCCCATTGATGGGACGATCTTGACTCCCATAGCCGGCGGTGTTCGGGCCCTCCGTGTCGAGGCAATCTGCTCCTGCATCGGGGGGGATGCCAGCTCCCTCGCGCCGGGCGATCGATCCTCGCATCGGGGCTGGTCGAACCTTCCGCGACATTGGAACTTCCTGACTAACCTTTCCCGAAGACTGCGAGCCCTTGATGGTACGTCCTTGGTGGTCGCGATCCCAGGCAAGGGATCAGCTCTGATGTTAAGACCACGCCCCGCGGTGGGGTTCACGACAGCCCGAAGAGGCTTCCAGCTCCATCGATGGAAGGCCGCAGAGCCTGGAGAATGTGATCTGAAAATTGATCACATCTCCGGGACGGTAAGAACCTGAAAAAAAGTTTCCCCCGATCCCCTCCCCCCTCATAAAACAAACCGAAGAACATTAAAACAAAAACTTTTAACAAACTAAAAAATAACAAAAAGAGTGAAAGGACGAACAGACTGCCGACAGGGCAGCCATTGCTCCGGCGCCCCTGGTAGTATGGTATTCCCAAGAGGATAATCCCAACCCATGTTGTAGTTGCATACGGGAGGGCTGAGATCATTGCAGCCCACTCCTGCTGCATGTTTCTATGACACCTCCACAAAATCCTCCAAATCCACTGGCAGGATAAGGGAACCAGCATCCTCTCCTAGACCACCATCTCCCGCACCGAAGCCTCCATTACGCTCAGTTGCCCATTATACATCACATGCATACATGACACCAGAATTCCCAAAGAGTCTCTCTAGTCCAAACTCACAACAAGGACAGACAAAAGGCAATGTTCACAAAGTATCCTTTCAAGAGTGGCTTATCCCATCCGATGAGGGAAATCCCTGGCCCACAACAACTCATGATGGAAAAGCAGTATTTGGGATGGCACTGTGAATCTCAGGTCCTTTTTCCAACCTAAGCATCAGAAGTGCACCACCTCCCAAACTAACCCCAGGCCCATCCTATCGGAAGAGTAAGTATGTAAGTCCCACATTGGTCTCATCCGTACAAACTCCGTTCGGACAGCATCCATACTCAGGATCGAACCCAGGTCTCTGGTGCTATAAGGCAACACCTCTACCACTGCACTGCCCTGGCTGGCACTGCTAAATACAACTGACCAGGTAATGAATTAAGGGAAGTATCTCATCAGATATAAAACCACAAAGAAGATTCTGATGGAACTGCCATTAGCCTCAAAGGATAACCCAACCAGAATGTGAAATGAAGTATCATTTAATTTAAACATCTTTAACTCAGTTAATCTGCAAGTTGAAATCAAAACTAACAATGTGGTTTCCCCCTTGTCTAGATTTTGAAATCAAGTAATCCCAAAGGTTTGAATGACAGATATATTTACTGCTGGGTAATTATATTCATATCCCTCAGGGAAACAGTAATGGTCCATCTGGTCAATAATTTCCAAATGAAATGAATAAAACAGGACAGCAAGAATCTTCCCCTGATGAACTATACAGCTCATAAGCGGGCGAAACAGCTACAATGCAAGATGTAAAGGAACTTAAAAACAGTCCTGACATCATTTAGATATTGCTCCACCAGATGATTTAATCAAAGCAGAACTGGTATAACAGGAACTGCATTACTATTATGGAAGCTAATCCACTGCACAAGTGCCAACATGAGGAACTTCAAGTGATAACTGCAAACAACTGTATACATATCATGTTCAATGTTCACGGAGTCCCCCAGGGTTCAGTACTGGCCCCCATGCTATTCAACATCTACATCAGCGACCTACCTTCAACAACATCACAGAAGTATGGCTACGCTGATGACCTTGCTCTTCTCTTCTCCGACAGATGTTGGTCCAAAGTAGAAGATGTACTCACGAAGGACATGGCAGAACTAGCAACCTTCCTGGAGACATGGAGGCTGAAACTGAGCGCGGCTAAAACTACCATCACAGCCTTCCATCTCAACACCAAGGAAGCTCACCGCCAACTCACAGTACCACTCTATGGGTCACCACTACCGTACAACCCTACTCCAACATACCTCGGGGTAAAGCTAGATCGGCAGTTGACATTTAAACATCACCTTGAGTCACTGAGAGCCAAAGTATCATCCAGAAATAACCTCCTTCGCCGCCTGGCAGGGTCATCATGGGGAGCCAACGCATCTACCCTTCGCACCGGAGCCCTCGCCCTGGTATACAGTGCTGCCGAGTACGCTGCACCAGCATGGTGCAGGAGTGTACACACACGCAAGCTTGATACCACACTCAATGAGACATTGAGGATCATCACTGGCTGTCTGCGGCCCACTCCATCAGAGTTCCTCCCTGTGTTAGCTGGCGTAGCACCTGCAGCCCTGCGCAGAGAGCACCTAACCAACAGCCTGGTGAACAAAGCCTCAATGGACCCAAATCATACCCTACACAACCTTGCCCAGTACTCCAACCCGGATCGTCAACGCCTGCCCTCCCGGCGCCCCTTCTCTCGTCATGCTGCATCTCTTCGTAGCTCCGATTTCAACATGCTAAGAGCATGGAGAGCCTGCTGGCAGGACACCCAACATCCCGCCCAAATGACCGTCTACCCAAACACACTGTTGCCACCTGGTGCGGAAACTGGTCCGCAGAGAGTGGGTTACACTGAATCGTGTGCGAACTGGTGTTGGGCGTTTCAATCATAACATGAAACGTTGGGGACTGCGCCCATCAGCAGCCTGTACTTGTGGACACCCCGACCAGACCGCACACCATGTAATCAACGACTGTCCCACCCTCAGCCCACCAGATACCACTACCATCGACCTGACCAACCCCAATCCTGACACAGTGAACTGGCTGCGACGCCTGAATCAAACTGTGTAACTGACTCATACGCAAGAAGAAGATCATGTTCAAGAAAGAACTGCAGATGCTGGAAAATCGAAGGTAGACAAAAATGCTGGAGAAACTCAGCGGGTACGGCAGCATCTATGGAGCGAAGGAAATAGGCAATGTTTCGGGCCGAAACTCTTCCTTTTTTCACCCAAATGTATGCAATTATTTGAAGTCAAGCAGAGTGAAGAATGATGACACAGTCTGGTGATGTATACCGAGGAAGAAATTGATTATTTGTGTAGAGATAAAGAAAGAAGGGTCAAGACCCCAAAAGTAGCGTATCCATGTCCTCCAGAAAGGTTGCCTGACCTGCTAAGTTATTCCAACACTATATGTGTTCTACATTATTTGGAGAAAGAGAGATAAGATTTTAGTTTTAGAGGTACAGCATTGAGTTGAGTCAATAGACAATAGGTGCAGTAGGCTATTTGGCCCTTCGAGCCAGCATCGCCATTCACTGTGATTATGGCTGATCATCCAAAATCAGTACCCCGTTCCTGCCATCTCCCCTTATCCCTTCACTCCTCTACCTTTAACAGATTCAATGATTTGAGTAGAGGAGCAGGGAGGTTCTACTGCAGTTGTACAGGGTCTTGGTGAGACCACACCTGGAGTATTGCATGCAATTTTGGTCTCCAAATCTGAGGAGGGACATTCTTGCCATAGAGGGAGCGCAGAGAAGGTTCACCAGACTGATTCCTGGGATGTCAGGACTTTCATATGAAGAAAGACTGGATAGACTCGGCTTGTACTTGTTAAACTGAGTTCTTTTGTCAATCTAAAGTCAACTTGACTCAAACACTTGTTGCGGTTGAAATCGATTCTTTATTCAGCTGAGACTAGTCTCTTGAACCTTCCAACACAGAGCTGATGCTCTGGGGCGGGTCCAGAGAGGAGTAACTTTGATACAAACTCATGGCATTTATATAGGTCTTAGACATTTCAGATACAGAGGGTATAACAAGCTAGTAACCAATCATCTGAGTCCTTCTGGTGAGTTACAACATCAGTTACGTGATCCCCCTTCCCTGGCCTCACAACCTTTGTTTGCCTGTGATATAACTTTGCTTATTTTATTTCAACACAGCAAAACCCCAGTAGGCCCAATTATCAAAGAACACTCCTCAAAATATAAGATACATTTGTAATACAATAATCACACGTCATACACACTTCCATACCAAGAAGATATTTCTATAAATCTAAACAATTTCTATGTCTAATGTTTACATTCCTACCAAGACAATACATTTCATAAATTGTCTCACTACAATGTTACACAGTTTACAAAACTATTACATATGTCTTTAAAACATTAATTATATAAGTTTGCTGAATTACAGTTTCTAAGTTCAAAACACACATCTCCAAACCAAGCATGCATGGGTCATAAATCTGTCAACTTAATTAATAAGTGTTTGGTACCAGGAGAAACTTCATTCGTAACTTACAGCCTTCCCTTTTCCTGCTATCTCTGGGAGATGGATTTTCAATCTCTCTACAAGGCCTTTTACAAATATTACAGAACAAAGTGTAAAATCACAACTCAGAATTACATCAGTATCCATCAATCCAATAATCTTCTTCACCAAGCACTACCCCTCTTCCTAATTCAACATAGCCAAGGCTAACTACAGGCCCTCTTATCTCTCAGCCTTGAATTCTAACTCAAACTCAGCACAAACCTCATAACCTAAGAATGTACCCATAGAGAAAAGAGTTGATCTCTGGCCTTAAAAGAGGCCCCCATTCGGCTATCCATTCTTCAACACAAAGTCAGGTTCAGGTTAACCGTTTCTATGTCTTGACTCATCCTTCCCTGTGTGTATATGCTTAATTGCACTTTATTTAGTCAGGAAAACCTTCTTTTCTTTTGCAAATTACCTAGCTTATATAAAAGTCACTATCCGAGCAGTTCTATTTATATAATACTTCCTCGTACTCGCTAGAATTTAGAAGATTGAGGGGGGATCTTATAGAAACTTACAAAATTCTTAAGGGGCTGGTTGGACAGGCTAGATGCAGGAAGATTGTTCCCGATGTTGGGGAAGTCCAGAACTAGGGGTCACAGTTTAAGGATAAGGGGGAAATCTTTTAGGACCGAGATGAGAAAAACATTTTTCACATAGAGTGGTGAATCTCTGGAATTCTCTGCCACAGAAGGTAGTTGAGGCCACTTCACTGGTTATATTTAAGAGGGAGTTAGATGTGGCCCTTGTGGCTAAAGGGATCGGGGGTATGGAGAGAAGGCAGGTACAGGATACTGAGTTGGATGATCAGCCATGATCATATTGAATGGCGGTGCAGGCTCGAAGGGCCGAATGGCCTACTCCTGCATCTATGTTTCTATGTTTCTATCTAACTCTCTCTAGAAAGCCTCCAGAGAATTGGCCTCCCCGGCCTTCTGAGGCAGAGAATTCCACAGATTCACAACTCTCTGTGTGAAAAAGTTTTTCTTCATCTCCATTCTAAATGGTTACCCCTTATTCTTAATCTGTGGCCCCTGGTTCTGGACTCTCCCAACATCGGGAACATGTTTCCTGCCTCTAGTGTGTCCAAATCCTTAACAATCTTATATGTTTCAATAAGATCCCCTCTCATCCTTCTAAATTCCAGAGTATACAAGCCCAGCCACTCCATTCTATCAACAGTCCTGCCATTCAGGGAATCTAAGATGAAACTAAGATGCACTCCCGTGTACTGTTTACCTGTTCACACTAATTAATGTTTGCCTATCCTTTCACACTAATTTCATGTTATCCAACTTTATCATCCACTCCCAACACATTTGAGGCAATTTTATAGAGGCCAATTAACCTACAAACTCGCATGTCTTTGCGGTATGGGAGGAAACTAGAACACTCGGAGGAAACCCGAACACTCGGAGGAAACCCACGCGATCACAGGGAGAACGTGCCAACACTACACAAAATAGAGGAAACATTTGAAAGTGGAAAGATGAGATTGGGTAAGGGAATAAGCCAGGAACAAAATCGAGGACAGAGGAATCTGAAGATTGAGGAAAAAGATCTGCAGATTTTCTTGTCCAGTCTTAAGCCATAAATAAAATCAAAGGGAGGAAGAATTGTACCAAACGTCCCCTCCCTTTTGGGAGGGTCATCTGAAAAGTCAGACTTTTGCAGACTGAAAGCCCCCAAACCCTCACCACAATAGCCAGCCCTAGTGGGAGAGAAACAGTCATGCATGGGACATTTAAAAATCTTTCCCATCACATGTTCCTTCCAGCCAACTGCACTTTCTCCTCATTATTCCAACCAAAATTAGCGTCAATTAAAAAAAACGTGCAGCTTCGGTCCAAAGAAAAAAAAAATACCAACGTAAGCAATTCTGTTGAAGCAACTGTTAAAAAGCAAGCGGAGTCACGTGAGTGACTACGTGAAGAACCGCCTCACGCTGGCAAACGGCATTACGTCGAGTGCAGTAAGGAGCAGCTCCTCGCAGCGGTCGGAACGGCCCCGCAGGTAAGTGCAGCAAAGTCAGGATGTTTTTTAAACAGCAGTAAAAATAAAGTAAAATAAAAAGTCAGAGTCACGTTAAAGTGCTGTTTAGCACAGATTAAATGAAAGAAATGGAGAAATCGGCAAAGAAAATTCGCGGGTAAAGAGAGCTTCCCGGGGTGAAAATAAAAATACGGGAAAAAAGCTAGTGCGGATCCGGTTCTGATACCGGTGGCCGCTGATATACCCGTTAGTGAGTTCTAGATTCTCCAGAAGTTATAACCACGGAGAGAAATGCTCCAAAAAATGTAAAAGAAATCTGAGAGGCCCGTGGTTCTGATGACTCTGATACTGAAAGTCCTCCAGATAATTAAACTATATGGAACCAATAATGGAGCATATGGAGAAAGTTCTCCAAAAAATTATGAGACTAGGGTCACAGTACCCAGAAGGTTCCCAAAAAAGCCCTGAGGGGTTTAATTATTCTAATATGGCTGTGGGCCTAATTGGGAGTTGGAACTCCGGACCCAGGATTTGGGTCGAAGGAAGTCTCATGGGATGAAATCCCAATTGATTTAGGGCTGCAGAAGGCAGACCCTGCTGATGGTGATTTGCATTTGAAAACACACCACAAAATAAAAGAAAGGCCAAATGTGCCTGAGATAGCAAAAGAATTTGCTATATATGAAGGAAGTGGTGAGGCTATGGAAGAAAACCTAGCTGCCAACATTAATATATGGTATCTCACCAACTTCATGATTCTGTGATGATTGAAACATCAGAATTATAAATGCACAGGAAATTGTGCCTTATTGAATGTGCCTACGGTTTATCCGTTGATTTGGGCATCCATGACCCCAAATATGAGAGCTCAAGAAGTGAGGTTCAAAATCCTCACAAATTATTCTGCTGCCATTATGGCTTTTGGGGAGATGGATAAGTTTAAAAAAAGAGGGCCTATTGTGCAAATTCTTTCTATAAAATTATTGTATGAGGAAAATGGCTATTCGGCCCATATTTCACCCAAGGTTTGCAAGCTTGTGTGGTTCGAGCAAGTGGTGTTCAAGCTCCTGGTTATCTGTTTGGAGTAAATCTGCCTAAATTATTAAAAATTGGATGAAGAAGCTAAAAAATTTAACTGCATGAAACCTTCGTCTTAGGACAAAAAAAGGTATTTTTTTCGCCCAGAAGGGGATTTGATTTTGGAAATAAAGGCAGAAATATGTCAAGGAAATATTATTGTATTGCACAGCCCAATACTTACCCGTATTTGGGGAAAAGGAGACCACCACGCTCATATGGAGAGGTATTAAAGACTTGTTCTATCTTTAAAGAAACTGCGGATTAATCTCCAGTTGGAGGGAGATTACAAAAGTTTTATAAAGACTGGCTTACTATTATTTCTGATCGGTTTAATTTTACAAGCAGTTTCAGGAACCACTATTACATTTAAAGAAGGGGTTAATCCTCCAGTACAGATAAACCTGCCTATGCTTTCGTGTTTACTGCAATTGGAAAAGCAGAGATTAATGTGGAAATTGATAAATTATCTGAAAAGGGGTTATTGAAAAAACTTATGAACACGAGCATCAATTGTGTCTAAAATATTTCAAAAGACATAAAAAGATGGTGATTGCAGAATTATTCTGGACCTTACAGATCTAAATAAGTGGTAGAATACAAATTTTTAAATGGAAAATATTTAATACTGCAAGATATTTAATATCAGCAGGTTGTTATATGGCTACGATTGATTTGAAAAAACGCCTATTATTCTGTACCAATACATCAGTTTCTGGAGGTACTTAAAATTTAATTGGCTGAGACAATTATGGCAGTTTAAAAGCTTTGCCAAATGGATTGAGTTCAGCTTCCCAGGCTCTTCACTAAACTGTTGAAACCAGTTTTAGCCCAATTAAGAGTACAAAAACACATCGTTATGGCTTATCTCGATGACATTCTAATCATTTATGGCAATTAAGAGTCAGCTGAGAATTAGTTTCAGTACAAAAGCTTTGTTAAAGCTAGGGTTTCTTGATTCATCCAATTAAATTCCAGCTGCAGCCAGCACAATCAATTAACTATTTGGAGTTTGTAATTAACTCAGAAACTATGTTAATACTTTACCAACAAAGATAAAGTTGATGATTTTTGGTGACGTAATAATTTCATTCACAAACTTATCCTTCCATCCGAAAAATAGCGAAAACTATTGGTAAACTAGTAGCAGCTTTTCCTGCAGTAGAATTTGGTCCATTACATTATCAAAATCTTCAAAGGGACAAAATAAGAGCTCTCAAAGAGAGGGCAGGCCACTTTGATAGGCCTATGCAATTAACAAAAGAAGTTTTGTTGGAATTACCATGGTGGGTTAAAAATATCCCACAAGCTGCTAAAACATTCTGATTAAACAGCCTGAAATTGTTTATAAATAGATGCTAATGCTCTCGGATGGGGGGGGGGGGGGGGGGGGGGGGGGGGGGGGGGGGGGTAACAGATTCATCCTCCAGTTGTGGAGGTAGATGGAAAGTCCAAGAAGAAACGTTTCTTCAAACTTATGGTATTAACTATTTAGAGTTATTGGTTGCTTTCTATAGTCTAAAAGCATATTGCTGTTCAAAAAAGGGTCTACATGTATTAATACAGTTAGACAATAAAACGGCTGTTGCATATATTAATCACATGGGGGAGTCAGATCAGTATCATGTGATTGTCTGGTCAATGAAATATGGCAATGGTGTATTGATCGCCAAATTTGGTTTTCAGCAAACTACATTCCAGGTAAAGACAATGTGGTGGCAGATAAAAGATCAAGGATATTTAAAGATAACACAGAATGGATGCTTAATCCAGCAATATTTAAGAATATTGTAACTCAATTTGGTTTACCAGAAATTGATTTGTTTGCATCAAGGCTTAATCATCAATTGCCTAAATATGTGTCTTGGGAACACGATCCAGATGCAGTAGCAGTAGATGTTTTTTTTCATTGAACTGGGGGAATATGTTCTTTTATGCTTTTCCACCTTTTGCTTTGGTTCAGCAATGTCTGAAGGAAATAGAACAAGATTCTGCCACAGGATTGTTGGTAGTTCCAAATTGGCCAACACAACCTTGGTTCCCATTAATGCTGAATATGATTAAAGAACCATATATGTCAATTCCTAACTGTAGTGATATCTTGATTAATCCAGTAACCAAAGAAATTTATGCATTATATGCATATATGAATTTATTAATCTGCAGGTTTTGACCAGACCACTACAGGAGCTGGGATTGTCGGACAAAACTATGGAGGTTATAGTCACATCATGGCGAGATAACACACAAAAACAATATATGACACATATTAAGAAATGGGAAGAATTTTGCACACAGTCAAATATTTCTTATGATACGGTGAATATTGCATGTTTGATATTGTGATACTGTGATATTGCATGGAAAATGTATTGGAGCTCCTTGCTAAATTGCATTTTGAGCAACATTTAAGTTACAGTGCCACTAACACTGCACGCAGTGCCTTATCATCTTATTTAGGACTTATGTCTGACCAGAAATCAATTGGATCACATCCACTAATATCTAGATTCATGGAATCGTGGAATCTTTAATATTAATCCACCCAAACCTAGATACACAGAGATTTGGGATGTGAGCATTGTACTTACCTTACTTAGACAGTGGACTCCAATTGAAGGATTGTCATTGGAAAGATTAACATTCAAATTAATAATATTAATGTCATTGGTTTCAGCTCAAAGAGTGCAAACTTTACAAATGTTGCATTTAGACTGTATGCATGTGACTACAGATAACATTGTGTTCTATGTTTACGATCTGATCAAACAAAGCAGACCAGGGAGATCTGGAGCTAAGGTAACTTTTCAAGCTTATCCTATTGATCCTACTTTGTGTGTGGTTAAACATTTGAATCAATATGTTAAAGTTACTGAAACTCTTCGAGGAAATGAAAAAACGTTAATGATTACGCATAAAAAGCCACACACAAAAGCTTCAGTTCAAACTATCTCAAAATGGTTGAAACAGGTGTTGCTTTTAGCAGGAGTAGACACTGATGTGTTCAAATCTCACTCCACCAGGGCTGCAGCTACGTCCGCGGCGAAGGTGCGGGACGTACTACTCGAGCATATTTTAAAAATCGCAGGGTGGAGTAAAGAAGAAACTTTTTCAAAGTTCTACAATAAACCTGTTCACACTATGACAAGCTTTGGCCACGCGGTGTTGGGATCAATATAATCACCTGCTTTGTATACTATTGATTACTATAACCAGTTATGTAGTCACTTATATCGTTTATCACTTGTAATCATTCCCTCGGATATAAGGAGGGTTATTATATGTTCTTTAAACCATTAAAAAAAGTTAATTATGGAAAGAACTAATATTAGTCTGGTTTCTCATGTATGTATTTACTTAGCCGGACTGTCGTACTAATTAAATATTACGACATAAAAAACACAGAAAGCTTTAAAATCTTCACGTAGTCACTCACGTGACTCCGAAGTAAAATAGTAAGATTAAACGAGAACTTACCAGTTCGAAGTTTGATCGTTATTTTATGAGGAGTTACGATGAGGGATTACGTGCCCTCCACTCCCACCCTCATAAAATAAATGATCAATCTGGTAGTTCTAAGTCTTTTATGAGCCTTACTATGTTACTTCGGCTATTTGGTGTTCTGTGTTTTTCATGCCGCTGCTTTGAAGTATGCCGTTTGCCAGCGTGAGGCGGGTTCTTCACGTAATCCCTCATCGTAACTCCTCATAAAATAACGATCAAACTTCGAACTGGTAAGTTCTCGTTTAATCTTACTATTAAAAGTACCCAACAGTTCTTTAAATAATTACAGGCATTTAATTCTCCTACTCGATCCCAAAGTCCCCTCTAGTTATCAATCAATAGGTTGTAACGAAACCTCCCAAATTTAATCTCCCAGTAACAATTCAGCTCTGTCCTTTTGTCTCAACTTGCAAAGTAAATTCAAACATTAAGACTTATTATTCATAAATGGTTTATTGTTATAGATAACTTCATGATTCTCTGGTATCATTGCAGATTGATGGCTAATTTGTTCCACTCTTTCCTCAGAATTGTACCTGAAAGCAAAACTCACCAGAGTTATTGTAATCAGCACAATATTGTGTTGTGAGCACCACAATTATTGTAAGCACCAAAATATTGGGTTGGCAGACGTTATTCAATTCGGCAACCACACTACTCTGAAAGCAAAACAAATAACCAGAAATGTATTGATCCGAGTTGCCCAAAACTTCAAGGTCTACCTGGGGTTTGTTAGAAATGCCTTTTGTGATCTTGAAATGGCATTATAGATCTGCGTGTTGGAGTACATTTGGGTACGAACGTTACCCCTCGTAAAATAAATATCTATCAGGTTAAAAGAGATACATACAGAAACACTTCCCAAAAAAACCCAGCAGAGATTATTAAAGCTGAAAAAATTACAGAGAGTTAGATTCAAAAACCAAGAACGTATTAATCTTTTAAGGAACATTGTTCATACCACAAAGTACTATCAATGCTCCATATTATTCCAAAAACGTCAAATGCTCCAAAACATGATTTACTTGAATAAGGCAGTGGCACAGCAGTAGAGCTGCCTCACAGAGCCAGAGATCTGGGTTAGATCGTGACTTCAGATGCAGTATGCGTGGAGTTTGCCTGTTCCCTCTGTGACCACGAGGGTTTCCACCGGATGCTCCGAGTTCAGGTGCTCGGATCGCAGGGATGTGCTGGTTTGTCGGTTAATTAGACTCTGTAAATTGCCCCTAGTGTGTAGTGAGATAACTAGTGCGAATGGGTGATTAACGGTCGGCATAGACTCAGTGGGCCAAAGCTGTATCTCTAAACTAA
Source organism: Okamejei kenojei (assembly GCA_035221665.1). Taxonomy (NCBI): domain Eukaryota; kingdom Metazoa; phylum Chordata; class Chondrichthyes; order Rajiformes; family Rajidae; genus Okamejei; species Okamejei kenojei. The sequence goes on from CM069133.1 coordinate 80,843,640, forward strand.
ACATTGCTCACACCACAAAGTACTGTCAACAGCTCCATATTATTCCCAAAATCCCAAAGGCCCAAATAATTTACTTGAATGATACGAAAGTGGAGCGATTCAACGTCTGCAAACACTAAAAAAAAACGAGTCAAGAGAAGAATTTTACAAAATTATCAAAATAATCAAATATTAATTAGATAAAAGGAGTTCTTTCCATTAGCTGGAACCCAAACTAGAGACCATTAATGTAAGATCAATAATACCTCATATTGGAACTCAGGAGAAATGTCTTTACCCACAGAATGGCTTGAATGTGGAATTCCAACAAAGGTAGCTGAACTGACAACATACGTGTATCTCAAATGAAAGCATAAGGGTCAACGGTACACAAAGATACTTTAATAAGGCTAAACAAAGAGGCAATTTCAGCTCATACAGAGCATTAAAATAGTAATGGCTATTGAACAAATGTTCAGCTACTGTGCTACAAATACACTGAAACACTTTAACAAGTCATGCTAGACGTTAAACATTATAAACTATCACTAAGATCTGAGATTATTCAAGTGTCACCTTAAAATATCATAAATATTCATAGTACATAGTATTGAAACATGTCAGAGCATCATGCTCTATACAGCACCATTCTTCTGAGTTACTGGCCCAAATGAAGCTTCACCTGATAAATTTGCACTTAAAAGCATGGGGGATAAATGAGCATTGGGAAAAAACCTCCAATGTTAATATTTTATACTCAAAAATATTGATAGCGCAATTCTGAAATTGTAATTGTTGAAACAAATTTAAAAACTCAAAATTCAATCCATTTATTAACACAGCTCAAAATGACAAAACCTTTTAACGTACCAATTCTTGAAAAATCCTTATTAAATTATTCTTCCGGTGGCGCTATGGAGGGCTAGAGGGTAACGCCAGCCAGCTCCTCGTAAAAAACGGAGAAAAATCGGGGAGAAACCGACCTACCTGCTTGCTCTGCACCGATTGTTGTGAGTGACGTCATCAGGCGCGCGACTTACTACGTCTACACAGCGCAGCCCACCCGCGGATAAACCGAAAAGTCGGGCTACCAGGCTGAAACCGGGGGAAGGCCCGACTGAAGCCTTGGGCTCAGGTAGGACGTTATCCCAAGAAGATGTGTCGAAAAAAACGACGAAAAAAAAATCGGAAGGTGAAGAACTTAAAACTTTTATTGCATGTGAAATTGCTGGTTTAAGGGAAGAAATAAAGCTGATGAATGTTGGTGAAGAAATAAAAAAAAAATCAAGGAGGAAATGAAGGACTTAAAGCTTGAAATTAATACCACGACTAAGAATACATCGGATGAATTGAAGAAAGAAATTGCAGAAATATTGATTGGTCTGACAAAGGAGACGAATGATAAAATCAAAAATGTGAAAACTGATTTTGAAGAAAGGCTAAATCCTGTGGAACAGGCACTGAACCAACAGACTGTTGCCATAAAAGACCTTGAAGAACTAGCCGAAACAAGTGCTCAGATTACAGCAAAGCTTACCACAGAAAATCAACGTCTAACTGAATTACTGGGCAAGATAACCGAGAAATGTACTGAATTGGAAGGTCGCCAGAGAAGACAGAACCTAAGAAATGCGGGTATTCCAGAAGGGGAAGAGAAAGATCAAAATCCCCGAGAATTCACTGCAAATTTACTGCAGAAAGTTTTATCTCTGGAACAAAAGCCTTTACTAGCCCGAGCACATAGAGTGATGAGACGTCAGACAAGACCAAACACTCCCCCAAGACAAATGATAATAAAAGTACAGTGCGACCATGTCTTGGAGGAGATAATGCAAAAGATATCAAGAAACAGAAGTCTTGCATTTGAAGGACACAGGATCAGTATTTATCGAGACTATCCAGCAGAGGTCTCCAGGAAGCGAAAAGCGTTTAATGAGACTAAAAGTATCTTGAGGGAAGTGGAGAATTTGAAATATGGTCTGAGCTATCCAGCTACCCTAAGATTCACTTACAACAAGAAGGAACATTTTTTCACCAATCCTGTGGAAGCATTGGACTTTGCCCAGAAGATTAAGGCGTGAGAGGATGCTTGATGCCTCACCATTGAATAAACTGACTTTGCAGGACTGGATGGAATTGAAGTGGTGACTAAGGAAGCTGAAGAAAGATGTGGATCGGAAACTCTCCCATGGATACTAATAATTAATATAACTGCACCACTAATACAAATAACTAATAAATACTAAAATTATACCGTGGTATCTTAATTAATCAGAGTTAATAATTATCACTAATGACTAATACTTACTTATAATGGAATGATTAGAGTCAAATATAAAGTTCGATTTCATTTGCCCTCTTTGGAAACCTTTCTTTTTTACTAGTAATTTTCATTTTTATTTTCTTTTTTCCTTTCTTTTCGTTTTTTTTTTAAATTAGATTTTCAAACAAGTTTTAAATATATGTATCCTCACATTTCCGACTATTAGAACCTGAATAATTTAAAATTTTATATCCCTGGTAAAATACTGCTATGGAATAAAAATTCCAAGAAACCAAAGAGCTGGTTAAGTTCGTAACATCAACTACGGAAGTCGGTAGACGATTAGCCATGCTAGTATGGCTAGCACTAACTACACTAATACTAGATGTAGTTTTTTTCTTCTTTGCGCACAATACTAATTTCTTAACCTATCCTCTTTTCTTCTCCATTATAATCTATCATTATTATTTTCAGCTTGAATGGAGTTACAAATTGGATCAAAGGAGATATACACATGAGAGACATTCAAGGGTCTTAAAATTCGTCTATTCGGAGTTCGGGTGTAAGGTCGGGTCTGTCGAACTGAACCATTGGCTCTATTAAAGACCCCCATAGACAAAAGATGCAAGATTTAAAAATGAATACGGGGAATGAAGGAATAACGTTTTGAAGCTGGAACGTTAAAGGTATTAATGAACCAATTAAGAGAGGTAAAGTACTTAGCACATTTAAAAGCAATTAAAGCTGATGTGATTTTCATTCAACACATTTAAAAAAAGATGCTGAGCATAGGCTGAAAGCTAAATGGATAGATAAAACGTATCATTCTTCTTTTACACACAAATCAAGAGGCGTAGCAATATTATTTCGTAAAGGAACTTTATTCAAACATACATCAACTATAACTGATAATGATGGTGGATACATTATTGTAATGGGAGAATTAAATGCACAAAAAATGATTTTTGTTAATGTATATGGACCAAACTTTGATAGTCCACTGGTTTTTTAAGAAAATATTTAACAACATCCCGGAAATAGCACAACATAACTTAATAATTTGAGGAGATTTAAATTGTACATTAGATTCTTATTTAGATAGATCCACAAGACAAAGGAAAACCAAATCTCATTCTAGTGACTTATTAAATGCATATATGGATACTAGTAACATTAAAGATGTTTGGAGAGTAGAAAATCCAACTGGACGAGAATATTCATTTTATTCACCTGTACATAAAACCTATTCAAGAATAGATTATTTTTTGGTTGACGCTAAACTTATCTCACTCACTTATAATTCAAAATACCATAATATTACAATCTCAGATCACGCACCTTTAACATTTATGATTAAAATAAATGGTAAAACGGAAAAACAGGGACAATGGAGATTTAATCCACAAATTTTAAAAAACAAAGCAACTCAGGAATATATTATAGAACAGATTAATATTTTCTTTGAAATAAATGATAAACCGGAAATATCTACTTCCCTATTATGGGAAACTTTTAAAGCATATGCCCGTGGAATTATGATTTCTTCTCAAGTATTTTATAATAAAGAGAATCGGAGGGAACAACAAGAATTGGAAAAGGAGATTGAACAATTAGACACAGAGAACGCTGCTAATCCATCCATAACAACAGATAATAAAATTTCTGCAATAAAATATAAATTAAATAAAATATACTCAGATCAAGTTGTAAAACTTTATCAATACACTAAACAATTACAGTTTGAATTTGGAGATAAACCTCAAAAATTATTTGCTCGTCAATTAAGGAAGATGGAGGGAGAAAAAATAATCCATAGGATTACATCATATAATGGCGAACCATTAGTACAACCTAAAGATATTAATGAGAGATTTTTGCAATATTATAAAAAATTATATTCAGCTAAAACGACAGAAAACAAGATAGGAATAGAAGCATTTTTTAAAAAAAAATGTAATCTGAATGGGTTGGATTCACAAAATAGAGAATCACTAAATGCTGAAATTTCAGTAAAAGAAATCGAAGAATCTATCATTAAAAAATGGTAAAACACCGGGACCAGATGGTATTGGCTCGGAATTTTATAAAACATTTTATGATCTGATTGCACCACGTTTGAAGATACTCTATGAATACATTTATACCCACCAGAAACGTTAAATGAATCTATTATAACACTTATACCTAAAATAGACAAAGACCTGGATGACCCAGGATCATATAGAGCTATAGCTCTTTTAAATACTGATCAAAAGCTACTAACCAAAATATTAGCACAAAGACCAAGTACAGTTATTAATAAATTAATTCATCCAGATCAAACAGGATTTATACCAAAACCAGACCTCCCAACATTTGATTGTCAAAATTCATAATATTTCCCCTCAAAACATAATATGTCGCGGCGCCCTATTCGGGGTCCCATGTCACAAATTCTGTTAAACTTTGATAAACTTGGCACTAGACTCACCTTAATTCTCTCACTTGGGGTTGTTGCCGGCGGCTATTAGATCAGCGGGCTTACTTGGCCATCGAAAAGAAGGAACTGCAGATGCTGGAGAATCGAGGGTATGGAGAAACTCAAGCAGCATCTAAGGAGCGAAGGAGATAGCGACGTTTCGGGTCGAGACCCTTCTTCTAGCTGAAGAAGGGTCTCGACCCGAAACGTCGCCTAGCTCCTTAGATGCTGCTGCACCCGCTGAGTTTCTCCAGCTTTTTGTGTACCCCCGGTAGCGGCCGCTGGCGGCAAGAAAGTGCCGCTTTTGCGCACGCGCGTAGTATTAAATGAGACGATTATTCAATATTATATATTCGAAAAGAGGTATTAATAAAGACCTAGTAATTATATCGTTAGATGCGGAGAAAGCCTTTGACCACTTTTATTGAATAAATTAAATAATAACATTTTATATTGGAAAACATTATCTCAATGCTAGGTAGAATTAATGCAATAAAAATGATTTTTCTCCCGCAATTACTATATCTTTTCCAATTGATTCCGATATATCTTCCTAAAAATTTCTTTAAGAAGGTGGATTCTATAGTCACCAACTTTATCTGGGATTATAAAAGCCATAGAATAAATAAAAAACATTTATGTAAACCAAAAATAAATGGAGGTCTAGCACTGCCAAACTTTACGTTTTATTACTGGGCAGTTAATATTAAAAATATGAATTTTTGGGTAGTAGAGACAGATAAACAACCAATCTGGTTAAAAATGGAAAAAGAAGATTGTTCGCCTTTTGAAATTAGTTTGATTTTATTCGCCAATATTAAACTAGGTAAGAAAACCTATAGTGAAAACCCTATAATAGAAAGTGGAATACGTATCTGGAAACAAATAAAGAAAACATTAAAATCGGAATCTATACCACTAGCCCTTACCATTCTATATAACGTTACATTTAAACCCTCAATGATGGACAAAGGTTTTTTACAATGGAAAAACTATGGAATTAATAAGATGGGCAATCTCTACAGGGAAAATTATTTCCTTTCATTTCAAGAATTACAACAAATTTATGGATTACATTCAAAAGATTACTTTAGATATTTACAAATTAGAGACTATGTAAAACCAAACACACAGGAAATTAGAAATAGAAAGACAGAAATTTTAGATGAATGTCTAAATAAACACCCGAACACAGAAAAACTGATATCATATATTTATAACATTTTATCGATTATGACAGAAATGGAAAAAAACGAATTAGGTCAAATTATTAGACCAGAAGTATGGAATGAAAGTTTACAACATATACACCACTGCTCGTTAAATGCTAGACACTCTCTTATACAATTTAAAATATTACATAGACTACATTACTCAAAATCCAAACTACATAGTATTTTTTCAAATGTATCTGCCATATGTGATAAATGTCAGCACTTAGAAGCTAACTTAATGCATTCATTTACAAATTGTGTAAAAATTACTAAATTTTGGACAGAAATATTTAAGCTAATTTCGAATGTTGTTAATATGAATCTGATCCCCGACTCAAAGTTAATAATACTGGGAATATTAGAAACAGATCAATTAATAACAACAAATCAAATAATTTTTATTGATTACAGTTTAATAATTGGGAAAAAATTAATATTGAAATTCTGGAAAGGTCCTACATCCCCCACAATCAAAATGTGGATTACAGGAATGTCAGAGACACTTCATCTGGAAAGATTAAGGCTTGTCCTACTGGACAAGTTGGATCTTTTCAGAGGAATATGGTCTCCATTTATTGAATATCTGCAGGGTCAAAATGGCTCGGTACGACAGCCTGACTGAAGCCTGAATAATGGAATGGATGAAGAATCATGGATATATCTCCAATGATGGATAACCTTTTTAATACTCCACTCATTTCTTTATTTTTGATTTCCTACTTTTACTTTATTTTTCTCTATCTTTTCCTACCTGCAAAAAAAATGTATAGAAATACAAATATGACATAATTGTTAATATTAATATTACGAATGTATGTGAGAAGTATATTTTATTAATATGTACTTACGTCTAATAAAAATATTTAAAAAAAAAACAAAAAAATTATTCTACCAAATTATTTAGAATCTTAGTGAGGGATCTCCTCATGCTTACTCCCCTTCTGGGATCCTTAACTGCTCAGCGAACCTCAACTCAAAATAGACACAAAAAGCTGGAGTAACTCAGTGGGTCAGACAGCTTTTCTGGAGAAAGGAATAGGTGACGTTTCGGGTCGAGACCCATCTTCAGACTCGACCAGAAACGTCACCTATTTCTTTTCTCCAGAGATGCTGCCTGTCCCGCTGAGTTACTCCAGCATTTTGTGTCTATCTTCGGATTAAACCAGCGTTTGCATTCCTTCCTACCCAATTATTTACTTCTGTTTGCACTCGTTTGTCTCATCTCCTTGCTTGTTCCCTTTCAATTTTATAGATCTGGGGTTGAGGAAAGGGCTGCCCTGTTGCTTCATTATCGATTAAATACTGCGTCAAATCATAGTGGTCTGTCAGTGCCAGCAATCGGAGACATCGCTATATAAAAGGCACAAAATTAAACTTTACACAGAGCTCCACAGTATGCACAGTCCGTGAACAGAAATAGCAGACTGCTCTCAGTGATTTTCCCCACGTTCCACCCTATCCCATGACTCAAGTATAATGACCAGATATGGGCAATCCTCAACATATCCTGAACACATTGGACTGATTGTTGTAAATGCCCAAACCCTTGCAATCAACAATAACCAATAATCCACTTTCACCTATTTCGACACAGCACCCAGTCCCTCCAATCACTTAACGGTAACTACAAACAACACAGACTCGCTCTTACCTTATATATGCCAAAGCCTGGATCTATGAGAAATGATCGAGTTGATGTGCCTGGACGACTTTTCTTGCTGTTTTCTGCAGTGGAAGAGGTTTTGTCACACTCACTCTGTGACGAGCTACATCCTGAGTCACTATCTGAGAGCTCAACCTCTTTTTCCTTTTTCTTCACTGTGGAGGTAGCAGGCTGACGAATCAGGAGTTGAATGATATCATTCAGTCCCACGTTGTAATCGAAAAGACTATGGCCATCTTCCAACTGAAAAGTGAACAATAAAAGTCAATAGTCTGAAGAAGGGTTTCGACCCGAAACGTCGCCTATCTCCTTCGCTCCTTAGATGCTGCTGCACCCGCTGAGTTTCTCCAGCCTTTTGTGTACCCTCGATTCTCCAGCATCTGCAGTTCCTTCTTTAACACTTAATAAAAGTCAATACATTGCTCTAATTACACCATAATATTGCAAAAATCAGAAGTTCAATATTGCGGAAAATACATACATTACACTGCAACATGTTTTGTATTCTCTCAGAATTGTTTAAATAAATTATAACATTTTATAAAATTATAAAGTTATAGGAAGGAATAAATGTCAAAACAGATGGGATTTCTAATATTCTAATTCACCAAGTGAAGGATATTTATTTTATTTTAACAACTATATGCTCTCATTTATCACACATCACAAGCATGCTCACTTTGATCAACTTAGCTCAATGCATTCTGGCAATACTTTTTTTTGTTTCATTTGGCAATAGATGGCTTTGTGTGAGATACAAAAAACTGTACCAAGCCAAGACTCTAAATACTGTAACTAAAGCTGAACATAGTCTATTCGAAAATGGCTTTTTAAAATAACAAAATTAATTTAGCCTGATATACCACCAGATTACAACAGTGCTATTATTTACCTTCATCCATTGGACTATTTGTGCTCTTTCTCCCCAAAAAAATTTTCTGCAGGTTATTAACCTGACAAAACTGAAGAGATTGAAAACGCTACAATCCCATGAAGAACCACCAGTCAAAGTATTAATATTTAAGCATTTTGAGGCATTAATCATTTATCTTTACTCAGCTCTACAAGTTCATTCCACAAAATGAGGGTAGAAGCAATAGGGAGCAAGGTGGATGAGTTGAACGTGCAGATAGCTATTAATGATTATGATTTTTTTTAAAAGGGTTTTTAAAAAAGGGTTCAAAGAATAAACCTAGCAATTATAGACCTATTAGTTTGACGTCAGTGGTGGGAAAATTAATGGAAAGGATACTTAGAGATAATATCTATAAGCATCTGGATAAACAGGGTCTGATCAGGAACAGTCAACATGGATTGTGCCTGGAAGGTCATGTTTGACAAACCTTCTTGAATTTTTTGAAGCGGTAACTAGAGAAATTGTTGAGGGTAAAGCAGTGGATGTTGTCTATATGGATTTCAGTAAGGCCTTTGACAAGGTTCCCCATGGAAGGTTGGTTAAGAAGGTTCAATCTTTGGGTGTTAATGGTGGAGTAGCAAGATCGATTCAACAGTGGCTGAATGGGAGATGTCAGAGAGTAATGGTGGATGGCTGTTTGTCAGGTTGGAAGCCGGTGACCAGTGGGGTGCCTCAGCGATCTGTGTTGGGTCCACTGTTGTTTGTCATGTACATCAATGATCTGGATGATGGGGTGGAAAATTGGATAAGTAAGTATGCAGATGATACAACGATAGGTGGTGTTGTGGATAATGAAGTAGATTTTCAAAGTCTACAGAGAGATTTGGGCCATTTGGAAAAGTGGGCTGAAAGATGGCAGATGCTGTTAAGTGTGAAGTGCTACATCTTGGCAGGACAAATCAAAATAGGACGTACATGGTAAATGGTAGGGAATTGAGGAATGCTGTGGAACAGAGGGATCTAGGAATAACAGTGCATAGTTCCCTGAAGGTGGAATCGCATGTAGATAGGGTGGTAAAGAAACCCTTTGGTGTGCTGGCCTTTATAAATCAGAGCATTGAATATAGGAGTAGGGAAGTAATGTTAAAATTGTACAAGGCATTGGTAAGACCAATTATGGAGTATGGTGTACAATTTTGGTCGCCTAATTATAGGAAGGATGTCAACAAAATAGAGAGAGTACAGAGGAGATTTACTAGAATGTTGCCAGGGTTCCAGCAACTATGTTACAGAGAAAGGTTGAACAAGTTAGGTCTTTATTCTTTGGAGCGCAGAAGGTTAAGGGGGGACTTGATTGAGGTCTTTAAAATGATGAAAGGGATAGACAGAGTTGACGTGGATACGTTTTTCCCATTGAGGGTAGGGAAGATTCAAACAAGAGGGCATGACATGAGAATTAAGGGACAGAAGTTTAGGGGTAACGTGAGGGGGAACTTCTTTACTCAGAGGGTGGTGGCTGTGTGGAATGAGCTTCCAGCAGAAGTGGTGGAGGCAGGATCGATTTTAACATTTAAAAGTAAAGTGGATAGGTATATGGACGTGAAGGGAATGGAGGGGTATGGTCTGAGTGCAGGTAGATGGGACTAGGGGAAAACAAATGGTCGGCACGGACTGGAAGGGCTGAGAGGGCCTGTTTCCGTGCTGTAATTGTTATATGGTTATATGGTTATATAGTTGGGATCGCGGAGACATGGCTCCAGGGTGACCAAGGCTGGGAGCTGAACATCCAAGGATATTCAATATTCAGGAGGGATAGAGAGAAAGGAAAAGGAGGTGGGGTAGCGTTGCTGGTTAGAGGAGATTAATACGATGGAAATGAATGACATTAGCTTGGAGGATGTGGAATCGGTATGGGTAAAGCTGCATAACACTAATGGGCAGAAAACTCTGGTGGGTGTTGTGTACAGGCCACCTAACAGTAGTAGTGAAGTTGGGGATGGTATCAAACAGGAAATTAGAAATGTGTGCGACAAAGGCAAAACAGTTATAATGGGTGACTTCACTCTACATATAGATTGGGTGAATCAAATTGGCAGGGGTGCTGAGGAAGAGGACTTTTGGAATGTATGCAGGATAGTTATCTAAATCAACATGTAGAGGAACCAACAAGGGAGCAGGCTATTTTAAACTGGGTATTGAGTAATGAGGGTTAGTTAGCAGTCTTGTTGTACTTGCCCTCTTGGGCAAGAGTGACCATAATATGGTCGAGTTCTTCATTAGGATGGAGAGTGACATTGTTAATTCAGAAACAATGGTTCTGAACTTAAAGAAAGGTAACTTTGAGGGTATGAGAAGTGAATTGGCCAAGATTGACTGGCAATTAATTCTAAAAGGGTTGACGGTGGATATGCAATGGAAGACTGCATGGATGAACTACAAAAATTGTTCATCCCAGTTTGGCAAAAGAATAAATCAGGGAAGGTAATGCATCCGTGGATAACAAGGGAAATCAGGGATAGTATCAAAGCAAAGGATGATACGTACAAAGTAGCCAGAAAAAGCAGCATACCAGAGGACTGGGGGAAATTTAGAGACCAGCAGAGGAGGACAAAGGGCTTAATTAGGAAAGGAAAAATAGATTATGAAAGAAAACTGGCAGGGATCATAAAAACTAACTGCAAAAGTGTTTTAAAAGGAGCAGGCTATTTTAAAACAAATGTAGGTCTCTTGCAGTCAGAAACAGGTGAGTTGATCATGGGGAACAAGGATATGACGGACCAACTGAATAACTACTTTGGTTACGTCTTCACTAAGGAAGACATAAATAATCTGCCGGAAATAGCAGGGTACCGTGGGTCAAAGGAGGAATTGAGTGAAATCCAGGTTAATCGGAAAGTGGGTGTTGGGTAAATTGAATGGATTAAAGGCCAATAAATCCCCAGGGCCAGATAGGTTGCATCCCAGAGTACTTAGGAAGTGGCTCCGGAAATAGTGGATGCATTAGTGATAATCTTTCAAAACTCTTTAGATTCTGGAGTAGTTTCTGAGGATTGGCGGGCAGCAAACGTAACCCCTCTTTTTAAGAAGGGAGGGAGAGAGAAAAGGGGGAATTACAGACCAGTTAGTCTAACATCGGTAGTGGGGAAACTGCTAGAGTCAGTTATTAAAGATGGGATAGCAGCACATTTGGAAAGTGGTGAAATCATTGGACAAAGTCAGCATGGATTTACGAAAGGTAAATCATGTCTGACGAATCTTATAGAATTTTTCGAGGATGTAACTAGTAGCTTGGATAGGGGAGAACCAGTGGATGTGGTGTATCTGGAATTCCAGAAGGCTTTCGACAAGGTCCCACATAAGAGATTAGTATACAAACTTAAAGCATATGGCATTGGGGGTTCAGTATCGATGTGGATAGAGAACTGGCTGGCAAACAGGAAGCAAAGAGTAGGAGTAAACGGGTCCTTTTCACAATGGCAGGCAGTGACTAGTGGGGTACCGCAAGGCTCAGTGCTGGGACCCCAGCTATTTACAATATATATTAATGATCTGGATGAGGGAATTGAAGGCAATATCTCAAAGTTTGCGGATGACACGAAGCTGGGGGCAGTGTTAGCTGTGCGGAGAATGCTAGGAGACTGCAAGGTGACTTGCATAGGCTGGGTGAGTGGGCAAATGTTTGGCAGATGCAGTATAATGTGGATAAATGTGAGGTTATCCACTTTGGTGGTAAAAACAGGAAAGCAGACTATTATCTAAATGGTGGCCGATTAGGAAAACGAGAGATGCAGCGAGACCTGGGTCATGGTACACCAATCATTGAAAGTAGGCATGCAGGTGCAGCAGGCAGTGAAGAAAGCGAATGGTATGTTAGCTTTCATAGCAAAAGGATTTGAGTATAGGAGCAGGGAGGTTCTACTTCAGTTGTATAGGGTCTTGGTGAGACCACACCTGGAGTATTGCATAGAGTTCTGGTCGCCAAATCTGAGGAAGGACATTATTGCCATAGAGGGAGGGCAGAGACGGTTCACCAGACTGATTCCTGGGATGTCAGGACTGTCTTATGAAGAAAGACTGGATAGACTTGGTTTATACTCTCTGGAATATAGGAGATTGAGAGGGGATCTTATAGAAACTTACAAAATGTTTAAGGGGTAGGACAGGCTAGATGCAGGAAGATTGTTCCCGATGTTGGGCAAGTCCAAGGACAAGGGGACACAGCTTAAGGATAAGGGGGAAATCCTTTAAGACCAAGATGAGAAAGACTTTTTTCAAACAGAGAGTGGTGAGTCTCTGGAACTCTCTGCCACAGACGGTAGTTGAGGCCAGTTCATTGGCTATATTTAAGAGGGAGTTCGATGTGGCCCTTGTGGCTAAGGGGATCAGGGAGTATGGAGAGAAGGCAGGTACGGGATACCTTATCATATTGAATGGCGGTGCAGGCTCGAAGGGCTGAATGGCCTACTCCTGCACCTAATTTCTATGTTTCTAAAAACACACCCATGGTATCACCACGTATCTCTTTGATTTTATAGTCACCAATTCCAGAGCATTTCACCATTCAACTACAAAAAAATAATGAACTCCAAAGTCAGCACGGCATTTGGCAGGGATAAAAATAGCCACAATTGTAAAATATAAGTATTGTTTTGCTAAGCAATGTAGAAAGAGAACAGTCTGCCCCGAGTTTACACAAACAGTGACTCAATTCTGAGTCATATCAGAACTCACGTCTTTGCTTAGTCACATCTGACTGAAACTTTCAGAGCCAATAGCCCAACAATCTTGGTCAAGTGCTCCATTGCTCCGGCCTTCCCTTTCAAAATGTTAACGCATAATTGTGATAAAAGTGTACCTTTAAGAAGTAGAAACAAAGAACTGTAGATGCTGGTTTACGCCAAGGATAGACACGAAGTGCTGGAGTAACTCAACAAGTCAGGCAGCATCTCTCTCGAGAAAGAGAAAATAGGTGATGTTTCGGGTCAGAACCCATCTTCAGTCTGGGACTGGAGAACGGTTCCAACCCAAAACTATTCCTTTTCTCCAGAGATACTGCCTGACCTGCTGAGTTAGTCCAGCATTTTATTTCTATCCAATTTGAATGTTCATCTAACCTTTGTATCTCTCATAAATGATATATGATTTATATAATGATATATGATTCATAAATGATATAGATCCCTTGCTACGATTACGCCCTGTGGGCTGTCTCCAATATTTGGCCAAATTCAAAGGCAATCCGAGGCAGTGACTATTCAATTGGGCTGGATACAAAAAAGCTGGATTTCATCCTCATGCAGTATTGATATATTCACTTCCAACAGTAATTGTTTTGCAGCTGAAGATCCAAGTTTATTGCCTTTATCTGCAGCCATGGTTGTTGCACTCCCGCTGCCAACTGCAGGCATGGACGTTAACTAATTCAACATTATCTGGAAATTAAACTTCTGCCTTTGTGGTCACTCAATAAACGCATACAACCATCAGGGCAACCAACATTTTATCCATTATGTTATCCAACTAAACGTGCAAGTATGTCAGTGCTGCATGAGATCACTTGGTACTGATTATTCAATTGCCTTTGGCGCACAGAGTAATATGGTAACTTAGGGCAAGGATTGCAGACTGTCAACTGCTCATCATCACTATACCTTATCAATGAAAATAATCATAACCATACGGACCCAAGCTCCACGGGGCTCGACAGAAGCCCCAAAGGGGTGTGAAAAACATTTTTTTTTAACCCAGATTTTGAATATGTGTCCACATCCACTGCCTTTCAAATAGTTTCAGATCCCAGAGGGCTTGTCACTCTACAATGCATCACTCCCTTATATTGGCAGCATCATCAAAGAATGTGGTGGTGATTAATTTAACCCTTCAATTGCCAGGACTCCCTCCAGATTTCCATTTGCTGTATTCGTCGTTTAAAGCAATCTCGATCTTGGAGTGTCCATTTTTCGACATAGGAGTCCAGCATGTGCACTGGGCTGCGACAAGGGGCTGGTCACTCTTAACAAGGGAATATTCTTAACACAGAGGTGGCTGAGAAGATCGAATTGGAAACACCCTGCGCATTCAATGCAGTGAACAAGCCACTCAAATCAATAGTTCAACAACAGTTTGCTTTCATTGAAGATGCCACTGTGGTGCCATTTACATAATATTAAACTGCATTACACAAATGCAGTTTGATGTCTTCCAAACTCATTTGAGGAAATTGGGTGAGGTGTCCCATTCTCCCTCATCCAATAAAGGCCACGGTAAACTAAGTTCTACAGTCCCCAACCACATTCAGGTTGTTTCTGAATGCCTCATCAGCTAATCTGGTTAGTGTGTTATTTCTAGATACAGATCCCTAGACAACATGACTTATGTAAGATAATGCACAATCAGGGCAAAGGGATACTGAATATTAAGATAACTTTCACTCCAAGACTTGATCAAGCCAGAATAACCCTCAGAACATGTTTTAATGCAAGGAACAGCTCTGGACATAGTTTATGTATTCAACCCTTACTGAAGTGGAAATGTATTCCACACATGCCTAATGCAACAACCAATTTCCAGAATTATGTATTTTCATCCTTACAAAAGGTCCCAGGACAAAAGACTCAGCAAAAATGTACGCTGTTATTTCTAAAATTTATTTCTAAATTTGCCGTATTATTCATATGCAGTTGCTGCTGGTATTACCAATTATTTTAGCAATTAGTTGGCACATACTGAATTTACAGCCTGTTGCTGCCAGACAATGTCTTCTATTGCAGTTTGGCCAAGGCAGATTTATGACAAGATTAAAATTCATGGTATCTATGCAAAGCCAGCTATTGAAATACATTGAAATAATAAGCACCATCACCCAATCCCACAACGAATTCTTGTCACGTGTTAAAGTTTGTTCCAGTTTTTTCTTGACCTCAACTTTGTAGCACTAGGGTATCTCTGTGCGAAGCTCATCGGTTCTCAACCACTAGATGGAGTTCGGCCAGAAAGCTATGGCTTTTCCAATTTCTCGCAGCCTACCTAGCAATGCAAATGGACACAAAGTACTTCCTGCCTGCTTTAATTTTTCACAGCCACGTTCCGGAAGCAGTTAGTTCTATCTGTCAAAACTGCATGCTCTTCGCAACCAGGACATATCCCAGCTTGCATAATGCATTTTAGACAGACTTCCAGTTCTGGCCATTGAGTAGCAATCAATAGGGGACACATTGCCAATTTTACTCTCTAAACTCGTAGATCAAAGTTAGCTGTGATATTTAAAGGACACAACGTGTTGGAGTAACTCAGCAACTCAGGCAGCATCTCCGGAAAATATGGACAAGTGAAGTTTCAGGTCGGGACACTGCTTCAGACTCATTACAATTACCTTTAAAAAATTGCTGTTTCCTTTCCTCCAAGTTAAAAACAGAGGGTTGGTTAAGTTTGTTTTTAAGACACAACATGGAACCAGACCCTTCGGTCCACCGTGTCCACTCCGACAAACAAGAACCCATGCACTAGTTCAATCTCTGGAGAGAGGGAATAGGTGACGTTTTGGGTCAGAACCCTTCTTCAGACTGGGAATGGAGAAAAGTTCCGACCCAAAACTATTCCTTTTCTCCAGAGATGCTGCCTGACCTGCTGAATTACTCCAGCGTTTTATTTCTATCATGTTTGAATGTTCATGCAAAGATCTCCCATAAATGATATAGATCCCTTGCTATGATTACGCCCCAGTAGGCTGTGGGCAGTCTCCAGTATTTGACCAATTTCAAAGGCAATCCGTGGCAGCACTAATCAATTGGCCTGGATGTAAAAAAGCCTACACATTAGGGACAATTTACATATGACAATTAACCTACAAACCTGTACGTCTTTGGCATGTGAGAGGAGACCGGAGCACCTGGCGGAAATTTACCCGGTCAGAGAGCGAGCACGTACAAACTCCATATTTCAACGTGCATTGCCTGGTGGAAAGTTCCTGTCATTATTTCAAATGTTTTCTCTTTTGGGGAAAAATGCACTGTCGTCATCTGCCCTGTGGCCCAAGGGGCCTGTTTCCACACTGTATCTCTAAACTAAAGTGGATGGACACAAAAAGCTGGAGTAACTTAACGGGACAGGCCGCATCTCTGGAGAAGGGTCACCTATTCCTTCTCTCCAGAGATGCGGCCTGTCCTGCTGAGTTACTCCAGCTTTTTGTGTCTATCTTCAGTTTAAACCAGCATCTACAGTTCCTTCCTACACATCTAAACTAAACTAATTCCTCTCAGAATATTATTTGTCTCAATGAAACTAGACTCCAGAGAAGGTGAGGACCGGTCTCCACCATCTATTCTCAGAGGACATGCTCCTCATCTGAGGACCATTGTGCTTGAACTATATTGCTCCATCTCTATGACGGGTACTTATATGCATCACAAGCTGGTAAACTTTCAAAACAGCAAATTTGCCACATCAAGAACACCCAGGGATGGATAATCAAATGTGTAAGAAGGAACTGCAGATGCTGGTTTAAACCAAAGATAGACACAAAAAGCAGAAGTAACTCAGCGGGACAGGCAGCATCTAATGAGAGAAGGAATGGGTGACGTTTCGGGTCGAGACCCTTCTTCAGTCTATGGATAATTAAATGTTGGTTTAACCTGTAAACCCCACTTCCCTTGAATGAATATACAGAAATATACAGAAATTCCCCAACTTACTAAACTTGCACTAACGTAAACAATTCTGTACTCAGTCCCAAGCACAATCAAGTTTGTAATTTCCACAACACTGTAGGATTACTCAAGTTTACATCGGAAACAAGCCGGCAATGGTGGAGGTGCCTGTCCAGAAGGCCACGAGTCGCAGAAAGTGCCCCGGGCGCAGCTGAGACAGTTAATAACTCTCAGTGAGTAATCTTAGGCAGGGGGTGGGGATACCGATTCCAACTTACTTAAAATCAGACTTGCGTGAGGGTTAATGGAACGCAACCCTTACCCAAACCTGGGAATACCTGCACACACAAATTCTACAATTCTAAATTTTAACAAAATGCATCTTAATATAAAGACAATCAAAATGTGGATTACAGGAATGTCGGAGACACTTCATCTGGAAAGATTAAGGCTTGTCCTATTGGACAAATTGGATCTATTCAGAGGAATATAGTCTCCATTTATTGAATATCTAAAGGGTCAAAATGGCTCAGTACGAGAGCCTGACTGAAACCTGAATAATGGAATAGATGAAGAATCACGTATAACAAATCATGGATATATCTCCAATGATGGATAACTTTTTTAATACTACATTCATTTCTACTCTTACTTTATTTTTCTCTATCTTTTCTTACCTGTAAAAAAAAGTATTGAAATATATAAGACATAATTGTTAATATTAATAAAATTACGAATGTATGTGAGAAGTATACTCTATTAATATGTATTTACGTCTAATAAAAATATTTAACAAAATACTGGAAATTATCAACAGGTCAGGTCACGTGTGTCGGAAGAGAAACAAGAGTTAACATTTCAATTAAAGACTCTCCTTCAGAACTGGGAAGATTAAAAAAAACGAGTTTGTTAAGCCGTATGGGGAGTGGGGGAGGTGGAATGTGAGTGAAGGCTAAAACAACAGTGGGGTTAAGCTGTAGAGCAGGGGTCGGCAGCCTTTTCTGCCAAGGGGCCAGGACATATGCCTGTGAGCGGATGGCGGGCCACATCTATCACGTGTACACATGGATCCCGCCCCGGATGGCAGGCATCAAATCACGTGTTCACATAGATCCTGCCCCCACGAGGTCGCCACCCGGAGCACTGAGCTCAAATATCATACTAACTCGACCCCGACCTTCTGGCAACCCCGATCCCGACAGTGAAGCCCAGACACAGAAGGTGCACGGCCGTGCTGGCAGCTTTATGCAGGATGCGGTATAGCTAAATCACCTTCCAGGTATCGGAGGTAGAAAAAAAAATGCCGGAGAAACTCACTCCAGCATTTTTTCCTACCTTCGATTTTTCCAGCATCTGCAGTTCTTTCTTAAACATTCCAGGTACCGGAGATGACAGAAGTCTGAGGGCCGGATGATTGAGGGAAAAAAAACACGCCTGCGGGCCGGTTGATTTCGGGTTACAGGCCCGGGGACCGTAGGTTGCCAACCCCTCCTGTAGAGAGATGTAGCTGATCAGTGAGTGTAGGGGAGCAGTACAAGCGTGAGAATATAGACAAAAGAAAATGCCAAGAGTTGAAAGTCAATATTGTTTGTTTATTATATGCATCGGATAGGAACTGGAACAATGATATTCTTACTTGCTACAGATTTACAGCTCCTGCTTGCATTTTTTGTTTTTAAAACTGCAGCTGCTGCAAATCTAAAAAGCAGAAAAAGCTGGACACAAGAATATAAACAAAAGAATGTAGGAGTTGCAAAATGCAGAGAAGAAAGATACGATAGGTCAGGATGAGCATGTCCTGCCTTTCCAGAGGGGAAAAAAAAACACCCCAGTTTTACCCTATTCCCCCTCCTCTACATTCCCTGCAGCATGAAACATCTTTTGTCTTCTTACCAACACCGGAGGGACTGCAACTTGAAATGTTAACTCTTGATTCTCTTCCAGAAAATGCAGCTGTGAGTT
Organism: Okamejei kenojei; assembly: GCA_035221665.1. NCBI lineage: Eukaryota > Metazoa > Chordata > Chondrichthyes > Rajiformes > Rajidae > Okamejei > Okamejei kenojei. Next base: position 80,862,680 of record CM069133.1, read on the forward strand.
TTTTTCAGCATTTTCTGCTATTTCAGATTTCCACATCTGCAGTTTTTTTTAATCTTCACCGTGTGTCTTCAAAATAAAAACTAACTGCCAGCGACAAGACATTTTCATTCATGCAAATCCCATTGCACTGTTGTTAAAGTCAACTGGACTAATTCAAAAACATATCCCAAACAACACTCTTCTGCACTTTTTCCGGACAACATCCTGAAAAATAATCACATCTAACTTACACTGTATCCCATCACTTCTGTATTACTGCTGGAAGCTCCCACCAAAAATGTAGAAGCATATTTATTTTACGAACAAACTGAACAATAAAAATGTATAGTTATATTTCCATTTCCTAATTGCACTTTATTATATTGATCACAAGTCTGGAATTATTTATGCCACAAAGTAATCACCAAAGATTCAACAGGCAATAGTCATGAGGCCATATAGCAAGATACAGGACATTGTTATAATTCCTTTCATTGACAACGAGTGACAGCAGCTTCTAATCTATCCATTATTGCAAGAATGTAAAACTGTTGCAATCAGAGTAAATGAACTTTAGGTTCAAAAGAGGATTAGGGAGCAAATGAACCAAATGAACATGGACATGATTAATCTGACCTTGATCACTGAACCACTAATTTATTTGGATGAATGTTATTTGCAGATATTAAACTAGCACTCCAAGATAAAGTTCTTTGACGATCTAGTATGCAAAATTATAGCATTGACTCTTAACAATCTACAGGTGGATTTGCTCAGTTAATTATGTTCTTATTCACAAAATCATCAGGATCCTTCAATGGAATAATGTATAATGTTGAAAACACCTAAAAAATACCTATTTGTCTAGCATGCTGTTAATCCTCACATTAATTCCTGCCGGTGTATTGAAATATGTCTCGGCAAGCAAGACAGTGTCTGAAGAGAAGTCTGAACGCCACCTATCCATGTTCTCAAGCGATGTTGCCCGACATGCTGAGTTACTCCAGCACTTTGTGTCTTTTTTTGTAAACCATCTTCTGTCGTGCTTGTTTCTATATCTCTTAGCAATGTCAATAAAAAAGTTGTGTTTGATTATAACAAAAAGTATTTTCTAAATATACATATATACTTTATTCATAACATTTACATAAATACAATGAGGAACTGTCTTTCTCAACATTTATTTTAAAGCCACTTCCTGTGACAGCTCATTCCATATATAGAGACCATCCCCAGGTTATGAATGGGTTCCACCTTTATAGACACCCAAAAGTCAATTTTGGCCACAAGTCAGAAAATCACTTAATATGGTAACTAATGAACGGTGTTGATGAGAGCCAATTCACATGAACATTCAATTACTGTCTTCCCCTGCTGAGCTACAAGGGTACAGAATCAGAAGGTCTCCTGCCAATGGCTGGTTATGAATTATGGTGGAGGATGTTTTGTTGCCCGATTGGAACGTGCAGATCAGCAACATAATCCACAAGTAAAGTACTATTTCTACATGCCTATGGGATGGCCTCCAGCTGTCCATCACTACCTATTCTCGTCCCTTCCACTATCGCCAAATTGGCAGACTGAATGTCCAACTGCCAAAGTTGGAAAAAGTAGAGATTCCCACCAAATTACTGGAAACACGAAAGCTTGATTTCAGTCTCTGAGGTTTATTGAGATTCAATCTCTTCTAATTAAAGTTAATTACAGTGGCACAGCAGTAGAGTTCCAGCATTAAATGCCAGAGACCCGGGTTCAGTCCTGACTACAGATGCTGTCAGAATGGAGTTTGTATGTCTCCCTGTGACCGCGTGGGTTTTCTCCAGGAGCTCCGGTTTCCTCCCACACTCCAAAGACGTACCGGTTTGTAGCTAAATTGGCTTTGATAAAATTGTAAATTGTCCCTTGTGTGTAGGATAGTTATAGTTTATGGGGTGATTGTTGGTTGGCGCGGGCTCGGATCTGTGCAAGCTGTTGGTTTGCTGGTGGAACTTTGGTGCAGGTTTCCTGTCAATGCCTTGCTTTTAAAAATGTTAGAAACAAAAAACAATTCCATCCTCCTGGCCGTTATCCAAAGTTGAACGAGATACTAACAACTTCTGGTGCATGTTCGGTTCAGAGCCAAACTTCCGACCACATAACGCATAGCCACGTCATCATGTAAACCACCAACCTCCACCTGTATAACATTGCTAAACTCTTTCTGCTTCAGCGCAGAAAATCATAGTGAAGGCACACCTGCAACTGATCTGGTCTCCCCAAGGAAGGATATAGTGAGCGCAAACAAAAATAAATGCTCCAATTTTACTCTTGTGACTGAGCAAACCACAAAAGGGCAGTTTAAATAAATGAGGCTTTTAATCACAAATTCAGAAGAACAAGAGGTGACATCACGGAAACATTCAAATTTCTTAGGGGCTTAAAAGAGTAGACTTGGGAATGTTTCCCCTCGCTTGGTGTTAAGAACCAGGCATCGCAGCCTCAAAATAAGGGGTTAACTATTCAAGATTGAGACAAGAATATTTCTTCAGCCAGTGAATGGGGAGTGTCTTGAATTATTCAAAATAGGGGTTCAATTTTCAACAACTCTGAACTTGAACGGTACAAGATGGCATGGAAATTCTTGTGCACTAACTCAGTGTAATTTAATAGTCTTGCACTCTGTATGATTGTGCCAATGTATAGTAACATTTTTACTAAACTGTACGCAAGGAATTTCACTGTATCTAGGTACATGTGACAATGAGGTACAATTGAATAGATTTTTGGTTATTAAGGGAATTATATAGAATGGAGTCCAAAGTCCTAAACAACCTCTGGAATTCTCTCTCAAACCTCTTCCTTCGTTCATCATGATCTTAAAAGTTTATTAGGATTCTGAGTTACCTGCATTTATATGTGCTATAGATGTACGGTGTTTGGGGTATTATTATGTTATCTCAAAAGCAAGATACAAATAAATGTAGCCTTATTCTTTTTATCAATGTAGCCCTATAACTTCTGGTAACTAAATTCAACATTATTCCCAGCTTCCAAGAGCAGGATGATAGAGGAAAATGGAAGAGGGAGGCAAACGTTGTGCAAAAAATTGTACTAACTAAATTAAAAATTTCCAAATTGATAATAACCATAGTTAGAAGAATAGGAAGATGATCAGACCAAGTATTACAGATCAAGAATTATAGATAGAAGAATGAGACACTTTTGAAAGGTTTTGTCTCCATGCATATTGAAAATTTGAGTTTCCTTTAGGCAGTAGGAATGTACTATTGCAGTGTTCATTCAGCAAATTATGTTGAAGAACTATGTTTACAGTGTTTAGGAAAGTCAGTTCCAAGCACAGCCATGAATCTTAGAACATGAAACGGTACCGCACAGATACAGGCCTATCCGCCCACAATGTCTGTGATGAACCTTCTTGAAGTAATATCTTCTGTCTGCACATGCCCATATCCCTCCATTCCTTCCATTTTCTTGTGTCCATCTAAAAGCTACTGCATGCCACTATAGTATCTGCTTCCACCACCACCCCCGGCAGCACATTCCAGCCACCTACCATTCCGTGTCAAAAGCTTGCCTCCACACGTCCTTTTAAACTTTCTTCTTCTGACATTACACCTCTATTATTCAACATTTCCATCCTGGGGAAAAAAAAGTTTTATATCTATGCCTCATAATTTTGTAACATTTTTTCAAGTCTCCCCGCAGCCTCCCACCATTCCAGAGAAAACAATCCAAGTTTGTCCAATCTCTCTTTATAGCTAGAACACTCTAATCCAGACAGCATCCTGGTAAATCTGCACCCTCTCACAAATTACCCGTTCTCTCCCTATCACGAATCGACAGCAGACTAATCCTGCAGCCACAGGCCACAACCTCACCATCACTGATGTAAATCTGAACTGAGATGCGTCACTTTTACACAATATAGACACCCTATTCAAAATGCAAATTTCACAACTGTCTTACTTTCTAGATAAGGCCAATTCTGATGACACTTTGGGATGAGGGGCGAGTGGCTATAAAGCTTTTGCAATGAAACTAATTGTAGCACAACTATATCCTGCGGAGGGTTTGTGGGTGTGTATGTGGTTGCAATGGAGAGTGTCACCAAACTACAACTAGCCACAAACCTTTCCACCACTATAGCACTGGTATTTCACAACAGAAAACATTAAAGGGATAAAGAGAATTAGACAGCTGAAAATAAACAAATTGGTGATAACGATATGAATGTGGAAAATAACTTTGGTCTATGTGCAATGCACGAGGGGAATAATCTTGAAAGTGATGTTTTGGTGTTGTGACACAAGTAGGTAAAAGATTACAAAATCATTTCCTACAGGAAGGTTGCCCTAATATTGTTGTCCATAGATTAAAATGAAAAAAAAATACTGTTATCATGTTGTCACATCACAAGGACACGCCCACAGACTGTACAGACATGATATATTTTTCGGTATACTCACATTATGGTGCCAATGCGTAGAAACATAGGAAATAGGTGCAGGAGTAGGCCATTCAGCCCTTCGAGCCAGCACCACCATTCAATATGATCATGGCTGATCATCCACTATCAGTACCCCGTTCCTGTTTTCTCCCCACATCCCTTGATTCCTTTAGCCCCAAGAGCTATATCTAACTCTCTCTTGAAAACATCCGGAGAATTGGCCTCCATTAGAAACATAGAAATTAGGTGCAGGAGCAGGCCATTCAGCCCTTCGAGCCTGCACCGTCATTCAATATGATCATGGCTGATCATCCAACTCAATATCCTGTACCTGCCTTCTCTCCATACCCCCTGATCCCTTCAGCCACAAGGGCCACATCCAACTCCCTCTTAAATATGGCCAACGAACTGGCCTCAACTACCTTCTGTGGCAGAGAATTCCACAGATTCACCACTCTCTGTGTGAAAAATGATTTTCTCATCTCGGTCCTAAAAGACTTCCCCCTTATCCTTAAACTGTGACCCCTTGTCCTGGACTTCCCCAACATCGGGAACAATCTTCTGCATCTAGCCTGTCCAACCCCTTAAGAATTTTGTAAGTCTCTATGAGATCACCCCTCAATCTTCTAAATTCCAGCGAGTACAAGCCGAGGTCTATCCTGTCTTTCTTCATATGGAAGTCGTGCCATCCCAGGAATCAGTCTGGTGAACCTTCTCTGTCACTCCCTCTATGGCAAGAATGTCTTTCCTCAGATTAGGAGACCAAAACTGTACGCAATACTCCAGGTGTGGCCTCACCAAGACCCTATACAACTGCAGTAGAACCTCCCTGCTCTTGTACTCAAATCCTTTTGCTAAGAATGCCAACATACCATTCACTTTCTTCACAGCCTGCTGCACCTGCATGCCTACTTTCAATGACTGGTGTACCACGACACCCAGGTCTCGCTGCATCTCCCCTTTTCCTAATCGGTCACCATTCAAATAATAGTCTACCTTCCTGTTTTTGCCACCAAAGTGGATAACCTCACATTTATCCACATTATACTGCATCTGCCATGCATTTGCCCACTCACCCAGTCTATCCAAGTCATCTTGCAGCCTCCTAGCATCCTCACAGCTAACACTGCCCCCCAGCTTCGTGTCATCCGCAAACTTCGAGATGTTGCATTTAATTCCCTCGTCCAAATCGTTAATGTCCATTGTAAATAGCTGGGGTCCCAGCACTGAGCCTTGCGGCACCCCACTAGTCACTGTCTGCCATCCTGAAAAGGACCCGTTCACTCCTACTCTTTGCTTCCTGTCTGCCAGCCAGTTCTCTATGCCAATTCATTGCCTTCTATGGCAGAGAATTCCATATTCTACAACTCTCTGGGTGAAATTGTTTTTCTCTTCTCAGTCCCAAATAGCCTACCCCTTATTCTTAAATGTAACAGCTATGTAAAGTAAGATCCCACTGGTTAATTAATCAATAAACCCATCTCGATGCCATTTGTGGGGAGGGAATGTTGACCAGTAATCTTTCACATCCGTGGCAGTACTTAATTTGAAAGATGCCACTTGCAATGCCAGAAGTATCAGCTTCGATTATGTTCAACTCCTGTAGTGTGAATTGGACCTTGATCTTCTGACTAGTGATAAGTTTAGTTTATTATTGTCAGGTGTACTGAGAACAGCTTTTCGTTGTGTGCTGTTCAGTCAGCAAAAATACTGTACTTGATTACTATCAAGCCATCCACGGTGTACAGACACAGGGTAACGGGAATAATGTTTAGTACAAGATAAAGTCCTGTAAAGTCTAATTAAAGATAGTTCAAAGGTGTCCAATTAGGTGGATGGCAGGTCAGGACCGCTCTCTAGTTGGTGGTAGGATGGTTCAGTTGCCTGATAACAGCTGGGAAGAATATGTGAAGCCACAGACATGAGCTGATACCACTAAGAATAATGTTCAAATTGTTGTTTTTATAAGTTTCTAATTAACGATTCTAAAATCCATATTAATATTCTTATTGGAACAGCTGTAGTGCAGACTCTTAGTCTTTTCCCAGCAGTAGTGCAGGGATCTGTGATATTTCTTTAGCCATTACATTTAGTTTTAAATTAAAACGTGAAAGATACAAACGAAGAATAGAAAGAACATGCATCCAACACAAGTCCGAATCATGCAAAATTCATTAATTGTCAACAAAATACTTCAGGGCACCCGGAAAGTTCAGAATTCCTTGAATGTTTATATCATTTTTAAATATATCCTCTCATAATGCTCCGCAGCTCATTTACAAACTTTATTGCAATGTTTTTTTGGAATCCCATCCGCCTACCCTACCACAAGCAGCCAACAAAGCCTTTGCTGCATTCACAGGACCAATATGTTGGCAGAGATATACTCAACCAAAAACAAAAAGCAACACTGCCTATCCCCTGACATTTGTAAATTCATGAGCTCATAAAACATAACCCTACAGCAGTATGCTTAGCTATAGTATTGTCCCACTGATTTAATCCCTCTTTCTATCCTATCCAGATTCAGCACGAGCAAGTGGGTGGACTGACTTCCCAGCTGTAGACCGTAGTGAGCCACAGCGGCAGAAGAATGCAGCCCCCTTGCCTCTTATACCAACTGTGCAACGCTAAAGCTTCTTTACACAGCAGTTTCGTAGAACCCTCGTTGCATGGAGAACAGAACAAATTTCAAAATAACTTCTTCATAAGTGTGATCCAAGAAATCTGAAATTTGGAAAATAATGTGCTCCTTCAGCCTGCTGAAAAGCTAAGCACTCTTGGAGAAGAAACATTGCAATACAGTTTAAAACTCCCCAGTGTATCTGCATCTGTAATCCCATGATTCAGAATAAAAACCAACAAGCTATAAATTTAAGGATCACACAGATAACTAAGACTTGTACAAATTGTTTAATATCGCAATTTTGTTTTTGTTTTGCTTATAATTTAATCGCTACAATCATGAGAACAATAATATGTCTCAAGGTACATTGTGCCTTCAAAATAGAATTCAAATGCAGCTGCTTTACATACTTCCGTATCATGTGTCAAAATATCTCATTCATGTTTCGTCACTATACAATGAATTTATGTAAGAAAGCATATCAGTACAATTAACACGCATAATGTCATAAATGTTCACAAAATGAATCATTATTGAATCATTTTATTGATTCTCACTTAATGGTTGGATCTTGATCAAAACATAATTCACGGCTCAACATTTCACAGGCAGTGCTGGTGTTTAAAATACGCAGAGCAATTCCGACTTGTGTGTGATCAAGAAGAACTACTCAACACAGCATGAAGCCCTAAAACTCTCAGGAATCTTACATTCAATTCCACGTCTCATGGGAAAAAAAACAACACAATTCTACCTCATAGTTATCCGGATGAAGGCCTATTAACGTGGATCCTTTTCTCATGATCCAGGATAGATCATTGTCTACCCTAAATCACGAGCAGGACAGAGGTAGAGCTGCTGCCTCACAGCGCCAGAGACTCGAGTTTGATCCTGAAATTGTGTGCTGTCAGTGCGGAGTTTGTATGTTCACACATGGGTTTTCTCCGGGAGCTCCGGTTTCTCCCCACTACTAAAGGCATGCAGGTTTGTAGGTTAATTTGCTTCTGTAAATTGTCCCTCGTGTGTAGGACATTGAACTAGTGTATGGGTGATCGATCGTTGGTTGGCATGGACTCAGCGGTTTCCACGCTGCATCTCTTTAAAAAATAGATAGACAGCACAAACACTGAACAAAACTACATATCTATTTCAGTACTTCAATAAATTCTTTAGCTGCAATCTTGCAGAACCATGTATTACTTCTATCACAAGATCAAAATATACCACCACCTCAAATATTGGGTGCAATTCATCACTGCTCACCTCAGCTTTGACCACTTGGTACAGAGAGCCTCAAAGACCTGGACAAAATAGGAACTCATAGATCCAAAATGTATAAGGATGGAGGGGGAAAAGTGGCTGCTTCTCTCTCTCTAACACAGCACTCCCTATGTCCAAGACCTTCGGACAGCAAATAAGTGGATAGATTCTCTACAGCCGCTTGGGAACATTCTGCTTTAGTTAGCAAGGCTCCTTTCTATTCTGCTCATTTGCTGAGTATCTTCAGTTAACTGTTTACTGAAGGAGGCACTGCAGTGTTGATTACCATCGAGAGACTGAAGCAAATGCTCCCAAGTGACCTACTGAAATAAACCCAAAGGTAAGTTCCCAGTAATACTTGTGATTGAAGCACTTTAGTAAATTTATTCTCATAGTATTCGTAACATCCCATTGCAAGAGGCGGGAGGGAAACAGAATGTGGAAGGAGTTTGAAATTATGAAATGGTTAAATAAATTAAATAAAAATAAATACATTTCCCACATGTGTTTAAGAATGGAATGAAAATATATGCTAGTGTACAGACTAAAGAGTGTAAACTGCCATAAATTTATGCTGCAAATTCTATGATGCCCCGTTTCCTTGGATTATACCCAAAAAAAAATTCCTGTGTGTATTTAAAAATAAAAACACTGAAGTGAATTGTCGTCAACTTCCGTTTTTTTTTAAAACACACATCATCTGCTTAAAATGTTAACCAGACAATTCTGTCTTACTTAGCAGCCTTCCTAGTACAATGTACACTTGTCATGCGGTGCTTGGTCACACTGGAAAAATCCATTGTATAGGGAAAAAAAGCTTTAAGGCTGCTCAGCAACAAAATGGAAACTTGCAATTGGATTTGGTTGGATATGTGATTTAGCGAGAAGCATGATCTAGCATGAAATAGGCCCTCTCCCAGCAACCCAAACAGTAATGAAAAGTCCAGTCATTTGATGGTAGCCAGCACTACAGTGCCCCCTTTAAGAACACCACTTAAACGGTAAACAGTTCAACTAAAACCAAATGAACAGAACTGAAAGAAACCTTACATCACAAAATCTCAAGTTTGTGTTATTGTAAATGTGCCGACGCTTCAGTCTAGTTCCATAAATCGGCAACAATATAATCACGTGGCACCTGCTTTTTGTGTACATCCAACATGGTTAATAACTTATACTGCACGCCCAAATCCCTGGGACATTTCTTTTTATCAGAATATTATAATACAAAAGGTGATTTTCAAATAATCAAGCATCTTCCACCAGCATTCTCATCTCTGCCACAACACATTTAAATTATATCACATTTTACTAAAACAAACTCCTCCAATAGAAGGTAAGTTATTCGCATTTGCAAACAGAAAATGCTGGAAACATTCAGCAGGTCAGGCAGCATAAGTGGAAAGAAAACAATTAAAAGCCTGTCCCACTTAGGCGACTGCCAGGGACAACCTACGACAGCACATACGACAACACCTACGTCAACCTACGACCACATTGTCGCCCCTGTCGGCGAAAAATTTTCACCATGTGATTTTCCAACACTTTATTTTTGTTGCAGATTTTCAGCACCTGCAGGTTTTTTTTCATATTTACTAAGTGCTTCACATTTTAAATCTATTTTAGTCACCTTAAGCAAACTACCATCTGGAACGGAGGGGAATCAGACCTCACGTTTAGCTTGAGTAAAACAAAGTAAGACACAAAGTGCTGGAGTAACTCAGTAGGTCAGGCAGCATCTCTGGAGAACATGAATAGGTGATGTTTAGGGTCGGTCTTCAATCTTAAGGGTCCCAATCCAAAACATCCACTATTCATGTTCTCCAGAGACGCTGCCAGACCTGCTGCGTTACTCCAGCAATTTGTGGGGTTTTTGTAAACCAGCACCTACCTGCAGCTCCTTGTTTCTCCTAAAACACAAAGTATTGGAGTAATTCAGCAGGTCAGGCAGCATCTGTGGAAGAAATTTATGTTTTGGGTTGGGACCCTTCCTCAGACTGATGCCTGTCCTACTGAATTCCTCCAGCACTTTGTGCTTTGCTGAAGATTCCAGCATCTGCAGTTCCTTGTAACCCCAACCTGTTGTACAGGGCCCTAGAGAGACCACATCTGGCATATTGTGTGCAGTTTTAGTCTCCAAATTTAAGGAAGGACATTTTTGCTATTGAGGGAGTGCAGTGTAGGTTAACACGGTTAATTCCCAGGATGGCGGGACAGTCATATGCTATAGAGAATGGAGCAGCTGGGTTTATATACTCTGGAATTTAGAAGGATGAGAAGGAATCTCTTTGAAACATAGGATCATTAAGGGTTTAGACACGCTAGAGGCAGGACACATTCCCAATGTTGGGGGAGTCCAGAACCAGGGGTCACAGTTTAAGATTAAGGGGTAGGCCATTTAGAACAAAGATGAGGAAACACTTTTTCACACAGAGGGTTGTGAATCTGTGGAATTCTCAGCCTCAGAGGGCAGTGGTGTCCGGTTCTCTGGATACTTTCAAGAGAGAGCTAGATAGGGCTCTTAAAGCTAGCGGAGTCAGGGAGAAGGCAGGAACGGGGTACTTACTGATGGAGGATGATCAGCCATGATCATATTGAATGGCGGAGCTGGCTCGAAGGGCCGAATGGCCTACTCCTGCACCTATTGTCTATATAACTTATTTATGTGAATCGAAAAACTGCGGTAAAAATAGAAAATGCTGATAACACTCTGTAGGTCAGGCAGTTCTGACGAAATATCCTCAACCTGAACCCTTAACTGTTTTTTTCTTTCCACAGATGCTTCCTCACCTGCTGAATGTTCCCAGCATTGTCTGCATTCACTGACATGATGTTTATGAATGAACACAAAACACAAGCCACGCATGTAGGTAATTTCTGATTTGAACTCGGGGCTTACATGTAAAGATTTCACGTGCTGCAGGAAACCGACAGTAAAAACTCCCCGGTCTTAAAAATCACGATTGCACGAAAAAATAAGTGTATAAAAAAAATAAGCTATCAAAGGGGGAGGTGCATTTGTCTCATTCTGCGTTGGAATCCGGGCCAGTGCGTTGAATACATTTTGCGAACTGATTTTTCGTTTCCAGTCCAGGCTCGCTCTGACCAGGGAAGAGGAAGCGAGCCATGAGTCGGCAGCTGGGGATTGGGGGGCACACAAAGCTTTCGCTGCTAGAGGGCGATGTGAGCCCCCACCCCAACCCCAACCCCATAGAAGCATAAACTCAGTGCTATGTATGACTCGGGCGCTGCATGTTTCAGGCCCTTCAGCACATTAGCTCACCGGCCGTGTCACGCGTGTGTGTGTGTGTGTGTGTGTGTGTGTGTGTGTGTGTGTGTGTTTCTTTAAGTAACCCGCCAAGCTGGTTTCATTAACATTGAATGAATACCAATCAATAATTCAGGCATTCGATTCTCCTGCAATGAAGCGGCGGCTGCTGTTTCATTTCACTTTCACATGCGATCACCAAATAATATCAGCAACCCCCCCCCCCCCCTCCCACACACACACCATTTCCGAACAGCTCCCGCCGCCCATGTCCTTCTCCACCCAGGCCTGTGCTGTAACATGTTGAGCCAAGTCCCTCTTGCCCTGACAGACTCGCCGCGCTTTGAACAGAGCCCGAGGGATCAGCGGTGGTGTCAAGGGAACTAGTTCGGGCCACCCTTCATTCACAAACAACACCAGCCTGCACCACCTCGACGGCAAACAAGAATCCCACAAAGCCAGTCACTCGGAACTGTACGCAGATTAATAAATAAACCGGGAGGGGGGGGGGGGGGGGGTAAAGAAAAAATGTAACCGAGACGAAAACCCTGGATTTGCATTTTGCACGAGGTTGTCTCTCCTTGTCCTGATGGAGACGGCAACATTGTAGCAACCAGCCGCGTACACATATCCTGCTGCAAATCTTTCTTCAATCGGGGAAAACATCCGTGTTTCGAGGGGTTACATTGTCGCTAAACAGGAAGCAAAAGTGGCTACAGTGGATCTCGCCGGCTCGTTCAGTTTTTTTAAAAATTGCAATTACCTGTTTGCCTCTGTAAAACAAACGCTGACACTCCGGTTTCACGCTGAAGCTTTCTTGGATCTTTAACCTCAACGATTCAATTTTGGTCAGCCTGGACAAATCGTCAATGCAGCGGGTTTGCTTGCCGTCGATAGTCCGCACTTGAATCCACATTTTGCCTCCTCTCTTTTTAACCAAAAGCAAAACAATAAAATGAAAGGAATACCATCAGCCCTGGAACCGGTTCCGGGCGAGAAGGTGGTGGGGGAATTAAATTAGAAACAGGATTTTTAAAAAAAAAACCAAAAACAAATAAAATGATCTTCCCCCCTCTTCCTCACGCAGCTACTAGTCTGTGTTGTTTACTGAACTAGGAATAGGCAAGGCACACATGGGTTCACGGCGCCAAGCAAATCTCGCGAACATATGATAATTCATTCTAGTCGAGGGGGGGGGGGTGGAATCGTTAAAAAAAATATTTTAAAAATCATAATCAGCCGGTTCAACTTTCAAATTTCCTCTTTCTCTAGGTACAAATGAATGCAATTAATTGCTGGGTCTCCCTGCGACGTTAAGACCGCGGGACTCCCTCGTTCTGGAGCTAAACTCCTCGTCCCTCTGGTTTTCCGCTCTCTGCTGTGTTCTCGTTTCGGGTTACCGGGCTTTTGCTTTTGGCGGGCTGCGGGAACAAAAAATACCTCAATCTCGTCTATAATTGGCAATCATTTTTTTTAAAGTATTTGTTGGCTATGTGTAAATCTTGCCCAGAATATAGACTTGGTTGATTCTATTCCTCTTGCCCACCACCCTGGTCAGTGTTGTATTGCATTATTCACCCTGAAATAATGTTTGAGACATACTATTGGCAGAAGAGAAATGTTACTGTAAGCATGAGGTTTTATTTCCAAATGCCCTGTAGGATTCAGTGTTAGATCAATTAGCCAATAAGGAATGTATGGATTCTCTTCCTAATTTACCAGGTGAATTCTCACATGCTAAGATTGCATGGAAGTGTTGAAATTAAAATGTCCACAAAACAACTTATGATATCTTTTCATACACAGTCCACGATGTTTTGCAGGGACCAGGCGGAGAACAGGCAGGGGTTCGGTTGATTTGGGAAGAATGCAGGGGCATTCGTGGTATGTCAAAGTAGTACCATCCCCCACGTACACACTAGCTCATTATCGAGTTGAGAAGAGGCGCTAGCAGCTTGGGCTCAATGCATCTTGTTTCTAAGCAACCCTCTCTCTTGGATATTTCATTGCTGGATTCTATCTGTATTTTACAAATTTCAAATTTCCTACATTATCGCTTGACTTAAATTTTCCACAGCCACATTTCGCATACATCTTCTTTCCACATTGGCCTTAAAGGTCAAAGAGATGCTAGATGCTAGGCCAATCTTGAAGGCAACCATTCATGGATGTCGATGGTGGTTCATCAATTTCCATTATTTCCTTGCAGTGTGCCATAGTGCAGGTGGTATAATTTTGCTCCTATTGAAGCGGCACCTAGTGGTGGGGTGGAGAGGGCAGAACTCTCTTCATTGGTCGGTGCGGTCATGTAACTGCGGGGTGTTGGTTTTCGCGGGCTTTTGGGGTGTGTCGGTTAGTTAGTCAGCGCTCCTCCCAGCAACAGGAGCTATTATTGTTAGTGCAGTCAGACATGCGGACTTCACAAGTTTTTGTTCGTTTTTTAATTAAAAATAAAAACCATTTTGCTCAACCTGTCTGGTCTCACTACATTTGGTGACCCCGACGTTCCGAACGTTTTACGGATTTCTTTTCGCCATGTACGCCGACGAGAACTTCGACGGCTCGCCCGCCCACCAGAATGCGGTCGCACTTAAGCTGCCCGTGTTCTGGGCGACGCAGCCTCATGTGTGGTTCACACACATCGAGGCCCAGTTTGAGCTCCACCAGATCGTTGCGGATGCTACCCGCTACTTCTACGTGGTGGGCGCTCCCACCCAGGAGACAGCATCGCGGTTGCTGCCGTTCCTGCAGAATCCGCCGGCCGTTGGCAAGTACGAGGCCCTAAAGGCGTTGCTGCAGTGCACCTTCAGGCTCAGCCGCCGCGATCGCGTGGCCCGGCTGCTACATACGGACAGTCTGGGTGGTCGGCAGCCAACGGTTCTCACGAGTGAGATGTTAGCGCTCATGGGTGAACATCAGTCTTGCCTGTTGTTCGAACAGGCGTTTCTGGAGCAGATGCCCGATGACATCCGCCTGCTTCTCGCTGGGTCTGATTTCACCGACCCCCTGCAGCTTGCTGAATGGGCGTACGAGCTTTGGTTTTCCAAACAGCAGGATGGTGGTTCCATCAGCTGGGTGCCCACACCGTCGTCAATGCGGCCTCGCCGGGCTATTCCTCCTCGGGATGACTTCGCTGGCTCGCCGTCCACCGCTGAGGTTCGCAGTAAGATCCAGTGGTGTTATTACCACCAACGCTGGGGAGCGGAGGCCCGCCAATGCCACGCCCCCTGCTCGTTTAGAGGAAATGCACCGGCCGATTGCCAGTCGAGCCTATCGCGGTCGGCTAGAAACATCGCCTCTACGTCAGGGATCGCCATTCCGGGCTTCGTTTCCTCATGGACTCTGGGGCTGAGATCAGCATCATCCCTTCGACCAGCCTCGATACCCATGCTGGTAAGCGTGGCCCCGCCCTGACCGCCATTAATGGCAGCCCCATTTGCTCCTATGGGACTCGGACTGTTTCCTTTGTCCTTGATTCTCATCGTTATTCGTGGCCCTTCACCATCTCGGACGTCTCCCTGCCGTTGTTCGGGGCCGATTTTTGTGGACTTTTTCCCTCATTGTGGACGTCCGGGGCCAATGTCTCGTTCCTCCCGGACCCCCCCCCCCCCCCCCCCCCCCCCACCCCAGCCAGTGGCCTCGCAGTCCGTGGTTTCTCCCGATCCGCAGTTCGGGTCTGTGTCGGATGTGGGCGAAGCCTATGCCCTGATCATGACGGCGTTCCCGGAGATCCTGACCCCGCGATTCCATTCAGCTGCTCCTAAGCATGGGGTGGTGCATCACAGCCTCACCGCTGGCCCTCCACTGCATGCGGGTGCGCGCCGCCTCCCGCCCGACAAGTTACGTTTAGAGGAGTTCCAACGGATGGAGGACATGGGATTCGTGCGGCGTTCCGACAGCCCTTGGGCTTCCCCACTTCACATGGTTCCTAAGTCATCTGGGGGGTGGCGGCCGTGTGGGGATTATCACTACCCAGTCCCGCATTTCACGGCTCATCTAGACGGTGCTACCATATTTTCGAAGGTCGATCTGATGCGCGGCTACCATCAGATTCCCATCCAGCCCGATGATGTGCCCAAGACTGCTATCATCACTCCGTTTGGCCTGTTTGAGTGGCTGCGGATGCCTTTTGGACTTAAAAACGCCGCGCAGGCTTTTCAACGCCTGATGGACATGGTTGCTCGCGGTTTGAACCATGTTTTCGTTTATCTCAATGACATTCTGGTCGGCAGCCATTCTCATCGTGAACACTGCGAGCACCTCTGCATGCTGTTCCAGCGGCTCCGGGATCATGGGTTGGTCATTAACGCTGCCAAGTGCCAGTTCGGTCTCATCTCCATCTCCTTCCTTGGGCATCACATTACCCCGCAGGGGCGCTACACCGCAGCCCTGCAAGGTGGAGGCGATTCGGTATTTTCCTCGGACGTTTACCATTAGGATCTGCATGAGTTTGTGGGAATGGTGAACTATTACCATCGGTTTGTGCCGGCGGCGGCCCGGATCATGCGGCCTTTCTTTCTGTGCCTGGCCGGTAAGCCGCGGGATCTCCGAGTGGACCGCCGAGTGATGCCGCTTTCGTGGGTGCCAAGGTGGCGCTCGCTGTGGTCACGTTGCTGATGCAGCCGCGGGCTGTGTCCCCCACCGCCCTTACCATGGATGCTTCTGATGCTGCTGTCGAGGGGTCCTCGAACAGTTCATCGATGGTCGTTGGCAACCCGCTTGCTTTCTTCAGCGGCACCTATGCCATCCTGAGCGGAATTACAGTGCGTTCGACAGCAAGCTTTTGGCTCTTCATTTGGCGGTCCGACATTTCCGGTATTTCCTGGAGGGCAGGACATTTACCGCGTTTACGGACCACAAACATCTCACGTTTGCCTTTCTGATCCCTGGTCTGTTCGTCAGCAGCAGCACCTGGCTTTTGGTTCCGAATTTACAACCGATGTTCGGCATGCGGCGGCAAGCTGAATCAAGTGGCCGAAGCTTTGTCTCGTCCTGCACTCCGTGCTGTGCTGTCCGTCACACTGTGGTTGGACTATAACCATATAACCATATAACCATATAACAATTACAGCACGGAAACAGGCCCTCTCGGCCCTTCCAGTCCATGCCGACCATTTGTTTTCCCCTAGTCCCATCTACCTGCACTCAGACCATACCCCTCCATTCCCTTCACGTCCATATACCTATCCACTTTACTCTTAAATGTTAAAATCGATCCTGCCTCCACCACTTCTGCTGGAAGCTCATTCCACACAGCCACCACCCTCTGAGTAAAGAAGTTCCCGCTCACGTTACCCTGAAACTTCTGTCCCTTAATTCTCATGTCATGCCCTCTTGTTTGAATCTTCCCTACCCTCAATGGGAAAAACATATCCACGTCAACTCTGTCTATCCCTTTCATCATTTTAAAGACCTCAATCAAGTCCCCCCTTAACCTTCTGCGCTCCAAAGAATAAAGACCTAACTTGTTCAACCTTTCTCTGTAACATAGTTGCTGGAACCCTGGCAACATTCTAGTAAATCTCCTCTGTACTCTCTCTATTTTGTTGACTATGCCGTGCTCGGTGCTGCCCAGCGTGATGGTGACGAGATGTAACGATATCGTACTGCTGCATTGGTTTTGGTGTTGGCCGATATGCCATTCGGCCCAGCAGGAGTGACAGTCCTGTGCGATACTTCCATCGGCCGGCCGCAACCTGTCGTTCCGGTTGGATGGCAGCGGAGAGTTTTCTACTCGATTCATGGACTGGCTCATCCTTCCATCCGGGCGACTTCTGCATTGGTGGCGGCCAAGTTCGTGTGGCATGGGCTTCGTAAGCAGGTTGCGGCGTGGGCATTCCTTGCCAGACGTCTAATGTCCAGCGGCAAGTTTGTGCGCTGGTTCAGGATTTGGGGGTTCCTTCTCACCGGTTTGCACACATTCATGTGGAACTGGTGAGTTCTTTGCCGTCAACTCGTGGTGCCACTCACCTGCTCACGGTTGTGGATCGTTTCACACTGTGGCCAGAAGCTGGTCCTCTGCCCGACACCTCCGCTGCGAATCGTGCCCGGGCTCTCTGGGCTAACTGGGTGGCGCGTTTCAGCGTGCCTGCTGAAATTTCTACTGATCCTGTGTGCTGGCGCCTCTGTGCTGGCGTGTCTGTGTGAGAAAGTGGGGGTCCTGACTCCCGTTCCCACTCCCCGCCATGGGGTCGTCCCGGTGTATGTTAGGCCGGTGCCTAAGGACTGCTCTTTTGTCTTTGTTCGCAGGAACTCGCATTGCACTCCACTCCAGAGGCCTTACGAGGGGCCTTTCCGGATGTTGCAGCCTGGTGTCTCGACTTTTGTGTCGGTGGCCTACCTCAAGCCTGCTCATTTGGATGTCAACAGTCCGGAGGTGGTGGCCCAACCCCGGCGTAGGGGTCGTCCGCTGGCCGTGCCCTGTTCCCCGGTTGCACCTGTTGTGCCTGTTTCCCCTTTTCCGCCTGTTTGCCCTGTTCCGACTGTGGCACCGTTTGTGCCAGTCCCTTCTGTCTCCACTCGGTCTGGTTGGGTCATTCGGATGCTCACTTGTTTCCTTTCCTCGGGTTCTGGGGGGGGGGGTCCTGTAGAACACTGATCATCATTTACACAAATCTTACTTTAACCCCATTTCACTTACTCACCCCCACATTCCACCACTCATCAACACACAAGGGACAATTTACAATGGTCATTTAACCTATCAACTCGCACAACTTTGGGATGAGGGATGAGACCAAAACACCAGGAAGAAACCCACACTATCTCATGGAGAACCTGCTAACTCCATGCAGACAGCACCTGAGATCAGTTTCTGGTCACTGCTGCTCTATTAGCTGCTGCCTCACGTTGTACCACTATTCTCCCAACTGAGCAAAGTTTACATTCAGCACTGTTTATGGGCATTGCTGTAATAGTTAGAATTGCAGTTAGAATCTGAGGTCCAAACCTTCATCTAATAATCTTAAACGCTAAGGGATTTTTTCATGCCAGCCTCTTCCAGGCAATCATTTCTGTCCAGTGAGATAGACTGAAGGGCCTGTCGCACTTGGGCGTCATTTGCGCGTCATTTACGCGACATAATTTACGCATCACGATGCACGACGCGAGTGCGTTATGACGCGCACGTGATGCACGCTGGCGAGTGGTGTGGTGGCGGAGGCAGTGACACGCGGTCGCACGCGGCGCCCCAGGATTTTGGGATTCACAAAATCTTTGCGCGCCACCTGCATGACGCGCAAATGACTCCCAATTGGGACAGGCCCTTGAGGCACTAGGACAGACATGGCTAAAACTGAAGTTGATATTCCAGTGCAATACTCAAGAAACATAAACAAAGGAAGGAACTGCAGATGCTGGCTGGCCCTCATTTGTTCTGGCCCTTTCCTACCTCCAGTCCTGGGATGGCACGACTTCCATATGAAGAAAGACTGGATAGACTCGGCTGGTACTCGCTGGAATTTAGGAAGATTGAGGGGTGATCTCATAGAGACTTACAAAATTCTTAAAGGGTTGGACAGGCTAGATGCAGGAAGATTGTTCCCGATGTTGGGGAAATCCAGGACAAGGGGTCACAGTTTAAGGATAAGGGGGAAGTCTTTTAGGACCGAAATGAGAAAATCGTTTTTCACACAGAGAGTGGTGAATCTGTGGAATTCTCTGCCACAGAAGGTAGTTGAGGCCAGTTCGTTGGCCATATTTAAGAGGGAGTTGGATGTGGCCCTTGTGGCTGAAGGGATCAGGGGGTATGGAGAGAAGGCAGGTACGGGATACTGAGTTGGATGATCAGCCATGATCATATTGAATGGTGGTGCAGGCTCGAAGGGCCGAATGGCCTGCTCCTGCACCTAATTTCTATGTTTCTATGTTTCTATGTCCTGTAAAAAGCAGTCAGATTCTTTCATTTCCAATCTAAATGGATTTAAGTCAGATTATTTTTTCTCATTGTTATTTAAAAATACTATTCAAATTATGCCCAGTGTATTAAACTACCAACAGTGATCAGTTTATATCTCCATCACTGCATTGTGAGCAAGTTGAAGCTTTTTATTGCAAGTGCAACGAATCTTTCCGCTTTCAAAGTGAAATGTTATTCAATATAATTGTCACTATATAGACACATAGAAACATAGAAAGAAACAGGGAAAATGCTGGGATCTATAGGCCAGTGAGCGTAACATCTGTAATGGGAAAGTTACTAGAGAGTATTCTGAGAGATAAGTTATACAGGCAAGGGTTGATTTGGGATAGTCAGCATAGTTTGTACGTGGGAGATCGTGTCCCATAAATCTGATTGATTTTTTGTAAGGCGTGACCAAAAAGGTCGAAGAGGGCAGAGCTGTAGATGTTGTGCACATGGACTTCAGTAAGGCATTTGACAAGGTTCCGCATGGTAGGCTGCTCTGGAAGGCTAGATCACATGGGATCCAAGGAGAGATGACTGAATGGATAGTAAATTGGCTCCATGGAAGGAAACAGAGGATGATGGTGGAAGGTTACTTCTCGGACTGGAGGCCTGTGACTAGTGGTGTGCTCAGGATTCAGTGCTGGGCCCCTTACTGTTTGTCATCTACATCAATGATTTGGATGAGAACATACAGGGCAAGAGTAGCAGGTTTGCTAATGATACAAAAGTTAGTGGTTTTGCAGATAGTGAAGATGGTTGTGAAAGATCTGGATCGATTGGCCAGGTGGGCTGAGGAATGGTTGATGGAATTTAATATAAAGAAAGGTGAGGTGTTGCAATTTGGGATGTCTAACAAGGGCAGGGCCTACACAGTGAATGGTAGGCCTCTGGGGATTGTTGAAGAGCAGAGGGATCTAGTACAGGTGCATGGTTCTTTGAAGGTCAAGTCGCAGGTAGATAAGGTGATCAACAAGGCTTTTGGCACATGTGCTTTTGGCACATTGGCCTTCATCAATCAGAGTATTGAGTATAAAAGTTGGGAGGTCGTGTTGCAGTTGTATAAGATGTTGGCGAGATGAAAGGGTTCAGTGAAGATTTACGAGGATGTTGCCCGGACTAGAGGGTGTGAGCTATAGGGAGAGATTGAGTAGGCTGGGTCTCTATTCCTTGGAGCGCAGGAGGATAAGGGGTGATCTTATAGAGGTGTACAAAATCATGAGAGGAATAGATTGGGTAGATGCACAGAGTCTCTTTCCCAAAGTTGGGGAATCTAGGACAAAAGGACATAGGTTAAAGGTGAAGGGCAAAAGATTGAATGGGAATTTGAGGGGTAACTTTTTCACACAAAGGGTGGTGGGTGTTTGGAATAAGCTGCTAGATGAGGTAGTTGAGGCTGGGACTATCCCAACTTTTAAGAAACAGGTACATGGATAGGACAGGTTTGGAGGGTTTTGGACCATGTGCAAGCAGGTGGCACTAGTATAGCTGGGACATGTTGGCCGGTGTGGCAAGTTGGGCCGAAGGGCCTGTTTCCACACTGTATCAGTCTATAACTCTATGACATTTTGGGTTAGAGCCCTTCATCAGACCTTCCTAGACCTTTTCAGATATACAGGTGCTGCCTGACCCGTTGAGTTCCACCAGCATACTGCATTTTGCTCAAGGTACCCTGCATGTTCAGTTCTTGGGTCTCCACCAATATGGTTGACTTTTATCTGTCCTCTGAAATTGCCCGGTAATGATGGACAGTTCATAATGTCCTATATAATGCCTGCAAAGCATGAACAAATAAATTTTGTTTTTGAGTCTGAGTTTGAAGTTTGTTAGGACAAGTCCCACTATAGAGACTGGGACTTTATTTCACCAGATATCTTGCACTAAATGTTGTTCCCTTTATCTATGCACCGTGGACGGCTTGATTGTATTCCGGTATAGTATTTTCCTTGACTGGATTAGCACACAAACACAAACCTTTCACTGTACTTCGGTACACATAGAGACATGGAAACATAGAAACATAGACACATAGACACGTAAACATAGAAACCTAGACACATAGACACGTAAACATAGAAACATAGAAACAATGAGACACAGAAACATAAACATAGAAACATAGAAACATAAACATAGAAACATAGAAACAATGAGACATAGAAACATAAACATAGAAACATAGAAACATAAACATAGAAACATAGAAACAATGAAACATAGAAACATAGAAACATAGAAACAATGAGACATAGAAACATAGAAACATAGAAACATGAACATAGAAACGTAGAAACATAGAAACGTAGAAACATAGAAACATAGAAACATAGAAACAATGAAACATAGAAACATAGAAACATAAACATAGAAACATAGAAACAAAAGATTGTTCGCCTTTTGAAATTAGTTCGATTTTATTTGCCAATACTAAACTAGGTAAGAAAACCTATAGTGAAAACCCTATAATAGAAAGTGGAATACGTATCTGGAAACAAATAAAGAAAACATTAAAATCGGAATGTATACCACTAGCCCTTACCATTGTAAACAACGTTACATTTAAACCTTCAATGATGGACAAAGGTTTTTTACAATGGAAAAGCTATTGAATTAATAAGATGGGCGATCTCTACAGGGAAAATTATTTCCTTTCATTTCAAGAATTACAACAAATTTATGGATTACATTCAAAAGATTACTTTAGATATTTATAAATTAGAGACTATGTAAAAGCAAACACACAGGAAATTAGAAATAGAAAGACAGAAATTTTAGATGAATGTCTAAATAAACACCCGAACACAGAAAATTGATATCATATATTTATAATATCTTATTGGAAAACGATGTCCCAATGACAGAAATATATAGGCAATCATGGGAAAACGAATTAGGTCAAATCATTAGACCTGAAGAATGGGATGAAAGCTTACAACATATACATGCTAGACACTCTCTTATACAATAATAGAATATTGACTGGCCTTGAGGGGGATACGACATATATTGCCTGAAGTAGATTCATATTGCCCGAGTCGAAGACGAGGGCAATATGGATCTAGTGAGGGCAATATATGTCGTATCTCCCGAAAGAGGACAGTCAATATTGTTATTATTACCCATTATCAGAGATCTAGAGGAAAATTTTAACATCTCAGCTCGGCGGACTTCCACGCAAAATTTAACCAAAATGGACGCGGCAGTCTTCCTGTCTGCCGTTTGAATATTCTAAATTTCCCACGCAGCGTCACGTTGCCGTCACGTTGCCAAGTTCCCGGATGTGAGACCAGGGGAATATAAGACTATATTCCCCGCTGTTTTAACAGGTAAAGTCCATAGGCGTTCGCAAAAAAGGGGAATATAAGAAAATATTCCCCTGTTACCCCTGCTGGCAGTAAAAACGAAGGGAATACAATTTCGTAAAAGCATACCTCAGATGTGTGATATGGGTAATAATTTAAAATATTACATAGACTACATTATTCAAAATCCAAACTACATAGTATTTTTTCAAATGTATCTGCCATATGTGATAAATGTCAGCACTTAGAAGCTAACTTAACGCACTCATTTACAAATTGTGTAAAAATTACTAAATTTTGGACAGAAATATTTAAGATAATTTCGAATGTTGTTAATATGAATCTGATCCCTGACTCAAAGTTAATAATACTGGGAATATTAGAAACATATCAATTAATATTGAATAGATTAAAGGCCGATAAATCCCCAGGGCCAGATAGGCTGCATCCCAGAGTACTTAAGGAAGTAGCTCAGGAAATAGTGGATGCATTAGTGATAATCTTTCAAAACTCTTTAGATTCTGGAGTAGTTCCTGAGGATTGGCGGGTAGCAAATGTAACCCCTCTTTTTAAGAAGGGAGGGAGAGAGAAAACGGGGAATTACAGACCAGTTAGTCTAACATCGGTAGTGGGGAAACTGCTAGAGTCAGTTATTAAAGATGGGATAGCAGCACATTTGGAAAGTGGTGAAATCATTGGACAAAGTCAGCATGGATTTACAAAAGGTAAATCATGTCTGACGAATCTTGTGGAATTTTTCGAGGATGTAACTAGTAGCGTGGATAAGGGAGAACCAGTGGATGTGGTATATCTGGACTTCCAGAAGGCTTTCGACAAGGTCCCACATAAGAGATTAGTATACAAACTTAAAGCATACGGTATTAGGGGTTCAGTATTGATGTGGATAGAGAACTGGCTGGCAAACAGGAAGCAAAGAGTAGGAGTAAACGGGTCCTTTTCACAATGGCAGGCAGTAACTAGTGGGGTACCGCATCAGTGCTGGGACCCCAGCTATTTACAATATATTAATGATCTGGATGAGGGAATTGAAGGCAATATCTTCAAGTTTGCGGATGACACTAAGCTGGGGGGCAGTGTTCGCTGTGAGGAGGATGCTAGGAGACTGCAAGGTGACTTGGATAGGCTGGGTGAGTGGGCAAATGTTTGGCAGATGCAGTATAATGTGGATAAATGTGAGGTTATCCACTTTGGTGGCAAAAACAGGAAAGCAGACTATTATTTAAATGGTGGCCGATTAGGAAATGGGGAGATGCAGCGAGACCTGGGTGTCATGGTACACCAGTCATTGAAAGTAGGCATGCAGGTGCAGCAGGCAGTGAAAAAAGCGAATGGTATGTTAGCTTTCATAGCAAAAGGATTTGAGTACAGGAGCAGGGAGGTTCTACTTCAGTTGTACAGGGTCTTGGTGAGACCACACCTGGAGTATTGCGTGCAGTTTTGGTCTCCAAATCTGAGGAAGGACATTATTGCCATAGAGGGAGTGCAGAGAAGGTTCACCAGACTGATTCCTGGGATGTCAGGACTGTCTTATGAAGAAAGACTGGATAGACTCGGTTTATACTCTCTGGAATTTAGGAGATTAAGAGGGGATCTTATAGAAACTTACAAAATTCTTAAGGGGTTGGACAGGCTAGATGCAGGAAGATTGTTCCCGATGTTGTGGAAGTCCAGGACAAGAGGTCACAGCTTAAGGATAAGGGGGAAATCCTTTAAGACCGAGATGAGAAAGACTTTCTTCACACAGAGAGTGGTGAGTCTCTGGAACTCTCTGCCACAGAGGGTAGTTGAGGCCAGTTCATTGGCTATATTTAAGAGTGAGTTGGATGTGGCCCTTGTGGCTAAGGGGATCAGAGGGTATGGAGAGAAGGCAGGTACGGGATACTGAGTTGGATGATCAGCCATGATCATATTGAATGGCGGTGCAGGCTCGAAGGGCTGAATGGCCTACTCCTGCACCTAATTTCTATGTTTCTATGTTTCTATAACAATGAATCAAAGAATCTTTATTGATTACAGTTTAATAATTGGGAAAAAATTAATATTGAAATTCTGGAAAGGTCCTACATCCCCCACAATCAAAATGTGGATCACAGGAATGTCGGAGACACATCATCTGGAAAGATTAAGGCTTGTCCTACTGGACAGGTTGGATCTTTTCAGAGGAATATGGTCTCCATTTATTGAATATCTAAAGGGTCGAAATGGCTCGGTACGAGAGCCTGACTGAAGCCTGAATAATGGAATCGATGAAGAATCACGTATAACAAATCATGGATATATCTCCAATGATGGATAACTTTTTTAGTACTCCATTCATTTCTTTATTTTTGATTTCCTATTTTTACTTTATTTTTCTCTATCTTTTCTTACTTGCAAAAAAAATGTATAGAAATACATAAGACATAATTGTTAATATTAATAATATTACTAATGTATGTGAGAAGTATATTTTATTAATATGTACTTACATCTAATAAAAATATTTAACAAAGAAACATAGAAACAATGAAACATAGAAACATAAACATAGAAACATAGAAATATAAACATAGAAACGTAGAAACATAAAAACTTAGACATATAAACATAGAAACATGGAAACATAGGAACATAGAAACATAGAAACGTAGAAACATAGTAACATAGAAACATAAATAGAACATGGAAACATAGGAACACATAAACATAGAAATATAGACATAGAAACATAGAAACATGGAAACATTAGCATAGAAACGTAGAAACATAGAAACATAAATAGAAACATGGAAACATAGGAACATAGAAACATGGAAACATAGGAACACATAAACATAGAAACGTAGAAATGCAGAAACATAGAAACGTAGAAACATAGAAACATAGAAACATAAACATAGAAACGTAGAAACATAGAAACATAAACATAGAAACGTAGAAACATAAACATAGAAACGTAGAAACATAGAAACATAGAAACATAAACATAGAAACGTAGAAACATAGAAACATAAAAATAGAAACGTAGAAACATAAACATAGAAACGTAGAAACATAGAAACATAGAAACATAGAAACATGGAAACATGGAAACATAGAAACATAGAAACATAGAAACATAGAAACATAAACATAGAAACGTAGAAACATAGAAACATAGAAACATAAACATAGAAACATAGAAACATAGAAACATAGAAACATAGAAACATAGAAACATAGAAACATAAACATAGAAACGTAGAAACATAGAAACATAGAAACATAAACATAGAAACGTAGAAACGTAGAAACATAAACATAGAAACGTAGAAACATAGAAACATAGAAACATGGAAACATGGAAACATAGAAACATAGAAACATAGAAACATAGAAACATAGAAACATGGAAACATGGAAACATGGAAACATAGAAACATGGAAACATAGAAACATAACCATATAACAATTACAGCACGGAAACAGGCCCTCTCGGCCCTTTCAGTCCGTGCCGACCATTTGTTTTCCCCTAGTCCCATCTACCTGCACTCAGACCATACCCCTCCATTCCCTTCACGTCCATATACCTATCCACTTTACTCTTAAATGTTAAAATCGATCTTGCCTCCACCACTTCTGCTGGAAGCTGATTCCACACAGCCACCACCTTCTGAGTAAAGAAGTTCCCCCTCACGTTACCCCGAAACCTCTGTCCCTTAATTCTCATGTAATGCCCTCTTATTTGAATCTTCCCTACCCTCAATGGGAAAAAAACGTATCCACGTCAACTCTGTCTATCCCTTTCATCATTTTAAAGACCTCAATCAAGTCCCCCTTAACCTTCTGCGCTCCAAAGAATAAAGACCTAACTTGTTCAACCTTTCTCTGTAACATAGTTGCTGGAACCCTGGCAACATTCTAGTAAATCTCCTCTGTACTCTCTCTATTTTGTTGACATCCTTCCTATAACTAGGCGACCAAAATTGTACACCATACTCCAGAATTGGTCTTACCAATGCCTTGTACAATTTTAACATTACTTCCCTACTCCTATATTCAATGCTCTGATTTATAAAGGCCAGCACACCAAAGGCTTTCTTTACCACCCTATCTACATGCGATTCCACCTTCAGGGAACTATGCACAGTTATTCCTAGATCCCTCTGTTCCACAGCATTCCTCAATTCCCTACCATTTACCATGTACGTCCTATTTTGATTTGTCCTGCCAAGATGTAGCACTTCACACTTATCAGCATTAAACTCCATCTGCCATCTTTCAGCCCACTTTTCCAAATGGCCCAAATCTCTCTGTAGACTTTGAAAATCTACTTCATTATCCACAACACCACCTATCTTAGTATCATCTGCATACTTACTTATCCAATTTTCCACCCCATCATCCAGATCATTGATGTACATGACAAACAACAGTGGACCCAACACAGATCCCTGAGGCACCCCACTGGTCACCGGCTTCCAACCTGACAAACAGCCATCCACCATTACTCTCTGACATCTCCCATTCAGCCACTGTTGAATCCATCTTGCTACTCCGCCATTAACACCCAAAGATTGAACCTTCTTAACCAACCTTCCATGGGGAACCTTGTCAAAGGCCTTACTGAAATCCATATAGACAACATCCACTACTTTACCCTCATCAATTTCCCTAGTTACCGCTTCAAAAAAATTCAAGAAGGTTTGTCAAACATGACCTTCCCGGCACAAATCCATGTTGACTGTTCCTGATCAGACCCTGTTTATCCAGATGCTTATATATATTATCTCTAAGTATCCTTTCCATTAATTTGCCCACCACTGACGTCAAACTAATAGGTCTATAATTGCTAGGTTTATTCTTTGAACCCTTTTTAAACAATGGAACAACATGCGCAGTACGCCAATCCTCCGGCACTATTCCCGTTTCTAATGACATTTGAAATATTTCTGTCATAGCTCCTGCTATTTCAACACTAACTTCCCTCAATGTCCTAGGGAATATCCTGTCAGGACCTGGAGACTTATCCACTTTTATATTTTTCAAAAGTGTCAGTACTACCTCCTCTTTGAATCTCATAGTTTCCATAGCTAATCTACTTTTTCCCCTTAACTCACCGAGTTCAATATCCTTCTCCTTGGTGAATACCGAAGAAAAGAAATTGTTCAATATCTCCCCCATCTCTTTTGGCTCTGCAGATAGCTGTCCATTCTGGTTCTCTAATGGTCCAATTTTATCCCTTGTTATCCTTTTGCTATTAATATAGCTGTAGAAACCCTTTGGGTTTACTTTCACCTTTCTTGCCAAAGCAACCTCATATCTTCTTTTAGCCTTCCTAATTTATTTCTTAAGATTCTTTTTACATTCTTTATACTCCTCTAGCACCTCATTTACTCCATGCCTCCTATAATTATTGTAGATATCTCTCTTTTTTCGAAACAAGTGTCCAATTTCCCTTGAAAACCATGGCTCTTTCCAATTTTTACTATTTCCTTTCAACCTAACAGGGACATAAAGATTCTGTACTCTTACAATTTCCCCTTTAAATGTCCTCCATTTCTCTTCTACATCCTTCCCATGAAAAAGTGGCCCAATTCACTCCTTTAAAATCCTTACGCATTCCTCAAAGTTAGCCTTTCTCCAATCAAAAATCTCCACCCTAGGTCCAGTTCTGACTCTCTCCATAATTATATTGAAACTAATGGTATTGTGATCACTGGTCCCGAAGTGCTCACCAACGCATACCTCCGTCACCTGACCTGCCTCATTTCCTAACAGGAGGTCCAGCACTGCCCCTTCTCTGGTCAAAACCTCTATGTACTGCTGCAAAAAACTATCCTGCACACATTTTACAAACTCCAAACCATCCAGCCCATTTACAGAATGTGTTTCCCAGTCTATTTTTGGAAAATTGAAATCTCCCACAATCACTACCTTGTGCTTACTACTAATATCTGCTATCTCCTTACATATTTGCTCTTCAAATTCACGCTCCCCATTTGGCGGTCTATAATACACCCCTAAAAGTGTTGCTACACCGTTCCCACTTCTCAGTTCCACCCAAATAGCCTCCCTAGACGAGCCCTCTAATCTATCCTGCCAAAGCACTGCTGTAATATCTTCTCTGACAAGCAATGCAACACCTCCCCCTCTGGTCCCTCCAATTCTATCACACCTGAAGCAACGAAATCCTGGAATATTTAGTTTCCAATCACAGCCCTCCTGCAACCATGTTTCACTGATTGCCACAACATCATATTTCCAGGTGTCAATCCAGGCTCTAAGTTCATCCACCTTACTTACAATGCTCCTAGCATTAAAATATACACATTTTAGAAACCCACCATCCCTTATTCTCTGTCTATTATCTTTTTCATCTTTCTCGCCTACATTTTGGATCCGAGTGCTTCCCTTCTCTGCCTCTTGCCCCACACCCTGACCCCTAGCCCCCTCTACCCGAGTCCCTCCCCCCAGCCTTTCTAGTTTAAAGTCTCCCCAGTAGCCTTTGCAAATCTCCCTGCCAGGAAACATAGAAACATAGAAACATAGAAACATAAACGTAGAAACGTAGAAACAGAGAAACATAGAAACACAGAAACATAGAAACATAGAAAATAGGTGCAGGAGCAGGCCATTCGGCCCTTCGAGCCTGTATCGCCATTCAATATGATCATGGCTGATCATCCAACTCAGTATCCTGTACCTGCCTTCTCTCCATACCCCCTGATCCACTTAGCCACAAGGGCCACATCTAACTCCCTGTTAAATATAGCAATGAACTGCCCTCAACTACCTTCTGTGACAGAGTATTCCACAGATTCACCACTCTCTGTGTGAAAAATGTTTTTCTCATCTCGGTCCAGAAGACTTCCCCCTCATCCTTAAACTGTGACCCTTTGCTCTGGACCTCCCCAACATCGGGAACAATCTTCCTGCATCTAGCCTGTCCAACCCCTTAAGAATTTTGTAAGTTTCTATGAGATTCCCCCTCAATCTTCTAAATGCTAGTGAGTACAAGCCGAGTCTATCCAGTCTTTCTTCATATGGAAGTCCGGACATCCCAGGAATCAGTCTGGTGAACCTTCTCTGTACTCCCTCTATGGCAAGAATGTCTTTCCTCAGATTAGGAGACCAAAACTGTACACTATAGTCCAGGTGTGGTCTCACCAAGACCCTGTGCAACTGCAGTAAAACCTCCCTGCTCCTATACTCAAATCTTTTGCTATGAATGCTAACATACCATTCACTTTCTTCACAGCCTGCTGCACCTGAATGCCTACTTTCAATGACTGGTGTACCATGACACCCAGGTCTCGTTGCATCTCCCCTTTTCCTAATCGGCCACCATTCAGATAATAGTCTACTTTCCTGTTTTTGCCACCAAAGTGGATAACCTCACATTTATCCACATTATTCTGCATCTGCCATGCATTTGCCCACTCACCCAGCCTATCCAAGTCACCTTGCAGCCTCCTAGCATCCTCCTCACAGCTAACACTGCCCCCCAGCTTCGTGTCATCCGCAAACTTGGAGATGTTGCATTCAATTCCTGCGTCCAAATCATTAATATATATTGTAAATAGCTTGGGTCCTAGCACCGAGCCTTGCGGTACCCCACTAGTCACTGCCTGCCATCCTGAAAAGGATCCGATTACTCCTACTCTTTGCTTCCTGTCTGCCAGCCAGTTCTCTATCCACATCAATACTGAACCCCCAATACCGTGTGCTTTAAGTTTGCATACTAATCTCTTATGTGGGACCTTGTCGAAAGCCTTCTGAAAGTCCAGATATAACACATCCACTGGTTCTCCCTTATCCACTCTACTAGTTACATCCTCAAAAAATTCTATAAGATTCGTCAGACATGATTTACCTTTCATAAATCCATGCTGACTTTGTCCAATGATTTCACCACTTTCCAAATGTGCTGCTATCCCATCTTTAATAACTGACTCTAGCAGTTTCCCCACTACCGATGTTAGACTAACTGGTCTGTAATTTCCCGTCTTCTCTCTCCCTCCATTTTTAAAAAGTGGGGTTACATTAGCTACCCTCCAATCGTCAGGAACTACTCCAGAATCTAAAGAGTTTTGCAAAATTATCACTAATGCATCCACTATTTCTGGGGCTACTTCCTTAAGAACTCTGGGATGCAGCCTATCTGGCACTGGGGCTTTATCGACCTTTAATCCATTCAATTTACCTAACACCACTTCCCGGATAACCTGGATTTCACTCAGTTCCTCCATCTCATTTGACCCCCGGTCCCCTGCTATTTCCGGCAGATTATTTATATCTTCCTTAGTGAAGACAGAACCAAAGTAGTTATTCAATTTGTCTGCCATGTGTTTGTTCCCCATGATCAATTCACCTGTTTCTATCTGCAAGGGACCTACATTTGTTTTAACTAATCTTTTTCTCTTCACATATCTATAAAAACTTTTGCAGTCAGTTTTTATGTTTCCTGCCAGCTTTATTTTGTAATCTAATTTCCTTTTCCTAATTAAGCCCTTTGTCCTCCTCTGCTGGACTGAATTTCTCCCAGTCCTCTGGTGGGCTGCTTTTTCTGGCTAATTTGTATGCTTCATCTTTTCTTTTGATACTATCCCTAATTTCCCTTGTTATCCACGGATGCACTGATTTATTCCCTGATTTATTCTTTTGCCAAACTGGGATGAACAATTGTTGTAGTTCATCCATGCAATCTTCAAATGCCTTCAATTGCCTATCCACCGTCAACCCTTTAAGAATCAATTGCCAGTCTATCTTGGCCAATTCACGCCTCATGCCCTCAAAGTTACCTTTCTTTAAGTTCAGAACCCTTGTTTCTGAATTAATTATGTCATTCGCTATTCAAATTAAGAACTCAACCAAATTATGGTCACTCTTGCCCAAGGGGCCAAGCACAACAAGACTGCTAACTAACCCTTCCTCATTACTCAATACCCAGTCTAGAATAGCCTGCTCTCTCGTTGGTTCCTCTACATGTTGGTTTACAAAACTATCCCGCATACATTCCAAGAAATCCTCTTCCTCAGCACCCCTGCCAATTTGATTCACCCAATCTATATGTAGATTGAAGTCACCCATTATAATTGTTTTACCTTTGTTGCATGCATTTCTAATTTCCTGTTTGATGCCATCTCCAACTCCACTACTACTGTTAGGTGGCCTGTACACTACTCCCACTAGAGTTTTCTGCCCCTTAGTGTTTCGCAGCTCTACCCATATCGATTCCACATCCTCCAAGCTAATGTCCTTCCATTCTATTGCGTTAATCTCCTCTCAGACCAGCAACGCTACCCCACCTCCTTTTCCTTTCTGTCTATCCCTCCTGAATATTGAATATCCCTGGATGTTCAGCTCCCAGCCTTGGTCACCCAGGAGCCATGTTTCCGTGATCCCAACTATATCACATTTATTAATAATAATCTGCACATTCAACTCATCCACCATATTACGAATATCGAATTTTTTGCATTATTTGCATTAGACATAAAGCCTTCAGGCTTGTTTTTACAACACTCTTATCCCTGATAAAATTATGTTGAAAAGTGGCCCTTTTTGATTTTTGCCCTGGATTTGTCTGCCTGCCACTTTTATTTTTCACCTTGCTACCTGTTGCTTCTATCCTCATTTTGCACCCCTCTGTCTCTCTGCTCACACATTAAGAAACCCACCACCTCTTATTCTCTGTTTATTATACACATTGCCATAATAAACTGAACTAAACTAAAAACGCTAACCAGAACCCTATCTCAGCAACAAACTGTAATGGGCTATTTATAGATTGCAATATATAGTCATTCTCAATGAAGAGAGACACAAACAGTTCGAGTAACTCAGTGCGACAAAAGGAATGGGTGACATTGATGTTTTGGGTCGAGACCCTTCTTCTCAGTGTATGTAAAATATTTAAAGGTGAATAAAAATACAATTTATTCATCACAACGTTAATTGGTAGTAGTAGTGTCATAGTAATACAGTGTGGTAACAGGTCCTTCAGCCCAACTTGCCCACACCAACCACCTTGCCCCATATACATTAGTCCCACTTGCTTGTATTTGGCCCTTATCCCTCGAAAACCTTTCCTATCCAAATGTACCCATCCAAATGTTTCTTAAAAGTTGTGATCGTACCAGCCTCAACTTCCTCCTCTGCCAGCCCATTCCATAAACCTATCTTTGCGTAAAAAAGTTGCCCCTCAGGTTCCTATTAAATCTTAAGCCCCTGTCACCTTAAACCTCTGCCCTCTGTTTCTTGATTCCCCAGTTCAGGGTAAAAGATTCTGTGCATTAACGCTATCTCATCCTCTCATGAACGTATACACCCTTGTATGATCACCTCTCATCCTCCTGTGCTCCAAGGAATAAAGTCCTAGTGTAGTCATCCAAGATGAGAAGTCTGCCATGTTGTGTCAAAAATCCCTGGGGCAGCCATTGCCTGTAGATAGGAATGTTATGGGATAAACCAAACCTCCTCCCATTTCTTATTGTCATGCAAAATTAAAGAAATGCTTTTTAAGTATTGCTTTCTTCCTTTTGAAACCTCTGCAAATGTCATTTATTCCCCTTCACCCGGGTTCAACATACAAAAGAAAATTATTGAATATGAAATTTAATATGAAATATTTAAAAAAGCTTCACGTCCACTGGGTTTCTTTTAAAGTGTGGTCTCTGTTGGAATGTAGGAAATCAAGCAACCAAATTGTGCATAGCAAGCTCCTACAAGCAACAATGGAATAATGACCAAATAATATTTTTTTGGTGATGTTGATTGAGTGATAAATATTGGCCAGGATTGTCGATAACTTCCCTACAATTTAAAAGATATATATAAAAGAGAGAGCAGATCTGCTATCCTGAGCATGAGACCCAAAATCTAGGAATTACTTACTTGACCTCAACCTCACCCATCTATCTGTTGCAGATTCAAGTATATTTAAAATAATTGGCAGGAATGACAAGCTCACAGTACTTACAGTGAACAAGTCCTTTCTTCAGTAAGGACCTCTTCCAACAAAAAATCTATCTAGCACAAAGTTTAGAATAGCGATGGGATAGCTATAGTCCACTCTATCATAAATAAATGGGGCAGGGTCAATCTCAATGGGATGAGGACAAATTTGATCTTGATCAATTGGAAGCAAAGCTTGGGGGGCAAAAATATAATTGAACAATGGGATGCCTTTAAAGTAGAGATGTCTCAGCTGAGGGGGAAAAATAGAGAACATTTTCAGAGTTCCAGAAAAGAACAAAAAAGATAAATGTAAAAGCGAACAGGAGAAAAGAGCAGGTGTCAGATGGTAAGTTGTTAATACGTGAGAACCAGGCTAGTTACACAAGGTTCAGAATGAAATATGGGAGACAAAAAAAAAGACATGAAAAAAAGATGAGTTGTAAACATAAAAGTGAATTCACAAACATAAGTGGAGAACAAGTGCAAATGGAGCCAACCATTGTCCAAACATCAGAGACTGGAAAGGAAATTCAGTCGTGAAGGTGAATGATGTGGGTAAGATGCCAAATGAGAACTTTGCAGCAGTCTTCACAAAGAGGAATATCAGCAAAGGAAGACATAATTAAGATTCTGGATGAACTAAACAAAAAATGCAGTAGAAGCCGAGCGGCATGTGGAGTGGATAAATCATTGTTCTCAGATGGAATACATTATAAATTACAATGGGAATTACAGAGGAAATTGCAACTACCAATAGATTCCTGGGTGGAGGACAAGACCATTATAAATGTTACACCCTGGTTTAAAAAGATATTCAACCTCAATTGTGAAGAAGCTTGGTTTAGTTTAATTTGGAGATACAGCACAGAAATAGGCCCTTCGGCCCACCGAACCCATGCCGACTAGCGATCCCCGCACACTAACAATATCCTTCACACACAAGCGACAATTTACAATTACCAAACCAATCAGCCCTACAAATCTCTACATCTTTGGAGTGTGGGAGGAAACCAGAGCATCTGGAGGAAACCCACGCAGATCAAGGGGAGCACATACAAACTCCGTACAGACAGCACCCGTATCAGGATCGAACCTGGGTCTCTGGCGTTGTAAGGCACCAACTCTACCATAGCGCCACCATGCCGGCCATTGTAGATCATTGTATCACAATAATCTGCGATAGAATTAGTAGTTAATTTGGGCAAGTGTAGAATGATTAGGGAAAGCCAACTTCGATTTGTTGAAGACAAGTCGTGTCTAACATACTGGAAATGTTTCTGATGATGTTGGGGAAAAGGTAAATGCGAGAAAATCAATGAATGTGGTACACAGGGGTTTCCAGAAGGCTTGATAAAGTGCCACATAATAGTCTTATGATTAAGATTGAAGGCCATAAGAATAAAAGGAGCAGGCGCAACATGGATGGAAATTTGGCTAAATAGCAGGAAACAGAAAAATATTGTTTTATACATTGTAATATACATTATTAATATGTAATGAGATTATGTAGCATGGAGGGCACAATTCTGAAAAAAGGATGCACGGACAGAGACCAGGACACATTGTGTATAATTTATTGAAAAAGGCACGGTAAATTGGAAAAGTAGTTACAAAATCATGGATTCTGAGCTTTATAAATAGAGGCATAGGGTACAAGAACAAGCAAGTCATAGTGAACCTTTATGATCATCTGGTTTAGCCACAAGTGAATTATTGTGTTCATTTCTTGGTCCCATACTTTAAGAAAGATCTGTGGGCTTTGAATGGTTCAATGGTACTTTATTGTCTCATGTACCGAGGTACAGTGAAATTATTTTTTGTACAAAGTTTAGTAAAGGTATTACTATACATAAACACAATATTTGATTAAGTACAAGCATGTAGGAATAGTACACTGAGATAATATACAAGAGCTGCCAGGATTGCAGGGTTGCCCTGGCCAAGCGAAGTTGTTGTTGTCTCCCACTGCTGCTCCACCGCTCCTTACCGCTATAGACCACGTCCACTCCGCACGCACACGCTTGGTAACAGCGCCAGATCCAGTCTGCTTCGGGGCCTTCAGCGGCCCACTCAGCCATTGCCTCGATCTGGATCCACACATCAGCCAGAGAACCGTCGTCCCTTACCTCACCTGGCCATAGTTCAGTCATTGTGCCCTGGAGGCGCCTCCCGTAGTCGACCTTATACCATCCAGAACACCTTGAGGGCACTTAGATAGGACCCTAGTTTCACTTACCAGCCCTATGTCCGCTGCCGCCACCATCTTGAATCTCTACACCCTCCTCTTTTGCCCTCGGGGTCAAGCAGAGCAGGGCTCGGCAGCCTGCCTCCTGGGGATGGGTTTCCCAGTTCCGCTATGGCAGAGCCAGGCCTGCTGCCAGGGGAAAGGAGTGGCACCGGTTGGCCACTCGGCAACAAGGAAGATATACGGAGATTCCAGGGTAACGAGGAATTTCAGTTATGCGGATGGAGGAGAGAAGCAGAGCTTGGTGTCTGTGAGACAGACAACAGTTGGGAGGACACCTGATAGGGCAATTTAAGATTATGAAGTATAGAATTATAGGCTTGGACAGCCCTGCCAGGAATAATGATGGAGGCAGATTCAATTATGCAGTCAAAGTGAACCAGGCGAGCTGGACTGATCTTACATGGAGTCAGTATGGACTCAGCTGGTTAAATAGTCTCCTTCCATTATGCAAACATTCTGTAATCGTGCAGTAATCAGAGGCTGGGTTTCATTAGAGCATGGCTCAGCTCCAGGCTACCAATGTTTCTCTACCATCTGCAAGACACAAGGGTGTGTAATGCACACACTATCAAGACTTGGATGTATATTCTAGCCCATTAACTCCCTTCCAACAGCAACCAAGGGTGGACTATAAATGCTGGCCTGATTATTGAAGGGTATAACTCGGGAATGAGCAAATGAAGTTTCTTCAATTAGCACTGCAAATACAATGAGCCTTGGCATTTTTTTTTCGTTAACTTGAATCACTGATTATAAAGGATGGTAATGCATTTTGTCTCCTTTCAATACACTTGGTCCTTAAGTTAATAATGTAAATACTTTTGTAATGCAGCACAGGATTACATTGACAGCATGGTGGCACAGCTTGTAGAGATGCTGCTTCACAGTGCTAGAGACCCTAGGACAATCATGAACTCGTGTGCTATCAGTGTGGAGTTTGCACGTTCTTCCTGTGACCACTTGGGTTTCCTCCAGGTGCTCCTTTTTTCATCCCACATCCCAAATTAATTGGTTTCTGTAAACTGCCCCTAGTGTGTAGGGAGTGGTTGTGAAACTCTATGTTACCATTGGATAGCGTGATCGGCTTTCAATTGTCGGCATGGACTGGGTGGGCCGAAGGACCTATACTACAGACTATGCTGTATCTCTAAACCTTTATTCCCTCCCCCCCCCCTCCTCCCCCCCCCTCCCCCCCCCCCCCTCCTCCCCCCTCCCCCCCCCCCCCCAGAAAGCCACAGGTAAATTCAAGATAAGTAACAAGCAAAATGAAGCCATTTTCTACATGTAGAATTAGTGCATGGAAGATAAAACACAGTCTTTCATACAAATAATTTACTAATCATTTTATATTTAGAGGAAAATCCTCTTTATTTAATTTAGTACAATTCTGTTTATTACTCAGTGCCAGTAGATAGTTCATGTGGTTTGAATTGAGTACAAAATCGATATCCATGCTTTGCAGATTGGTATGTGCCAAATATTTGTCCTGCACCTTTGCCAAAACTCCTACCATGTTCTAGTTAAATGGTACCAGTTCTCCAGCTCATTTTATTGAATTGGAAAACACATTAAGATTCCGAGTTACAATTCAGAGATTGTGAAAAATTACGATTTCATTTATACACAAAACCCCCAAAATGAAATCTGCGATGGAAACCAGTGGAATGTTAATGTGAGCAGAAACTCTAATTGGAACAATGGCCATGAGCTAAAGAAGGAACTGCAGATGCTGGAGAATCGAGGGTACACAAAAGGCTGGAGAAACTCAGCGGGTGTAGCAGCATCAACGAGCGAAGGAGATAGACTGCAGTCTGAAGAAGGGTCTCGACCCGAAACGTCGCCCATCTCCTTCGCTCCTTAGATGCTGCTGCACCCGCTGAGTTTCTCCAGCCTTTTGTGTGCCATTGGCCATGAGCTAGCAGACCCAAAGTTGGACACTTTAGAAAACAAATTCTGAAATAGAACCTTCGATCCAAAATGCATATAAATCTGTATTGTTCGACTGAACACAGTAATCTTTAATTCCTTTCTTTCATAAACAGCAACTTACCATATATTTCACAGCCACTGAATTATATTTGAAGCAATTACTCCACAGTCACCAAATTATATTTTTAATTCTTATAGTTTTTTGTAAATCCAGCAAGTTTGCTGCCTTAAGAAACTTCGATTTGCAGGTATCCAAGACAGATTTAGCTGGGACTATTGAAATGCTACAATTTTTTGAATGGATCAATAACTTCATTACGCTTTAATGGTGCTGATCTTTGCATGTGTTTTTTATTTTTTTCTCTTGCCTGAAATAATGTGTAGTAAAGCTGGCTTTTACTATTTTATTTCTTGCCTCAACACATCAGCCATTGCTAACCAGTGCGGTCTTGCCTGGTTATGCTAGCTTTTGAGTTTAGCAAACGCAAACCCAGTAGGCCAATGCTTTATTCCTTTCCTTTTCTGTTCTGTCACATCCCCCCACCCACCACCACACCGCCTCCCCCCCCCCACCCCCTCATTTTCCTTTTGAACAGACACTCGTTTGCTCTCTCCATCTCCCCAGAGGCGATTCGCTGTCTGTGAAAGAAACAGGAAGCAGGGGTACGGCCAGGAGAGCAGTGAAGGAAAGCTGGCGGAGTTGGGAGCGGGGGGGGGAAGAATTTGGAGATTCTCTTGGCAGTGGACAGGATGATGCAAGGATTTGCAAAATCTTATGCAGACTGTGGCCTCATATGACTAGGAAATAGAAAACAAGCGAGTACAATGGTGAGGCCATGTATACATTACTATGGACAGGACTCTCCCAGCGGCTGGCAAATTGCCAGAGGGTCTGCTGAAGCATTAAAAAGTGAAATATCCTGCATGGCCAGTACAATACATGTAAACCCAATAACACACATATGTAGGCGATGGACAAAGGAAACCGAATCATGACATCAAATATTCACATGTTACCTGGTGAAATTCACATTTCACGAGTGAAATTTAAAGAATTATATACACAAACATCTACAGTGGATGGGGAATCAATGAGTACTTTTTTAAGTACAATAGATCTGCCCTGTATTGGAGAGACACAAAATAAAATAATCACAGCAGAAATATCACTGGAGGAGATAGAGAAGACAATTGGTAGGATGAAATCAAACAAGGCCCCAGGCAGCGACGGTTTCCCTATAGAATGGTATAAAATATTTCGGAATGACCTGAACCCACTTCTTCTGAGAACCTTTAACTGGATTATCAAAGAAGGCAAGACACCTCCATCATGGAAAGAGGCAATTATAACATTAATCCCCAAAGAGAACAAAGACGAGGAAAATTATACCAACTACAGACCGATATCAATTCTAAATGTGGACTATAAATTATATTCTTCAATTATCTCCAAACGATTTGAAAAGTTCATGCCAGATTTAATTGATGAAGACCAGACTGCTTTTATAATAGGCAGACAAACACAGGATAGCATTAGAAGAACCCTACATATAATACGCAAGATTCAAAAGGAAAGTACGCGTGTTGTCCTGATAAGTCTAGACGCGAAAAAGGCTTTTGATAAGGTTAATTGGGAATTCTTATATCAAACACTAGAAAGATTTGTCTTTACCGAAGAGTCAATTCAAGTTATTAAATAAATTTACCAGCAACCTACTGCAAGAGTAAAGGTGAATGGGTCCTTAACTGAGAGATTTGTGTTAGGAAGAGGAACGAGACAGGAATGTTGTCTTAGCCCTACCCTGTTTGCTATATATATTGAACCTTTGGCTCAAGCGATTCGTCAAGATAGGGAACTGAGGGGAGTAACTATAAAAGACAGAGAACATAAAATTGACCTTTTCGCAGATGATGTAATGATGTATCTCACGGAAGTAAACACCTCCTTTCCAAGGATGATGGGGATCATAGCTACATTTAATTTTTATGCAGGATATTAAGTGAATATTTCAAAAACTCAAATCCTCCTATTTAATTGTCCTCCAGAAGAAATCAAACAAAATTATAATATTAAATGGGATTCAAAATCAATCAAATACCTAGGGGTACATATAACAAAAAATATATCAATGTTGTATGGGGCCAATTATAATCACATCAACCAAAACATAAGAAAGGATATAGAAAGATGGTCCACCTACCCAATGGATTTTAGTAGTAAGATAAATGTGGTGAAAATGAATATTTTGTCAAGGCTATTGTACTTGTTTCAATCTCTGCCATTAGAGGTACCATTATAACAATTCACAGTATGGGATAAATTAATATCTAGATTTATTTGAGGAGGAAAGAAGGCCAGAATTCGATACACTACACTACATTTGCCAAAGGACAAAGGTGGAATGGCACTTCCAAATTTTAGGATATATTTCTATGCAGCCCAACTTCGACCACTAATTAATTGGTGTGAGGACAGCTATATAGCTAGGTGGAAAGAGATTGAGACATATATCCCTGACTTCCACATCCAAACACTTTTGGGAGAAAAAGCGCTTGCTGGACATATCAGGAGTATAATCGATCCAATAACGATATTTACTTTAGAAACCTGGTGCACTCTTACCAGACAACTTAAACTGAATAAACGACAAAAGGTTTTAAGATGGATAGCTTTGGATAATTTATTTAAACCAGGGATGCATGACTCAACATTTAAAGAGTGGATGAAGAAAGGAATTACTGCATTTTGTACTGTTATTGAAAATGGAGACCCAAGAGGTTTTCAAGATTTGAAGGATAGATTTGCACTTCGGAGCCAAGACTTGTTTAGATACCTCCAACTGAGAGATGATTACAATAAAAAGGTAAAAAGGGAGGCACTAAAAGAAAGGAATCCAATGATAGAAGTGATAGTTAGTGCGTATCATCAAATAACATTAAGGATTATTTCTAAACTTTAATGAAATGTCAAGCTTAAACTACATTTTATGTAAAATTTAAGTGGGAAAAGGAATTGAACATCACAATCTCAGAAGAAGAATGGCATCATATGTGTGTAACACTACAGACATCACCAATTCACAAAATTGGAGAGAATTTAATTGGAAAAATTTGATTCGATTCTTTATTACGCCTAACATAAAAAGCAAGCAAATTCTAAGGCAGCAAACATGCTGGAGGCAATGTGGTCAAACAGACGCAAACCATGCACATATCTTCTGGAGTTGCCCAAAAATAGAACCATTTTGGGACAGAGTGGATTCAGAATTAACGGAGGTATTAGGATATATAGTGTGCAAGAAGTGTTCCATTTTATACCTGGGTAATATAACTACAGTGGTGCTGAAGGAAGACCATTACTTGGTTAAAATCCTACTCACAGCTGGCAGAAAGGCCATTACAAGAAACTGGCTCGCAGCGGACACACCCAGACTTAGACAATGGTTAGACATAGTACAGGAAATATTTGTCATGGAGAAAATGACATATTCTCTAAGAGTGAAAGAAGACGAGTTTAATAGAAAATGGGAAAAATGGATTAGGTATAGAAATAAAGACATCAACACTGTATAATTTTATAGACAATAATGTAAGTTATTGGAAAATGTTTTAATATGAAAATAGTTCTGTATACTGCATCATTAATTGTAAACTGAACCCCCCGCTACACTGTTGTATGTTTCATTGTAATGTTGTATGTTCCGTTGTTATATTTGTGTTTTATTTGTGTACACATAAAAGCAATAAAAACTAAAGTGGAAAAAAATAAATTTAAAGTGACCGGACACTGATCTCAGAGGCAAACAGAAAATAAAGGCATTATTTCTACCCAGTACACCAAAAGCAGATTTACATGTAACGCGCGTCTGCACGAAATAACTACAATTGTGGCTTATTTGTGAACACCAAGCTGAGGTTCAGGATGTGATACATATGATAATGTTTTACAAAAAGATAGATTAAGATGTGTCTATGCAAGAAAACAAGTGTCTCTACAGCAGGTGAGTGAAGATCAATTAAAAAAAATAGAATGGTCTCCATTTCCAACGACAGAGTATTTCTTAGTGTATCTTTTTAAACTGCGCTCATTTATAAAACTGCTATACTTCTAAATATGCAAATTTACGATATTAATGTTCCCATCTTATACTGAATGTCTGCAACAAAATTGTAAAATCAAAATGAGTGAGAAAAGAAAATCCTACTAAAGCACTGAACTGAAAATTAAAATTACAGAGAAAATATATATTAAAATTAAATTACTAAATATAAAATAACAGCTGCTTAAAATTTGACTTAGACCTTATGGAGATCCATTTAGGAAGTATTATACAATTATAAAACAAAGTATAAAATTTTCCAACTGTTTGGGGAGGCTGATGTCTGTGATGGAACTCAGCATTTTGGCCCTTTTTTCAGTCAATGTTGTATTCTTCTAGGTTAGGTACAAAGGGTGATCAAAGTTCCCTGTACTCAAAAGCAATACGACACAAAAAATAATATGTTTCGAAATAAGAGCATTAATCAAATGCTGTATTTTTTAAAATACTACTTTACATTTCATCATTGTTTCCTTATTTGTCAAATGGTCTGTCGTAAAGTTACTTGCGAATACTATAGAGCTAGCAATATTTAGCTGTGCAAATGAGACATCAAATCTCTTGATCACACACAAAATACAAGCTGCAGATCATCATAGAAAGGTCCTGGAGAAAGGAGGGAGGTGATCTTCTGAAGCAGAAACCTTGATATCCTCTTACAGGAAATGCAGAAGAGAGGCCCTTTATAACATAGTGGCCAGACGGCAGTCAATGGCAATAGTTAGAGTCGCTGGCAGAAGGTGATGGTATAACTGACCTCCAAAAGCAGGAAACCTTAAAAAATGCAGTGGGTAAAGATGGTCATCATGGTCTCACATGGTGCAGTGAAGGTGAATGTCCTACCCTCTCCACTTTAGCTGCACCACTGTGATCAATTGTGTACCAAATATTCTTATATTCTTCAATACATAGGCAGGACCCCAGCTTGATCCACACACTCAGAGCTGGACAAACAGGGTCAACTCTCCTCCCCTCACACACAGCCAAATAGATATACACATAATCAACAAGTTAGTCAACCATGTCATGAGTCAGCCTCATCAATACGCTTCTGTCTGGCAGTCCAAATTGAAGGATGGTCAAGTCCTTTCACTCCAGAGAGGAATGAGTCATCTCTTCATAGACTGACTGGCCTGAAAGGGAAGATCCTAATTCTGTTGGGATGCCCTACGTCCAGGATGAGATGATGGCTCCAAGATAGGCTGGTATCTCACACTTCTTCCATCGAGTTGATCCCTTATTGAATGACCCCTCCATCTAAATATTTCCTTATGTACACTGGTCACATTCCTAAAAAGGAACTATGCATGCCTTATTTGTGATCTTATCGTTGCAAGCTCACCAGGAAGAAGCTGCTATTGCAGAAAGAGGTCCAGAGGAGAAGGAGTCCACTGGTGAAGATGATGAGTCAGTTGCTGATATGATAGAAAAGAGAACCCACTATGCTTTTGAATCCAATCCCACAGGCACAACCATGAATACTGACACCAAGATGCTCAGCTTAACACAGCCCCCTATTGTTGCAGTTCAGGGAGAGAAGACAGAGAAATGCTCCATTCCTACCTGGTAGAAGATGCCTGTGACCCGCAGCAGCCGATAAATACATCTCCATTCACGCAACCAGTCGGCCAAATGCTCTATCGTATGTACAAAACATCCATAGGTTCATAAACTGGGGACAGTCGTGTTGATCCCATCACAACTCTGCAGACCTGGCCCAGCAGCAGGTCAATCTCCAGTGTGGGCTGTGCTGTGGTATCAAGTTTAGTTTTGTTTAGATAGACACAGAAAGATGGAGTAACTCAGCGGGTCAGACAGCATCTCTGGAGAAAAGGAATAGGTGGCGTTTTGGGTCGAGACTGAGAGACAGGGGAAATGGAAACAAGAGATATAAATGGTGATATATAGAGATATAGAACAAATTAATGAAGGATATGCAAATAGTAACAATGATAAAGGGAAAAGGCCATTGTTAGCTGTTTGCTAGGTGAAAATGAGTTCAGTATTTCAGTATTCAGTATTCAGTATTTACTTTAATGTCATTTTAACTGAGTACTTACATACACAGAAGAAACAAAAACATTGTTTCTCAATCAGTTCCCATCAGTGCAGTTAATAAAAACAGAATAAATACATACAACTTCAAAAAATTAAAATTAACATATCTAAAAGTAGGCCTAAAATTTGAACTAAAAAACAGATATTCAGACCGAACAGTGGCATGATTTGACAGATGCCTAGCTGTCAAAGTATGGGCGAGGTTAGATGTGTTGGTGTATGATGTATGGGGAGGGGACACAGTCCGTTAACCAGTCTTATTGCATATGGGAAGAAGCTGTGTAGCATCCTGCTGGTTTTGCAGCTGATGCTCCTGTACCTCTTCCCAGATGGCAGAATAGAGAAGATGTTGTGTGATGGGTGATAGGGGGTCCTTAATAATGGAGATGGCTTTGCGGATGCTACGCTTCTGATAGATCTCCAACAAGAAAGGGAGTGGAGCACTGATGATCCTACTGGCTGTCTTCACTATCCTGTTAAGTTGTTTTTGTTCATAAGCCTTGCAGCTCCCAAACCAGGAGGTGATGCCGTAGCTCA
Source organism: Okamejei kenojei (assembly GCA_035221665.1). Lineage (NCBI taxonomy): Eukaryota > Metazoa > Chordata > Chondrichthyes > Rajiformes > Rajidae > Okamejei > Okamejei kenojei. The sequence goes on from CM069133.1 coordinate 80,907,278, forward strand.
ATATACTCTCGATGGTGCCCCTGTAGAAGGTCGTTAGGTGAACAGTAGGGAGAACTGCTTTTCTTAGTCTCCGGAGAGGGTGCAGCCGCTGCTGGGCTCTTTTGATGACTGCTGTGGTGTTGGTCGTAGAGGTCAGGTTGTCCGCCAGGTGAAGTCCCAGGAACTTCACACTGCTGACCCTCTCCACAGCAGCACCATCAATATGCAGCGGTGTGTGATGGTGTTTTCCAGCCCTCCTGAAATCGATCACCATCTCCTTTGTCTTTTCCATGTTGAGGGTGAGATTGTCAGATCCGCACCACTCTGTAAGCAGCTCCACCTCCATCCTGTATGCTGACTCATTGTTGTCACTGATGAGACCCACCACTGTTGTGTCATCAGCGAATATATAATTATTGTTGAGTCTGGCAGTACAGTCATGAGTAAGCAGACTGAACAGCAGGGGCTCAGGACACAGCCTTGGGGTGAGCCAATGCTCACTGCGATGGCTCTTGATATCCGGCTGCCCACCCTGACTGTCTGCTGCCGCTGCGTCAGAAAATGGAGGACCCAGTTGCAAATGCCAGTGTCCACCTTCAACAGCTTCAGCTTCTCCACCAGCTGCTGCGGGATGATTGTGTTAAAAGCTGAGCTGAAGTCCTATGAAGAGGATCCTGGCATAGGTGTTCTTCCAGTCAAGATGTGATAGTGCGAGGTTGAGTGTTGTAGAGACTGCGTCCTCTGTGGACCGGTTGGTTCTGTAAGCGAACTGAAGTGGGTCCAGGTTGGCAGGGAGACAGTTTTTGATGTGCTGCATGACCAGCCGCTCAAAACACTTCATTAATGTGGGTGTGAGAGCCACTGGACGAAAGTCATTGAGGCAGGCTAGGTTGGGCTTCTTCGGGACGGGAACGATGGTGGCACTTTTGAGGCAGTTGTTACAGACAATGAGACACAACAAGACAACTTTATCATCGTTACTTTATTTCCTTAGGTGAATGAGGAAATTCGGCATGTCTCCAATGACTCTTACAAACTTCTAAAGATGCTCCAAGAAACGCATACTGTCAGGGTGCATCACAGCTTGGTTTGGGAACCGCTTTGCCCAAGACAGTAAGAAGTTGGAGAGCGTTGTAGTTGTGGTCTGTTCATCAAACAGATCAGAATCCTCACCATTGCGGAAAAGCAGTCAACATCATCAAAGTCTTGTTCCACCCCATTCTTCTACTCCCTGCACCCGTCGGGCAGAAGATATAGAAGGGCAGTACGGGCACTTCCAGAGACCCGGGTTCGATCCTGACTATGGATGCTGTCTGTACAGAGTTTGTACATTCTCCCCGTGACCACGTGGGTTTTCCCCAGGTTCTCTGATTTCCTCCCACACACTAAAGACTCATAGGTTTGGA